>OY829521.1:9414686-10014686 GCA_963691665.1 Clepsis dumicolana
CTAAAGGATACTCATGGATTTTATTAGCACCGATGCGTCAAAGCAACCGCTGAAACCGGTGAAACAGAAGAAGTACAACATGGTATAGGTTAAATACCATGTATGTTGTACTTTTTCTGTTTCACCGGTGAAGTCTCCACATAGAGTGAATCAGGTGCAGTCAGCAGCAGAAGTAGCTAACCAACCGAAGTGGTCACAATGCTCAAGCACAAGCTCTTAAGCTTGTGTAGATCAACGTGACCGCTTCGGCTGCTTAACTATTTCTGCTGCTGATTGTAGGTACTTACCTAAATACTTGTGCTACAAATCAGATAGAATATTTAGCAGATGGACTATCAGGAACTTTAATGATGAGAAAGTGGCGAAACAGGTCCTTAAGTATTGTACCTACCTACCATGCGCTTTCCTGAGAGAATATTAGAAACATTCGCTCGGTTATAATCTCAGTTATTACCCGCGTCGTCCACAATACGGGATTAGGCTGCGGTCTGACTTGGACATGAGCAGGTATGTCTTGGACATTGGCAGGCTGTCTAGGTGTCTGTATGTAGGACTTCCTGGATAAATTAGACGGGTCGATGTATCCCCACAATGCGAGGCTCTGCGGTCTGTCTTAGATACAAGAGGTGGGTTAGCAGGCCAGATTCAGGCTATATTTTGATACAAAAATAAGAATATGCATAAATGAACATTCTTCAGAAGGTACTTAATTAAGTTACATTGGCATTGTAAGCATTATAATACAACAAGCTTAGGTACTGAACAAGTTTAGTACATGTGTGATGGGTGATTAAAATTTACCTAAGTATTTAGCTATAGGTACGTTATAATTTGCTTTTGCATTTAATAACCACAAATAGGTAGTGAAATAAACCGGACCACTCACGTATATAAGTTGAGTTTAGCCCGACTTGTTTCGGACTAATTCGCGCGAGCAGACCAGCGGCTTGCAGTGTTCAACTCGCTGATGCTGGGTCGTGCGCTCCCAGAGGAAGGACTACGAATTAATCCGAAACATGTCGAGCTAAACTCGACTAAGTGATCCGTTTTACTTCACTACGATTGAGCTCACGGTAGTTTCATGTTAAAAGTACAAATACCTAAGTATAGGTACACATATTACCCGCGTATCCATAAAATAACATTACCGACTGTCTGAACCTTATTTAATCCTGGCCGATTGCATCTAGGTATTTTTAAGTTTGATTGACAACATGTTTGATTATGTCGTACTCTGTTTTTTTCCTCTTGTACTGAATAAATGCTAATGTATATTTTACTGAAAATACGTGTTTCAGTGAGTTTATAAAAAATATAATGTTGTAGCTATTTTACAAACGTTAAAAACAAAACAAAACCAACGCCTACCCGAAACCATTCAGCAAAGCGCGCCACCCAAACATTGGCGAGACAGAAAATAATGTCATCGTGAACGCAACCCATCATTACCAAAACTAATGATTCGCTAAACACTCCCCACTAAACTATTCCCTGGGCTCGCTTTGTTCGACCGAAATCTATTTATTCATATCGTATTGCTAATTTGGGGATTAGAGTTCCGTAGGTGATTGAATTAGCCATTCCTTTTGGCCGCGTCCCGAGGGAGTTGCCGGGAGAGCCGATGTTTAACACGCGTTTGAATAAACGTTGGAAAGCGAACTTGTTGTGGTAAGGATTAGCGTAATATCTTAAGCAACCCGCTGTGAAATAATAATTAGAACTTTAAATAGACGCATAGGTAAGTAATAAAATTATTGTCTATTTATATTCACAGATGGCCCACCTAGGGTGGGATTGGTAACTTTACTTCTATTTTTACTTTTTTTACTTTACGATTTTAAACCTGGCTTACCTGGCTAGTTGTTTGCACTTAATTGAACAACATGGATAAAGAAAATCTTACAATAGTTTACTAGTACTTACTTAGTACCTATCCTATTGTTTATTTAGCTATTTGGTATCCTAAGAATATTTTATAATAATATAATAAATAATAAATAACAATATTTTACCTACTGGAATTCGACGCCCTTAAAAAATTAAAGCTACTTTAACACAGAAAAGTTCACCGCTATCCATTCAATCTTCCCTCAACAATTACGCTGAATAGGATAAAAGTGAATAGGCTAAAGATTCGTCAATTGTGCGCGTTTCGTCGCGCGTAAATCGTCAATAAAACCGTCATTAATTGAAGCGTTTAGTTCATAATTACTGTAATGGTGACAGTGACAATGGATCAGTGGACTGAGCAGTCGAGGAGCAATTGTGGCGCTGAGTCTGTTTGCACTGGCACTCAGCGGAGGGCTCTCATTGGCCGGTCGAGGGGGCCGCCTCTTCGGTGCCACCACGAGTTGTGGATAGGACGAGATATTTTATCCGCTATTGTTGCAAGGACGTCGGCTTTTGTTTTTTTTATAAGCTGGCATGATACTGGGTAAGTGGCCAGTAAAGGATTACGGATGTAGAGTCGTGTAAGTAGAAAGTGAGTTTATTGCTTCTAGAGCATCTTGCTTTGCCGAAAATCGGGGAATTTTATCAACAAAAAGAAGAAAAATTTTATCAACAAAAATTTGGATATTCTAACTAGTGCCTACCACAATGTCAGAAAAATATCTAAGAATTAGAGCTGAACATGACTAGCGACTTGCTCAAATATTTAAATAAGCAAGACTTATTCAAACCGATCTATCATCGTACCTGTATACGTTTAACGACGGTAAAGATAAACAAACGCACATTCACAAAAACAATCGACAATATGATTCAAGCAACCCCTCCTTTTTAGCTGGAGTTCACTTGTCCTGATCAAAATAAAACCCTGACTGGATTTTACTATCTCTAGCCTTTAATAAAAAAGGCAAAAGCCCTAATAACTTATAAAATCCTGTAGGTAAACCAAATTTTCAACTAACTTTCCCTAGCCCTAAATCCACGTTAGCCTCCGCGGCGCTCCCCAGACTCCCCACGCACACATTAATGTTATTATTTGGCAACATTTACTAAATAATTTGCTCGTTAAACGTCCGCCGATCCGCGCCCCCTCTAACTACCGTATTGTGTGGAACCATTTGCCTCCTCCGGGACTAACGACTGATTCAACCAATACGACTGCGACATTAATTACTTCCACGTCCTTTGTACCAATATTTGTAGCAACACACTCCTTTGTGCGCATACCAAATTAATAACGTCCTGTTGTCGTGCTGGGGGATTAGAAACTACCGGGAACTCCTACAACGCCGTAATAACTAGGATTTGATTAGTTTTCTCTAAGCTTTCAAATGGAGTGGAATTAATACGTGGCGATACGAACTAAAACTTTATTGGAAATGTTAATTAAAGAATACTAAGAAATAACATGATTTCAAAAATTAATATTGGTTATAAATACGTTCGCCTATGCTGACAATAGCCTTTTCTAGCCAGTGCTCGGGCGGGAGGCACCACTTCATGCCGTTGAGGGTGTTCCACCATACCCTGAAGTTATCGATGGCAGGAACTTCGGTTATCTCGTCGTTCAGGGCCTCGCAAAGGTCACAGAGAGGGTGGTACTTGTCGCCTATAGCATGTATCGAGTACAGGTTGGTCCATTCGAAGTAGCCTTCGAACACTGCTGGTTTCTGTGTGGCCTCGTAGATCGCGAAAGCCAAATTGTATGGGTGAATTTGACGAGCGTTGATGTAGGAACCCGCGGGCAGGAACCTGAAAAAGACAAACAAGTAAGTAATGACGTTATGCTAATTATTACACAGATATATTTTACGTGATCTCGCTTATAAACTAAGTTTGTACGAAAACACACATATGTATAAGTTTTGTTTGTTTTATATTTTATTCATACATGTATCTATACAATATCCTGTAAGCTTAGACAATACTATAAGTCAACTAATAAATATAAGTACATACACACAGTTACAAGAGACTAAGAGAAGCACCTATACAGTATACACAATCAAACCATGTTATTAAGTGAACCAGCCACGCTAATCCGTAAATTTTAGGTTTCCCGGCGTCGATGGATTATAATAATACTTTATTTTTGAGTAACTTAACTACGTAAACAAACTGTTTAACTAAAACTAAAAGCTTAAACGAAGTGTAGGTACCTGGTATAATTGGCCCCACCGAAAACAATAGGAACGGCATAGTTCCGGTATCCGTGCAATACCTTCTCTGTCACGTAGTCTTCAGAAAAAGAGTTCTCAAACGCCATGTAAAAATGATAATTTTGTGTCAACATGTCAGCACAGTTGTTATTGGTACAATTCACATTAGAACAGAGTCCGTAGACATCAATTTTTAGAGAGAAGTGAGACAGATGATGCTGCAGTACCATTAGGTAGTCGTCTCGCAAACTGTCGGCTTCGCAGTGGCTCACGATCCAAGCAGCGGCTTTACTTTTTCTCCGCAAAATTGATTTTATTTTTGGTCTCGGAGGGCGCGAGCTCTCGTCCCACTCCACGTCAGCGCTCGGTGCGACGATCGCGCCCGAGGCGTCTCGAACCACGAAATAGTTCCACATAATATCGGAATCAAGACGATATGTAAAAGTCCAATTGAAGAAGTTGTCGTTATACAACTCGCAAGCCGCATAGTAGTACGAGGACTCGATGGTGGTGAACACGAATAGCTGCGCCGGCTTTCGCTCCTTTGGCCTGTCCGTTGAATTAAGGATTTGTTCGCTAAAAATTACGGCGTGAAAACTCGTGTAGTGACCCAACATTTTCTTGTTATTTGTGAAGTAGCAATTCTTAAATGAACAATTTAAGGAGGGGAATATGCTCTCGTTTTTTTTATTTATGATGAGATAATAATTGTCCCATAGAAGGACATATTTTAATAGTTTGTTCGGTAGACTGGGAATCGGATCTAATCTATGATGGTCTAGTTTTACAGCTGATATTTCTGATTTTCTATTATCTTCGTAGTTTAGGGTGCGCTGCAGCGTCCATACGTGGAGGATGACATATAGCGAAATTGAGAAAAGCATATAGAACATACTTCTTGTTGAGCATTGCGGCAAGCAAGAAAACGGGAAAACCATGTCGGTACAACATTGATGCGCTGTGAAAAGTATTATTTTCAAAATGAAACTAAAAATATATCGACTCTTCCGTTTGTCTCACAAAAGTGACCTTTCAATTGACGTTATGTTCTTTTTCAGTAAGTACCCACTCTGTCACAAAATAGAACATAAAACCTCTTGCGGAAAATAATACATCCTCTTTAAGAGCAAACGTTGTAGTTGGTATTAAATTTTCGTTTAGGTTTTAAGTTCCTTAAGTTCCCAAAATCCCTTCGGAGTATTCACTTACGAGGGCTGTTTGATAAGTACCCGTTTAAGGAAAAAAAAATTTTTTTTTGTATATATGCATTTATTTTTCTACGTAGTCACCTTTTAACTCTATACATTTGTTCCACCTATACTCAAGCTTCAATAAACCATCCAAAAAGTATGATTTTGGAAAGTCATTAAAATAGGCCTCTGTGGCGGCAATGACTTCGTCATTTGATTCAAATCGCTTGCCACCGAGCCATTTTTTTAGGTTGGGAAACAAAAAGAAATCGCATGGGGCCAAATCTAGAGAATACGGGGGGTGAGACAATAGTTCGTAGCGTAACTGTGCTAATTTAGCCGTCACAACTCTGGACGAATGAGCCGGGGCGTTGTCGTGATGAAACAGTACTTTTTTCTTTTTTAAATGGGGTCGTTTGTCCTTCAACACGGCGTCAAATTCATCCAATAAATTGGCTTAGTACTGCCCTGTTATTGTTTTTCCCTTTTCCATATATTCATTTTTTTATTTTTTTATTTATTGTATTAAGGATAACAACAGCCAATTAAATTAAAGTACATAATTACAACAAGTTACATTATAAAAGGCCAATAATAGCTATCCATTGTTTACATAATCTATGTCAACACAGTGGAGATGCTTAAGACTAAGTTACAGCTAAATTTTAAACATGAGTAGGTAATTTCAAGTTTGCAAGGATTGGCCGAAATAGGCCGCCCATGGTGCCACACTGGGTATATTTAATTAATCGAGTAACTATTTTACATCAAATTTTCATTGATTAATTTCGATAGCATATCTTTTTTAAATTTACTTTTCGATCCCACAAAAGGATCAACAGTGCTGAATTCGCGATTGTACAGGCGGGGGATACGTGACAGTACAGAATTGGAACCATAGTTGAATGAAAGGGTTCATGGAACAGAGTGGTGTGTCTCGTGCGACGCTTAGGGGTGCGCAAATATATTACAGACAATAGGTCAGGGCAGTCGATACGACCTCGAACTATATCGAAAAGTAAGTTTATGTCAGCCATTTTACGACGGTCTTCCAGTGTAAGAATATTGTAATGTTGACAATTGATAGAATAGGATGTACGTGATTTTTTAAATTTATAATTTAGATAAGCTAAGAATTTCTTTTGGATTCTTTCGATACGGGTTTTATGAATAGCGTAACAGGGTGACCATATAGGAGAGGCGTATTCGAGAATGCATCTAACATATGCATAATAAACGATTTTTAAACTCAACAAGCTTTGGAATGGTTTACAGGTCCTTATTACAAAACCGAGATTACGGAAAGACCTGTTAACCACATGGTCAACATGGTCCCTTAAGGACATTTTAGCGTCCAGCATAACTCCCAGGTCCCGAACAACCTCGACCCTCTCCACCACAACGCCATTAAAGTTATATACAAAGTTTAGTGGATTAGGTCTGCTAGTGAAACTAATGCACTGACACTTGCTAATACTAAGTGTGATCTTATTGCGTGTGTAGTATTCAAATAGGTTATTTAAATCTTCCTGCATACGCTCGCAGTCGTATATCATGTATATACGCGTTATAGAAGAGAGGGCCAAGGTGCGAGCCCTGAGGGACACCAGAAGGAATACTGATAAAATTTTATCTATACCCGGCAAGAACGACGGCTTGAGAGCGATTAGTAAGGTAAGATTTGACCCATCTCAGTAAATCGCCGTGAATTCCCAGTCTTTCAAGTTTCGCGAGAAGGATGACGTGATCCACCCGGTCAAATGCTTTTTCAAAGTCCGTGTAGATCTTATCAACCTGTCCTCCGCCCTCCATTTCGTTTAACACATAATTCGTGAAACAGGCTAAATTGGAAATTGTAGATCGTCCTTTTAAGAAACCATGCTGCTTATCAGAGATGCCGTTACTTACAACAGGGTAAATATTATTAAAAACAATACGTTCGAAAAGCTTCTTCATGGTATTTAGAATTGAAATAGGACGATGGTTTTCAATCATGGTCTTAGACCCTTTTTTATGAATTGGGATTATGTGGGCTATTTTCCAAATAGAAGGGAAGGTACACTTTTTTAATGAGTGGCGGAAGAGGATGGTAAGTGGAAGTGCAAGGGATTCTGCACAAGACGACAAAAAAACTGGAGGAACACCGTCACTGCCGGGTCCCTTGGACTTATCCAAGGCCTTTAAGGCCTTAAGAACCATGTCGCAAGATACATTTATACTGGACACCATGCTCCTGCTATCACTGCTTTGAACATTATTGAATGTATTCGATGCATTCGATGCCGAGGGGGTATTGTCAAAGACACTTTCGAAGAATCTATTAAACGCATTGCAAATATCTTCACCATTGCTAAAACTACTATTACCTAAATTAAAACAATTTGGGTAGTTTGAGCCACCTCGCTTAGACTTAACATATTTCCAAAAAACTTTGGGCGAATATCTGATGTGAGATTCCGTATTATGAGTAAAACGCTGGAAGCACTGCTCCTGTACGCATTTTTGATATGTATAATACTCTGCGAATTCCAAAAAACGGTCGCCATGACCTTTCCAGCCGATGGGACGGTTTTTGCTTTCTTTGGAAACCCTTTGGTTCACCCGGTAAAATCCACTGCTTTGACTGCTCTTTCATTTCCGGGGTGTAGTGGAGGACCCACGTTTCGTCCACGGTCACGAAACGACGCAGAAACTCCTTTGGGTTACGTTTGAACACGGCTAAACACTGCTCCGAAGTAGTCAGTCGGTTCCGTTTTTGCTCCTCCGTGAGTAAACGCGGCACCCACCTCGCCGATACTTTCTTCATACCCAATTTTCTTCTAATATGTGTTGTACCCTCTCGATTGAAACGTTTACAGCATCAACGATTTCTCGAAGTTTAATTCGGCGGTCGGCTAAAACGATATTTTCAATTTTCTTAACCATATCGTCTGTAGTTACCTCAACTGGCCGGCCTGGGCGATCCTCATCAAAGACGGTTGTTCTCCCCCGCTTAAACTCGTTATACCAATATCTGACGGTTGTCATAGAAGGAGCACATTCATGGTAAACCGCTTGCATTCTTACTTTTATTTTGTGGCGACACCTTTAATTTGTAAATATTATGTGTATAGTAGTATTAGTTATTATTAGGTTGGCTTCCGGTTTCCGCTGGAGCTGACAGAAACCGCGCATGCGCGAGCCTCTTCGTCGTTGGCTCTCGAGCTGTAAGTTACTGTTATTAGGCGCTCCGGTGAATGTTTATTTTGTACATAATTTTACTGTAAATAAATAGTGTATATAGTGTGTGAGTGTTTTGTTTATATTACTTTGAACGTATCCCACAAGTGGTGACCCGAACAGTGAGTTTTTGAACATTTTTTTTACGTTATTATCAATATTGTCATACATCAGAAGGATGTCGAAGTCCAACAATGACAGCTGTGAAACACAAGACGGCGGCCGCGGCGTGAGCCGCGTGGCTGTCAAACCGCCTCCTTTCTGGCCTGACAGGCCGGCGCTGTGGTTTGCGCAGTTAGACAGCCAATTTGTTTTGGCGGGAATCACATGTGACACTACAAAGTTTCACTATGCTATCTCAGTGTTAGACTTCAAACACGCTGCCGTTGTTGAAGAGATTATTACGAGTCCTCCGGAGGCCGGCAAATATGAAAAACTTAAACTTGAATTAATAGCGCGATTATCTGCTACGCGAGAGCAGCGATTGCAGCAATTATTTATCAAAGAAGAGCCAGGAGATAGGACGCCGAGCGAGTTCCTGCGCTATTGCCGCGGTTTGGCCGGCGCCGACGTTTCTGACGTGGTCATGCGTTCGCTTTGGTCTAGCCGTCTGCCTCCTTACCTGCGAACTGTTGTGGCCATGCAGCCGGAGACAATGGTTTTAGATGAGGTGGCACATATGGCTGATAAGGTGTTCGAGGTAGCGCCTCGTGAAAATGCATCTCGTGTTGTTGCTGCATCTTCGTTGGTTATGCCTGCTCCTACGACTATAGATGATTTAGAACGTAAAATTAACGACCTCATGGTTAAGATCGAGGCGTTGTCTTCGGAGCAAAGTATGCGTCGTCGAGGTCGAAACAAGTCCCGATCACGCAGCCGTCGTCGATCCCGTTCGCCGAGCCATGCCGGGCGCGAGTGCTGGTATCACTGGAGGTTTGGTGATAAAGCTGCTAAATGTATTCCGCCCTGTGCTTATTCAAAAAACTAGAAAAGCGGTCGCTAGACGCGACCGGTGAGTGTGCGTCGGTCTCAAACCGCCTTTTTATCACGGACTCTACTTCTAAGTTGCAATATTTAGTGGACACCGGATCCGATTTATGTGTCTATCCGGTGAGTTTTTTGCGTGCACAACGCCGTCATAAGACAAATTATGAGCTTTATGCCGCAAATAACACTATAATTGCCACGTATGGTTGGCTTAGTTTGTCCTTAGATTTAGGCCTACGCCGCGCTTTTACTTGGCGGTTTGTTATTGCCGATGTGAGTAAACCTATAATTGGAGTTGATTTTTTGGCCTTTTATAATTTGCTTGTTGATGTGCGTAATTCGCGCTTAATTGACGGCACTACGTCGCTTTCATCAGCTGCTCTAGTTGCCTCTGCGTGCTCCAGCCCACAAGTTAAAATAATTTCAGGTGATTCGCCTTATCACAAACTTCTGGAAGAGTATCCTGATGTAATGCGACCTTGTGGAGATCCTTCGGAGCGTAAATGTAAGCACCAGACGCAGCATTACATCAAGACGACTCCAGGACCACCTGTCTTTGCGCGACCTAGGCGGCTAGCACCTGACCGGTTAAAAATTGCGCGTCAGGAATTTGACGATATGGTGCGTTCTGGGATCGCGAGGCGATCTGATAGTCCTTGGTCCTCGCCTTTACATCTGGTTCCTAAAAAAGACAAGGGTTGGCGACCTTGTGGCGATTACCGGGCACTCAATACGCGCACGGTGCCAGATAGGTACCCAGTGCGCCATATTGCTGACTTTTCACACAATCTTTTTGATAAAAAGGTGTTCAGCAAGTTGGACTTAGTGCGTGCTTATCATCAAATACCTGTCGCGGTGGAAGACGTGCCAAAAACAGCAATCACGACTCCCTTTGGACTCTTTGAATTTCCGTTCATGAGTTTCGGTTTGCGCAACGCGGCGCAAACGTTCCAGCGATTTATGGACGAAGTTCTAAAGGGGCTTGATTTCTGTTTTCCTTTCATTGATGACGTTTTGGTTGCCTCAACTAATGACAAGGAGCACCTTAGTGACCTGCGTATCATATTTGAACGTTTTAGTGAGCACGGTATTTTGCTCAATAATAGCAAGTGTGTGTTTGCGGTTCCTGAGGTAGAGTTTCTGGGTTATCAGGTTTCGTCACAAGGCACTAAGCCCATTGGTGACAAAGTTAAAGCTATTGAGCAGTTCCCGCAACCTAAAACTATTAAAGAACTACGCAGATTTTTAGGCGCTTTAAATTTTTATAGACGTTTTATTACGGGCGCAGCAAAGTTGCAAGCTCCGCTTCACGCACTTCTAGGCGGTGCATCTGTCAAAAGCAATGACACTATTCAATGGAACCCTGCTTTAGATGACGTGTTTAAAGCTTGCAAGGAGAGCTTATCACGTGCGGCTCTTATAGCACACCCAAGTTCGTCAGCTCCTTTAGCCATAGTTACGGATGCGAGCGACACTTCTATCGGTTCTGTGTTGCAGCAGCAAGTTGTAGGTCACTGGCAGCCGTTAGGTTTCTTTTCAAAGAAGCTCACGGCAAGTCAAGTTAATTACAGCGCTTATGACCGCGAGTTGTTGGCCATTTATGAGTCAGTAAAATATTTTCGTTACATGATCGAGACGAAACCTTTCTTTATTCTAACTGACCATAAGCCAATAGTTTCAATTTTCAAGAAGTCTCTCGATGCGTGTTCTCCGCGTCAATTCAGATACATAGATTTTATATCTCAATTTACAACGGATATCCGATTTATATCGGGTGGAGACAATGTTGTTGCGGACGCGTTATCGAGGACTGACGCTATTACTGACGGACTTGACTTTGACGCTTTAGCTGCTTCTCAGGCTACGGACAACGAACTTCAAACATTACTTCGTACCGGCTCATCATTGAAATTGGAAAAAGTTCAATTTTGCCATTCGGCATTATTTTGTGACGTTTCTGGTTCCGTTCGTCGTCCGTTTATTACTACAGAGTTTCGTAAGCAGGTTTTTGATATTTTACATGGACTCAGCCACCCTAGTGCTAGGAATACCATTAAATTGGTAACAGAGCGCTATGTGTGGCCTGGTGTTAAAAAGGACTGTAGAAGCTGGGCGCGAGCATGTGTATCGTGTCAAAAATGTAAAGTGTCTAGACATGTGCATGCACCAGTTCATCAATTTGAAGTACCTTCAGCTAGATTTGCGCATGTACACGTCGATTTGGTAGGCCCGCTTCCTATGTCTAACGGTTTCAAGTATTGTCTCACCGCGGTTGATAGGTACACGCGTTGGCCTGAGGCGATTCCTTTAGTCGACATCACGGCTGAGAGTGTTGCCAAAGCATTCATTTCTACGTGGATAGCACGTTTCGGTTGCCCTGAAAAGGTGACAACTGATAGAGGCAAACAGTTTGAATCGCATCTTTTCAACCAGTTATCAGCCTTAACGGGTTCTAGCCATCTTCGGTCGACTGCGTATCACCCTGCGGCCAATGGATTGGTTGAACGTTTTCACCGGCAATTGAAGGCAGCTATCATGTGTCATGCGGATGGAAGCTGGTCAGATGTTCTTCCTTTGGTACTGCTGGGCATACGTAGTGCATGGAAGGACGATCTGTCTGCGTCCACAGCAGAGTTAGTATACGGTGAACCCTTACGCCTTCCTGGTAATTTCTTTGAATCATCTGCTGATCGAGTTTTAGATTATTCCGATTTTACGTCGCGGTTACGTTTGCAAATTAAGAAATTACAGCCCTCTTCTATAGCTCGACATGACTCTGAGAAAGTTTTTATTTTTAAAGATCTTAAAACTTCATCTCATGTATTTATAAGGCAGGATTTGGTAAGGACATCTTTGCAACCACCTTACGCTGGTCCATTTGAGGTAGTTGAGAGGCATCCAAAATATTTCGTAGTAAATGTCGGAGGTAAGACTACGTCCGTCTCTATTGACAGGCTTAAACCTGCCTATATCCTGGCAGACAAGCCTGTAGTGACGATGCCTTCAGCAGCTTCTAATGCTCCGGCCTTAGTTCCACCAATGGTCAGTCGTGCTGGTCGCCAGGTGCGTTTCCCGCAGTTTTATCGACCGTAAAGGTCTCCGGAGGGGCTGATGTGGCGACACCTTTAATTTGTAAATATTATGTGTATAGTAGTATTAGTTATTATTAGGTTGGCTTCCGGTTTCCGCTGGAGCTGACAGAAACCGCGCATGCGCGAGCCTCTTCGTCGTTGGCTCTCGAGCTGTAAGTTACTGTTATTAGGCGCTCCGGTGAATGTTTATTTTGTACATAATTTTACTGTAAATAAATAGTGTATATAGTGTGTGAGTGTTTTGTTTATATTACTTTGAACGTATCCCACAATTTCATCACATGTTTTTCCTTCCAAAAATAAGAATCTAATTACAGACCGATACTGTTCTTTCTCCATTTTAACAATTTTAAGTTCACGCCTTCACTGAATCGTTGTCAAATGTGAAAAAAAAACAAAAGAATGCCATTTTTTTCCCGCCTCTGAAAAATGGCTCAAAAAGGGGGTATACTTATTTGCGGCCAGTGATATTCATATATTTAGAAAACGGGTACTTATCAAACAGCCCTCTTATTTTCGCAAAATTTAATTACGTTAATCTAAATACTACCAATTGCTGTTTAATATGTATATTTTCTCAAACCGGATGTGTACTCGAAAGGCCTAAAGCTTAAAGATATTCACGCATTCTTCGCGTGGGAGCCTTAACACTGGTCATGCAAAACCTCGCCGTCCCATAGGTGGCAAAGCCATCACTCAGCCACTGATAAAGAGACAAATTTAGACAACCTAACAAAGCGACAACATGCCTCTAATCCCAGATTAAGATCGTTTCTGGACTAGAGAACGATAAACACTCCACACATAAATACTCAACCTTTCATGAACAGTTAGAGTGTTACAAAAGCGGCCACTGGACGCGAGTTGGCGCCTTTGTGTAGAAAATACAGTTATTGTTGGCAAAATAAGTGCATTGTTGTCATTTAAGATCTCAGAGCAAAAAGTTTTTACAATAGTTTAGTAATTGAATTAGGACCACTCGGAGGCGTCGGCGATGTCCGTTCTTAGAATAATGTTGCGGACGGTCCGAACACGGCGTTGAAGCAGCTGGCTTCCAGTGTCAACTTCCTTACAAAATTTAATAGCGGACGTGCGAAAGATGAAACCTTAATCAAGATATCAGATGGGCGAAAAGTTAAACTCTCAATTAGGGTTGAACTAAATTACATACCTAATTTAGACTAATCAATTTCGCCTTATGATCAGATTAGGTATGCATGAATGACTCTCGCGGGGTATAGAAATATACTTAGAGGTTGATAATTTTGTTTATTCTCTGAACCTTTCTAGTAATTAAATTGATTTTTATGGCAACCAGGCCACGTAAATAAGTACGTCAGCGGGTAAAAGTGGAATCACAGCTGTAAAAACTAACCGCGGCCCGGATTGCCGGTAACAACGCCAAATAAATACATTACCGCCCGTGAAATATATTTACCAAATAAAATGAAGCACGCGGTGCGATGCGCGGCGCACGACGTCATTCGTGGTTGGTTAACACTGTATAACTAACTGTTTGTGCTACTGAAAATACTTCTAAGCTCATGTCATGATAAAAACTATGGACCGGTACTGGGATATATTATACTTACCTACTACTAAAAAAAACACGGACCTTGCGTCTATAGGTTCATAATAACTGTGCATGATGGTTAAGAATAAAGGATTGTAATGGTAAATGGTCTAACATCGACAAGTTGTCACAGTCTCCCAATTCTGTTTCGCAAAAAAAAAACTAAATCATCTTCATAGGTTTTTTCTTACAATTTGTACGTAGAATGGAACCGTGCATTAGGTAGTTTTATTGGACGGCCGATTATAAATAATCTCGTTTAACATAAATATGTGAATCGAACACATTATCAAAATTAAGTTCTTATACCTCGGACATCCGGTACATTCAACTATCTAACCATTTCACTGAACTTTTTGCTACATCCAAACCACATGTTCCCAAGGTTAATCTTTAAGCTGTTAAAATATTTATGAACTACTTATTTACGTATTGACAAAACAAAATGGTCGACAATGGCTTTTCATCATTGTTCCCTCTGCAATTGTTAGCATAAGTCGTGATCATCACTCCATTGACCACTCGAGTGCTTCCCATTGGGGTGCGGGTGCGATGGGTCGGTCCTTTGTGAGTGTGAATCTTTGAATAGGCAATATTTGTTTTAAATTACGCACTTTAGACTCTATTTGAAATACGAAATGTTTATGGAATGGTCCTATGGAAATGTTGTCTAGTAAGATAAAATTGGAAAAATGCCGAAAACGGATTTATGCTTATCTGAAACAGATCGGTTGTAGATTGATTGACTCTACTTAAATACGGTTCATCTTTTGTGGGATTCGGCGATTATAAAAGATAATCTTCTTCCGTCTTGAATTCAAAATAGCAGTATCAGTTCGATACAGGATAATTTAGAGAAGCTACGAACTGCAATTCTACTATCGAAGTTCACCACCATCTTTGTACGGAACCCTCGGTGCGCGTGTCCGACTAGCACTTGGCCATTTTTTGCAGTAAGTGAGGCATCGGTTTGTACCAGTACTTTCGGGAGCTTGATTAAGTGAAAATGTAAAAGGATTTCATTATGACATCAAGTCATCAACGTAATTGCGTGAAACTGGTGATTTACCACGATGCCATGTCACTGCAGACAGAAATGCGTAAGTACATGAACTTACAGAAGTGAACGTGGAGTTTAGGATGGGAATGAAATCCAGATCGGAAAGCGGCCCTCAAAGTGTACTGAATTGTGTCAAATTCGCGCCACGTTGTCAAGTGTCAGCGGAAGGGCACCACATGGTGTGTAATCCACTTAACGCGTAATCCTTGTATTGTGGTAAGTGCGCCCGGGTATGCTTAATTCAATCACTGTAGTACGCTTGTTCGGTTTTTTGAGCTCCTCTAATGCTTTATGCTTAGTACTTATTTATTTTTGTATTTATTTATTGTGGTACTGGACAATCGTTTGTTGATTAAATAAAATCAGATAAGTATAACTCTCATGTCAAATCTTAAGTACTACTACATATATAATTACAATTAAAAAAGTTTTTAATTAAGTATTTTTATCAGTAACATGAAGTTATTTAGATCCTACTAATTTTCACGTTGCCTTAAGTAGGAAAATACGTAAAGCTCTAGAGCTACAGGGAACATTTGACACAATTTCTAAAACTACATCAAACTCAGTGCCCCCAACAAGTGGAGCAAAACAAAGACGCATTTTTTTTTCTAAAATAGGAGTTAAAATAGGAAACTAATTGAGGAAAAATACGGCACGGCACTATGTCAACAGAAGCGGAAACAATGAAGATGCCAAAAAAAGCGAGAATGTTGCAAAATTGACGCCCCACGAAAACCATATCTCCGCGTTGTATCGGCGCTTACAAATATCTCCAATCTTCACCAGATAACGCAACGACAAGAAACACGCATTGTGTTTACACAACCGTAGGTGGTAATCTGAGGATACGACGATAACTTATTCAAAATATTAACTCGGTGGGAAAGGGGACCTTCATTGTCCCGCAAGTCAGGAAAAAAATCAGTAATAACATTATTGGGCTCTAATTTCTCTTGTGAGTTAATCGCGGTTATATAAAAGTGTCACCCGGGCTCAATGGAGGTGCCAATTTGTATAGAGTTACCTACTTGAACGGGACGAGGCTGAGGTGTGGAGTTACACAATGGTTACGCAAAAAATACCTACCCAATATTTCGTCCTGATAAAACAATTTGTGAGTAGTAGCGTATTGATATCTGCGTCTTTGTACAATTGGATTTTCAAGTATAAGTGGGCCTATTTCACATCAAGTAGGGTCCACTTTGGAGCGTTTATTGGCAGCTATCAAAATATTTTTATTTATGGCCTCTGTGCCGTTTTATTTGTAGTTTTTCAGAACCTCACAAATATGCAAAATTTACCAGCAAAATTGGTCAAACAGGCGTAATAAATCTTCCATTAAAACTGTCGCGATGAATGTGTTGATAAAATGCGTTGTATGGCTTGACAATAATGGGTTACAATTACAACGAAAACAGTGCCCTAAGCACGACTTGTCGAATCCTGCGTTACGTTACGGTTATCGTATCGAGATCGAGAAATCTCATACAAAATTTTAGTTCCAAATACGCTCACGGGCGGGCGCTGTTCCAAACGTCATACAAACTCGTTAGAGTTTACTATTCGATTTTACGTGACGCAGGATTCGACAAGTCGTGCTTAGGGCACAGAAAGCTCTCCGCTTAGCATCTTTGCGCATCGCTAGTGGAAAAGCAACCAAAATAAAGCTGAAATATTTTGGCAATTATCATAAAACATTATAGCAATTCCTAGAACTGATAATATAAATTTTAAAAACTGCAAAACCTAAGTAACACACTTACATTTGTTTCTCTCTCCTAACTATCTTTAGTCTTTACTAGTAATACTTACGTACCTATATGTAAGCGTCTACATATACAACACAGACGGGAGTGCCGCCCTCCCCCCACCCGTGTAATTAGCTCCCCCCAAACTTGCCTGCTCTCTGAAAACAGAGCAACCTAGTAACATAACAACAAGCTTTTTGAACGTATTTGCGGGATGTGACAGGAACGCGTTTTGATTTTGTTTTAAACTGGTTTTTAGGGGGTACGCAGCATTGGGCTTCTTTTATTTTATTTGTGTTACTTACGTCCGTTTAGCAATTGATTCAAGTCTAAGTATAACGCTTTTTTTGTCCGAATCACATGTCATTTCGCATAAAAACTTTGCTGGTTAGATACGTGTAGAGTCTCAGAAGAGTAGCGTGAAAACTACAGGAAGGAATTACGTCTCTATCATAAAACATCGATGCAAAGTGTCCCTTTTACAATTCTATTTTGCTAACCAGTGTTATCAAAACATACTTTAGATATAAGATAATATCATAACGTGAGAAAAGGAAGCAGATACGTATCAAACAATCAGATAACCTCGCTTCCGGCTGTTCACTTACCGATCTAATAACCAACGTTCCTTGAATGCGATTATAATCTGTACCTTGAAACCTTGAACACTGCAATATTATAGATATAGCACCGAACCCATTAATGTTTCTTGCTAGGCATAGACGAATAAAATCAAGGTTTCAAACTTAGCATATTATATACTTCTCTACCTCACAGCAGTGCCAATAATATTATATCATACAAAAATCTTGGACGAAACCCTACTTTTGAACTTGACATAATGTCTTCGTCCCAAATGAGTCTATCGCTATCCCTAACCAAATATAAAAGAAGCCAGAATCTTGGATTAAACACACACAAGTACAAAACGAGTGCAATCCCAAATGATGCCGTCTCTCGAACAAATCGTCTGAGGCATTGCGAGGGTCGCCCAGGGATTATCTTCAAATAAGCGTATTACTCCTGTGAGCCCGTGCTTTGTGATCCAAATAACTAAGGCTTCGCCCTATACTGCCACATGCTACGAAAATTGTACCCTAACGTACCACAGACTGCATGTGGCGAAACAGTTCCAGCAAAGGTTTTTTTAGCTATGGTTCTAGTACTGTTGCTGTAGATTTCTGTAGCTACAAAATATCATACAAACTCCTTGTTGGGAAACCCTCCGAGACCAGACGAAGACGGCTTTATTTGCGGATTTAACGTGTAATGTAAGGTTTCTGATACTTTTCTTTAAATGAAAAATTGTTCTATAGAGAGGATTTTGGTTCATCTTGTTAAGATGCGGTAAGTCAAGTTTTATTTTGTTAAGGAGAGTTAGTGCGGTCCCGGTTAGGATCTGTTGAAATCAATACCTACCTAATGTTTGCAGTAAATACAGCTAGGTATACGTATAGTTAACAGATCCGTTCAGTTCAGAGGGTGTGTAATTGAGTCCAAAAAAATAATTTTGGCACAAAAGAGATCAGAATGAAATATTTAGGCCGTTTTGCGTCACCTTGGGTTATCCAGTTAACTTACTAACTCGGGGTTAACATAGGAATTTGTTAGCGTCTTACGTAAAGTTAATTCCCAGCTGGTGAGTCAACCAACTGCCTGAAATTTCCTGAAAATAAGTTGACTTTAGTTTGTATGCCGTCATGTAAAATACTCACCACCTACTCGTATTTCCCTTCTTCCTACAGATTAATTATTATGTGTTAACACTAGTATTTCAAACCGGATTTTATGTACATTCATAACTTCATAAGCCGCGAAGACAACCCCTTCGTCCACCAAAGCAAAGTTTCGAAACCAGTTGCAGTTGAAAACTTTCTCATCCTTGTAGGAAACTATAGTACCTACTGGTATAGTTGCGATGACAGATTTTTCCGTCTTACACAAAACCAGCTGCTCCCTCTCTCTGTACAGTTCGCCTTTCGTTCATCTAGGGCAACCTAACGAACCTAACCTATGTAATAGGCACTACTTTCCAATGTGCTACGAATAAACAAGTTGTCGTTTTAGGCCTTATAGTTCGCGAGTGGTAGTTTCGAACAAGCGCAAAAAAAGTCAGCACAGTAAGTAAAGTACCTACCTAACATAAGAATGTATCAAAACCCTTTATGTGACACGTCGATTCCTATGTTCCCGACGGAAGCAAAATCTTCGTCGCCACGATCGATACCAAGTTGGCAGGAGTGGGAGTTGTTTCTGGCAGACATAAACAAATTCCTCGCGCAACTGAAAGTCAGCCGTCGGCGGCGGGGGTCGATTTGCATGAAATTATCGCTCGCCCACCGCGCCGCTTCCCATAAGCGCGTTTACAGCTGACGTGACCATACTCAGCTTTGGTGTCGAAATTGTGGAGGAGAGGTTCTCCAGGCAGGTTGTGAATAAAATGAGTAACAGACAGACGGCTTTAAAATATATGTATTACTTTTCCACCATTACTTCATTTAGACAATCAAGTTTTTCTCTTATGAAAATTGTCGCTAAGCAACTTACAGATAATCATGTACGATACAAAAGTCTAAACACCGACGTTAATGTGCGCGACAGTCCCCGGCAAAAGAAACCGGAAGGTTGAGAACATTAAATCATATTACATAACAAACTTAACAAAGAAATTAACAATCGTGTCAAGTTATAAAAACAAATGAAACAATTCAACGTATAAAATATTGCATAATTAATCCCTGAAGTCCATGAACCTGCTTGGCAGTCTCACGATTCGTCCAGACCGTGTGGTAGTCAGTTTTACTAAACCTATGTCTGAATCGGAAGACTCGTCAATTTTTCCTTCGTCACGTCTAGTCGGAGTCACAAGTCGGTCGAGTGGTTCAAACCTATCGACGGACGAAACTTCAAGTGAGTAAAGTCGCTGCGCAGGCCTAACCAACTCCCCAGTAGCCGTACGGATCCTCGCAACTCTGCTTTCGTTGTCCTTGCTTTTAAATACCTCTGTCACGATACCGATCGGCCAGTTCACCCTTCTGTGGTCGTTTGGTACCTCCACGAGAACCACATCACCTACCTGAAAGTCACGTACCCTTAAACGTCGAGGCTGCACAAGTGTGCTCAAGTATTGGGACCTAAAACGCTGTCTCAAATCGTCTCTTAACTTTTGACAATATCTTGCCCGAAGGTTTAAGGTGCTCCGATCAACCTGGTCGACATCTGCAACATCGCGCATCAACAAAGGTTGTATGAACATTGCTGGTGTCAAAGGACGCAGCCCATCTACACTCGTATCGACGTAAGTGAGGGGCCGACTGTTAATAGTGGCCTCGCAATCACATATTACAGTGACCAATTCTGTCAATGAAACCGACGCTCGCCCTAAAAGCCGTCTTAATATTGACTTAAGCACCGATATAAGCCTTTCATAAAAACCACCCCACCAGGGGGCGCTGGGCGGTAAGAAGTTCCATTTAATCTGCGTAATTGATGAAAAACAAAGTATCTCGTTCCAATCTAAAGAGTTAAACGCATTATCAAGACCACGAAAGTTAGTAGCGTTGTCACTATACAAGCACGAGATCCTTCCTCTACGCGCAATAAAACGCCGCAAAGCCATGATGAACTCAGCGGTAGACAATGACTCGACGACCTCCAAATGTACGGCTCGGTAGGTAGCGCAAGTAAAAAGTACAATCCACGCTTTGTTTCCTGACTTCAACAGAAGAGGACCTGCTAAATCTACACCTGAGACCTCAAAAGCGGCACCAGCTTCCATTCGCCCCTCTGGTAAACTCCCAGTCGGCGGCTGATAGGGCTTGGCCTTGAAGCGCTTGCATTTGACACAAGTGTTAACTACCTTTCTGCATAGTCTACGTAAGCCGACGATCCAAAAGCGTTCACGTAGATTACACATAAGCGTCTGTACACCAGCGTGTTGCAAAATAAAATGGCGCTGGTTCACTAGGCGTTGAACTATCGGCTCACTTCCTGGTAAGACAATGGGAAATTTGAAGTCCGTACTCTCACTACCTAAACCTAGCTTAGTTTTGAGTCTTACAATACCTTTGTCATCGATGAAAGTTTCTAGGTTACTGTTCTTTAACATCGAGTCTCCATATTTGCTCTGAATTAGTCTGATGAGAGAGTTTTCAGCATTTATAAACTCATCATAAGAAAGTTCTCTTATAAACGGCTCTGGCTTTCTCTTCAACCTAAAAATCCAACCTATCATCCTAACTATCTTAAAATAAGTGGAAAAATAGCGCAAACTGTCTAAAAAGGAATCACATTCAGTGACCATCGCGGTAACTGTCTTTCTGCGCTCGCTTTCGACTTCACTGAAATCAGTTTCAAAGGCGGCAACTGGCCAGTGTTGCTCGTCTAGTCGTAACCAATCAGGGCCTTCAAACCAACGACTCTCGAACAGTCCTTTGGGTGATATACTTCTTGAAGGCACGTCCGCTGGGTTGAGATTACCGGGAACATGTCGCCATTCGGAAGCAGAGGTAAGTGATTTTATTTCGTTGACTCTGTTTGTGACGAACACGTTCCAATCACCCTGTCCTTTAATCCAGGTTAATACGACACTTGAGTCTGACCAATAATACACCGCACAGTTTTCTAATGCCAGAGATTCTATGACAGTTCTGGCTAATCTGGCACCAAGTGTTGTTGCTATTAACTCGAGGCGCGGTATAGTAATTTTTTTAAGTTTGCTTATCGGGGTTACTCTGGATTTTGCTTGTACTAAACTTAAGTCAACTTTTTCACCGCATTTTGCCCGTAAGAAAATACAAACCGCATGTGCAACCTGACTTGCATCGCAGAAGATATGTAGTGAATTTTCACTTTCACTGAGGTCAAACGTTGTAAGCCGCCTCGGAATTGTTACCTCGTTAATAAAATGTGCTTGATCCAGCCACGTTTTGAACTCATCAGCTAACTCTGCAGGCAGCTCCTCATCCCAGGTAAGTTTCAAAGGCCATGTCTTTTGCAGTATCATCTTGGGGATAACTGACGTAGCACAGACCATACCAATAGGGTCGAATACTCTCTGCATTACTGAGAGCAATGTTCTCTTGGTTAATTTTCCATCTGTAATTTTTAAGGTATCTGCATTAGAACTGAGACAATCTTCATCAATGTGCCACAAAACACCTAATACAGAAATTGACCTTGTCTGATCGCAAACCTTGACTGGACTAGAAACCCAACCTCTTAGGTCAAACTTACCGTCGCTCATTAACTTTTTCGATTCGCTGATGAACCTTTTTAAAGCTACTTCCGAACCAACACTTGTGACGCAATTATCGACATAAAAGGACTTTTTTAATTTCATCGCAGTCTCCTTTAAATCAATCGGGTAACTGTCAAGATGGTGGTTAATGGTAGCAATTAGGTGAAAAGGACTTGAAGCTACACCGGAAACTACGCGCCTGTGCCGATAAGTCACGGTTCCTTTGCTAGTATCGTTCACGTCTAACCACCACAAAAATCGTAAGTAGTCCCTATCACTAGGAGATAACGATATCTGCAGAAAAGCTTTCGCGATATCAGCAGTGACGCCAATGGCTTCTTTGCGAAAATTAATCAAAAGCTGCGATATTTGCTCCAGCAAATTAACACCTTTCTCGAGGCATGAATTAAGCGATATGCCTTTAGTGTCTCGCGCTGATGCATCAAATACGGGCCTAATCTTTGTTGTCAGGCTAGCCTCCTTAATCACAGCATGGTGCGGCATATAGTGACCTTTAATGCCTTGGTCTAGAGCAACTTCAATAATGTCTAACTCTAACCACTGTTTGAACACTTCATCATACTGTGCAATCTTACCTAGTTGGTGAAGCCGCTGCGTTGTAGAAGTTAGCCTCTTATTTGCCACATAGTAATTTGTTTGCGGGCGCGGGACATTACACCACGGCAGTGAGACCTCATAACGTCCTTCCTCGTTTACCGTAATAGTTCTTTCGAAGTTTTCAAGTACCTCGGCGTCATGCAGGCTCTTCAACTCTTGCTCAGCGGGGTCTTTTATACCTAAGGTTTCCAAGTTCCATAGATCTGAAATGTTAATGCGAGAAAGACAATGAAGCGTAGTTGTCGTATTAACTAACGAGCTGTAAATTCCCGTCAAAGGACCTTGAATAGTCCAGCCCATCTTGGTTTTTATTGCAGTCAAAGTACTACTTACATGAACAAATTCACCAGTCAAAAGTAAACTCGAAAAGTCTGCACCTATCAATAGTTGAACGTCGTCAGGTGAGTCAGTCGTGTCAGTCAGTACAATTTTACGCTTTTTTAGTTGTTGAATTATTTCATTAGACCTAATTTTCGGTAAAAAACCACAAATATTTTTCTGTTCCACTATTGATAATTTCATTTCAAAGTCATTTTTCAGACTTCTGACAGAAATGTCGTAAACTTGACGTTCTTCCGTACTTTCTTCTTTTCCGCCAAACAAACAGTGTGTTATAAACTCTTTTCTAACCGGTTTTGAAGTCTAATTTCTCAACAAGATCTTTGCGTACATACGACCTCTGTGCACCACTATCTATGAGTGCACGCGCTCGAACCGACCTCTTGCCGTCGTTGGATGCAACTTGCACAACTACAGTTTGCAGCAAGGTGGTTGACTTCAACTCGCAGTGTAAGTTGTTTGATTTTTCGGGTTCAGGCTTGTACTTGCTCGTACTTTGGCCGTTCATATCAGGGCACATCAAAACAGAGTGACGTTTTTTACAAAACAGGCACTTAGGGAAGCTTTTGCATCGCTTTGCGTTATGATTTGGCCTCAAACAGATTAAACACGCTTTCTTGGCTTTAATAAACTCTGTTCTCTGTTCGAGCGTCATTTTCGCTGCTTTATGACACTCTGCGGTGCAGTGCGTGTCCTTGTCGCACCAGATGCATACTGAAGATGTATTCTTGTGGTTCTCTGGTTTGGTTCCAGCGACAAAACAGCATGTGGGTACTTTAGGATTAGGCATGGAGCTAAGAGTCGTACCTTGATGAGCCAACTGTATCCTTTCTTCTGATTCCACTTCTAATCTGAGAAAATCGACGAGTCTTGACAAATCGTTGTTGATTTTGCTATTAGCTGCTCGGTAACGGTTCCACGCTCTAAGTACCTCATCTGGTAAGGCAGACTCTACCATCGGAAACAGAATCGACGCATACTTATCTTTCGTGACACCTAAAGTTTCGAGCGCTTGTAAATGCGTTTGTAGGCTGTCATATAGCGCCGGTAGCTCCTTAGCATTTGATGGTTGTTGCCCTTTTTCTTGCATTAATGCTAGTAGTCCTCTCACATAAGTCTCTATCAAGACGTCATCACGCGCAAATCTGGACTTGAGAGCGTCTAAGGCCTTCTTGTAGTTCTTACCGCTGGGTGGGTAGCTCTCCACAAGCTGTCTGGCACTAGAATGAGGTTCCATTGATTGGAGCAAGTACTGAAACTTGTCAGAATCGTTGATGTCTGGGTCTTCATCAATTTTTACAAACTGGCCCCAGAAAAGTAACCATTTCTTCACCTCCCCATTGAACTTCGTTATTTCTAGTTTGGGCATTTTGACTTTTCGCTCTTGCGAATGCTTCAAGGTGGACTTTGCGGACTTTAAAGAGCTGACATCGTCGGAATCTTTATTGGATTGGGTTAGGTTTTGGAATTCAGCCCTCAACTCTGACCAACGAGCTTTGTATAGTTCAGCTCTATCCTGGTCGTTTTGGTAATCTGCTTCATCGAAAGCCTCGCTCTCGCACCAAAGATCCCGTAACGTGGACTCGCAACCAAACAGCTCTTCGGCGCAATCAGAGAAACTACTGAACTTTCCCTCCACATAAGTAAACTGCTCTAGCTCGTCCTTGTGCTTTTGTACAGCTTTTTCAAGGGCGTCAGCAGCCAGAGTAAAATTTCTGCGAAATTGGGTTCTTTTCCGTTTCAGTGTCTCCATTTTTAATACTTATTGCGCGTCAGTGTTAATTCTGTTCAGTTTACTTACTTTATATTTTTATTTAATTTTATTTTTATCACGGTCGCCATGTGAATAAAATGAGTAACAGATGGCTTTAAAATATATGTATTACTTTTCCACCATTACTTCATTTAGACAATCAAGTTTTTCTCTTATGAAAATTGTCGCTAAGCAACTTACAGATAATCATGTACGATACAAAAGTCTAAACACCGACGTTAATGTGCGCGACACAGGTGTTAGGTAAGCCTGGAGACCAAAAAGCTGAAAGAAAAAATTCAAACGTTCCACTCTTCCACTTATATAGAAATCACAATCTGTTTCTATTGCCGACTTAAGTATATGCCGTTTGACAGAAATGCTGAACGCAATTGAGACCATGCACGCGTTAGACAATAACCCTACCGGTTATAACTTAGGTTGTGATTTTGTGAACACAAGTACGAATGCTTTCTTGATTACTAACTGTATGTGCTCTGAGCCTTTAGTGTAATCGACTCTATTGGCACCTATCGACAACAAACAATTCTCATACCTACTATTTGATACACGTAACGCAAACGCGATCGAGATTTATTTTTGGCCGTTGATTAAACTAGACGCTCAGTGCCCTAAGCACGATTCGTCGAATCCTGCGTTACGTTACGGTTATCGTATCGAGATCGAGAAATCTCATACTAAATTTTAGTTCCAAATACGCTCACAGGCGGGCGCTGTTCCAAACGTCATACAAACTCGTTATAGTTTACTATTCGATTTTACGTGACGCAGGATTCGACAAGTCGTGCTTACGGCACAGAGCGCCTAGTGTAATCGCCGACCAGGCCAAGAAATACGTCTCGATCGCGTTCGCGTTTAACAATTCTCATACTATTTGACACTTTAACGCAAACGCGATCGAGATTTATTTTTTGCCTTTGACTTTACTGGACGCTCTGAGTGCCTAGTATATAGTGATCGACGACTAAAAAATACGTATCGAACGCGATTGCGTTAAAGCATCAAATCAGCAGTCTACTATGAGAATAGGTTGTTGTTGTCGGTACGTGTCGCTAGAGACTCTGCCAAGTTGCAGACTTGCATAGTAATGAGACCCTAACGTTAACGCGATCGAGACTTTTTCTTGTGTCGAAAATTACACTGAGGCTCTAAAATCGTCGCCGAATCGCACCCGTCACGCGTCGCTGTAAACAGAGTTTAATACCTCCTTTGTGACGCCTAAATATTTTGCGAACAGTTTCTTACACAAACTCCATTGCCTCTAATTCAATATTCCGTTGGTGCGACGTTCGATTCCCTGGTAAACTTCATTTACGTCGCTACATAACATAGAGAAGTTTAGAACAAATTGTTATTGCCTCGGAAATCTGACGGAGAATATTCGACGGCGGGAATAAGAACAGGTAGAATGTATTTGAATACAATCTAGATCTCTTCAAGGGTAGAACAAATAGGCTGTTACTGAAACAGTATGTGACGTTTGCAGAGAAAGGGTTCCACGGTTAAACGTATTAGTTTCTTCGACATAGGTATGTAGGTAGATACCTATGTCGAAGCCGACTGTCGATACCTTTCCTATATTAATCAGACTTCGGTTTCCGCGCGACTAGCTGCTTTGTTTTTTTCTACTAAACGTAATGAATGTTTTTAATAAAGTTTTAATAAACAAAAAAAACATTTTTTTACAAACTTGTAGAAATTCGAATAACCAAAAAATATAGCCATGTTTTTTGAGGATTTGAATTTCTACAAGCAATGGCATACTTACCTATTAGGTACAGTCAGCGTCATATACATGGTGACATCCAAAGTGATGTAATAGTTCGGTACACCATTCAAATCGTACACCATACAAGCTTATTTCTGAGTTACAAAAGCGCTTAGTTGATGCAACTTGTGACCAAAGGGCTGGCAGTTTTCTCTCTCAAAGAATCAGCATCGCTATTCAGCGAGGCAACGCTGCCAGCCTTTTGGGCACTATGCCACGGGGGCCTTATTTAGTTTTAATTTAGTTTTAAGTTGTAGTTTATTTAGTTTAAGCTTAGATTTAATGTCATTGTAAATTGCTTTTATTATGTAAATAAAGTATTTTATCTTTGAGCACTTTGGATGTCACCATATATATGACGCTGACTGTACATAGCTTTAATCGGCTAAGCTACTGTACCTACCCACCTACAGCACCTACCTAACCTACTTAGGGGGTGTTTTTCGATAAGGCCATGGTAAACGATCAACAATATAAAAATCAAGTGATAAATAACATATTCCAGTATTATAGTAGGACAGTTGTAATGTTTTTTAATTGATAACATTTCATATTTTTCACACCTGGAAATTAATATAGGTATCGAAAGGGCTTTGCCTCCTGAACACACCACTATGTTTATAAAAATTTTATATCACCTATTTTTTTAAATACAAGAGAATAAAATAAAATTACCGATTCTACCAAAACTACGCAAGAATAGGTGTAATACCTTTGCCTTTTTCAAACAAACCACAAGCACAACAATAATTTGACATGACACATTATGTTTGACAATGTGACAAGACAAAGGCAATTAATCCATCCTAGCGTAGTTTCGGAGTTACGTCCTTTTAGAATAAGTACCTTTTAATAAATTAGTAATAAATTAATTACAAATCCTGATGAAAATTTAAAATCGTAGGTTTGCTCCTCTTTCAAAGTAGATTGCAGACAATTAATCAAATTATAGTCTCAAAAATAAGAAATGTTGTAAATTTTTACATGTACTTTTTTTGTATTGTGTGTTGTTTGTATTTTAATTTTATAGCGCATTGGCTTTGCTATAATGCTGTAAAATTGTTTTGGTAATAAATTAATTAACTAATAAAATAATTTTCCAAAGTATGGGCCGCGACCCAATTTTGGATGAGCTCGGAAAAATTGTTTAAGCCATAAAGGTCCTCCTTATAAGGCAAATAGGCATCTGAGTTGTAACGTCTCTGTAGCTGGGTCCTGAACTTAGTAACTTTTTAGGAGAGTCACGGCCTGGAGACCACTGATGTAGACTTAATGTAACCAGATGCTTTCACTTATTTACGTGGACTCAATGACAAATGAAAATGAAATAAAATATTTTTATTCCGGAAATGGCTTCCATAGTTAATTAATTACAAAATAAAATAAAATAAAACAACGAGTAGGTGTGACTATTTCGGTGGTTGACAAAGCTCTAAGCAACTGTGCTTAACATTTTCACACAGACTGAGTATACATATGATTTTATTTGTAACTTTTAAAATGGCGGAAGGGCCGAAAACATTAATTATTTAGCTCAAATCGAACACAAAGCCTCAAACAGCCCAACCCGTACATACCTAATAATTACTAACAATTCAATAAAAAAGCTCCGCCCATACCCATACACATAGAAACATTTTTTCAAAGCTTCACACTCGAAACCGTGGGCTACATAAACAATGCAAACATAGAATAAACTCGGGAGTACATTCAGGGAGACAAATGAATTCCTGACGGTCCTGTTAAGCTGTACAGTCGGGGATAAAAGGCTGGGAGCGGTGGGCGGGCCGCCACGCCTTCGTCTTAACAGCAATTACAACAAAGTTGCCAGGTACAATAAATTAATCTGCATATTTTTAAAGGAATCTCGAATTTGCGAGTCATTGCCTGTGTTTTTATTTGGGGAATGGGGATGGGGTTAGGTGAACTGTCAAAGTGATGGGTTTGACGGACTGCATGACAGTCGAGTAACTAAAAATAGTTTTAAGTGTAGTATGATTTAAAAAAAAAGTTTGTCGTTCTTGAATAAAATTTAAATAAACATTATAAAATTGAAACGAAGGCGAAGTAGATGAACAAAGGGCTTTTATCTCAGGACTCGGAAGCATTGAATTTGATGTTTTTTTTAAATGTCGCTCACTAATTTTAATATCAGAATTATCAGGTACAACAAGATGGCGACGACCTAGTAAAGGTCGCGGGACCGCGGTGGATGCGGAAAGCACAAGACCGGTCAGAGTGGAGAGCCTTGGGGGAGACCTATGTTCAGCAGTGGACATCTTTCGGCTGACATGATGACTTACCTATACCTAATGACCGTTTAATAAAAACATGAGTATACCTACCTTACCTACCAAGTCCGTGAAATAGTAATGGACAGTACCGGTATTGGCCAGTCGACAAGAGACAATCCGATATTTTATTTACCACTTCGCAAAGTTTTTCAAAAAGGAAGTAATAATTATTAAACAATCGTAAATGAAATTCAATGGCAATGACTGGTAAAACTAAATTACATAATTTCAGAGTT
Source organism: Clepsis dumicolana (assembly GCA_963691665.1). Classification (NCBI taxonomy): domain Eukaryota; kingdom Metazoa; phylum Arthropoda; class Insecta; order Lepidoptera; family Tortricidae; genus Clepsis; species Clepsis dumicolana. Next base: position 9,443,936 of record OY829521.1, read on the forward strand.
GGATCTATTTTATGTTAGGTACCATCAGTTCGGTTCAGAATAAAACTTCAAGTTATAACATCCCTTTACGGGGCTGGCATGTTCATGTCTGAACAAAGCCTCTAAATAAATAAAGATAAAAAAAAAGTTGCAACATGTAGCTTTTTATAATATTTTGACAGTAGTTAGGTATTTCAATGTTTTCGCTAAACTTTTAATACTTATTCCGGGATTATTCCATTCCATAAGTTTATGGTTAATAATCTCTAATATGACCAATTTAGAGATGAAACGACTTCAAACGATTATTCCGTAACTAAGTATTGGTCAGAGATTTTCGTTTGTTTTTTTTTAACATGTTAGTCATGGTTTGGTTATTCTTTACGACAAAGATTTAAAAATACCTTAAAACCCCAAAAATGAAAAGAGAAGAAGAAGAGGAGGAGAAGAGAACCCTGAAAAAACACCAATTATGTAAAGAAAATTCTTATTCATAAAAATAAAGCATCGTCAGTAACCAAACGACATAAAAATAACCTAGCAACAAAAGCAATTTTTTTTATTATTGTCTACGCCTCTACGCTACGCCGTAGCATCATTACCGTTTACGAATAGCCAAATATTTTCCGTTATTTCCTTTGCATGAAACTGCTTTCTTCAGACAAAGCTCAAACTGTGGAGACAGTAAACAAAATGGCGTATTTAAATGGGCGGGAACTGCATTGTTGCGCTCCACGTCCATCGATCATCGATATCGCTATCGTTATCCCGCTCCCGCCTGTGCACTGCATATGGCGGCATCTCTATTTTCAAGGACCATTCTGAGTAGCTACAATGACATAAGTCTATGAAACGTTGAACCATTGTAAGCCTTATTATTTTGGTAACAAAGTACAATTTAGTTTGGTAGTCTCAGTAGTGAAATGGTATCGTGACCGCCTCATGAAGATATGTGGAACTGTTGCACATTGCTTCGTCTCTCTCTCGCGTATGGGGGACGGGCTATTTTTCTATTGGTGTCCCGCTCCGGCCCGCTTCCTGAGAAGTAATGTGTTGTTGTGTGTTGTGATATCTCTAAAATAACAGGGAAGCACTCGCTACGAAGTTGTCATTTGTAACGGTTTTGCAATGTAGCGACAGCAAAAATGTCAAGACGTATGAAAAATTTAGAATATTGAGATACAATGTTCCTGCTTTTGTAACGGAATGAATAGGAGTTATGTATTCATGTCAGATACAACATTAAACTTGGGAATATTCTGAGGGGGTAAAAATTTCGACATTTTTACGGTTACGTAAAAAAAATTAAAACGCTATAATTATCCAGATGTCAAAACATCTTAATATTTAATATTACAAATTAGGATATTTTCAACATGATTGCACCGATTTATTTTAGTCAAATTTTTAAGTTTAACATTTTTAATTTAGTTTTTGTTTAGGTACATTTTGGTTGGTAGGTACCTACCTACATAGATAGTTTACTTTTAGATAATAACGTCATTACGGTGCCTGCCTGTCTACCTACTTATTTAGCTGTTCATGTACGAGGGGCGGCTGTAAAGTAATCTACCTAACAATGAAACAAAAGACTGTCGTGGCAATTTTTTTTTTATTTTTCTATATAGTCCCCTGCTAGTAAAATGCACTTATTAAATTTTTCACATATTGAATTTAAACCATTTAAAAAAAAATCTTTCGGTTTGTCGTCAAAAAAGTCAGTAACCGCAGCCTTCATTTCGTCGTCGGTCATAAACCTTCGTCCCCTTAGGTTAGTGACCTTGGACTTGTTCAAATGCTCATGAATTATTTCATTGACTCGCTCTTTACTGATGCCCACATCTCTAGCTATCTCCCACTGCTTCACTCGTCGGTCCTCTAATATAATTTTTTTCACCCTGGCTACATTTTCATCGGTGACGGCCGAAACTGGTCTTCCGCTACGAGGATCATCTTCCAGGCTCTCACGACCTAACTTAAACTGCTTTGACCAAAACTTTATAACAAATTCGGAAGAACACGAACTGCCAAACACACGTAACATACGCTGTCTGATCTCTTTAGTCAAAAACTTAATCACCGCACGCTGCTCGATTTTATTCATTTTCACTTTTTCTACCGACATGTTTGAAACAATTGTAGGAGACAAATAAACGTGTTGCAATAAACAAATGAATGTAATACATTTTTAAAATAGAATAACAAACGAATATAAATCCATACCAGCCAGCATTATTTTTGTATATATTTCTGACCAAGGAGATTACTTATCAGCCGCCCCTCGTATGTAGAAATTGAAGAAAAAAAATTTTTTTTAATAAAAGTAAAAGCATCTGATTATGATTTATATCTATTATAATAAACCGATCTACAGATCCGCCATCACAGAAAAACCATAAATGCACACAAAATTTCCCAAACCCGCTTTACTCATAAATCACAACACAAAAAACCCACAACCCCTCCTGATCTTCCAACCGTACGCGCGGCCTCAAGCCAGTCCCCGCAAGAGTGGGGCGTCGCTAAACAAAAACACGTAACAGGAGGCGCGGCGATTGGCCGCGGCGGCGCCCGGAGTCATTCAGCCACGCGCGCTCCCGCCGGCAACATGTGCAGCGGCGCCGAGGGCAACCCCTGGCCGCTGAAGGACGCGCCCGCCGTCACCGCCGCCGCCATTGACCACTACCGCCTGCAGCTGTACAACTACGCCGTCGCTGAGCGCCTCCGACTGTACCCGCCGGCGCCATGCTACTCGCCCTACGCGCCTCGCTTAGCGCTCTCCATGTCGCTGCTCCAACAACGCGCCCTTCAGCCAGAAGAGCCGAAACCTCAACACAGTTACATCGGACTGATAGCCATGGCCATCCTCAGCCACCCGGACCGCAAGCTCGTGCTCTCAGACATCTATCAGCATATACTTGACAACTACCCGTACTTTCGCTCCCGAGGACCCGGCTGGAGGAACTCCATCCGACACAACTTGTCGCTGAACGATTGTTTCGTTAAAGCCGGCCGTTCTGCCAATGGCAAAGGGCATTACTGGGCGATACATCCTGCCAACGTGGAAGACTTTCGCAAAGGTGATTTCCGTAGGCGCAAAGCCCAAAGGAAAGTGAGGAAGCATATGGGTTTGGCTGTGGATGATGACGGGGAGGACTCGCCGTCGCCGCCGCCGCAGTCGCCGCCGCCCACGGCGCTGGCGCTGCCATTTTGGGGCACGGCAAGACTGCCCGGCGGCGGACAAGCAAGGAAACGGCAGTTTGATGTAGCGTCGCTGTTAGCTCCAGATGATGCGCCAGAAAAGAGGGCTCGGCGTGACAGCAGTGGGGAAGAGGAACCTGAGGAAGATATAGATGTGGTGGCGAGTGACCAGGAGGAGCCGGCGCCGGCGCCGTACCCGCTGCTGGGCGGCTGGTGGCCGGCGCTGGAGCCCGCGCTGCTGCAGCAGCTGCGCCGGCACGCCGCGTCGCCGCCGCCCAGCCCCGCCGACCCGCAGCGCCCGCCTGACCCCTAGACCTGTACAAACTGTGAATATTTACATTTTCGTGTTAGTTATACTGAGCCTATCTAATCTGAGTGAGTGGAAAAGCGAAGTTAAAAGTGATGGAACAAATCTTGTTTTAACTTGGCTTTTAGTTTACTTATACCACATAGATAAGAGGCTGAATGATAATTTGAATGTTGCCTAGTGAAATACTCATATTGTTAAGCTATTCCGTTTTAACCTGTTCTGTATAATTCTACCATTTCTATTTTCGTCTGTTGCAATTTCTTCGCAAGTTTCGTGGTCGCGCGCGTTGATCTCTCTCTCTCTCTCTCTCTCGCCGCATTTTTTGTGTTCTTCTATTTTTTCCGTTTCTGTATCAATTCCCAGTTTAGCTATAAATGTAAATTATTGTACATTATAATATTCGAGTAATTCTCATAATAATGATGTATTTAGAAAAGTGATCGTACGTAGTATTCATTCTAATATTAAAGTCTGAAAACGACCAAGTGGCTGTAGATATAGTATTCTTAGAGCTATGTGTATATAATATTAACTGAAGGTGTCTACATGATTTCGAAAAAAAAAAACGTGAGCATACTGTTGTCTATTTAGTAAAAAATCAATAATGGATTAAAATTACAATATGACTATACAAATCTCTGAATAAATAGAAAGTTTAACTTAAATTATGTTTTATTTCACATTCACAAATGTTATACTGGTTGCCTAAAAATAGCTGTTTACTTATTTCAAGAAATACAGGCAAAGCCGATGTTGCAAACAAAATATTTGCAAAATTATTATACCTACCTATTTCTGTTGATGAAATAAGTGAATTAATGTACTTATTATGTGTACTAAATTAGGTAGTTAGTTACTTAAACCATAATTGCTATAGGTATATACTAACAACTCTTACTAAATTCAGGTTGTCATTTACCTAGTTAGGTCACCTTTAAGGTCGCTCAACTCTTAATAATGCTTGGCAAAATTTCTGCTATGGTTAGGAATTCTTATGGTATGATGTCCGTCTTACTGTATGTCCATCACATCTGGTTATTGTGTTTCACTTATTACTAAATAAAAAAAAATATTCCGACGAATTGAGAACCTCCTCCTTTTTTGAAGTCGGTTAAAACATTTTTCACGAGCATGTGACCACTTACATCAATATAGAATTTGGCGTCGTTTCAACAGAAACTTTTAGTTCGCTTTCTTTTTGCCTTCAAGACCCAGTACAGGTTTTTTATATACCTAACAGCATTTAATTTACCACGTTCCTGTTCTGATACTGAATTTGGAAGGGCGATAGATAGGTTATTTGTTCATTCATATTCTCAAAATATCCAGGGACGACACTCAAATATGCAATATTGATGAAACGGCCAAGCCATACATTTTGAACAAGATGTAGTTTGTAGAGTAGTGACTCTACAAACTCTACATCTTATTAATCCTGCGAGTGTCACTAAAGACATGAAAGTAATTTAAATACACCACCAATCGACCACCAGACGCCATATTGTGAAAAATAAAATAAGTCGACAAACTATATGAAAAGGGGTATCTTTGAATAGGTATTTGAAAATCAAGGTTTCTAATAAAAATTTTCATTTTGAGTGACCATTTAGGATCTATGACTGTTTAAAGTTGGTTCGCAAACATTTTCAGTTCATATGACTAAAAAGCTTTAAATAAAACAATATTATTTAAAAACAAAAACCCGACTGCAAAAACAATTAACTAAAAAGAGAAAAAAACTAGCTCATATTATACTTACATTACTTCATACATTTAGGTAGTTTGAATGTTATAATTGATTTTGCAGTCGGGTTTTTGTTTTTAAATAATTTTGTTTTATTAACAGTGATGAACAGTGACGTGCATTAATGAACCTATGAATCTTGAAAAAATTTTACATTAAATATTTATGGGGAGATGATTTTTTTTTTTTTTTTTTTTTTTTTTTTTTTTTCTTTTTTTTTTTTTTTAGGCAACAAACAGTCACAAAGTTAAGCATATAATACAAGACATTATAAAGTAAAGACCTGGAGTGCCATAACAATGAAAAAGTGTACATCGTTAAAAAATAGGAGCGGTCGATGCGGCAGATCTATGGCATTGCATTTGAAGTAGAAACAGGTACAATAAATTATCCTTATTCTATGAAAAAACACAGTTTACCTCCTAATTAAGTATATAAACTAAGAATTAGAAAGTTGAAAGTATTTTTATTATTAAGATAAACGTTATCTATACAAAGTGAAACTTAGCGCGTCTTTTCCTGATGAGCCTTATCTCATTAGGCGTTTTCCCACGACAAGCAGTCATTGTTCCCACCTACAGTTCAATGCAGGTAATTAGTCGGTTGGGTACGGGTATTTCTACTACCTAGAATAGGTCTAAATCACTTAATCCCGATGAGAAAGTACTTAGGGCCAGGTTTCCACGCTATGTTTAGAGTAGTTAAGGGTAGTCGTAAAACAATGAGGGTTTAAGTAACGTACTTAAAATTGGATTAAGGGTTTAGGTTGATTGTAATTTGAATACCTAAAAAAAATGTAAGAAAGATTCCGACGAATTGAGAGCCTCCTCCTTTTTTGAAGGCGGTTAAAAAGAAGCAGGATATTGTTTCTGGCGGTAGGATAAAAATAAAATCTTGAACAATAAACTAAGCGGTTCAATGCTACGCTTAACTTGATATCTGACTATCATACAAATATATTGTACCTTCAAATTATTATTAAAATCCGTTCCGTGATAGAGTCATAAATTAGGTCATAGATCTTGTTATGTGCTTAGTAAATAAAAAAAAATAGCTTACTTTTTAGACGGGAAATGAAGCCGCAAAGCTGTAATAGATACCTAAATTATTTCATTAAAGTAAGTATTTGTGCTATAATGCATTGTTTATACGTGTTTTACGTTAGTTTCACTTCTAGCTGTTTCTTTCAGTGGATAAATATTTTCGGATCGATTTCTAGTCATTGATTTACGGTCTTACCGTAAAATAGTTGGCCTTCACATTCTCACTTTTTAGACAGTTTTATTCGTCCGTTTCTTCGTTTTCAATAAATTTCCCGCAGATTGTCTCATACTCATTCTGAGCCCGTGATAAAAATCTGATCGCCGAAACATCGAAGAAAAAATTTCGCGATGCCCGTGACGGATTGTGTCAGAGGTTACAATGGCGATCGGTAACCTAATCCGCATGCATCCGCTAATTTAAACTGTGTCTGTATTTAAAAATACACTTTCCCCCTTTTCTGTAGCAACCACGCTCTGCTACCATGTTGAATTTATGTTAAATAGGGAAATAAAATACGGAGATGTGGTTCGACAGAGGCTTTACCGTAAGAAGAATGACATTACAGTAATGACATAAATACATTATAAAAACACTATGCTTATAACCTAAGGAGGTTGCGTTCACACTTCAACACTTATTTATGTTATATTTATTTATGAGGTCACTTTTTTTTAATCAATTAAATCTAATTATTTTAATTTTACTATACAGTCTCGCGTTCCTTTTACAATAATAATGTTAATAAGCCTGCTGTAGCCAGTGTCACTGAAGAGGCATCATGCACTTAGACCTCTGCTTAACACAGCAACAGCGCCATCTAGAGGTATTCGTTTTTTCTTCGAGTTCATAGAAGGAACCCGACATTGCATAGACATTGGAGCATTGGCAGTCCTTGGTTTAGAACAAAAGTGCATCAAGCGACTAACGAGTAGGTATATGTTTCATAATAGGATCTCACGAGTGTTTTAAGGCTTAATTATGTAGAGTTGCATACATTACTTTAGGAGGGGGATCAACACACATATTATTATAAGTACTCTAAGATGTTTTCAGAAGCCAAAGGCATAATAAACCTGTCATGTTTTTTTACTTTTTTTATCATAAACAAACATACCGAGCTGACGTTTCGTATCGATATATTTTTTTAATTGTACTATACTGGTTTTTGAATTTGAAAACCGACTGTCGCAATGATCGTCATTTATTACGCATAGTAGTAGAAATCAGTCCAAATAAGGATTTCATAACTTTCATAAGCGTCAAGTATAAAAGACACATAAGTATTTGTAGTTTACCAGGAAAAGTTCATTTGAGGATTTTGTAGTTACAAACCCTCAAGAGAGACCAAGCGCATATTTCACCAACTTTACAAATGTCAGTTTTCAATGACAATTCGGTGTCAATTGCTGATTTGAAGAGTGTTTGTTTTAGAACGCTTCGTATTGGCAAAGAAATGTAGTTCGAATTGTCATTGTAAACTGACAGTTGCAAAAAGTGAAAGTTGTTGTTGCAAAGTTGGTGAAATAAGTAGGAAAAAAAAAAAAAATAGGAATAGGAATAGGTAGTAAAGATACTCCTACTGAGATCATGAAATAAGTAGGGTCCAGATATGAGCATCAGGTACGTAATTGAAAACAAAATTCTAAACAAAATTCTCGACTCTGCTACCTTAGGCAAAGACTACAGTACTCTAGGTAGAAGTATTCAACAACCGCCTGGTTTCGCGAAATAAATGTTAGATATCTTAATTTGCGTCATTTTTGTATAATATAGAAATATGTAGAGCCATAGCGCCGTGCAAAATAAAAGAGAAAGTTTTTACTACATTTTAAGAATTGCTTATTTAGATGGATTTTAAAGATTGTGTAAAAAAAAGGGTTGGACGAAGTAGTCCAATAACGCACTAACAAGAAAGATACTTGTGATAAGATTTTATCAATTTAGGTGGGTCCAGATAAAGCATCAATTAAGTGGGTAATTGCTCTACGAGTAGCAAACGAATTAAGGTTTTTGTAAATGTCGTTTTACCAAGTTGTTATTAATGCAAAGTAGAAAATAAAACTGATTCTGATTTATTCTGTACAAATAACTAAGTAATTAATCTCAAAAGCTTACAAAAAATTGTTGCATAATGGAGTAAGCTCCCGCGTCTAAAAAACCCAAAAGCACAAAAAACCAGTGACTGTGTCTGAAAGAAAACCTTTATGAAACTACGAGAAAGAAACTAGTTTATCAATGTTATCACTAAACAATAGAATTATGGGTTATCTGCTACAAACAGGTTGAAGACGTGTGTCTATGGTTCAATGGAAGGCTGAATGCGTCAACTTCCTGAGTCCTTTCCTCTTTGTGTTGTCCATGGCGCTTAATCCTGTAAGCCGGGTTAAGCCGAAAAAAACATTTAAACATAATTTTAAGTAGTTGTTAACAATGTTTTCCCACTGCTAATGCTAATCTGCTACTGCACTCGAAGTTGAAAAACAAAATGATGATGAATTTAGAATGGAACTTTACTTCGCTTTAGAAACGGCAAGAAAATTAGTGTTATTTTAAAATGTCTTGTACTTTTCATTTTAATAAAATGGCTACATCGTCAAATAGTAGGTAAAACGCCAACTACTTTGTCTTTTTCAGACGTAATGTCTGTAATTGCCGGGTAAACCTCTCAAGCTGATTATAATAACTTAATAATTAATTATTAAGAAGATCTGCTTTTTGTCGGTGATGTTTTCTAATAACAAGCACCATAATTTAAGCAATATATGAAAACACTAACAAATTTCTACGGGTGTACAAGACTACAAGAGCGGCGGCAGTAATCGAATGAGGCGTGCGCCGCTAACGCATGTAAATGCGCCCTGACCCTAATGGCTGGAGGGCTAACGAACGTGCGCCCAATACTTAGCGGCCTAGCACCAAGCTTTGCGTTGTATAGTACCTACAAAACTAAACAGAATAATTACGTAATCAATGAGATTAAGATTCAAAATTATCTAGCAAAGTTTTTGGTTGAAGACGGAGACCGACCTCACCGTGCAACATTTTCACAGTAAACGTTATAATTAGTGACATCTCACATTTCCATCGCGGTTCCATTGCGGATTCTTCGGCAGTATTATGGATACCCGGATAGACAAATTGGATTGAGAAGCAGAATTTACTATTAATTGTTATTAAACAAAATGGAAGCGGCGATATTAACTGTTTGAGTTATCACCGAAGGTTAAAAGGACCCTGAAAAAATCACCCATCACGCCACAGAGCTTTCTGCTTGAGTGTTCATGTGATAAAAACGTGTTGAAACCCCCTGAGCGTCCATTAGGCGAGGTGCGAGGGCGGTCCGGCACATAACGTCCACTCTGCGCGATTACCCGCTCCCGAATCTAAACGCTCCCAATTCAGTCAAGTGTCGACAAAGGCCGACTTTTAGCCCCAACAATGACTGAATGAAGCAAATTACCGCCTTTCTACACTTGAAAGCGCTCATCGAATCGCACCGGCTGGCGCTTTGTCGACGAACGGTTTGCGAGTCGAAACAAACGATAACAATAAACAGTAAAAAGGAAAGTGTATTATTTTGCGTGGAAGTGCGCGGGGACAAAGGGCGGGTCGGTAATAGGTGTTAATGCGCTCGCCGAGCGGAATGATGCCCCGCGACGCCTGCGCCGTCCGCGCGGTGTTGTATTGTGACTAGAGTAATTAATTGTTGTTATGCATTCGAGATTTATTGAACTTACAGTGAGCATTGCGTTTGGGTTCGATTCGAGCTCGATGTGAATTTGGCGTAACGAGCATTCGCATTTAAACAAGGGCCCTACATTCGAATTGCGGTGTTATACGAGTATTTTCACTGATAAGCAATTCATTTTCGCAAGCTTTAACGATTTCAAACAAGAGCTGTTCAATTCGGAAACTACTCTATTATCGAAAAACAATGAATAAATAATCAGGTATTTTGGTGTCAGAGGAGGTCGTCAGTGAACACAATACACGGGGAACCTAATTTCGGGTCATCATAGATTTTTAAACGATACTGGTCAATAAAATAAGTCTATCACACTATTGGCTTAGATCAGGCTTAGATACATACATATTCAAGACAAACCAAAAATAGTACATTATACAGAGTCGTTACAATAATAAAACTATGAGGTTCTCATGTACCTAAAATTATGCAACGCCTTCGAAAGCAAACAAAATACCAGGGCGCCATACGTCCCCAGCAAAACAAACACGCCACTGAAGTGGACCTCCCGGGGATTCGCACTTTCTACCAAACAATTCAAACCATGACACATTGTAGGACTCTTTCACAGCAAACGCAATAATTCCTTCCGAAGCAGACATTAACGTAGCGTCATAACCTTTATTGTGATAAGGTTCCACAGTAAGTTATAGTTCAATGTTTCCACTATTGGCTCAGGAGTTCAAGGCGCGTAAGGCAGCTGCTGGTAATTGGGTGTGCCGTGTCAACATTGAGGTGTTGATTATGGTTTGTTTGCAGTTCTTTAGATGAGACTGGAGGACGAGGCAATTTTGATCAAATTACATGGTACTTAAGAACGTTTGCGTAGATGGAATATCCGCTTCGTAATGCTGGTATAAGCTTTAGTAAGTCGATACCTATACCCTACTTGTTTAAAGTATATCCTAAGCATTTATTTCCAAGCAAGCAAGGTGTTTTCCAATACCATGCATACCCATTTGTCTGATGGCAATTTATATGTTACCTCTCAAGCAACCTCGTACCCATTTGAAGTCAAAACCCCAAATTCGGAATCACTGTTCTAGCACGTCTGAAAAAAAAATGGTTTTAAAACAAAAAAAACCTTATAAAAAAAACGTAAAATAATCCTCTAAAATAATGATAAATAAATAAAATAAAATAAAATGCGTTTATTTCGGACAACAGAAACGAAAGCCTAAAGTTTTATGGCCTAGCACTAAGCAGCAAATATATGAGGATTATTTTACGTTTTTTTTCTAAGATTTTTTTTGAAGGCGGTTTTACTTTTTTGTTAAAAGATTTTTATTTCACAATTTTACGTTGATTTAACATTTTCAGAATTATCCTCCAACTCCTAACCGCTAAGGAGTTGTACCTTCCATCATCAGCTCATCATCATGAGATGATGACTACCAGACGCAAATACTTGAATAACCTTAGAAAATATATGAAACACATAGTACGTGCCTGTAAAATTTGAGGGTTGCCCTCGATTTCCTTGGGATCCCATTATCATGACTTGGTGACAATGGGACCACCTCAGGAGTATACCCTTTCAAATAAAAATAAAAAATTGAAAATCGGTCTACAATTGACGGAGTAATCGATGAACATACATAAAAAAAAAAACATACAGTGGAACGTAGAACCTCCTCCTTTTTTTGAAGTCGGTTAAAAATCCATGCTCATTCAATTCGTTAAATACAACTGTCGCCGAAATCCACAAATAATCTGCCACGAATTTACGTCCCACCGATCCCGGAACATAAATATCGAGTCGAATAACAAATCGCGTAAATAGAATGGGAATAAAATGTACGCAGCGATGCGCGCCATATCGCCCCTACCACCACAATACGCGACCGTCGAGGAAATTCTCTGTTCATTGCTCGGTGGACACGTTTACTGCACAGCGGTTGGTTGCTAACACGCGTAATGTAATAGAAAATTGTCTGTCGCGTCGTTTGGTACCGCATGGTCGTGCCAGGGTCGCATTCAGAGTCGGCGGCGCGGACGCATTTAATTGTGGTACGGGACTGCACGCGCGGAGGAAGTCCGCCGCCCTTGCAAATTGACGGAACTTACGCTTAGCTACACAATGTGTTTAAGTTACATTTGACTAGATGAATTCCGTGACATTAGATTCTTATGTTTTCCCACGAGTAAAAATCATGGACGAATAATGAAGGACCCTAAAATATTTCCTTTAGAATCCCAAATTCAAGATTCAGATAAGTTAAATTTGATTGTAACTGAATTTTCATCGGGCTTTATAAGCAAAAACCTATGCCCCATATGCCCTTTAATGACTCTAGCTAGAGTATAGAATTTGCCCATTTCAGTGAACTTTCAAAATAATGAAACTTAGGCGTTTATTAACTGCTTTTTCAAAAATACCATCAATCTATAACATAAGTACCTATTGACCAACACAGGGTCATTCAAAATCTTGCTTCGCGTGGGAGGCACCATCTTACGATCAGGAAGTGTGAATCAAAATAAATTAAATGTGTACCCAAAAGATACATAAATATAATCGTAGCATTACAGGCGTTAGTGTTTACAACAACATGGACCACCACGATGACGATCTCGTAACTAAAGCACGCCTCGAATGCCCATACAAGCCTCTATATGAGTTTCTATGACAACAATGTTATTTTGTTAAACAAGATAGCCCTTTATTCGAAAATCAACCCTTTCAAGCCGTGGCCGTCATTCGCCGTTTGTTTGTTTTACGACGAATACCGTCAATAAACCCACGCGGTGATATAAATACCTACTTGGCTTTTTATGTTTAAAATTAATTTCGTCTTGAAGGTTGAGTAGTGCCTTTCCTTTACTTTACAATTGGACGTACGTTCCAACCCACAAATCACATGAAATTGAAATAGCCGACATAAGTAGACATATACTTACCATTTTAGCACAGTAATTTGTGGATTGAAGTATTTTTGCATAATCACCTACGTCCAATTTACTTCTTGCTATCCCGGTGGTAAGTAAGAATGAATCTCTATGAAAATGGACAATAAGTATAAGTCAGTAGGTGCGTTTTAAACGATTTGGCTTACGATTATGAACTCTGAATTTAAAACAACATTAAGCGATTGTTTGTAGTATTTCGTAGGTAAATCGCGAAAAATTAATTATATGACGAATTAATTTGAAAAACAGCATTTAACACTTTGATAGCCATAAAATTTATACTCCCGAAATACGTTTGACCTATTCCAAATGTAAACGTGGTTAGCCGGTTCTTTGTGTGCTGTCACCTACACCGTGAAGTTTTGAAATGTAGACGACCACAAAGAGTTTCGGGGAAGATTTCCTGGAGTGTTGACACTGGCCCACAATGGAGGCAAACTCTGACTGTCCTATAGATTATTTTGAAAGGACAAGTTTGTCGAGATGACTCTGACATATTCGGATTAATGTTGAAAAAGTGCATTGTGCCATCTAATTAATTCAAGCGCATGATTTTGTTTTTTGACGACGCAAATCCGTGACGGTATATTGAACAGGAAAGATTTTGGTGAATTGAGATAAAAAGGATAGTTTAAATATTAGCTGTTCTTCTTAAGGAACCAATACAACCTTGAAGGCTTCAAGAAGCCTTTAATTCAATACCAATAAACGTGGTATAACTCTTGCTTTGAACATCAAGCGCAAAAAACATATATTTTTTAATTTTTTATCTTTATTATTTTGTATTTCGATTTAATTTTTTTAAATTTCAACTATAACGGGGATGACAATTAATGCCCCACTTTAAATTGAATTGTTTTTATCTTTGAATTATCAACATTATGGCATCAAATAATACGTAATTTTCAAATTGAAATAAAAAGTAATATCTCTCTATTTATATATTCCAACTGAAATGTCTATACCTTATTTCTTATTTGCATACCCACCTACCTATATTTTGTCTATGATCTCACAATACAGCCAAACATTTCAAGTACCTCGGCACTATTTAATTTAAATATTGACCTCGCTTTACAGTAGAATTACACAAAAACGAATATCCACGGCTATTTACTTTCCCAGCTATATTATTGTGGTTGGATTCTTTAAAATTCCAGGTAGGCAGAGATTCCCGTGGCTTGCAATAACAAACATGATTTCTAAATTTGACAAGGGCAAACACGGCAAACACGATTATTGTTGAAAGATTTTTTTTAATTACTCGAGGAACGTGTTTTGTGTTTGAGTATTGCGTAGTGAGGTAAACAAGGAAAAGAAAACTCCCGTAGATAATATCGGTAGCTCATTACTGGTCGAAAGTTTGGGGCAAATATTTAAAGATACCGGGTGTATCGTAATTACCGTCGGTCGGGCGACGCACAAAAGACTGGTAGTTGGTATAACAGGGCATTATTTATCAACGACGGAACAGAGGAGCTCATTAGAAACACATCGGGCAACATGTGTAAATAAATACGCACTGACAAAACGCGCGCTCAAACATCTCCAGCGGTCAATGAGACACGGCTCACTACGCTGTTTATCGGACGCCATCGCGACATTTATTAAAAGCTGTTTGTCTTAGAAGAACTTTGTAATGTCTACTTGCTTTATTATCTTTAACTTAAGAATGGAACTCAAGGACATTAAACAATTCGGACAAATACGTTGTTGTGCTAAAATATCACATGTCTAAAATTATGAAGGTTATAATATTGGGTATAAAAACTTTCCGCGGTCCTCGGACCGGGACCGCGGGACGAGCTGTCGTTAGGCCTCCAACAAGATGGAACGATGACCTGGTGAAGATCGCGGGATCGCGGTGGATGCGGAAAGGTCTGAGTGGGGAGCCTTGGGGGATGCCTATATCCAGCAGTGGACGTCTTTCGGCTGATATATGAGTATCGTTTTTTTTGTTCACTTTTATGCTGCCAGCTTAACATTATTTTGAAATATTACGTAAATCAAGTGCTTTCCAATAGGTCAGGTAATAAATAATAGTAGATAATAGTGATGACTTTTTTTTCACCACCAACCACAACGCAAAGCTCCTTCCCATTAGCAATGTAGTCTACGTTGTTTGAACTGTGCCCTAAGCACGACTTGTCGAATCCTGCGTCACGTAAAATCGAATAGTAAACTATAACGAGTTTGTATGACGTTTGGAACAGCGCCCGCCCGTGAGCGTATTTGGAACTAAAATTTTGTATGAGATTTCTCGATCTCGATACGATAACCGTAACGTAACGCAGGATTCGACAAGTCGTGCTTAGGGCACTGTACAATGAATGAGGCAAATGTCTCAATGCCAACTATTGGGGTAGTGTGTGCCCACTGGTCCAATTCATTTTCATCTTCGAGCATAGAGTCAATTAATGAAATTAAGCTGTCAAACATTAGGACATTTACTTTGCTCTACAATACATGAATGGTGATGATTTGATGTCATAGACACGGAAAAAAAATCCTTACGCTTTGAAAACTATATACCCGTAATTGTGCAAGGGTAAAAAGAACAATAACGTAGAGCAATAAAGATTGCAATTATGTATAACTCGGAGACTGGGACCGGGGCGAGACATCGCACACACCAGCGGACCTGGTTTGCTAGCTAGCTGTGTCAGGATGAAATGGGTTTTACACGTAGTAGAGCTTGGTCATGAGCTTTACTCATCCTCAAGGTCGATTGAGGTGGTAGAAATAACTGCAGACACATCATGTTTCACTTCTAGGCCAGTCTTTATTTGATTAAGGCCTACATCAATGACTCTACCGCACGGTTCGGAAATAACCTCTATTGAGAAGATACCGGCAAGAAACTCAATGAGGTATAATCTTTTCAATAATAACACCATACGAGGTCTAAATTAGTTACAATTGATATCACAGTTAACTCGTTACTATTAACGCGAAATGCAAGTACCATATTGGAAACGTTGGAGAGTTCTGTGCTTGCGCCCATTCACGTGATCTATTCCCAAGATATCATTTAAGACTCAAAATAAGACTCTGTACTTGGGGCACAGGCACTTAGTTCATTAAATCACTAACAATTCTCATTAAAACTCAAAGCACCAAGCCGATGCAAACGGATTACATTACCAACTTGTGATCAGTCCGACCCCCCGATCAAGAATGCCCTTTTCTTTTCAAAGTTACTAAATGTCATTTCGACCTTATACCAACTACCCACAAATGAACCAAGCACAGACCACTCCCAAGCAGTATTTATTTGACAGCTGTCACCGCTTGACGTTTCGTTAAAATCATAACAAATGAAGGTAATTTATAACTTTAGACTATGATCAACACCGACTAGTGTATCGATTCTCCGACATATATAAGAAAAGTTAAGAAATGAAGGTCCCATTAACTCCTTAGTCGTGGTCCGTGGTTCGAGTGCGCAGGAGAGCAGAGACAACACAGCTCGGGTATCATTTTATACGGCAAACAGACCGCGCTCGATGGCTTGCCCGGGCGCATGAGATGTTTTCTTGCATTGTTGGTACACTAGACCTCTGTCCAGCCTGTCTGTACCTAGGTGTTTTTAGCTTTCACAAACGATCAAAATTACTTTTGACCATTTTAAAAGCAAAAGCTAAGAAAGCTAGGTATTGTTATAATATGATTGACTGGCAGATTATACCTATCTATTGCAGAGGTGATTTTTTCGAGGGATCATTTAAGGTGTGCGTGTGTATACCTACGTATAGTCAATAAGCGCAAGGTTTTGACCAATAAATAAAAATACGTAGGTTAGATACCTTCAATCTTAATTCATAGCAGGGTGTCAATTATTGGAATGATGGTGTCAGGCATTAGAACGTTTAGATACCTACCTTATGTAGTGTATTGTAGTCACCTAGTATATGTATTGGTTCAATATTCAGTATCGGGAGTACCCTCCTGATTTCTGTGCCCTAAGCACGACTTGTCGAATCCTGCGTTACGTTACGGTTATCGTATCGAGATCGAGAAATCTCATACTAAATTTTAGTTCCAAATACGCTCACGGGCGGGCGCTGTTCCAAACGTCATACAAACTCGTTATAGTTTACTATTCGAGTTTACGTGACGCAGGATTCGACAAGTCGTGCTTAGGGCACTGAATTGCGCAAAGAGCCTCAATTTTAATTAAGAAAACGTCTGCTTGTCGATAACTTGATACCTTTCATACCTATACAAATAAGCAGCTACGTGTTTTCGTCGAAGAAGTTCGATTGGCTACGACTGTTGCCGAACCCTCCAAATTACAGTTATTTGTAAGTATCACTTTACACATAAAATAAACTTGAATAATGTTTTTGCGTTCTCAGAACACCTAGAAAAGTACGTTTAGAGGGTCCTCCTCTCGCCACAACATGGGAGTGTGGTCTGTTTGTCTGTCTGTATGTTTGTGCCTCTTGACACACGCTGTTTACTCCGACATTCTTCTTTGGAGAGTCGACCTGGCTGACCCCTCGACGGCCCACGACACTCGAGTGTTCTTAAAATATCCATTTAGTCGTATTGTTGGTAAATGTTGATAACAGTCGCAGAGTGAGTATATAGGTACGCGTGCTGGGAAAATACAATACAATACAAATATTCTTTATTGAAAACCACAAAACAGTAAAAGGAGGTATGGGTAGACAATAGGCGATCTTATTGCTTAAAAGCGATCTCTTACAGACAGACAAAATTACAGAAACCAAGATGAAGATGCTAATTTAGGTGGCAGAAATGAACAGAAAGGAGAAACGTAAAATTAACATAACACGTAACAATCAAGTAAACACGTGAGTAAGTTGCTTAAATTTAATTGTCAGAAGCCCGAATACGAATATTCGAATCCTTATAATCTGTCTAAATTCTTTAAAACACTACTTTATAATGACAATAAACGTTCTTTAGGAATTTAGACAGTAATTAAGACCCAGCACAAAGGGAGTAATGTACTAAACTTTAGCAGCCAAAGTGTTGTACACTAATTTTCATTGCGCCTCGTTGTATGTGTTCCGTTCGAATGCCACAATGCCTTCAAACAGAACAACTCAAAGCGGCTAAAATGGCCGGTATAGCAATACGCAGGCTACAACTCGGCTGCAGTGGCAGTAACGAGCAAAGTCAGTCCCACGCCGCCGGCCTGCCCTACCAAGAGTACAAGACTATTTAAAGGTCCCTTTAAAAGATTTACTTTAATATTTGCCACGGGACAGCACGGGTCGGTATCAATTGTATGAAGCCGTCGACAGGGAATTATAAAAGTGCCCATTGTTTGAAATGTTTTGTTCAGAAATGAGGGTTTACCGCAAAAATAGTGCTTTTTGATACAAGTGCGGAAAGTATGTCATTTTGCAAATGACACTGGCGCACATATACCAAACGACGTTTCTTAATACATTTCAGAAAAATTTACAATGAAGCAAAGGCGGTGAGCCAAGCGCGCGCTGCCCTATCATCACTCGCCGGCGCCTGTGCGGTTAGGCCATTAGAAAAGTTCAAGGCGCTAGTATGAAAAATACAACTTTCCGCACAATACATAGAAAAAAAAAGTACTAATTTTTGAGCAACTGTATTAAAAACATGTTATTAAAAAATAGGTACCTCAACCTCAACGTTTCGTGCTAAAGTTGTTGCTGTAGTCATCGTGTAAGATTCGGAAGTAAGAAACAAAAGTAATTTTTCCTGTGGCAAAAAGTTGTACAATCCTTTTCGAGGCATTATTTTTTAAGGTTATTCACGGCTGTTTCAGCGTCGATGTGAAAATTTGCTGTTTTGTACCTAGTACCTACCAAAAAAAATTGAAATTGATCTCTGAGTGAGGTAACCTACACCTTGAAATGATCTTCAACATGATTAATACGTCGTATAATGATTCTAAAACAACTGAAGTCGTTGTAATTACTTACATTCAACCCCTACTTTGCGCTCCTTTTAAAACATAAGTTTAGTACCTATTCTCCTAAATATATAAGTTTAGTACCTATTCTCCTAAATATATAAGTTTAGTACCTATTCTCCTAAATATACAAGTTTAGTACCTATTCTCCTAAATATATAAGTTTAGTACCTATTCTCCTAAATATATAAGTTTAGTACCTATTCTCCTAAATATATAAGTTTAGTACCTATTCTCCTAAATATCGCCAAGAAAACAGCTAAAGCGAGTTGTTCACTGGTAACAATCAGTAGTAACCCTCACGTACTTCTCTGACATCGCGGATTAGGTTAGCCGAAGTGGGAGCCGTATGCAAATGCCGTGAACGCTAGCTTTAGCCGGCCTCGGGGCACCCTGTTTGTGCGGTATGTACCCCTGGCTTTACATACATACAACTGGTGCAAGTTCTAGTTACGTGTAAATGCACAATGCAGCGACCGAAACTTACGAGCGTTGGTGTCGTCGTGGTGTATATTGTTTATGTTATATGTGTTTATTCTATATCCTTGAAAACCAAAGCGCCAACAATTTTTCTGAGTGGTTGTGTTAGAAGAGCTACCTTCGTACCAAATTTCATGTTTCTAGGACAACTGGAAGTACCCTTTAGGTTTTAGGGTACCCTTTTGATTGCGTTGACTTCAGAAGTTTGATTTTTCACAGCTTCAAGGGACTGACGCCCGGGTACGAATATTCGAAACCTGCGTCACGTAAAATCGAATAGTAAACGTTATCGAGTTTGTATGACGTTTAGAACAGCGACCGCCCGTGAGCGTATTTGGAACTAACATTTAGTAAGAGGTTTCTTGATCTCGATAACCGTAACGTTACGCAGGATTCAAAAACTCGTAAGCGACCCTCTGAAGGCTTGCGTATTTTATAATAATTTCAGCATGCTACCTCCACGCGTTTTAGAGAAAAACGGTATTGACATACAGACAGACATACAGACATACAAACGAACAACAAAGTGATTCTATAAGGGTTCCGTTTCTCCTTTTGATGTGCGGAACCCTAAAAAATTTAATAAAAAGCCACATTTACTCATGCACTCATGCATTTTATCAATGCATAATATTATATTATCTATACATAATATTACATTAATTTAATTTAATTACCTAACACATTTTGTTTTCAAAAAATAACTTTTTTGTAGTTTTTTTTTTGTGACACCGTGGCATAGTAAGCGCTTTAAGCAGTAAACCTAGTCACCGTAGGGCGGCGTAGGCCTCCCCCAGCCTCCTTCGTTCGTCCCCGTTCCTTGCTTTGTTTCAATTATCAAACACTTAATCGCGCATTGAATTCCTACATTTTCCAACTAGTAGGTAAGTACTTAAACTTTTACGACGTCCACGATAATTGCAATAAATATTTCTTTTACGCGCAAAAAACAACATTAACCTTTCTTAAATGTCACTTGAAATTATTTAATGGATACGATGCGTTTTTAAAGCGACAGACAAAACCATTAAAACCATATTTAACAACATCAAATACTCACCGAAATTAACTACCATTCGCTTTGATCAAATGTTTAATGAGAAATACCATTTGTTGGTTCTTTGTGGATAAAACAAACGGAATGGTATCCACCGAGTTGCTGGTCGCTTTGAGTCGACTGGGGCCTTTGTTTGAAATGCTTTTGAGGTGCATTATCCCAATTTAAACTTATGTAACAAAGGCAGAGGAATGGAATGGAACATATTGTTACTTATTTTATTTTCAGTGAAGTTAAAGTTCGTTTCAATCTTTGTAAACGACTCTGGTGCTTTAGGGAGTACGTACATTTTCCACATCCTGTGACCGAAAGTTACTTGCATTTATGTTTCAATATTAAGTTTTACTGATGCGTGCCTAACTTTTCTTGTATAATTATATGGTTTTCTTTAGGTCTTTTCGGGGTATTTTTTAAAACATTTTCCTTTATAATTAAAAATATTAGACTCACAAAAAAAGTAAAAATATTTTAGATTGTGCAATACTTGCCCTTATATTTAACCTAGTAACCCCACTTGGAATTTTTTTGACCCACTTTCAGACTCTGTTGTAATAAAAATAAATGTTTTCTACTTACTTAAACAACATTATAAAAAAAATTATATTTTTTATAAACTCACTGAAACATGAATACACAGAAAAAAACCAGAAAAATGCCAACCCCGGGAATCGAACCCGGATCGTCGACACTCCGGGTCGTGTGCTTTTCCCCTACACCACGATTGGACATAGAGGAAAGGCCGAATTTTTTCCATGTATTCAAATCTTAGCTTGTTTTTATCACTTTTTGCAGTGACTAGCGCCATCTATGCGATTACTTCGTAAACCGAAAACAACGCACCCTTTCGAAACTTATCAGTTTACCCAGGCTCAACAACGAGATGCTCCTACTCCTACTGAGATCATGAATTGATTGCTTTAGTGCGCCATCTCGTTGTTGAGCCTGGGTAAACTGATAAGTTTCGAAAGGGTGCGTTGTTTTCGGTTTACGAAGTAATCGCATAGATGGCGCTAGTCACTGCAAAAAGTGATAAAAACAAGCTAAGATTTGAATACATGGAAAAAATTCGGCCTTTCCTCTATGTCCAATCGTGGTGTAGGGGAAAAGCACACGACCCGGAGTGTCGAGGATCCGGGTTCGATTCCCGGGATTGGCATTTTTCTGGTTTTTTTTCTGTGTATTCATGTTTCAGTGAGTTTATAAAAAATATAATTGATATTCACGGGAAAACCGTAAAAATAAAAAATTGGGAGAAAAAATACAAAAAGATACTCCTACTGAGATCATGAACATTATAAAAAACTGTTCCAAAGTTTAAGTCAATACAAATAGCATTCCTGAAATAACCAGCTGTGACGGACAGACAGAGACAGACGGACGGAGTTACACCAGGGTTTCCCTTTTAACATTTCGGTTCGGAACGGAACCCTAATTACAAAAATTGTAGTTTGACTAGAAGTGAAATGGTTTAATTGTTCCATCGATCGTGTGAAGTTTAAGTTTTTAAATTGTTTCCCGGCAGTGTTCTTGTCGTAACAGAGTGTGAATGTTTTTTGTGTGTTTATGATAAAAATGATAATTAGATTTGTTGTTTATTACTTTTAAACTTTTTCTTTCTTTCTCGCAAATTAATATATTTTTTATGTATAACCCAGCTTCATTAAAAATAACGCCTGCGTCTCAACCCACAAGTAATATAAGTCTATATTTATTATAAATGCCTTCACAATGCTCGTAAACTTCCTCGTAAATTTTAACAGCGCAAAAAATCAAATATCTCTCCAATTAAGCAATTCACACAAGTTAGCTATCAAATATCCCCTCCCGCTTGACGCGGCACGCCTCCTTTGTTTCACGAGTCTCGTCTTTATAAGTCCGTATAAATAAGTACATACAGTAGACGACCTCGTACAGTACATTGTTGTACATACGCCACCCACTACATGATGGTGTAGTGTAGACAATCAAACAGTCTTAGCGAATAAGCTGTCAGTTTTGTTTCCTAAGGCCATTGTGGGTTTGATTTGATTGCGTCTCACAGAAAGCGATACGGCGCGGGCGCATTGTTTGCCGCATTTTACATAACGAGGCGGCAAACGCGCCGACGCCGCGCGGCCTATTGTGGGGGAGTATCCAAACGTTTGAGACGTGGATTGAAAGGCGCCGCGCGATGACGAGGCGCGAGCCCCGACGCGGCCCAAGGCATGAGAGTTAGGTTTTTTTTCATCACAATTGTAGTAACAAGGATCTTAAGCATAACATAACATACAAGCTAACTTGGCTGTTATTGCCTTAAAGAAAACCCTCGGACCTTTCCTAATTTTCATAACGCCCCAAGAGCTGTTAATGGCGTGCACGCCACTGAGCGTCACGTTTCATAACGCCGTGATGAAAAATTTTGTTTCTTTTTTGCTCAGGAAGCCCTCATCAGTCTTCAACTTCGGATTTCTACTCTCTCCAAGCTCAAGTCTCTACCTATCGTCCGTCTCTCAAGGCTCTAGCCCTGTTTGTAATTCTTTACCCATCGCCCTTAATTTACAATGTCACAAAGGAGAGACACGCATAACATATAGTACTTAATCGCAAATGTGTTTCTTATTCAGACGGCCAAGGCAGAATGCGCCTTGAGGCAACATTTTTTGTGTTCGAATTTGAGGACCTCAGCGAACCAGTCGAAGAGATAGAAAAGCGTCTTACTTCAAAAATCTTTTATTTAAGTGCATACCTAACATTCAATTATTTATGCTTGATTGAGACACGCTCTAGGTAGGGATCCAAGGGTTCGTACTTGATGGTACATGTCAAAACAAAACTAACCCGCGCTAATGTGTTAGATACTTGGTACTCCTTAATACACCCCTAATAGAACCCGCGAGCTCCCGTGTCTGGGGCCGCGCAGCATGATTGCGTTACCGGCGCGCTCTTTGAGCTGTCCAAATGATTGTTTTATATTTGTAAAGCGAACAGTGCCCCTATTCCGACCGTCCCGCTGACGTAATGTAGCATTTCAATTAGATCCACCATTGTAGGGTTTTATTTTTATAACAATAGTTTGTTGAATAACGCCGCGGTGATTTCTGTTTGATTGCTCCGAGTGAAAGAATCTTGGTGTTGATGGTGTTGATTATTGTGACCCTTTTCGTGAATAATTGACAGAAGGCGTTACGGGGTCGGCATAATTATTATGGAGTATTTTCGGCCAATTATTTGATGAGATTTATTTTTGATTCAAGTAAGGCAAGTGTCTGCTAAAATATGGCGTTACTTTTTGTATATCGTGGCTTATACATATACTAAAATGACTACTTAGGAGAAGTGGTAAGCAAAAGTAGGTCAGCTGCATTGTTACAAAGCCGATGCACAATCACGAAGCTCGTAGCGGTGCTACGCGAACTCGTAGCACTTTCTACGAGCCAATTGCCTTTGTCACGATTTACGCTAGTCTAGCTTTATTAAGACTTAGACTTTAGTATGTTTACGTTCTCCCAGACATTTATTATCTAGAAATAAGCCTGTCCACTAACACAATGAGTCATATTACTTGAAAATAAGTGATTTGAATTAACACTTCAATCGTTAACGACTATTGTAACATTAAGCAAAATTGAAAATGATCCATGTCAGTGTGTCTTTATATACCTCGTTATTTTAATATATATTAACTAATTAACGGCAATGTAAGATTGCACCAACAACAATATCAAAATTTTCTTTAGTAATTCCATTATTATTTTATTATTCCAAGGCGACATTTTTTTACTAGTTCTGTGGTACTAGACAATGGATAAATGAAACATACTTATACATATTGATAAACACATTAGTTATAACATAATAGGAGCTGTGACATAATGAAATACATTCAAACAATTTGAAGTTTAAATTGTGTGTGCTCTCCCAGAGGAGGGACTATGGACTAGTCCGAAACTGTCGCGCTAAACTCGACCTATATTTGACTTATATCTATACATACGCGAGTGACCAATTAACGCGGGTATTTTGAATTTTATGCGGTTCACATATCAAATGTGTATATAGACATAGTGGAAAAACTTTCCCACGGGCCAGGCAAAAATCAATCTTATGACAATGTCATAAACATTTTGACAGGGGAAAGCTTTTTCACTTTAACTATACGTACCTACTGTAAGTACAAACATAGCCGCACTAATTTCCAATCCGGCTGCCGGATATCGGCCGCCTAATTAGATCAGGCGGCGGTGCATTAGCGGCCCTGTAATCTCGGCCCGCCTAATCGCGCGCGCAGCATTACAGCGGTTAGTTACTTAGCGCAGGCGCGGGAGTTTCCTTCGACAGTGTTTTGTCACTTTTATTTGGAATGTGACTGTCGCTTTGTTTCGTAAATGTTTGCATTTGAGCCAGCTGTTGCCTGCGGAATCATGCAATTTTCCGGGATAAAAGGTAGCTGCTCTAACCGAAAACATCATTTAATCCATTTAAAATTTCATCTAAATTCGTGAAGAATTAACAGATTGAGAGTCAGAGTTACTTTTGCGTTTATAATATTTCTATGGATTAGTATGGAAGTATGTAATCAATTCGGTTATTACTTATTACAAACCCGGGAAAACTCTGTATTGGCTTTCTTGAATAGCAGATTATATTGGGCAACTGGACGGCCAACACCATCTTACCCGCTAATCCTACCGCTAAGCAAATGCTTGCACTGTTGTGTTCCGGATGTGAAGAGTAAGATAGCCGAGGAAAACACAGGCACAAGAGGCATTTCATCTTAGCCCTCTAGGTTGGCAACGCATCTGCAAAGCCCCCGCGGTGATCACTTACCATCAGATGACCCACTTGCTCGTTTACCTTCCTTATCGTAAAAAAAACTCTGCCCGCATGCGAGCAGAGATAATATGTGCATGCGCGTACGGGGGGTGACTTTTGTCGCCAAGACATTATTGTTGGCCTTTTTTTTATCAAAGAAATGGAAAAATACCACTATACTGTCACGGAGACAAAAATCGCCACAGCGCCCATGCACTTAAGAGTTACTTAGGAGCCGCGGAAGTTCCCTTTGCCAGTGTTTTACACTTTGCTGTCCCTTTTTGAGAACATGCTTGCGGCTGAAATAGTAGGTAAAACTTCTACGGTAGAAGTTCTGATAGGTAGAAGTTTTTTAAAGCCAAGCCAAGCCGGAAGTTTTTTTTAAAGTCTTACTAAAACTTTTTTTTTAGCGAGAGTGGGAGACAAACGAGCAAACGGGTCACATGATGGTAAGCGATCACAATCACCCACGAGAACCAGCAACCGAGTCACTAGCCGCCGCCGGCCTAAGACTGACAAAGAGTATTAACTGTATAGTTAAGTACATAAATGCCGATAGTAACCCAAATTAATAGTTAAAAAAGTGTATACTTTACAAGCTGACGCTGACGTGTAAAATAAAAGATAAAATCTAAGCCGGCACCTTCACATCTCTTGATTTAATAATTGCCACTCAACTAAGTAGCTGATTACAAAAAATACAAACAAAAACTTTTATGTAGGTAGGTACTTATACTCTTAGTTTTATTGGCAGCGGAAAACTTGGAGGGGAGTTTACCTTTTGTCGCAGATTCATCATCATCACCAGTCTTGTTTTATTTACGTCTTACGCACGCTTGTTTTACGTATCAGGTAGGCTTGGGCCTTGGGCCTTGGGCACGCGGGCCCAATGCGGATTGGAAACTTCACACAAACTATTGAATTGCTTCGCAGGTGTATCCAGGTTCCCTCACAATGTTTTCCTTCACCATGATAAATTCCAAATGTAATTTCGCAGATAAATTCCAAAAAAGTCAGAAGAGTGCGAGCTGGTTCAAACCCACGACGCTCTGCTTGAGAGGCCATAGGTCAAACTACTTGGCTATCACGGCTTTTTTACAGAGTGAAAGAATATCGCTGGGGACAATATGCCTATGTCCATGTTTAGACAGATTGAATGTTGGGAACGGCTGTTTCGAGCTACAGACAGTTCCAAAAATTAAATCCTTAATGACCCGATTAAAATTCGCATAAGGAGGATTACAGTGGCAAGCTCGATCGACATTTTAATTCTATGCATAATAATATTCTACCTAGGACAAACGGTCCAGTTAGGTAGGTCCAACTTCGAGAAAGAGGTCACTCGTCGAATCCGACTCGGCTGGGCAGCGTTCGGGAAGCTCCGCTGTGTCTTTTCGTCCAAATTACCGCAGTGTTTGAAGTCAAAAGTCTTTGACCAGTGTGTGTTGCCAGTGATGACTTACGGATCTGAGACGTGGGCGCTAACGATGGGCCTCATAAGGAAGCTCAAAGTCACTCAAAGGGCGATGGAGAGGGCTATGCTCGGGGTTTCTCTGCGGGACGGAATCAGAAATGATGATATCCGCAGTAGAACTAAAGTTACCGACATAGCCCGAAGAATTGCGAAACTTAAGTGTCAGTGGGCGGGGCACATTGCTCGCAGAACTGACGGCCGATGGGGTCAGAAGGTTCTCGAATGGCGTCCATGGTCCGGGAGACGAGCTGTCGGTAGGCCTCCAACAAGATGGAGCGACGACCTAGTAAAGATCGCGGGACCGCGGTGGATGCGAAAAGCACAAGTCCGGTCAGAGTGGAGAGCCTTGAGGGAGGCCTATGTTCACTGTTCAGCAGTGGACGTCTTTCGGCTGACATGATGATGATGATGATAATAATATTTCTTATTATTTACCTACGCTGTTACTAAAGAAGCCACAGTTACTTTCTGCATTTATAAACACACGGCATCAATTTCTACAAAAGAAACGCCGCCTTTTCCGTTTAAAATAAAATATCTTTTTTTTTTTTATAAAAAAAGAAGCACTCAAGGTAATTCTTTGACTTCCTTTCACCTCACAAATATAGGAAATGTCTCGTATTAGACACATTATTTAGGTTATTATAGAAAGTGTGAAATTAAGTCGTAATTTTGTGTCAAAACGTGTCAATTATACGGCATGTGTTGTATTAGCCAGTTGGATAACAGCCCGCGTTTTGAAAAACTAAAACATTATAAGAAAGTGTCAAATCATTGCTTCCATTTGCTCCTCTATACCTACCCAGGGGCTGAGAACCGATGGCGTCCACATTTAATCAGATACACTTTAAAAATATATAATTTTAGCTACAAACATTAAAAATATTGTATGTAGACATTGTATGGTGACATGAATAGGAAAACTTTAGCTAAAGACGATCCTTTCCACTACGTGTACTTTTTTGTACACGTAGTTAATAACGTATTTTTCTATTCTATATTTTGTCAAAGACTTAGTCATACCAACTAATTCATTATTACCTTCAGTTAACATTTCCCATTACGTTATGCAATTTTGAAAAACAACTATATACTATTTTCTATTTACTATGTTCTATATACTATTTATTGAAGTTAAATTGAGTAGCGAACACGGCAAAAACGAATATTTTTTGAACAAGGCGTTACTGCCACATAGAATTCCACATTAATATTATTTCTTAGCCAAAGTTGACGACTCCTGCGCAGCTGATGGCGCCACGCTGTTTGTTGTTTACCGCGACACGCAGCGCCCGATTTTATCAGAGCACGATCTGACACTACAACACCTATAGATCAACACCTAGCCAATAATATACCCGATTGGGTAAAAAATATAGAAAACCGGCCAAGTGCGAGTCGGACTTGCGCACCGAGAGTTCCGTATCTAACGTTTATCTGATTTTTGCTTTATTTGTGTTGTGAGACGTTGCTTCGTGCCAAATTCCATTATTTTAAATATTTGGCATTGTCAGACGGACAGACAACAAAGTCATGCTAAGGTTTCCGTTTTTCCTTTTGAGGTACGGAACCTTGAAAATATTTAGGTATTGTAGGTAATTCCCTTACACATATTAACAATACGCCATTTACACGCGAAAAGGTTCCACAGTGGCACGCGATCGACTTTACCTGGTGGCTATAATCGCAAACATACAGCTATATATTTAGGTACGTACTGCCAAACTTTTCTTCAGTAACTTCTGAATTCTACATATACATATAAATACAGATGGATGAAAGAGAGGATGCTTAATTTCACAAATTAAATCATACAGTAATTTATATCCCGTAAGTAAACATAGTTCCCTCGGGATAATGATCGAATCCAACACAGACACTTGTGACGCAGTTACGGACAAGTAAGTAGTTTAAGTATCCTGGCTCACCTAAAGTGCATTTAAATACAGCTTAGGGGCGTCCCGTCCGTTAAAACAAAATAAAACGTATGCACAACTTTAAATGCTCATAATTTGCAATTAAGAGGGCCGATAACGAGTTATTAACTTTTCGCTTTCTTGCTGAATATTTATAGAGCAATTTCACTAAAAGCAACATGATTACCTGTTGGGGAGCTTGAGTGCTCGGCTTCACACGTCGGTGTTGTTTCCAGTGTTGTGGGTATTTCAAGGCGGATACATTATTGTAATAGTAGGTGACATGTGATATTTTAATGTACCCTGTGTGTGTGTTATTAAGTTACTAGTTCGTACAGTTAATATTTGCAATATGTAACTTTTTGCCAAAGCCTATTACTATAGTACCTTTATACCTACACCCACCTAGACGATTACTAAAGTATATGGCATACTTAGGTAGATTAAATGTACACTTAGATAAATAAGTAGAATATAGGTAGTTACCTTAATTATTTTCAAGTTTTACCATAAAACTATTTAAATTACTACATTTTTAGCAAAGAAAGGCCAAATCGGGGTTCTGTGAAATTTAATGACGTCCGTGAAGGTCCCAATCGGCACTGAACCCCGTGGGAATGAGAACTACTTACTTACAGGCCAAATTCGCTGTCCAATAATTCAGGAGCGAGTTTCAGGAGAAAATTTTAGGTAAGTATATCAGAAATAACAACAACTACCAAAACCCTTTTCCCTTACACTTTAGCTAGCACGTAAACATTTACCTCCAATCGTGATTACAGTCACTCGCTGCTCGGCCAGCCGATGTCTTTGCGAGTGTAGTTTTAAGTGGCATGCCAAGGAAGAGGCTTCACCCTCTAATTATCCGATCCGCGCGATAACGCAGGCTTTTATCTCGAACACTTCCATTAAGCAAATATACAGCTTTGTAGCCCACTAATCATACATTACAGTATTTTCCAACTCGTAAACCGAATTAAAAATATTTTGATAGACAAAATTGTAATTACACGTTCCGAGAGAGCGCCGCCATTTTGTTTTGTTCTCACGTGTAAAGGTAAGGGTTCAATTTGGGCTAATGCTATTAATGAAAGCGGGCGGAATTTAAGCAGAAAAGTTACTATGTTGGAATAGACATCTTAAGAACCTTAAAACTACAAAATATACTTACCTATATTCGAATTTTGTTTACGTTAATTTAACTATGTAGGTAGCTGTACGATATTGAAAACTTAAAGTTGCAATTACAGTAGATATGTAAGTACCTATAGTACAGTCAGCGTCATATATATGGTGACATCCAAAGTGTTCAAATAGTTCGGTACACCATACGATTTGTATTGTATTGTACCTATTTTGTTTTATCGAATAAATCACGTTGTCTAAAATTCTCATAATAATATTCTTAATATTCTCATTTGTTTTTTTATTATACTTCTTGTGTACGTTGAATAAATATTTTTCTATTTCTATTCTATTTCTATTTCTATTTCATATTCTCCAACCTAGGGTTTTTTATAACTTATTCTTTCTGAGTTCGCCATTACTGAAACATCTAAATAGTCCATCCTTATGTCCCACTGCGGCATAGAGCTCATCTTAGTTCCTGAGGTAGAGTCTGGTAGAGATAGATGAGGTAAGCCTTTTAAATGTTACATTTAAATATCCTTATACTTTTTATTCTTTAAACTAGGTAGGTACCTATTAAAATTTCATCCAAGTACTTCTGAGTAAAATTGAAAAGGTTTTGGGCCGAAAAACCAGGAACTAGAGGAGTCATTGATCTCAGTAGGAGTATCTTTTTGTATTTTTTCTCCCAATTTTTTATTTTTACGGTTTTCTCGTGAATGTGAATTTTTATAAATTCACTGAAACATGAATACACAGAAAAAAACCAGAAAAATGCCAACCCCGGGAATCGAACCCGGAGTGTCGAGGATCCGGGTTCGATTCCCAGGGTTGGCATTTTTCTGGTTTTTTTCTGTGTATTCATGTTTCAGTGAGTTTATAAAAAATATAACTAGAGGATTGTTTTTTTATAAAAGAGTAGCTACTCTTCTACAAAAAAAAACTCTTGCTGCAACAGAATGACACACCAGGGTGATCTAAATTTTGGAGAATAGGCACACTATACAGAATAGAAAAGTATTAAATGGTATTTCGTGTAAGTACCTTTAAATATTGTCTATCTTCTTCAGTGGATATAGCAACAAAAACTTACTTTAATGAAGGCGTTTTATCTAAAGTTTTTGATTTTAATTTATGCGAGAGACCATTGTTGTGAGCTTTGCAAGGCGGAAACAAAACAACGCAACTCTAACAAAACGTTGAATGAAACAGAATGTTATCTGCGTGGTAAATACCGCACTATCCATTGTTTACTTTTAGTGCGTTTTTAACAAATGCCAAAGTGATGATTAATGGTTTACGATGTACTTATGCTTGTTGTAGCAAAATATGACGCGAGTTAGGACTCTACTCTGCTGTTGATTACTTTAATTTCCTACCACAAAACCTTAGTTTTGTTTAAATTTTAACAGCCGCCGGTTTAAAGACGATCTTTGCTTGATAGAACACACAGCAGTTTGTTTTCCTATAAAATACTTCTATCCAGAAGACTTCGGAGAGGTCTTGGCTTGCACCTACACTTAGGTTTCTAATTTTCTAAGTTACGCTATTGGTACCTGTCAGTATAGGTGTCCATGTAAACAGGACACACCAACAGCACGCTCCACAAACGCTCCCCAGCGCGACACATAAATAGTCTGTGGCCAGTGCACACAATTAATAATATCTTCCTTGCATGTGTACATTCTCATTTAAGTAATTAAACTAGTTAGTTCAGATCAAGTGGTGTTATTTAAGAATAATAAAGAACAGTTCTGTTTGAAGACGCATCCCGGACTATTTTCGTTCCTTCTTTCCGGAATGTTTAAACTTGTTTCAATGGGTAAAGTTTCAGATTATTTTTATTTTAAAGCGCATTAATAACCTAAGCCGAAGTGACGCCGTGATAGCCTAGTGGTTTGACCTATCGCCTCTGAAGCAGAGGGTCGAGGGTTCAAACCCCGGCTCGCACCTCTGAGTTTTTCGGAATTTATGTGCGAAATCACATTTGTAATTTATCATGAGCTTTTCAGTGAAGGAAAACATCGTGAGGAAACCTGCACACTTCTGCGAAGCAATTCAATGTCGTGTGTGAAGTTCCCAATCCGCACTGGGCCGGCGTGGGAACTATAGCCCCATCCCTCTCATTCTGTGAGGAGGCCTGTGCCCAGCAGTGGGACGTAAATAGGCTGATGATGATGATGAATAACCTAAACCACAGCTAAGCGCCACTAACACCCACCCTGCGTCCGAGCCTAATTACGAGGCGAAATAGATAGACGAAACACGACACGATGGCGCGAATAAAAGCCCGCTTTGTCGGCTAATTTGCGAATTAGCGAGCGAGCGCCACTCAGGCGCAGCGTAATCGCATTAATTACGAAACGCGAGTTTCTCACACCGTCGCGTTTCAAACTTTGCCGTTTGTCTTGATTATAGGGTGTTTTTTGGGCTATTGAGTGCTGATAGGGATGGTAGGGACGAGTTTCGGGTTTTTTATAGGGAGGTGTGCGATCGCTGAATTGTCATTTCATGTTGAAACTAATTAGCTGCGCAATAGTAGATAAACATGGTCCAAATAGCCCTTACAAAATACGTTACAGATTAAGGTATGTTTAGATATTTTCTGCAGAATACCTAAGTTAGGTAAATCGTTCAGGTCGCCATACAAACTACCGTCGCGTCGGCAAGAATTTAGTGCGCGTGCTGTTAACTAAATAATAAAGATAAATAAATTAAATCACCAAGTAGGTATGACCGACCACAAATTACAAAGAGATAACAGCACACTAGACTTTTTGTGTAACTTAAGAAATATTATGTTAAAGCTACAATGGATCCTATCTTCGTATAGTGCAAATACACCTACTTAGATACCTACTTATTCGCATAACATCCATATTCCACGCGCACTATGAACACGGCGCCACGGTAAACCACTGCCACTACATAGACAGCCAATGTTTGTAGATATCAATATCGGCAGCCCCTTTGTCCCGCCCACCCACCACACTAGGTAACGATATTGTGACGTGTAATGGAGTAAGTGCTTTGCGAAATGGCCCGAGACACGGCTTTTAATGCAATTTTGCTCCCTTTGTAAGTGGAAATTGGCGCAATCAATCCATTTGCACTTTGTTTCGACAACCGTAGCTACCGGCAGCGGAGCTTTTAGGAACTAAATTGCTTTTCCTGAAAGTTGAACACTTTTATTTTATGCTAGTTGCGATGGTGTTGGGGGCGGAGTAGTTACACGGCTCTCACCTACTTTCAGATACAAACGTCGAAGTGTATCAGTTATATTAGCAGGAAAAGTAACCAGGACTGAATGTTTATGTTAAAAATGATTTTTAACTAGCAAAATGGTTTTACTTCTCTGGTTTAAGTATGCTCAACGGTGAATAGTGACAAAACCAAGAAAGTACGTAGGTACAAATTTGGGTATTTTTTTTTAGTATCCGTAACTTATTTTTTTATACGGCGAGGAAGGCAAACGAGCGAGTGAGTCACCTGATGGTAGGTAAGTGATCACCACTGCCCATAGACACCCGTAACCCCGGAGGATTTGCAGATGCGTCGTCAACCTAGAGAGCTAATAAATAAATAAATAAATATCACGGGACAATTTGACACCAATTGACCTAGTCCCAAACTAGGCAAAGCCTGTACTATGGGTACTAGACAACGGATAAACATACATATATAGATAAATGAAATGCCTCTTGTGTCCGTAATTACACCGGAACACAACAGTGCAAGCACTTTTGCTTAGACAGATTTTTTATTTATTTATTTATTTATTAAATTTCAATGTAACCGTTCATTAATTACCTACCTAACAAGTTTCTCTCAACGGACGTATACTTAAACCTCTTTTTGCATTGTAAAAAAAAACCACTGACATTTGAATTTTACTGTCATGTCTGCTAACTCCCCTGTGTATCATAATTAATATTTACGACAGAATAGCTATATATTTGAATTAAGTGATACCAAAGATTTGGAGATCCAGATGGACAGAAACTTTGACTGGGACAGTATACGTAATAGTAAGCCCAATTGTACTTTTGGCTTAACTTCGTTATCTGATCTTGGATTAGATTCAACTCACATCACATGGTTTAATCTTTCCCAGTTACAAGTATTACTAACAGTGATTCTGATACCGAATTTCTTTTCAGATGTACACCATAACAATGCTCATACTAGCACCGTGGAGTTTCTAACGAGCCAACTATGGATCAATGAAATGAATGAAACGCTTGCTAACATTGAAAGCACAGGCCGCACAGGCGTCGAAATTATTGAACTAGACTCCATGAACAATACACAGACGTCCCCTGAAGACCCTTACGAGAACATACAGAACTTCAGCCACGATTGGAGCTACGTTAACAATAATCGGTTCCAGGAATTAGAGAATAGCTTCAAGGCGAACCGGCAAGCCAGACTAAAGAGGCGCCTCGCAAATAGAAACCATAATTTGCCAGCGAACGAGTCGCTAGATAGCGAGCTTGGTGATTCTTGCTACTTCAACACGCCGGACTATAAAAACTCAACCATCGATTCGGGAGACGATGTCGTTGCACTGAATAAGCAAACTAACTGTTTCACAATACTCAACAAGCATTCAGCGCTTAAGTTGGACAGCTCCTCCGAAGAATCTGACGACCCTGACGTGAAAGCGACGAAATGTGGAGATATCGTTCTCGAACCCGATCGGAATACCGATGAAGTCGTCAATTACAATTCGAATTTAGATGAGAAGCACACTATCTGGATATACTCTTTTAAGAATAGGCGGCTACTATCGGAAAATGATTTTGACATTAATATTCCTTGCCAGAGTCCCAGCTCTACCTCTTGCTCCCCAGAATACCTGGACGAAGAAATAAATCCGGACAATATCAATCACGTCGGCCGAGTAGCGAGCCCCATCCCCAAGCCTTGCATACCGAGACTCAATTTGTCCCTCACTGCCACTCTACCCAATGTATCAGAAGTATGTGAACCGAAATCATCGCCAAACTTTCGTAATGATAAGGGTAACCCCATATTAACGTCGAAACCCACCAACGGTTGGTTTTTAGACAATTCCGAAAAACCAGTAAACGTGAGTAAACACGATAAGTCTACTAACGTAGTGAATTGGATGGCTCTTTCGCCAAGGGAAAAAAGAAGACGCTCGCGACATGCTCATTTAGACATTCAAAATATTGCCCAACTTCTACCGGTCTTAGAAATTGATTCTAATACAGAAGTGGAGCCTCGAAACAGTGAAGAAAATACGAAAACTACTGAAACACACTTGCAAAACAAGTTGCCGTCACAAATTAACTCGCAAAGAAGTATGTCTGGTCTGCAACCTGAAACCTCTGTCGAAGGCATAATGGAAGATCGGGGTGACTACAACAAAAGTGGGCAGAGGCCGCATATTACTTTTAATCGCAAGCAGTTGGTTGGGTCGGCAATTACCGAACCGCTGGATAAGCTGGACAGTAACAATTGGATCGCGGAACATGAACCGAAACCTCGCCACGAGTACGATGTAATTACGGATGATGAAAACCAACGGGCGCGTGGTGACATGGTTTCAGCCTCCGCCGGCGACCGGTTAATGTTTAGGAACATGTCTTTGCTCAAGCCAGCAGAGTGGAAGGAGTATTCTCCGATAGCGGGCAGCCACCTTTCGTTGCAATTGTCTCTAGAGCCCGACTCCGACGCCGAGAGAACAAGTTTTCTCCAACGATGTTTCAACTGTTTCAAATGCTGTAAAAAGAAGTATTAAATCAAACAACAAAATCGTTTCATTGGCGAATTTATTAAATTCAATCACTATCAACTTCCAGTAATTGAAGTACATTAAAATAAACCTTAAATAGTTTTAATTAGGTACCTGGCAAATAAGGAAATCGTCACAAAATTGCGTATACGCTGTAGACAGTAGTTCACGACGATCGCTCATGACACATGATCACATAATGGTCGCACAACCTGCATAAGTAAGCTAATTGTCACAGGAATGTAAAAAAACATTTATAAAATGAACCCTCCAGCTATGGCTCCTAAACTAAACACAAGCTCAATAATACCGTTGGCATTCGTACAAAAACTTATGATACTGCAAAATGCACCGATGGCATGCTCGCCCGCAGGCGGCATGGTCAATGATCACGACACCACATCATAGGTATAAATAGAAAAATCACAATTTTAAATCAATGGACCTTAGAGTCGTGGACTAATACATATAAGCTCCAAATTCATATTCCAATGTCAATTCATAAACAACTGCATAGACTATTTTTATGAGTATTTATCTCTATAACTACAACTTAACATATTATAGATCTGATTTGAAATGCCTATAATGTAGATATAGCACTGGTTATTTAGTAATGAGTGATATTTTAGTGTAACCTTTGACTATGGGTAACCAACAACAATATTTACTGTTTGTATCTTGTTTAAAACAATTTTGTATCTCTTTTGGATATGATTTTTCAGTCTCTGACCTACAACACAACTGGTTGAGCCATCGGGAATTTAAATTCCTCACAGCACACCTATTCGTTTGCGTTCGATGACTATGAGTCTATTTATTAGGTCAGAGTTGCGTAAAGGCGCGAATCGCCTAAACTACACGGAATAGGAGCTCCGTCGACATTGTCTCACAGTCGTCCAACGAAAACTAATAAAAGTGTGCTATGAGGAAAATTCCTGATGTCTCAACCAGTTGAGCAGCGTAGTAGTGCCGTGGGTCAGAGAGCGATTTTTCATCTATATTATATCTTACACGTGAGTACATTACGGAGGTACGTTAAGGTACAAACTGACACAGAAACTTAAATAACTATATACGTGAGACCGGCTCATTCTTAAATCTAGGAATGCTGTTATGTGTAGCCATTACTTCTTGACATCGTATTATAGTGGCACGAATTTGGTATGAAACATTGTTATAAAGAGAAATCAGTGCAACACACACTGCTCAAAATGTCTAGGGATTATGAGACATAATTGATCCCTAGACATTATGCTAGTGAGATGAAAATGGAAAGATTAAGTAGTTCTTAAAGTTCAATCAGTGAACGGAAATAAAACATCTAGAGAGCGAGAGTAGTTTAACTCTGATGCGGGGGGCATAAGACAAGCAGGTGTAGCAAAGTTTCATAATATTCAAACGACAATGGCTCAGTTGATCTAACCTCTTGTTATGGTCTAAGTACGAGGATAATAAGCGCGACAGTAAAGTAACCCTAATAGGGATGTTGCCTCTTGGTCAAATCATCAACTTTTTTTGAAATGTCAAAACGATTTGGTCGGATCCGTTAGTATGAAGTTTGTATTGAATTACAGAACTATGATGTCATCATTTTCAGTGATCAAACTGCCTCCTTTTATTAGTTTTTCTTAAATTAAAAAACCGTTTTAATTGCAGTAATAAGTGAGGCATCGGTTTTTTATAAGTATTATCGGAAACTTGATAAGTGAAAATGTAAAATGATTTTATTTTGACAACAGTCAACTACCCCATTATATTGGTGAAACTTTTCTGTTGTACGTTAAGAATGAGACTAGCGCACTTACAGGATGCATTTTAGTTGGTCAGCCTTCCCATATTAAGCCAACTCGAGCCGTTCTGGTCCAAGGTTCTCTTCTCGTTATCAAGAGAACTATAGCAGGGGTGTGCCAAGAAAGCGTCACCAGCGCAACTGTTCGGCGGGTAAGAGATGCATTTCAGCCTGTCAAGTGTCACATATCCAGCCAATGAGTATCGCGAGTCAATAATCCGCTAAGATCGTCAGTGTCGAGTGAGGTCTATCTGTCATTCCAAGGATCATGGAAAGTAAACGGATTGACAAAGCCCATACTTTGAATCGTTCTTATTTACATTCAGCGCCATCTACCTTGCTTGAGTGACACATTAGAACCGCTGTTTTGCTATTATTTGACCCGCTGGCTACAACCTTGGCGCCATCTAGAAATTGCCTGAATTTTAAGATATCTGCGGGGAACGATTCGAAGTATGGGCTTTGACACTCTGTATACTATCCTCCTTGGTCATTCTCACCAATGAGATTCAAGGTACTAGCCTATGATTGGTGGAAATTGACAAATAGACCTTACTCAACACTAGCAATCCTAGCGGATTTTTGATCGCGTGGTCTGCCTAACCATCTACGTTGTACGTACTAGAATCAAGGAAACGATAGTAGCGCACATTTCAATACAGCCGCCTGCTAGA
This sequence comes from Clepsis dumicolana, assembly GCA_963691665.1. Taxonomy (NCBI): domain Eukaryota; kingdom Metazoa; phylum Arthropoda; class Insecta; order Lepidoptera; family Tortricidae; genus Clepsis; species Clepsis dumicolana. Next base: position 9,481,865 of record OY829521.1, read on the forward strand.
CAGTCAGTTGACCGCTATGGTCTGATAACTGGCCAAAAATTAACAGCATCGCAACTTCTGGGTGCCAAGCGTCACACATACAGCAGACTCGAGTCGTGTCATATCTAACCTTCTATGGTGTAACTGGTGTAAGTCAAGTCAGTAAAGGTGGGGTCCCACGCCCTGTTTGCTCACAGGCCATATCGCGTCCGACCAGGCCTGTGGCTCGATCCGGCCTGGCCTGTAATAACACGGGCCATGTGACCTTAACAAAGGTCCGCCGAGTTGCGTTGAATATTGGTACAAGCCTATTAAATAATAATAAAACTAATGTCTTGTTTCTGAACCTCGAAATCTTTCAACAGTATCCGGACTCCATTCAAAATCAGTTGCGGATCGGCAGAGTAATTGCGTAACTATTTTGACACAGGCCATTGGGTTGAAATGTCAGCTTTTGTAAGATTCTGACAGCTAGCTGTTTCCGATACCAATCGTCAGTCCCTACAAAATGAACACGATGAAGATTGCGAGCGAGTTAGACAACAAGCATGCCGTAGTCTAAATACTCTCGTAGCTTTCAGGCGCATGTAGCAGCGTGATAGTCTAATCTTTCGATAAAGTCAGAAAACTTAAAGAAATATTGCGACTTCGGGCTATAGGTGTGTAGTTTCCGCCTTCACATATTCAGCCGACTCGAGTTCGTGTAACTGACCTCTACGGTGCAAGACTCGAGTCAAGAGAGCAAGGGCAGCGTGAGCTCGCGGCGGATGTAGAACAGTATGTAGGGCTTGCAGGCGGCCACGGCGGCGGCGTCGGCCGCGCGCACCGTCTGGTCGTTGAAGTGGAACCACTGGCCCGAGTTGGTGGCGAACGCCGTGTAGTGCCCCGAGCCCGCGCTGCAACAACCCGGGAGTCGGGGACTTGTCACGATAACATTCGCTGCGTCCTTTATAATTTATAATTACAACTAGCTTATGCCCCGCGGCTTTGCCCCAGTGAAGTTTGAATATTGAGAAATAACATAGGCCACCTTTTATTCAGGAAAATTGTATATAGCGATAACCGAAATCTACGCGGACGAAGTCGCGGGCAACAGCTAGTACTTATATACATTTTAAACATCCAAGACCCGAGAACAAACATTCGTATTCACCATACAAATATCTGTCCCGACCGGAGATCGAATCCGGGACCTCAAGCTTCAGTCAGGGTCTCTATCTAGCTACTAGTACCGTGTTTTATAAAGCTACAAGTTACAATTTACAAGCGGAAGTCCCATTCCTTTTGATAGAAAGAGACGTCCGCTTGTAAATTACAACTTGTAGCTTTATAAAACACGACCTAGGTCATCATACCCGGTCCGGTGGTACAATTTGTTACTTCAAATCCCCTCTCTACGAGGGCTGTTTGATAAGTACCCGTTTATGGAAAAAAAAAAACATTTTTTTGTATATATGCATTTATTTTTCTACGTAGTCACCTTTTAACTCTATACATTTGTTCCACCTATACTCAAGCTTCAATAAACCATCCAAAAAGTATGATTTTGGAAAGTCATTAAAATAGGCCTCTGTGGCGACAATGACTTCGTCATTTGATCCAAATCGCTTGCCACCGAGCCATTTTTTTAGGTTGGGAAACAAAAAGAAATCGCATGGGGCCAAATCTGGAGAATACGGGGGGGTGAGACAATAGTTCGTAGCGTAACTGTGCTAATTTAGCCGTCACAACTCTGGACGAATGAGCCGGGGCGTTGTCGTGATGAAACAGTACTTTTTTTCTTTTTTAAGTGGGGTCGTTTGTCCTTCAACACGGCGTCAAATTCATCCAATAAATTGGCATAGTATTGGCCTGTCATTGTTTTTCCCTTTTCTAAATAGTCAATATGTATAATACCCTGCGAATCCCAAAAAACTGTCGCCATGACCTTTCCAGCCGATGTGACGGTTTTTGCTTTCTTTGGAGCAGGTTCACCCGGTAAAATCCACTGCTTCGACTGCTCTTTCATTTCCGGGGTGTAGTGGTGGGCCCACGTTTCGTCCACGGTCACGAAACGACGCTGAAACTCCTTCGGGTTACGTTTGAACACGGCCAAACACTGCTCCGAAGTAGTCAGTCGGTTCCGTTTTTGCTCCTCCGTGAGTAAACGCGGCACCCACCTCGCCGATACTTTCTTCATACCCAATTTTTCTTCTAATATGTGTTGTACCCTCTCGATTGAAACGTTTACAGCATCAACGATTTCTCGAAGTTTAATTCGGCGGTCGGCTAAAACGATATTTTCAATTTCCTTAACCATATTGTCTGTAGTCACCTCAACTGGCCGGCCTGGGCGATCCTCATCAAAGACGGTTGTTCTCCCCCGCTTAAACTCGTTAAACCGCTTGCATTCTTACTTTTATTTCATCACATGTTTTTCCTTCCAAAAATAAGAATCTAATTACAGACCGATACTGTTCTTTCTCCATTTTTACAATTTTAAGTTCACGCCTTCACTGAATCGTTGTCAAATGAGAAAAAAAAACAAAATAATGCATTTTTTTTTATTATCCCGCCTCTGAAAAATGGCTTAAAAAGGTGGTATACTTATTTGCGGCAAGTGATATTAATATATTTAGAAAACGGGTACTTATCAAACAGCCCTCGTATCTATACCTATAAAACAGTACCGTGACTGACTGACTGTCAAACAACGCACAGCCTAAACCATTGGACCTAGAGACTTAAAATTTGGCAAACATGTACCTTGAGTATCCTAGAGGTGCACTAAGAAAGGATTTTTCGAAATTTCCACGGGATAGGGAACTAGCCCCTTTCGAAATATTTCAAAGGGGCAAAGCCGCTAGTTGAGCTATAACAGGCGTGTTACCCCGAGCCGTGGTGCACGATGACGGCGGCCAGGTCGTACAGCTCGGCGGCGGGCGCGGGGGGCGCGGGGGGCGCGGGGGGCGCGCCGCCCGCCAGCACGAACCGCGACATGTCCAGCGCGCGCAGAGGGAACGATATCGACGTGTCCACTTTTGTTCTGAAAACAAATACAAATAGAAATATATTTTATTCGCATTAAATGTAATACAAAATAAGATGTTACATATGTGGAAAGTTTAGATTCATACATTTAAACTTAATGAGTCGTGCAAATATTGTACTTAGCTACTTGATACATGCAGGTATAATTAATGTTAATTAGAGTTTATCTACATCATATTCAAGTATTCCATCAGAGAGTAGAAACACTTCACAATAGTTACAAAATAACACTGTACCGAAATAAACGGATCAGTAACGTATGTCAGTCGAGTATACTTAGTCCGGCGTTTATTTCGCCATGATTGAATGTCACGATAGTTTCATGTCAAAAGTGACAAAATAACAGTGTTCATATGAATAGTACACTCAAAATGACGCGTTTTCCCAGAGACGTCCTAAACACACATGCTAGTATGTAGCATTTGCTCAATAGCAGCATGACTTCATGCTAGTAATCAGCATGTGTTATAGTAGCTGCTTCAGACATGCTAGCAGCATACTGTTTAACCCTTTTCCAGGCATAGTATAATAAGCTGAGCAACCACATAAGTGTAGTTACATTTTCAACCCTAACACCAAGATTTAAGATTACAAGTCCGCTCGCATACCGGAAGTAGTTGTGCCACCGGAAGCGCTTGAGGTGCAGGCAGAGCACGTGGGGCAGGCGGCGCACGCGGAACTGCTTGGTGGAGCGCTGGCGCCGCCCGCAGCTGCTGCAGCAGTAGCGCTCCGACTCCGCCAGCACCTCCACCTGCGGCCAGTACCGTGCCTAGCTTGTACTCAGGGTAGGCAGACAATTCGGGTAGATATTCAGTAGTCATTAAATAAATTTATATCATGGGACAAATTGACACCAATTGACCTAGTCCCAAACTAGGCAAAGCCTGTACTATGGGTACTAGACAACGGATAAACATACTTATATAGATAAATACATACTTATATACATATTAAACATCCAAGACCCGATAACAAACATTCGTATTCATCATACAAACATCTGCCCTGACCGGGATTCGAATCCGGGAGCTCAAGCTTCACAGTCAGGGTCGCTAACCACTAGGCCATCCGCTCGTCAAATTATACCTATTGGATGCCCTGGGTTAAAAAGTGTTACATTCTTGCCCGGATTCGATCTCGGGTACCCGTGCGTCATAGACACGGACCAACCACCCTCTGGACACCGCATCTTCTATAATTTATTTGGAAAGTCATTACGAAAAAAGCAGCGGTGAGTGGGCCGGGGAAATGCGTCGTGATTGGTTCATAGCTTGTCATGTCGCTTGTCATCTGGTCGAAAGTGAGCCGCGATTGGTGGCTAATAAGATTTATAGGCGCAAATGAGCATATGCTTTCCGGATACGTTCGCCCTGGCATTTGGTGTCCAGAGGGTGGTTGGTCCGTGGTCATAGACCTATTGAGTCTAGTTAGACGAAACGCTATTGGTTTTTTGGGTCGAAATTAGTGAACGCTTTTCAGCAATCGAAAGCATTGCTTTTTTGTCGCGAACGTAACATTTGATTTGATTGGTTGATTTTAGTAGTACATATGTGAGTGAGGTGCGATGGGCCTATTCGTACCTAGTTTACGGATGGAGCGCGATGTCATAAGAGTGTGTGTGCTTTTTCGTAGACGGATTTAAGCGCGGATTTGTAAAAACTAGTTTTTATGAAAGTATTAACGAATAAGTCAAGTATCATTACATCTGAAAAATACAAGCATAGAATAGCACCATAAATCCTACTCTGGTAGTCATATACAAACAAAAGACAGTCTACATTTGTGCATCAGCATTGATAGGATAGCGTTTTAAGTGTGCGCATATTTCATTTGTGTGATTGTGTGGATGTAGTTACCTGCACGAAGCTTGCCAGACAGTCGAGTAGCTCGACGGGCGAGTCGTGTCGCGGCGAGTCGGGCAGCTCCAACGACAGGTCAAGAAATGGGTCTAGTTTCTTACTCGCCGTGCCACACTCCAGACATCGCACCTAGAAAAATATAACATGGCGAATTGATAATGTTTGTATCGATCAACAAATCATATAAAACAATAAAGAAAAGGCCTACATTCAGGACTGAGTGGATAGTAGTTAAAAAAGAAATAATCGGAAAAGGAATAAAATTTGTTCACTTCATGTAGCAATGAAGTCTGCGAGCCTCATGGTTGGGAGCATGGCGTATAAAGGGTGACTGGTTATTGAAAACAAAATTCCTTCTGTAACAGTCACAGATTTTCCACGACGCCCATGAGAAAGCTATAGCTTATACGTCGGTGCTCAGTAGTCAGCTTACTGTACCTCGCTCTGCAGCGTGCCTCCGAACACCGCGGTGACTATGGAGGCGGCGGGCAGGCCGGCCGCGCGCTCCACCGGCAGCAACTCTTGTAGCTCCGTGTGTAATCTGTAATCACATAATTAATAAGCTTTCTGTTAAAAATTTAATTCTTCATACAAGCTTTTTTTGCCGACTGTACTTTTTGTTGTCTGTAGTGGTATTGTCGTCCAACTTACACATCCATACCAAATTTCAAGTCAATGCCATTAACCGTTGAAGAGTTCCCTCCTGTGGAGACAATCCTGGCCGCACCACCAAAATCTCACTAACAGATTATTGCATTGTCATCTAAGAATCTGGCACTGGAGGCAGTGTATCGTAAATTTCTAAACCTAGAGTCTCCCCATGAGGCTGGCATGGTCACACCAGGCCCCCGTTTCTCAAAGGTTATTAGACTAATATTATTTGTGTTTTGTTTCATTTTTTCGTGTAATTTACGAGACAAAACGCTAATATTATAAGACTAATAAGCTTCGAGAAACGGGGCCCAGGTGTACCAAAGCCTCAATAAAATATATAATAATAAATAAAAAACACATAGCCCTCATTGAAGCTATGGGGCCGCGTCCGCACCTGTCCAGCATGTACCGCAGGAACTCGTGCGCGTCCTGCTGCTGGTACCCGCGGAAGCGCGGCACCACCTTCCAGATCACCAGGAACAGGCACTCCGGGCTGATGGCGCCCTTGCCGCCGCACCCGCTGTTCAGGTTTATCAGCACCTGCAGCACAGAACCCACTGTCAACAAATAACTCCCAAATTCATGAACATAGCTTTTTAATAACAGTTTTAAATGATTCGCGGTTAATTACACTGATCGGGATATTGGTTATTATAGGTTTAATGAGCTCCCGATATTTTGATACTGATACCTGCATCATGATCACGGGCAACAACAACAAACTGACGAAAAGCGGGTAGATACTGTCTACCCGCATTCTGCGGCCACTGCGCGCACTGCTACTGCCATCGGCCGCGTTCTCACTCATTACTCGATTTAAACACAACACTTAGTGTCACTACACTCAGTGGCAATATCGAGAGCTCATCAAACCTATAAGGTAATAGCGATCAACATCCCGTTCTCATTATCATAGCTTTTCAAGTCTGCACCTTGGAGTGGAGTATCAATTAGGAGACAGGACTTACATATAAATTGTAGAACTTGAACTTCTCTCAATTAAAACTGTCAAACTGCTGATGGTTAGGCAATGATAAAGCGAGCAATTCATAAAAAACCTTTCAGGCAATTCACACGACATTGCTAAATTAGTGATTTTACTCTGTTTGCCAAAACTGTTAACCAAACATATCTATTTCACACTTTACAGACTTGCTCCATACTTAATCAGCGTCAATAGTTATGGATAAGTTTTGACCAGTCACTAGTTTTAGTGCTGAATACCCAAAAACAATATACTCACCTTTCTCAACTCCTCAGCCATCACAACGTCGTGCATTTCCTGTCGCGTATAGCTCCGGGAATGATAGACCTTCCTGCCATTAGTCTTGGCCTCCAGAGCTGGCAACTGACTAAAGTAACAACTGAATTCCTGGATGTTGCTCAAACTCTGAAGCACAGCATTCATGAAACATGTGTTGCCTAAATTTTTTAATCCTACAACTTTCTTCTCTCTCTGACTCTTCCCGTTGCATGGAGAGCCTTTTTTCTCTTTGCTTTTCGGCGTGCCGTTCTCTGTTGAACTGCTGTCGTCCGAGTGAGATCTTTTACGGTAACGAGGTCTTAAGCTTCTAACTGATTCTTCTGGGTTCTGTAATAATAATAAAAGACAAAAATATCAGTACCATCTTCTAAATCGACTTCTCTAAAGTCAAAGATAATAATAAAGAAACTGTGTGACGCTGGCACTGTCTAGAAAAAAAAAAAGTTTTTAAACCAGTATTTTCATTTTTATAAAATAAATAATGCAAGCTTCCAAAGACGCCAGGGTCGTGTTTTATAAAGCTACAAGTTGTAATTTACAAGCGGAAGTCTCTTTCTAACAAAAGGTGATAGAATGAGACTTCTGCTTGTAAATTGTAACTTGTAGCTTTATAAAACACGGTCCAGACATAAAATTTATTCCCAAAACCTTCACAACACATTACGTAGTAAAATAATACGATGTATAATTCATGATAAAACTAATACATAAAATGTGGCCTCACCTTGGTAGTTCTAGTCCTTTTATCACTAGTGTCTGAAGTACCATTTTCAGTGTTTGTCCCATCATTTACTCTTGCTTCACTGCTCGTAGTGGGGGCTTGGACTAATGAGGAGTTCGAGGAACAACTGTTCTGGCCCTCGCTTCCATCTTTACTATTCTCCTCATTGCCTATGTTACTATTTGTGTCTGAGTTTTCATCTTTCCTAATTTGCATAATACTTTGCCTTACTTTAGCTATTGTTTGCTGTTCTGTGTCATTAGAAACATAGTCATCACATTTGTAGCTGAAAATAAAAACAAATAAATCATCAATTAATAATTTCATTTTCTCTTTACCTCCATATTTCAAATTTCGTTGCATAAATATTTATTTAGTTTTTACAGATACAGTTAATTGCGCGAGTAGAGCTTTGATGTGCAGAGTACTTATCGCTGCCGCTAAGTCGTGCGCTCCCAGAAGAAGGACCATGAATTAGTCGAAAATATACTGGGCCAAACTTGACTTATAAGTGATCTGTTTATTTTACTATGATTCTCGAAAATAAATTGACTGATTTATTATTTATTACATATTACCTACCTACAATTGAAGTAATTCTTACCATGAAACTTGAACATAATGCAACAACACTCATGGACATTGCTTTCATAATCGATCAACTTAACTTAATAGATTTTGTCTCATAGAAATTGCTTTAATATCAAAATAGATGTCTCTAAAAGAAGCAGATAATCATATACTCACAATAAACAAATCTTGCAAACATAACCAAGGTTTAGGCAAGGTTTTAAGAGCATAAATATTCATAAGTTACCAGTAAACAGAGTATATATCGCAACTCATGCAGAGCTGGTGTCCGGAGTTCTCTGCATGATGCTTCGCGTGAGCGCTCACATAGCGGCCACAGCCCACCACCCCGCACTGGAGACATATCCAGTTTTGATCTTTCACTGCACATTCTGAAAAAAAAAAAGAAAGTTAAATGTTAGCAGCAAGTGGCAATGATGAGTGAGTATCAACTTGTTTGATACCTAGTAGTTAAGCAGCTAGTGGCAATGATGAGTGAGTATCAACTTGTTTGTTACCTAGTAGTTAAGCAGCTAGTGGCAATGATGAGTGAGTATCAACTTGTTTGATACCTAGTAGTTAAGCAGCTAGTGGCAATGATGAGTGAGTATCAACTTGTTTGATACCTAGTAGTTAAGCAGCTAGTGGCAATGATGAGTGAGTATCAACTTGTTTGATACCTAGTAGTTAAGAAGCTAGTTATCAATGCAATGCTGAGAATTGAGAATGCTAGTAGTAATGGTGCAGGCAGCAAATTCTTACAGCCCGTACAACAACTAACATTGGTCACACAATATATTTAAACAAACAAAAAGTATGTGATGATGGTTGAATATTGGAACCCCTTATTCATATGAAATAAATGCACACCTTAATTATTTATATTATTATTAGCTGAAACATGTAGGTACTTAACATATGATTCTATTTGAATAACCTAACCAACTTAGAAAAGTTGAAAACCCCTGACATTGTCATTTGAAAGTTCAATATTTCTAAAACGGGTTAACCAATTTTATTAAAACTTAGCTATTAACCATCTTGATTAAACTAGTTTTCGATTTATAAAAAAAACCGCATCGAAATTGGTCCATTTGTTTGGGAGCTGTGATGCCACAGACAGATACACAGGTCAAACTTATAACTCCCCTCTTTTTCAGTGGGGGTTAAAAAGGAAATGTTATGTGACTGGAGATTCAAATAATTATTACACACCAAACACATTTGGCTGAGCAGATTTCGATGAAATTCGGCATTGAAACAAACCCTTTTCAGCATTCTACATGCTAAAACGAAAGTACCCACATCACATCACATTAGCATTTCCAATTAGGTAGGAACAATATGGAAGACTGATAACAAATGATACGGCGGAAGAGTGATAGAAATCTGAACGTAGTTTTGCCGACCCGCTATCTATAGCATCTACATATCTCCGTTCGCAAGATATTGACGTGTTTTCTAGTTCATCATACTGCGCAATACGAAATTAACCAGCCGCATAAGGTTGGCTGTTCACATACTGAACTGAACGTATCGTCATATCGTGAGTCATTTTATATTTGACTTTACGGCACGGATTAGTTTATTAGCAAGCAGAGTTCAAGGAAAAATACATGCGCATTCAAATGTATCCATGTAGTATCTGAGTAGTTTGGTTTAGTCGTGTGGAAAAGTCTGGCGTCGTATTATCATAATAATCGTAATATTTTGAGCATAAAATAACAAAGCGGCAGGTAACGCGACATTCTCATCATTCACGGTCATTCGAGTGCCCCGCGCCCCGCCCGACCCCATCCCGCTCACTTCCCCTCTGCGTCCCACGATAACAGCTGATTATTAAAACTTCACCGTATTGATTTTTCAAACTAACCTCCCCTAATGATTGCGACGTGGCGTGGCTATATCTATTCCTGTTGCGGAGCAAGAAACTGCTAATTTATGTGAACAAAATGATTTATTACCTGAACAATCCAAGTTCTTTGTGACTGAGGTGTCTTCTATGAGGTCGCTGTCCACCTTGACGTTATCTAACAAATGAGTACATTCCATTCTTCATAATAGGTATGATCTAACGGAATAAAAATAAAATATGCTTAATTTAGAACTCATGGAAATGAAATAGGCTTCAGTCGTAGCTATCTTGAGCTCACAAAACGAATGTGATCGAGTTAGAAACGAACAGCAAGCAAAAGCAAACACAACAATTAGGCTGTGTTGCCATGAAACAATTCTTATAACTGAAATTGAGGAAAAACAATATCATTCTGAAAACATTTAAAGCAAATTATAAGTTATACTTAACTCTTATGTTTAAAAAACCGTAAAAAGTGATTTTCGTTATGACACAGTTTTTAATTGATTTTTAAGAGTACTTTATGGAAATATAACGAAAGATGTTGCCACGTGTGAGCTTAATTTTACCCTACCGACATGGAGTCACCGCTTGTTCTTTTCAGCGCGAAGTTCAAAGTTCTTCAAAGAAAGTTCTTAGGTAATTAATTGAATCAGGCGCATATCAGGCGTTACTTTGCGGAGGTCCATATTCATGAACTAAAAACAGTTGATTTGCAATTTTTTTTGGGTGTTGCTCACTGCTGCTGCTGTTGTTAATCGTTTTTAGTTCATGATGAATGTACTTATCTATAAAGCTAAAGTAAGCTTTTAAATATAAAACTCATTAATAACCTATTTGTTTGTTCTCTTATAAATACTATTATCAGTTAACCTTAAACATAGCATATTAAATAGGAGAAAGGGAAATTAAAGCCGTGAAAATGGGAACCCAATAGCTTGACTCAAGACAAGACCTTTCTAGCAGATGGTCGGTCGTGTGTTAAAGCTCTGGCTGGCTTATTAAAATGGGTCGAGAACCTAAATTAGCGTTCCAACACGCCACCGTTTTCCGCGTGCGACATCATATTCTAAACACAAAATACCTACCTTGTTGTTAATTACCGTCCAAACATCACCACAAAATTTGGAGATGTTAATCAAGCTATTTCCTTCCTCACTAAATTACTACTACTCAAAATACCTATGCAAAAGTTCGCTCGCTCGGTTCTCTTAGAAGTTGAACTATTTTCTTCTAACCCAATATACCTAGTTGTGCATACAAAATTATATATTGTAAATCGTGAGCTTTTGGGTTACGGGAAACATTTTGAGGACACCTGCATACACCTGCCAAAGCAATTCAATGGTGCGTGGAACTATAGCCAAAGCTCCCTCACACTGAGAGGGTTGTGGCCAGCAGTCAGATGTCAATAGACTGGAAATAATTGGACACTATTCAAGAGTACAATTTCAAAAAGAATAAAAAATAAAACAAATAATAAATCTTAGTTTTTATTATCCTTAATTACGTCTGCCACCGTAGCCACCCTGAGTAGCCGGCTGCGTCAGTTGAAGGCCATTGATGTTGTTGAAGTCAAGCATTTTCAACATCTCCTTGGTGTCAGGATCAACCTCAATGATGTCATGCTCCAGGGCGGAGACCTCAGGAACATAGTTGTCACGTCGCTCACGCTCCTCCTCTTGCAGTTTGATGGAGATTCCGCGTACTTGCGAGTGTCTGAGACGCCTCATCAAGTGGGTGGCAAACCTAAAACAAGGAATCATTTACTTTACTATTTGTATTAGAATTAAAGGAGGGTTGTTTTAAAAAAGTTGTACACTTGTATTTAGGGACTTTATCTTTTATCTACCTAATTACATTCAAGAGAACTATTGATTATTATGTAGGTTAAAAATAGTGTCCTAAACATTGCATTCTATTCCATTACCTTTTCTGTATACAAATAATTATATGAGAGCAACGGAATGGAAGTACTTTGAAACACTTTTTTCACCTATTAATATTGATAGTACTTGTGATTCTAAGTAGATATAACAAAAAATATCAAAATTCCAGCAAAAGTGTGTGTACAACTTTTTATAAATAGCCAGGGTCTATTTCAAGTGTAGGACACAAGATTTAGTTCCATTAAATGTTCATTAATGGAAATAACCCAGCTGAGTAAAATAAACAAAGTTAAATCAAAGTAAATTCCATGCCATGAGTAAAGCTTTAAACAGGCAGTTGAGTGAACCAGCTCTGCATTTCATGTACATGATCATTGAATTTTATTGTTATGATCAATGATATTACGAGAAAGATACCTAAAATATCATTGGTTATGATGGTAATTTTATAATGGTAGTCAGCGTATGGTGTACCGAACTATTTGAGCACTTTGATGTCACTATATATATGATGCTGACTGTACAAGATTGCCTCACCTCATGTTCATCCATGTGGATTTGACAGCCATATTCAAAAAAGGGGTCATGACTTTATTTCTTCCACAACACTAGGTTGATTGATGGTATTTCATAGTCAATTAAAAGTTACTTGTTATATACCACACTTTACAAACAGACACACCCCTCATATAGTTACACTTGCTGATTTGTTTTTATTTGTTAGTTTGGGAGATATGTTTAAAAGTAAATTCGCGCACAAGGAATATAATATATTATGTCGTGTGTAAGTAGCACAGACAGAGTGTAGGATCGGAAATATTTTAGGTTGCAAAATAATGATCAAAACAGTTCTTACCCGGCGATCTTGTTACGAAGGGGCTTCGTAGGAATGATAGCGATTTCCTCACATATCCTCTTATTGGTATCAAAATCAAGAGTCAATCTTGTATAGTACTTCTCAATAATGATTTTGGCTGCTTTCTTTACGGTCTTAGTCCTGACGCGACCCTGCAAAAAGTCAGGTTATGGGACAAATATTACCATCACATGAGAGTATTAGACAATATAACACAAGGAAACAACAGATATAACACATATTGAAGAGATTGTAAAGATTATAGCCGATTTAACTAAAATAAAATAATCACCATGGCTAGGATTTACTGTTGCCGTCTCTGACAGTTAACAGGAAAGAGTCTTTCGTCTATGGATCTGAAAACGTCAAGTGCAATAATGACAGAACACAGAGTATACATCTTGACACTAAGTATTATTTGGCCCATTCACTCGCATTATTATTCTCTTTTCGTATTGACATGACAAACGTTTAATTTTAGATCAAATGAACTAGCTCTCAAAGCCTAATTTTGTAAATCAACATATCTAAGCAATTACTTGCAATCCGTTTCACAGTTGATTATTTTTTAAAGGTTATTTAAAAGTGAAAAATTAGAAATGGGCGAGCGCATGCATATGAATAACAAAAAAAACCTGTTTCCTCTTTTTGTCTTGTTTTTTATTTATAAACTTGATGCAAGGAACTCATTAAGTTCCTTGCTGCTTGATGGACGTTCAAACTGGATCGTGTAATAATGGCTGAAGTATAAAAATAAGAACAATTTCTCATTGTCTATGCTATTCCTTTTTAAATTGAGTCGTTTCGTTCTATTATCTGTGCTCGTTTTGCTTGTCTGCCTGCCATTCTGATTCGCGCGCGGTGGTTTCTTTCAGCTCGGAATAAAATTAACTGGACCTAAAATTAGAGTGATATTATCATTAAGTGTTTAACAGTTACATCGACTGTTACTTTCACTAAATAGTTGCTAGTTAGCCGTTACCATTGAATCATTATCCACCATGTTTTGGGGTAAGTGAATGTGACCGGCAGAAACGCCACCACGTGTTTCAAACCGGCACCACATTTCAGATTAAAACTACCTTTTTACCAATACGCAGTGCGCAACCGCAACAAATTATAGACATGGACTTATTTAGGACTTATGTTCCGAGGGGAATAGGGTCCACGTTTCTGTTACACAACTACAAAATCCTATAGCCGTCAAAGTTCAAATCGAACTACTGGACTTGCCATGGAAATGCTGTCTTTGTAGTCTTCACGCGAGTTTTAAAGTTCTTTCCGGTTCCATAATAGCTCAATGTAATTTTACACTCTTGATTGAGTATTTGGAGAGTTATTCTTTGTATAAACTGTACAAGCCTAATTATTGTAATATTTTGTCGTACAATGACAATGCTAAGAAAAATCTGTTAAGCATCTGGACAATAAAAATAATAACTAAGCTAATAATAGCTGGTAATTTTTTGTTTCTAAGGACTGATTATGGAGCCCAACAAACGGTACACCCAGGTGGTGGAAAAGCCGTTCCACATCTCACAGGCCGCTATGGACATCTCAACTGGTGACAATGATCCGTGCCAAGTCATGGTTGTTGTGGATGGGAAGAACTTCTTAGTTTGCACACTTCAGAAGAACAAGAACATTCAAGTGCCACTTGACCTTTACTTCAAATCTGGTGATGCCATTTCGTTTTTGACAAATGGTAAGTCACTATGAGAGATGGAGATAGCTTGTTTGTGAGAGAGAAGTTCATTAAAATTATCACTTTAAAGCAGTGATGGGCAAAGTATGGCCCGCAGGCCAGCTCCGGCCTCTGTAATATCTGTAACTTTCTAGCCCCCCATGAAGAAAGTTTGCCCACCACTGCTTTAAAGTAACCACAAGCCTGTAATCATGAACTTGTTTGTCTTGTGTACAAAGCTATCTAATTAAACTTGACTGACTTTGACTTGGAAAACTTGATAACTTGAATGTAGCTATTTAATTGCTTGGTTAAAACTTGAAAATGGGTGTAGATAATGTAACATCTAGCAATTTTAGCTTGTGCAAGAATATTGCAACATAATAACAAACAAGTCTGAAAAAAAAGAGTGGTTTGGATTAAAGTGGCATTAGGCACTATAGGTAGCAAATTGAACTATAAAACATAGGTACTTAGTCAACATTTTGTCTAGGAAAATGCAATGTCCACTTGACCGGATACCTGGACCCTGAATTTGAAGAAGAGGAGGAGTCTTCAGGAGGTGAGGAGGAGGATGAGGATGAAGCCCCCACCCTGGTGGCTGCAGCCAAGAGGAAACTTGAGAACAGCAATGATTCTGCTGCTAGCAAGAAACAAAAGGTACCTGTTGGAGAATTTAATTCGATAGCAAAGAGAAATGCAGACACTTACTTGAGGATTCCGCAACGCTGGTTTTGGGAGCCCCCAATTGATGTTAGTCCACGGGTGTTATAGCTGGCGTTCGCTGATGGTGAATGCCCTGATGCTAAGATTGTGACTTCCTTTTTAAGGTTTTATTATGTCCATTAAAACACCATAACACTTGATAATCGGTTTATTGAGCTACGGAGCTGTACTTAGTGTGTTGCATCAGAATATGAGTGTACCCTACATCAATCACTTTTTATTACAAAAAGCAAAGGAGTTCTACCCCCGTATTATCATGGATATGACATACCTACCCCCTTAGTACCTGTCCACTAACTATAACAAATTAACAAAATAAAGGCTCATGCTCAAACTAGTGATAACACTGATAACTTAAATCTAATAACATGCCAAATTTAACCTATCTACTGATTACCTTTATCTGGCCTTTCATAGGGCAACATGGAACGATGCTTAAGTTTTTTAGTTACTTTGCCTCTGGCTTGACTCGGTTCAGGAGACGGTATTCCCAATATTTTAGCCCACTGATCTGAGCTCGGTATTTCTATAATACCCTCCTGGTTCCCGTCTTCACTAGTTGCCCCAGGCTCTCGGTCCTCCACCTCAGCATTTTCTGTGTCTGATCTCATCCCTCTATCTCCTATTTCTTCCTCCCTTACTACTTCTGATCTGTTAGTCTCCATTCCTTTATCTCCTATTTCTTCATGTCTTACTACCTCTGATCTGTTAGTCCCCCTTCCTCTATCTCCTATTTCTTCATCTCTTACTACCTTTAATCTGTGAGTTTCCCGTTCTTCTGCATTTGCGTTCTGTGTGGCTGTTCAGATTAATTGGTCAATGTGTCTGTTGACTATTGAACCATCTGTAGCTTCAACGCGGTAATTAGATGGGCCATCTTTCGAAACAACTCTCCCTGGTAACCACCTAGGCCCATTACTGTAATTTCTATACATTATGTTTTGTCCAATATTGCTTTGTCGCTATTTTTGTTTTGCATTCCGATCAATTTGCTGTTCTACTTTTTTATTGCTGACATTATCCGGGTGAATAGTATCCAGAAGCGTCCGCAGCTTCCTGTTCATTACTAATTCAGCCGGGCTTTTGTTTGTCGCCGAGCATGCCGTAGCCCTTAAACCAAGGAGCATATTAGGGATACGAACTTCCCATGAAACATTATCCATTTTTCGAAGTTTATTCTTTACTGTCTGTACCATTCTTTCGGCTAAGCCGTTTGTAGCTGGATGATAAGGCGCCGTTCTTATGTGTTTTATATTGTTTGCCTTTAAGAATAGCTCCATTTCCCCTGACACAAATGATGTACCGTTGTCCGAAACGATTGTTTCACATAGACCGTGAGTAGCAAACAATATACGTAAGTGCTTTATGACCGTTGCCGAGGTCGTATTGGCCACCATAAACACTTCAGGCCATCTGGAGTAAGCGTCAACTGCTATCAAGAAATATTTATTTTGAAAAGGGCCCGCAAAGTCGACGTGTACCCTAGACCACGGTCTAGTCGGCGTGATCCACTCGTGGTTTGTTTTAGGAGGCATATGCCGTTTCTCAAGGCACTTTGAACAATCTCCAATCAACCTCTCAATGTCTTCGTTGAGCTGTGGCCACCACACGTAACTTCTTGCGAGTGCCTTAGTCTGTACGATGCCGTTGTGAGTACTATGCAGAGCTCGAAGTGTAGCTTCCCGAAACAGTTTTGGAATCACCACACGACAGCCCAATAGTATGCAGTCTTCTTTTAGCGATAATTCGTCTCGATGTAGCCAATAAGCGCGTAAATAAGTGTCATTCACTTTTGCTGGCCAGCCACGTTGCATGTGGTAAATCACTGCTGCTAATGTTTTGTCTCTCTTTGTTTCTGCTGCAATTCTTTCAGCATCGAACGGAAAATCTTGTGGAGCTTCAGCCATTAGTAGTATTTCACAAAGCTCTTGTTCCGGCTGGTCCGGCATAGGTTGTGGCCAACGACTTAATCCGTCAGCATTGCCGATCTGGGATCCCGGTTTGTAAGTAATTTCATAGTTGTGTGCAGTCAACGCGAGCGCTATTCTAGTTAAGCGCGGTGATATCATGTTGGGCATAGGCTTTTTGGGGTCGAAAATGCCTAGCAACGGTTTGTGATCTGTCACTATTGTAAATGAACGTCCAATCAAGTAATTATGAAATTTTTGAATGCCGAACATGATTGACGCAGCTTCTTTGTCCAGTTGCGAATAACGCCTTTCGTGAGTATGTAACGTTCGAGAGCTCATCGCGATAGGACGCTCAGTTCCGTCTTCCAATACGTGCGATAGCACTGCGCCCACGCCGTATTCAGAACTATCGCACGTAAGTACTACGGGCTTGTTCAAATCGTAGTGAACTAACGTTAAATCAAAGGACAGTAGGCGTTTGGCCTTGTCGAACGCCCTTTGTTCAGTCTCCGTCCAGTACCATGTCCGAGTCTTATCGAGCAGGCGATGCAGAGGTTCGAGCATCGTTGCTTTATGCGGTATGAACCTCTCATAAAAATTGTAGAGCCCGAGAAATGCTTGCAATTCGTGGACGTTCTGCGGCTCCGGTGTTTTTGTTATAGCTTCCACTTTGCTCGGAGCTGGGTGAATACCCTCGGCGTCAATAACGTATCCCAGGAACTCTACCCTTTGCCTGCCCAACTTACATTTGTTCTTGTTTAGTCGCAGTCCTGCCTTTCGTACACGTGTAAGTACCGCATCCAGACGCTGCCACATCTCGTCCTTATTGTGGCCCGAAATGATGATATCGTCGATCAAAACCGCCACGCCTTCGATGCCTGCCAAGAGAGCAGTCATCAATCGTTGAAAGATCCCTGGGCTCGCCTTTACTCCGAATGCCAGGCGGTGCACCGAGTATAAACCCTTGCAGGTGTTTAATGTGAGCAATCTTGCTGTGGCATCGTCTACCGTAACTTGTGTATACGCCCTGTCCAGATCCAGAGTTGAAAAGTACTTGCCTCCCGCAATGGTCGCGAAGACTTCGTTGGCGGTTGGCATCGGGTACGTATCCGATTCTGTGGCTTGGTTCACCGTACTGCGGTAGTCCCCGCACAATCGAATGTCACCTGTCTTCTTAACGATAGGTACCACGGGAGTAGCCCAGTCTGAAAAAGATACCGGGTGAAGTACCCCCTCCTGAACCAGTCTATCTATCTCTTTTTCGACGCGATCTTTAATAGCGTACGGTACCGGTCGGGCTTTAATAAACTTAGGTGTCGCCCCTTGTTTTACATGAATAGCTACCGGTTGTCCCTTGTAAGTACCTAGTCCTTCCTTAAATACTTCTACATGTTTAGCAATCATTCGATTAACATCGTAATCATTCGTACCAGAAACAAAATTAACATTTAACGTAAAGTTTAACGGCTCGAACCAATCACGTCCTAAAAGGTTCGGCCCTCTTCCTTTCGCCACGAACACCTCCAAATCGCGACTAATGTCTTTATACTGCACACGAAGCGTCGTCCGACCGAGCAACGCGACAGGCGAGTCGGTCCAGGTGCGCAGCGCGAGCGGCGGCGGCTGCAGCGGCGGGCGGGCCAACGCGCGCCAAGTGCGCTCGTTCACCAACGAGAAGCTAGCGCCCGTGTCCACCTGCATGGCCGCCGGCACGCCGTTCAGCCCCACCCGCACTTCGTAAGGCGGCACGCGGCTCACGCCGCCCACGTTGTATATACCGCCGATGTACTCGTCCTTGTCTTCTTCCGTGTAATGGACTGCTTTGTAGCCGCCCTTCTTCTTAGACAGACAAATCTTCTCCAAGTGTCCTTTCTTCTTACAAAAACGGCAAACAGCGTTAACGAAACGACATTCTCCGCCGTGGTGCTCCCCGCACCTGTAGCACAGACGAGTGTTCGTCTTTGTGTGCACGGCGTTGACCTCCATCGGTTCCGGCTGCGGCGTCGACGTCGACGCGGCGGCAAACGCGGATGCGTCCGGGACGCTGTCCACTCCGTTATTCGTCACTATCATACGAATGTCTTTCCCCGCACTCTCAGCTGACAACATAGAATCAACGACTCCTTGGTAGGTTAGGCCGTCTTTTTTTAACAGTTCGTACTGCAACCTATGGTCACTCATACCACATACGAGTCGGTCGCGTAACATGCGTTCCAAGTCACTAAAGTTACAAGATGAACTAATTTTTCTTAAATCAGTTATATAATCAGATGCTTTTTCGCCTTGACGTTGATCTCGTTTATAAAATTTGTATGACATAGAAATCTCATTTGGTTTCGGACTATAATGTTTAGTTAACACGGCTTCTATTTGCTTAAATGTCACATCACTAGCTTTCTTCGGTGTAATTAACGCTAAACAAGTCTCAAACACTTGCGCACCACACACAGTAAATAAATTTGCTTTTTTATCAACGTCTGTGTCAATACCATTTGCTATAAAACAATATTTTAACCTGTCCAAGTAATTGTCCCAACTGTCCACTTGAGGGTTAAACTCATGAAACTTCACTGATTTTTTTGACATTCTGGTTAATTAAGTCCACTTTTACCACTCGTCGCCACTATTATGTCCATTAAAACACCATAACACTTGATAATCGGTTTATTGAGCTAGGGAGCTGTACTTAGTGTGTTGCATCAGAATATGAGTGTACCCTACATCAATCACTTTTTATTACAAAAAGCAAAGGAGTTCTACCCCCGTATTATCATGGATATGACAGGTTTCTAATTTGAAAACTGAGCGGAGCGGTAGCGCTGCACGCTGTACAAGATTCATTACGAGAGAAGAGATTGAATGTCTCTTAGAGACGTTGGCAACACTGTACTGGTGTTGCGTTTTGTTAGCGTTTTTTTTGGAAAGTGTTTTGTTCGTATCCACATTCAAATCCGCTATCGATTTAGATACATTAAATAATTAAAAACAAATAACAACCTTGGGCTAGCTGGATACTAGGTTTATAGAAGTACGGAACAGTACCTATGCAGAATAAAATTTAATTTTACTTAGAGAATTTTCTAGAAAATATTAACTCGACATGAACAAAGGAGATAGGGTGAATTACCTATTACTATCTGTAACTTGGCAATATAATCTTTAAGAGAATGAAATGATGATATTGTGTAATGAAACTAAAATGTATAGATCCAGAACTGGTACCGGAAGCATTCTGAAAGCATTCATACTCAGTATCACCATACAAAATTAGAGCTGGAGGTCGTAGCGCAGGATCACTCTTAATGGAGTAAAATGCTGAGAGCCCTATGTCCCTGATTAGGGATAACAGGACATGATGATGATGACGACAATACAAAATTTTTGGCCACTAACTGGGTGAAATTTTCTAAAGCTGCCACTTCCTGGCAATTTACACTATTTTAAAATACTTGTCTGCATTGCATAATTTGTTTATCACTCTAGCATAAACTTTAGACTAGTAGTAACCCATGAATTCAACATTAATTTAAAAATGTATTGTTCATTTCATTTGGAACTATTGCATAGCACAATCAAGAATTTTTTGCTTAACAGAAAGAAAAAAAACCTGTGAAGGCTGAAGACAGCTCAGACTCTGATGGTGATGAAGATGATGACCTGCAGAAGATTCTTGATGGTGATGACCTTGACACTGATGAAAATGATGAGTCCTTCAAAATTAACACAACTGCCGAGGGCAGCGACAGGTAATCCTGAAAAATAGGTATTAGGAATTGCACAAATGAAATAAATAGGAAATCACACACACACAAAAATAAGCAAAATAATACAGACTACCATTATTTTAATATTTTGTGTTAGGTAGGTAGGTATATTATAAGTTTAACCTGTGTAAGGGGTATCTGTCTGTATCATCATAGCTTCCAAAAGGATAGACCAATTTTTGTTTAGTTTTTTCAATAGCTGACATGATCGAGATAATTCTCAGCTATGATTTGTGAAGGTCATCAGCTCATTTCCTAGTTGAAGAAGGGATCTCACTAACTTCCACAGGTCTGAATGTTTTACTTTGGTAGTATCATGACATGGTAACCTTTACCTGATGTGGCATCATCAATCTAGTAGTCTGCAGGATACTCAACTCCTCATCACCTTACAGTACAGCAGATTACTTTCTTGAATTCAACTGTCATTGTCATTAATTTTTGAATTATTTGCAAATTGTTATGCTACCCACAAACCAAATTAATTGTTACATCTTAATGGCGACTGGATAGCCTAATGGTTGGAGACCCTGATTATGAAGCTTGAGGTCCTGGGTTTGATTCCTGGTCGGGGCAGATGTTTGTATGATGAATATAAATGTTTGTTCTTGGGTCTTGATAAGTTTATATTTAACTATATAACTATGTTTATCTGTTGTCTAGTACCCATAGTACAAGCTTTGCCTAGTTTGGGACTAGGTCAATTGGTGTCAATTTTATTTATTTATTTAACCAATTTAAAAGTGACGAGGAGGACTCTGATGATGATGAAGAAGAAGCAGAGGAGGCAGAGGAAGAAGAGAATGAGTCGTCAGACGAAGCGGAGACGACCCTCGACACCAGCAAGGAGGAGACCAAGGTTGATGTGACCAAGCTGAGCAAGTCTCAGAGACGGCGCCTTGCCAAGAAGAAGCAGAAGGAGGGCAAGGAACAACCGCAGGTCAACGGAGTTGACAAGGCCAAGGTATAGTCAACTTCAACTTTTTTGTTTATGGCAACCAGTCGCTTTAGGTTAGCAACCATTACTGCCAATGACTCCTGACAACAGCATAATGTATGATGTGTGTAGGTATAATCAATTGATTTGATTTTTAGCCGACTTCAAAAAAAAGGAGAAGGTTCTATGTTCCACTGTATGTATTTTTTTTTTAAATTTGATTTCATGTTACTAGTTAGTTGCAGTTTTTTTTAAGCCTTGACACAAAACAGTGGTGCTACAAGTTTTACATATCTGTGTGTCTGTTGTGGCATCACAGCTCACAAACAGACCTCTTCAAATGCCGTTTTTTCTATAGAAAGTTATTTCAATCACAGTGGTTTTTAGTTAAGCTTCATTAAAATGGGTTCAGCTGTTTTTGGACTTTGAAGTGGAAATGTCTGGAGTTTTCGAATTTTTTGTAGTTGTAATTTACATTACTACCACATAATAAAAGTTTGTTATTAGTTAGCTTTTGCCTGTGATTAGACATATTTTTATCATCCAATGTCATGTTAACCCCAGGTTAGTGTTTAACTCAGGTCTGTGCAAGTTGGCCTTATAGTTGATCAAGTTATGGAATAGACCCTATCTCTGGGCCAACTTATTCTTCATGAAAATACAGCCAATTGTGGAAGTTCTGTCAAAAATAATTTTGTATGTTCAGAAAATCTTGAAACTGATGTTCTCTAACTACTAAACATCCAAATAGTTTATCAGAAAACTTTGTTTATTAAACAGAAGGAAAAACCAGAGCAGCAAACTAAGGCTGAAAAGAAGAAGCCTGAAGCCAAGAAAGATGCCCAAAATGGAGAAGTTGAGAAAAAAGAGAAGAAAACCATCAGTGGGGGAGTCTCTATCGAAGACATCAAAATTGGAAACGGACCAGTTGCCAAACCAGGCAAAAATGTTATGGTTAGTTTCACGAAAAATTGCTATTATTCTAAGGAAATTGTTATTTGTATCATTATAAATTACGTAACAGGTAGATTTCATCATTGTATTTATTACTAGCTTCTGCATCGCGCGGGAATTAACTTTTTCGTTATCAGAAGAAGCCTATGTTACTCCAAATAATAATAGTGAAATAATTATTTATAAAATAGGTTGTAGCTCCAGAAATCACCTCCTACATAGTATACATATACATAGTCCTATAGTGTTATAGTTTATTATAATATTTATAAATGTCTATGTCAGTCCTATTTTATACAAACTATGCTTACAATAAAAAAGCCCATTTTTTTCTGAGACTACCATGCCATGTCAAAACTCCAGGTGTACTATGAAGGCCGTCTGAAACAAAACAACAAGATGTTCGACAACTGCGTGAAGGGGCCTGGGTTCAAGTTCCGGCTGGGGGCCAAGGAGGTCATCACTGGCTGGGACGTCGGCATCTCGGGCATGAAAGTCGGGGGCAAGAGGAAGATTGTCTGTCCACCGAATATGGCGTAAGTATTCATCACCAGCCTTTTTTACGTCGCACTGCGGGGCACAAGCCTCCTCTCGGAATAAGGGCTTGGGCTATAGTTCCCACACGGGCCTAGTGCGGATTGGGAACTTCACACACATCATTGAATTGTTTCGCACGAGTGTGCCGGTTTCCTCGAGATGTTATCCTTCACCGAAGAGCTCATGATAAATTAGAAATGTAATTCCGCACATATTTCCGAAAAAATCAGAGGTGCGAGCCGGGGTTTGAACCCACGAACCTCTGCTTGAGAGGCCGTAGGTCAAACCACTGGGCTATCACGGCTTGCATAAGTATTCGTTTCTTTTTGGTCTAATTCATAGTCCTTTTGGGTACATGTCTTGTTCCGAAATATGTCGGGCTAAACTCTACATATAAACGTGACGTGACTACCTGAGTGATCCGTTTATTTCACCACGGCGCAAGTTAACTTTCAGGTCAGTTAATGGCTGATGTCAGAATAGAATAATTTTTCTCTATAATTGAATTTCCCGTACGCGGGAAGCTGGCGGGACGTAATAATAATACGGACTAATTTTGGAGATAGATTGAAATTAAAATAGAGAAAATGCCTTCAATATGGCGTGGATCCAAGCCTAAGCATAGGTACGCGAGGTTAATCAACCTTTCGAAAATACTCTTCAAAAGCGAGTCCTCAGACGGAGTAATGCAAATATGTTTTTAGATTTTTTTTTATGGCTTTCACTCTTGCTCTTTTGGCGAGGAGTATTTTGCCAATGTCAGCGTTTAGACAGTTGCCCACGTGAGAAGATTGTTTGGTTAGAGAATTTTCAATTTTGTGGAAGGAACAGGCAGGTGTCCTAAAACAAATAACATAGTTATGGACGGCACAGACAACACAAAAGTCACAAAACGTTCAAGTATACAATTTATTAGTTTTCTGGAATTGGAAGATAGAAAAAAAAAAAAAAGGAAGAGTAGATGTTAAAGCCACTAGTTTTTTGATTTAATAAAAAGTAAAAAGAGGCGGTTTGATCACTGGAAATTAAGGGATAGAACTAAAATGATATTGTTGTTACAGGTACGGCGCTAAGGGCTCGCCTCCGGTCATCCCGCCAAACTCTACCTTAGTCTTCGAAGTTGAACTGAAGAATGTTAAATAAAAAGACAAGCGCCAGTGTTGGACATTGTTTTGGGTGCTGAGTTGTTGAATGTTGCCATGAATGAAAGGATTGTATGCTCATGTTTATGTTGCCAGTGTGTGGTATCTGCAGTGATATGATCACAACAGTTTTCGGGTGCCTGGGACATATTCCACAACTCCACAAGATACTGTTCTATGAGAACTCAGACAAACTGTATGCCGTAGATTTCAATTACGACTCAGACGCCAGTTGCGTTGCACTGGAAATGCAGACTGTCTGTGGGATATTATAGCTGCACTCTAGTAAACTTGTAGTTTAGTGAAATAAGTCTCAGCTGCATAGCGCGTTGCAGATGCTCCATACTTGCGTTAGACGTAAGCTTAAAATAAGTTAGAATTTAAGATTCACTGGACATTTCAAAGTATTCCTATATCTTGTACCTAATCGAAATATTTTTGTTTTTATTTTAACTATAACAGTACTCTTAGTGTATCAGTGATTTTCCATTTTAAATAAGCAGTTATTATTTTTAATTTTATAAGACCAGCTATTTTTGTAATACAATGAAATGGAGTCAAATTGTGCATATGTTGATGTTTGCCATTATGTTATTCCATCATACCTATAGCCAGTATATTCGCTGTAATAGTTTAATCGACGCGCACAGGTATTTTGTTCATAACTTCTCTAAGTCATGGCAATAGAAATAAGGTGAAAAATGAAAATAAAAGTTCAGAATTACAAAATCAACTGTTTTATTATCTTCCGTTACTAATAAACACATGAATGACATATTAGAAAATTACCATCACATAAACTTAGGATTACAATTTAGTTACCGGAACTAAATTAATTTTAAATTACTACTTCGATAATACAATGAAGTCGGTTAAAAATTGGGTGTTCACGTGCATCAAAAATCAAAATTGCTCTAGTTCCACTATTTTTGAGTATAAAATCACCATTGATTATTTTCATGGCACATAAATTTGAAATTGTGTTGCAAGACGTTTACGCGTGATTTCAAAATTCCACGATTTTTAATCTTCCCAATTAGTATTCTACAATACAACAATACAATAACTCTTTGTTGAACACCACTAATACTTGAGATGAACTTGAGTCATAAATTAGTGTCAAATTAATGCCAGTTAGTATGTGCAGTCAGTGCAACAAGTATCTTGGATATTTTTACTTATTTGTAATATGCTGATAAAGATTATACTCTCTTCTTACAAACATCTTAATGTAATGGTCTTAGTTCTAGACTCCATCACAGATATAAATATTGCTATACTTCATTTATTTTAGCATTAAAAAGGAGACAATCTTGTCACGATTTTTTATTGAAAATCGCCTTTTAATAATATGTAACATCAAGTAACAATTAAATAAATTATTCATATTGTTATGGTTTTTTATGAAATGGTTACTTATTTTTGAAAAGTGTGTTTCAATAAAAAGACCTGTCAAGATTCGTTTCTTTCCTTTTAATGCTAAAATAAAATTAAATGAAGTATAGTATAAGATTAAAACTGCCAAAAAAATGCAACAAATATAATACTTGATTAAAGATAATTATTATGATTGTGTTACATGTCATGTCTCAATTTGTCTTTATTGCTTACTACAAGACCCCAATTTTCATTTTGCCCCAGGCCCTCCGCATGGTCTAAGACAGCTCCACATCCAGACCCAGTCGTCCACAGCTTTTGAATTGGGTCTACTGAGAGATTTTAACCAGTAGCCTTCAAAAAGTAAAAACCTGCCTGCCACAGACAAGTGGAAAAAAAGAGGAGGCTTTTGCTCAGCAGTCGGACTCAAAGTAGGCTTAATAATAATAATAAAAAACAGTCTCACATAAATAAAAACTAGACTTGCAGTATGAACTATCCTATGCAAGGGAACATGTTAAGCAAATTATGCTAAGTCGTCTTGTGGATTTTTTTAAAATGCCTTAATTTTTTTGTAAGTAGCGGATACATCTGGTAATTTAAACACAAAGTAAAATCTGTAACTTAATAAAATATATTTTTCTATGATATGACCACACCAACATCCATTTTATCTGCTATAGTTTACAATGCTTCACTCCAAAAGTTTGTGTAATAACAATTCAATTTTACTAAACAATATGAGTTTCATTCTGCTTTCAGGCGCTCATTACACTTCTCTTTAGACTCCTTGGATAAGTCGATTTCTTGGTCTTCTTTGTTCTCGATTTTCTTCTTTCCAAAGGTACAGACTCCTCCTTCACAGCTGAATGGGGTCTTGGTCTCTACAATATTTCCATCTTTGTCTTTTACAGCCCAAGGGTTCCAGAAACGAAGGACATACGGCTGAATAAACCTGTGCCATATGAACAGTAGCACGGGAATGATAAAACACGGCACGCAAACCATTTTGATGCACGATTGAAACTCTAATGCGTAGAAAATCACGTATGCGGGAATTGATTATGGACTGAATACAACACGTGATGTTTCAACCAATTCTCTTTTTTTAACCCAGCCGAGTACGTTAAAGTTTGTTAATAACTATGGCGATTAATAGAGCACAATTCAATTTAAATATAGGAATGAATTGATTTGTTTTATTTTTTGTC
Organism: Clepsis dumicolana; assembly: GCA_963691665.1. Lineage (NCBI taxonomy): Eukaryota > Metazoa > Arthropoda > Insecta > Lepidoptera > Tortricidae > Clepsis > Clepsis dumicolana. The sequence goes on from OY829521.1 coordinate 9,508,784, forward strand.
GATGTTTAAAATGATGAAATTTGACGTTTTAGTTTTAAGATACGATTTGACATTGACAACAAAATTACGAACGTCACGTTCCATTACCGTACACACGTACGTGCGGTGCATCAAATGGCGACAATGACTACGTTATAACTAGAACATCAAACATTTACTCAAAGTAATCTCAACTGAGGACAAAATATGGAAGATTAATTCATGATCCTTAATATTTTATTTAAGTGTAAGGCTGAACTTTACGAAATTGTCGAAACCATTTAATGTTTATTTTCAATAATTTCAATATTCGATTATGACGCCAATGTTTATAGTTTTAAGTTCAGAAAGAACAAAGCTCCCTTATAAACTTCCGCCCTCTATTTTCTATTCCTTCAAAGTCATTAAGGGTGTCTCCATACAGACTGTCGTGGAATAATAGTACGTTATTGTCTAGGCCAGGGAGTCAGGCAATTGTTGGATGAGTAGGTATTAATTTTTTTTATTTAAAATTTCGTTTATGACAAATATTTGCATTCCAGTAGATGGTGCTAGTACGGTCAGGAGGCAATCGAATAGCGCTGTTAATAATTTTCTGAAAAAGCATAAGATCTGTGTATAGTAGAACATTTATATCACTGCAACAGAATGAGGTATTAATAGCAGTTTATGCAACTGCTACATAATTATTTATATATGTCGGACTAAACTCGACTTATATACGTGAGCGATCCGTTTTATTTCACTATGATTGTAAATTACGTTGGTTTTCAAATTTGAAACTCTTAACGACATCGAACTCGATATCGAAAAGTCATTATTATAAGACTATTACTTTACTGCTTCCGACGCTTGGCGGGGGCTGGCGGCGAGCAGTCGGTGAGGTGCTGAAATGCTGGTAATTTTCTACTTTCTCTGAACGCATTATAGAGGCCTTATGATATGTGTGTAGATAAAATATTTAGTTCATTCATTTATCAAATCATTATTTTACGTGAACGCAATCAAGCACTGTTAAAATAAATGTGGAAAGTATCATTATTTCACATCGCAAAATGACATTTGGTTTTGTCATTCTGTTGCAGTGATAGTGATATGAATTGTTCGACTATAGGTACCTAGTTGTTAATTTTATATTCAAGGTGGTCTACATATTGTTAGATAAATTCACAATCAATTTTATTGACAATCGTTTCTTCCCCGTAGGTGTTTATTTAATTTTAATTACAATCATTTAATTTTTATCCAGTTTTGATAATTAACTATAAAATATTATTATTACCTAGTTTCATTTCAACGCATAGAACAGCATGTCACCTCCATTAGTAGCTGTCTCATTGTGAGTTTTTTTTTAATTAGTCCAGGGAAAGCAAAAGATACAAAGTCCACAGAGTACCTTTTTATAACGTCTATACCTGCCTCCTCTTTTCTTTTCTTCTTTTCTCCTCCTTTTCTTCGGAGCTTTGGGAGCTAACTTAGTGATTAAGTATAATTATTCTCTTTGATTGAGCTATGGAGTTAATAAATCTTTAATTAATATTTTTTTGCATTCTTTATTTTACTCTTCTCCCATTTAATTAAATGCATTGTTACCTACCGATAAGGATACGGGATTTCGGAAAACATGACAATATGGTTGTTTCTTTTTAGTCAAATCAGCAACTTTTTATCAAATGTCAAAACGATTCGTTAGTATGAAATTTGTATTGAATTAAGAACTCTGACGTCATAATTTTCACTGATAAAAATCGTTTTAATTGCAGTAATAAGTGAGGCATCGGTTTTTATAAGTGAAAATGTAAAATTGTTTTATTTTGACATCAGGAAACACCTATTAATGATTGAGTACAGTAGGTACCTACCTGCCAATTGTGTCGAAAATTAGAATAGGTAAGTAGGTAGGTAGTTTTATTCACTGCTGTCTCCCCCGTCTTCCTTCTGCACTGGGGAATGGGGATGGGCACGGGGAGCCGAAGGTTGTCCACCGCGATGGAGGTTTTCATTTTGACTCTAAACTGTGTGACAGATTTTTCAAATTATTAACACGTGAGTAATTAATCATACATTAACGTTATTCAATAATCATATCAGGCTATCTAGGTAGTTACCTACACCGTTTATTTTTAAGATTTGAAATTTTTAACAGTCTTCACACGTTTTTAAGAAAAACGAAGGCACTTTAAAATTGTTGTAAGTTGTAGGTTGTAGGGTGAGAAATACATAGAGTGTTATTGTTATTGGGTACCTACATAGCACTTGTTTACCATAAAAATCTAAGCTTAGACGATTATTTTGTTTATTGTTTTTGTTTGATTAAGTAATTACTTTTTGTTAATGATTTTTAATTTCTAATTAATTTAATTTTTAATTTTAAGTTAATATAAAAAAAAACCACCAACTCTTAACCGTTAAGGAGGTACCTACCCTCCATCATCACCTCATCAACACGAGATGATGACTTCCAGACGCAAATACTTGAATAGCTTTGGAAAATATATGAAACACGGGATAGGTACGTGCCCAGTACTAGTGCTTTTTCCTTTTCCAAGGAGCCGGTGCAGAACGGAGCAGAGTCCCTGCGGGTGGTGGGCTGCTGCCGCTGCCGGGCCCACGGCGGCCCACCCCCTCATGTTTTCGCAAATGTATTAAAAAACGTCGTTTGGTAAGTACCTAGCTAGGTACCTGTGGGTGGAAGGGTCATTTTCGGTCGTCCCGAGTCTCGGAGCCTCGCCTAGCTCTTCGGGCCTAGACACCTGACCCCTATTTCACCAACTTTACAATTGTGGGTTTGTCAATTCGAACTAAGTAGGTACATTTCTTGGCCAGTAGGTATGAAGCGCGCTAAAACACAAAAGCTCTTCAAGTCAGCAATTGACACCGAATTGTCATTGAAAACTGACTTTGTAAAGTTGGTGAAATAGGGGCCTGTACTCATGCAAAATTACATACTTACCTTCCACACTTATTTTAAAAAGTACCTACTATTTTATACGTAATGAGAAATCCAATACCTTTTGCTATTGTATACCTACTCAGTGTGTCAGTGTTGACGTTTTCCGGTTGTGTAGTACCAAAGTAGGTAGGTACCTACTCATCACACTAACAACAAACATACCGAGCTGTCGTTTCGTAGACAATTTTTTTTTTATTGTAAATTATCACATTATTACTTATACATGTCGGACTGAAATCGACTTATATACCTACGTGAGTGATCCGTTTTGTTTCACTATGATTGTAAATTACGTTGGTTTTCAAATTTGAAACTCTTAACCATCAACCAATCCCTCCTCTTTTCTCATCCGGGCTTGGGATCAGCAACGGCAGAGTTAAGTAAGTAGGTAGTTAATAAAAACTTAAATGTTATCTAAGTAGGTGTAGGCTGTGGTGTAGGTTGGGTATTTAACGAGTTTTATAATAGAAATACTCGCAACACGTAGTTAGGTCACAGTTAGGTTCAGTATCGACGAGCGTCAGACAGTCGTATAAGTGTCGACTACTTTCTGTTCCCAGGGTCACTAGCGCGTAGCCAGTTTCGACATCAGCGGGAGCTTGGGGACGCGCCGAGGCTGGCAGCTCGGGCATGGCGTCACTCGGGTCAGGCAGCGGCGGCAACGGCGGCGGGCGGAACCACTGGGTTCCACCGATTCCTTTAACATGAGTATTTTGTATCTCTCATTTAATGTTTTGTAGAACTTGCACGGCGATAGAGATTTTTTCATTTCTAAAATGGTCTGCTTAAGTACTTTACTGAAGGAGCAGCTTTCAAAAAGCAACTTTTGCTTATGCGACAATCGGGGTTCAACGGCTTCGACCAACTTCTTACACTTAGTTGAAATCATTGTTTGCGATTGTTGCTGGTTGTGTGGCGGGTGGGGGGCGAGGGTGCCTAGCGCGCTGCCGCTGGTCTGTGGCAACGTCTTCATTCGCAATTGCTCCGAGGGCTTCTGCGCGTCATTATAGACACATCAGGAGTCGGCACTGCTTTCATCTGCTTTATCAAATATTAAGCCATACCTTAGTTGATTTTTTTCCGGTATTGTGCCACTCTCGAGGTGTACGACGATAAGTATTTCACTGGGCGCAGAATCAGCTTCGTCTAGTTGGTAGGTACGGCGGTTTTTCGACAAATAAGAGTTTTAAAATGTTCTAGTAAAATTACTTAACTTAAAATAAATGAAAGCTCAATTAGAATAAAGTTCTCTTGGGGAACGGGAACTGCGTGTCAGGGCACAGCCGGAAGACCACTTTGTCTATGAGCGGAGCGATGTCTGCGCCGGCGACGCCGCGCACCCACACGCGCCAGTCCTCCGGCACCGCGCGGCCTGACTTCCAATAACGCCGCTCGTAGGTGTGTCCCACTTCCAGCCAGATGCGTTGGCTCAACTGCCAAATAAATATCGTATTTACGCCGGGTGTAGGCTGCATAAAAAAATATGGTAAAATCTTCGTGTAAGATTAAAGCAAACAGCCATACACGCTATTTTTATTAGCATTATTATTTGTAATGCTCAGGCAGCTTAATAGCTGATGCGTGCATATCATTGCCCACTCGTGTGATTGTTTTTAAAATATTATTTGTCGAGTCTGTTTTTAAAGGAGTTCACTGAGGGTGCACTGGTCTCTTATTCGGGTAAACTGTTCCACAGTTTCATTACGCGGTTCGCCAGGAAATGGTGTCTGGGGTTGCTAGTACTTAAAGTGCGTATCAGCTTTAGAGTGTCCTCTCAGTCTCTCGTTCATGTTGCGTGTAAATATGCCACTTAGCGCAGGTACATCATAGTGTCCAGACAGTCTTGTAGGTTTCAATTAGATCACCACGCTACCTAAGGCGCCTCAAAAAACATCAAAAACCTCAAAAAATAAACTTGGTATTTAATTTAGTTTGTTTAGTTTAGCAGGTGTTCTATGACTAAGGTAATACTAATCAGGCCAACAGCCAGCCGCGCACACTATTTGCCATATTGAAAGTTTGATATTTTTAATTCAAATAGTGGTAAGGGCTTTCTATATCATCTAAGTACTTGACTGCAGTGAGTTAAATTTTGGACATTACTTTTTGGATCTGGATCCCAGATGGCGGATGATAATTTATTATTTTTGACTCTAAAATACTCATGGGAGTCAAGTGAGTCAACTTCATATGCTTTTGCTCCGGGGAGCTCGAATTTGACATTCTTTTTCGCCTCCGAGATGGCAGAAGATATTTTGAAATTTTTGACTTAAATAATGGTCATGGGTTGTCGATTTCATGTAATTTGGCTGCGGTGCGCTCGAATTTTTCATTATTTTTTTGGATCCAAGATGGCAAGTGACAGTTTGACATTTCAGACTCAAAAAATGGTCATGGATGACGATTTAATGTAACTTGGCTGGGATAAGCTCGGATTCTATACTATTTTTTGTATCCATGATGGCGGATTAAGGTTTCTAATTTTGACACTGTAGTTTAATTTCCTAGCAATCGAAGTGAAAACACGTTCATAAAATCCAGTTTTTCACTAGTTGTACAATATTTCTATCGAGGATTTGGTTTACAATCATGTTTTCGTCTTTGGACTATCCCAACCTATGGTACTTTAAGTATATATTATATTATATTTATATAATTACGGGTTGAAATACCTGTATTACATGTAATACAAAACGACTATGAGTAGCCTAAGTAGCGCCCTCACCAATGTTTAAATTTATGAGTGGCAGCAGTGGCACTTTTTTACAATAAGTGTTTTTTTTATTTAATAAAAGTAAACGAAAATGTTCTAAGTACTTTGCGACTTTACTTAAAAGAGCGCTTACAAAAAAAAACAAATAAACATAAACGAGACTTTCATTGCCAAATAATACAGAAATGCAGAAGAACATAGTTTAATAAGAACTGAACTTGATTATTGACCGAGCGAATGAGGTGAGCGAATCATCTCCCTTAATCCCTTTAAGCTTGGACAAAAAATATTTCCTATGTCCGTCCGACGTCTTTCCGGTTGTGAGGCTAGTCTCCTCGTTGCATTCTTCAATCGATTCTTGATTGTTGTTTTGTTGATTTGTTTTTAGTAATTTTTTTTAAGAAAAGTAATCAAAAAAAAAGATCAAAAATAAGCCGATTCTCGTGAAATTTCGTCATCTGGTTAGACAATTATACAGATTTATTTTTATTCGTTTTGTAATTGACCGAGTGAATAAAGTGAGCTAAGCGGCTCCGTTTCAGCTTGGACTAAAATTCTTCGTAGGCAAGTTCGTCTTTTCTCCTCTCATGTCGCATTTCTCAACCGATCCTCGTGAAGTTTTGGGAGTAGGTTCGCTAAGCTATTATTGATTTTTTGACAATTCGTTTTTTGGAAATTTAAAAAAAGAAAACGAAAAATGTTCTAAATACTTTGCGACCCTAAGAGCGCTTGCAAAAAAAAAGACAAATAAACGTAAACAAAACTTTCATTGCCAAATAATACAGAAATACAGAAGAAAATGGTTTAATAAGAACTGAAATTGATTATTGACCGAGCGAATGAGGTGAGCGAATAATCTCCCATACTTAATCCCTTTCAGCTTAGACAAAAATTCTTTCCTATGTCCGTCCGACGTTCTTCCGGTTGTGAGGCTGTTCTCCTCGTTGCATTTCTCAATCGACTGTCGTGAAATTCGGTGAGCAGGTTCGTTACTTATATAGATTACTTTTGTTGATTTGTTTTTAGTAATTTTTTTAAAGAATGGTAATAAAAAAAAATGTTCAAAAATGAACCGATTCTCGTGAAATTTCGTTATCTGGTTAGACAATTATATAGATTTTTTTTTATTCGTTTTGTAATTGACCGAGCGAATGAAGTGAGCTAAGCGGCTCCGTTTCAGCTTGGACAAAAATTCTTTCGTAGGCAAGTTCGTCTTTTCTCCTCTCATGTCGCATTTCTCAACCGATCCTCGTGAAGTTTTGGGAGTAGGTTCGCTAAGCTATTATTGATTTTTTGACAATTCGTTTTTTGGAAATTTAAAAAAAGAAAACGAAAAATGTTCTAAATACTTTGAGCCCTTAAGAGCGCTTGCAAAAAAAAAACAAACGTAAACAAAACTTTCATCAGCGAGTGATGTCCCCATCAGCTTGGACAAAAAATATTCCGTATGTTCATCCGACGTCTTTTCGGCTGTGAGGCTGTTCTTCTCTACAGGTTGCCTTTCTCAATTGATTCTCGTGAAGTTCTGCGAACAGGTTCTCTACTTATGTATTTTTTTTGGTCGATTTGTTTTTTGAATTTTTTTAAGAAAATAAACAAAAAAAATGTTCAAAAATGAGCTGGTTCTCGTGAAATTTCGTGATCAGGTTAGATAATTATATAGATTTTTTTTATTCTTTCGTAGGTAAGTTCGTCTGTTCTCCTCTACATGTCGCATTTCTCAACCGATTCTCGTGAAATTTTGGGAGCAGGTTCGCTAAGCTAACTATAGTAGATTTTTTGATAATTCCTTTTTCGGAAATTTAAAAAAAGAAAACGAAAAATGTTGTAAATGCTTTGCGACCCTAAGAGCGCTTGCAAAAAAAAACAAATAAACGTAAACGAAACTTTAATTGCCAAATAATACAGAAATACAGAAGAACATAGTTTGATAAGAACTGAAATTGATTATTGGCCGAGCGAATGAGGTGAGCGAATCGTCTCCCTTTCCGGTTGGACAAAAATTCTTTCGATGTATTAGTTAGGTATAAATATTTAATTATTGAATTCAAGGGTTCCTATGACCTTTAATTCCATATCAGTGTTTTCGAGGATATTTAATTCCTCACGGTAACAGCTAACCAGTTGTGTTATTCTCTAATGCGTTATTAATCGCCGTCCAATATTCGGCATTGAGATTTCGTGGCTGCATCGTCATTTACAACTAACCCCTCCTCTTTTCTCATCCGGGCTTGGGACCGGCAACGGCAGAGTTAGAAAAAAACTTAACTTTATCTATCTGTAAATTATCATAACGTTTATATGCAGGAGTAAGTGTCGATGACGATTACGACTCACTGCAGCACGTAGTCGGGCCCTTTATTGGCTTCGGCGAGCGCTTCTTCCGACTTTTCGTATCTGCTGTGCACCGAACACTGCAGCCACAAATGCTCCAGCTAGTCCTCCATTAATTTGAGCGTCGGCTCTTGCCGTGGTATGTTTTTCAGGGCGCTACTCGAACCATCACGTTCTGTGATTCTATGGGGTAGTTGAAGGCAAGTCTTAATGACCGGTATGTACGACGACGATGGCGACGATTTTGACCTTCCATTCGACTTCGAAGCAGGCAGAGTCATATTCTCCCAAAGACTGGGATCAATGGGAGCTACGAATTCGTGACTATCTATCTCCGTGGTACTTTGTTGCGACAGGGAAGAGACGTTGCTGACTGGAACTGTCCCGTTTAGTGGAGCCGGCGATTGCAACTTCACCTTCTTTTGGGACGTTCTATTGATGGGTTTTGTTAATTTGTCATCATCAGTCTTTCTCTTTGTTTGTTTTGAAGAGACTTTAGGCGGCGTCATATTTTCCCATAGCTGAGGGTCGATAAGTTCAACGAATTCGTATTTGATTCTGCCCGCGGTATTTTGTTCTGCGCTGCTGTTGCTTAATGTCGATGGTTTGATCGTTGTTTGGAGCATCTGGAGGGGAGGGCGGACGTCGCCGCTGTCGGGCAGCACGACCAGAATGCTGTCTCTAGCCTTGGAGGACTGGGCCTTCATCAGCGCCATTTGTCATTCCTCCGAAGGGTTCACGACATCGTAAAAGATGACCCTGGAGTCGGCGTTGCTCCGTTCGGCATTGCGAAACAGAGGACCGTACTACAGTCGGATCCGCTCCGGCTTTGTAGTGCATTTTAGGAAAACAGAGATAATAATCTCTGTAGGTGCAGCTCCACTTCTTTGTACGGTGTTCGGTATAGTGTTTGATATGGTGGCTCCTCAGACACTGAAACAAAGAAAAAAAAAACAATTATAAGAAATTAACGTTAAATAACATTCATAGTTTTTATTTCAAATATTTAAAACATATTAAGTACATTGTAAAACTTAAAGCTAAAATATAAAATACTAACTAAACTAAAGGCAAAAAATCTCTCCCAGATCGCCGCCAATGGGAAGGGTGCCCAGAAGGCTGGCAGCATTGCCACGTTGTATGGCAATGCTGATTCGCTGAGCGAAGTATTGGCCAGCCCTCTGGTCACGGGAGGCCTCTATAAGGCGCGCCGAGAGATCTCTATATAAATGGCGCGCGCTAGGCCCTCAAGGCCCCAGAGTTTCGACCCCAAGCGCCTCAAATATGTAATTGCATTATTTAAGGTCTTCTGCTGAGTGAGTCCGCGGCAGAGCCAGCAACATTTTGGGTCCTTGAAAGGTGGGTCGGTGCGAGGGTATCCACACAAGTGGCGTCCTATACTAAGTTCCAACCCATCCGCCAAGGAACCAGTGTCAGACCGTCGGGCCTCTTACCATCGTCTCTAGCCAGGCCGATTAGGTTCCAAGATAACATATAAATTTCCTAAGATAACTCGCCTCTTACGGGATAGGGGATAGGCGTAGCTGGAACACGACCTTGCGCACGAGCGGAGCGATGTCTGCGCCGGCGATGCCGCGCACCCACACGCGCCAGTCCAGCGCCGCCGCACGGCCCGGCGGCCCCCGCCGCGGCTCGCACGCGTGGCCTATCTCCAGCCAAATGCGTTTATTCAACTGCGAAATAAACAAACGCCTAGAGTTAAAAAGAAAAGATTAATTATAAACGAAATTTGAATTCAGAAAAAGAGGTATTATTAATGTTGTTATACCTACGTAATTGCTTTTAGTTGGATTAATAAAAAAAACAGGCCAAGTGCGAGTCGGACTCGCGCACGAGGGTTCAGTAGAAATATTTTTACGCTTTTCCCCAGTGTTTTAAGAAGTCCAGTGTTAGCAGAGCCCTGCTCCTACGCAAAATGTTGCGTGGGGTCAACTTATATTGGTCTGCGAAATGTACAGACAGACATAAAAAATTAAGATTTTGAGATTTTTTTTCAGTGGTTGTGCTATAAGAGCTACCTTCATACCAAATTTCAAGTTTCTAGGACAATTGGAAGTACTATTTAGGTTTTCGGATTTCGGCAATTTGTATGGAAATAACATTTTTATTGACTGTATCTTTTGATTGGTTGGACTTAAAAGGTTGATTTTTTTCACAGCTTCAAGGGACTGCAGGCTTGAGTATTTGATAATAATTTCAGTGTGCTACCAGACAGATAGACGGACGGACAACAAAGTGATCCTATAAGGGTTCTGTTTTTTTCCTTTTGAGGTACGGAACCCTAAAAATCGGCTGGAATGTCAGTTATCGTTGAGATCTATATTTCTTAAAAACTATTACATTAATAAAGATAACGGTGCAGTACCTAACAAAAGAGACTTTCATTGAAATTGCTACGTTAGAATAAAATCCTGTCACTAATGCTTTATTTATGCAGCATTTTTATCAGAATTAAAATGGTGGCAACAATATTATTCATAAATCTACTATCAAAGTTTAATCAGAAGTAATATGGTGACTTAGGAAAGGCAAGATTGAGAAGCCATAAAACTAACCTTTGGTTCCGTTGAGCTCCTCGAACATGCCGGAGCACACACTTGTGCAGTGCAGCGTTCGGTATAGCCATGTTATTAGGAATTAGTTCCATTGTTCAATGCAAATCACAGTTTTAATGAAAAAACGAAAAGATCCGATTACGCAAAAACAGACGTATGTACTATCATTATCACGAGGTGAAAGCAGTACCGACGTACCTAGGTACTTAAATATGATTTTATTTCGAACACAATACCTGTATTGTTTTATGAATAAATACTATGAATATGACTGCAGGTAGCCAACACCCTCGAACATTACCCCCGCCCCCGCGCCCCCGTCACCAGCACCGCACCGCTCCCGGCAAACTTACGTGTAAGCTTAGAGAAAGTTTTCCGACTTTTAATTTAATTTTGATTTTTATTCAAAAATGATATCAAACGCAAAACATGAATCGAAAAATACACTGAGAATGCTTTCTCAGTGATCTGGTATTGCTATACCAGACCGCTGCAACGATGGCTCGATGATATTACGCGGCACGGTCCCAATAAATTGAAAATGAGGTAGAGTCATATATTGGGTTACTATTTTGTATAATTTCATGCGCTTTATGTATCAAAAATACTTTAATGTACCTATACGCATCTTTTAACATACGCGGCGATCTTTTGCACGATCATTGTCTTGTAATGTGGCAGCGATCCAATTACGATACCAATTGTTTGTGTTTGTATAACCTTTCTTTCAAATCTGTAAATTTTGTTCGCTTGCCAAACTTGACTGCCCCGTAATTTATCTGAGGGGAAAGTCCATTGTAACATGTAAAAATAAATATTGAGTTTTTTTAAATGTAGAGAATTTGAATAGACGCAAAATTTACGGAAATGTAAGGTGCTAAGGGAAAGTCCACTTTGACTTTCAAACAAAATAATTGGAATTTAATCAAGTTCTTATTCATAACTGATGCTATAAGAAAGCTGTAAAGATGAGTTGGTGATATTGGTCGTAAATGCAACTAAGATTGCTGCTTAGGAAAAGTCCGTCTTTATGGGAAAAACACACTCGTTAAAATGTCAGGGAGAAAAATAAAAATAAAAGATGCAAGAACTTGAATTCATAAGGCATGAACACCGAATCAAAATTTATTTTTCCTAAAAATTCTACTGAAAAAAATCTGAATTAAATTTTCCATAGTTCCATTTTTTTGCGTTGCAATGGTCTGCTATTGCTATAAATAATCTGATGTAAGTTTTCGTCAATATTTTGCATTTGACACCGTTCTTGAATCAAAACTGAATAAAATTAATGGTCTGAAAATGAACTTTCCCCAAGCTCACACGCGAGTTTGCCGGGAGCGGCGGTGGTGATGGGGATGCGCGTGGGCAGCGCGGAGCTCTGTACCGGGGGCGCGGCTGACGTGCCGGCTACCTGAAGTGAAGTCGCTTCAGTCGTGTCGCAGCCCTTTGACAGTGCACTTGTCTTTTTGTGGTTTTACGCGTGATCTGATCTTTTAGTATATTAATTTAAACGGTTTTTCTTTTTCTCCTTGTTACCTACAATGGCTTCATCTAACGCTGTACGAAGTGATACCTGTTCAACGCGTTTACCAGATTCGAGTGATCCCCAGGTTAGTTTAGCGCCCTTTTAGTTTTTTTTTACACTTTGCCTTTAATTTACCCTTATAAATATGAATGTGACCTTCTGAGTTCAATGACATATTTCAATGTTTTCATCTCGTTAACATGTTATTAAAAAAAAAACAGAATCATAGGCTATACAGAACAGGCAGGGGTACATTTAAATGGCAAATTTCTTCACATTAGTTAGATTTATAAATTACTGTTGCTATCAATGTAAATGGCGAACTTAATTTTTTTATTTTATCAGTTTATTTAGATATTACACATTTTTACACAGCCCTGTATTACCAGTAATGCCAATTTTTTTTCTAGATTCTTCTCTTAGCAATCATGTGTTAAGTATTATCGTTGTTACTTCACTCATATATGTTTATTTGACAGTTGAGCCAACGCATCTGGCTGGAAGTGGGACACACCTACGAGCGGCGTTATTGGAAGTCAGGCCGCGCGGTGCCGGAGGACTGGCGCGTGTGGGTGCGCGGCGTCGCCGGCGCAGACATCACAGCGCTCATAGACAAAGTGGTCTTCCGGCTGTGCCCTGACACGCAGTTCCCGTTCCCTAAGAGAAGTGAGTAAGCTTATATTTTTGTTTATATTGATTTAGTTAGGTTATTTTTGCGTTACTCATCTGATTAGAGCATAATTTTAAAATACTTTTCTGTTTGTTTCAGTATGTCTCGAAACACCATTCGAACTCGAAGAAGCCGGTTCTGCACCGACCGATATACTGATCGACATACACCTCAAGTGTAGCACGAAGCCACAGCAATTCGAAGTGCAGTACGGCTCGCTGTTTAATAAAGCCGAAGAAAGCAGTGCAGACTCGCGATGCATTTTTTATGACGTGCAGCACCCCTCAGCACAACTGATTATGATCAAATCAATGACTCAGAGCAGCGGTAGCGACAGTGACGAGGTCCGCCCTCGGCGCCACGCACACTTGCCAGCAATAGCAAGCTGTGAAGATAACATAAAAGAAGTCGTCGAGCCCACTGAACCCCAGCTGTCGCACAAGCAATTGTTGCTGTTCGAAAGCTGCGCTATATGCGACAACACATCCAGTGGTGCAATCTGCCCGCTGCTGCTTCAGATCGTCGAGCCCACTGAACCCCAGCTGTCGCACAAGCAAATGTTGCTGTTCGAAAGCTGCGCTATATGTGACAACACATCCAGTGGTGCAATCTGCCCGCTGCTGCTTCAGAGACACAGGAAAAGAAAAAGTTACGACCTCGCCAATCCTACCAACCCCAAGCAACAGAAAAATCAGCCATCACAAAACGGTTCTAAGCATAACAATTTTAAGAGGAAAATGATAAAGCCCAGTGGTTCCGCCCGCCGCCGCTGCCACCGCTGCCTGACCCGACGGACGCCATGCTCGAGCTGTCAGTCTCCACGCTCTCGCTGATGACAAAACTGACTACGCGTTAGTGAATAGTGACCCTGACGTTTACGACTGTCTGACGCTCGCCGCAGTGACTACGTGTTGCTATAGCCAGTAGTCGACCCATGCTTCTGCATCTTAGTTATATTTATACTTAGTTTAGGTAATAGTTTTGTAATTTGTGTATTATTTGTATGGATTTGTAAATAATAACTAATTAACTCTGCCGTTGCCGGTCCCAAGCCCGGATGAGAGAAGAGGAGGGGTTAGTTGAGAGACATTGCGAGTAACCTTGCAACCAGAAAATGTCAACACTGAGTATTGGGCGACACCTTCAATCTTCAATTCAATTCAATGTTTAAAAATATGACTCCATCGATACAATCGATAATTTCGCCAATGTCGAGTATAAAGACACTATCAGTGTAGAAGACGTTGTTCGGTAGGTAATATTAACGTTGTGGTTAGTTAGGTTAGACTTCACAGCCTAACCTAAAAACCCAACCCCTCCCCCCCTTCGTCGGATATTAGCCAACGGTTAACTATTTTAATAAATAAAATGCGAGGGGCGGCTGAAAAGTAATCTACCTAACAATGAAACAAAAGACTGTCGTGGCTAATTTTTTTTTTATTTTTCTATATAGTCCCCTGCTAGTAAAACGCACTTATAATTTTTTTCAAATATTGAATTTAAACCATTAAAAAAAAAAATCGGTTTGTCGTCAAAAAAGTCAGTAACCGCAGCCTTCATTTCATCATCGGTCATAAACCTTCGTCCCCTGAGGTCTTTCTTGAGAAGTCTAAACAGAAAATAGTCACAGGGGGCTAAATCTGGACTATAAGGGGGGTGGTCAATGGTTTCGAAGCCATTGTCTTTAATTGCTAGCTTCGTTGTGCGGGCGGTATGCATTGGTGCGTTATCGCGCAAAATCAGAATTCCTTTGCTTAGCGCCTCGCCGTTTTTCTTTTATTGTCTCTCTTAGTTGATATAGTAAGTTTGAGTAATAATCAGCATTCATTGTAGTTTTCTTCGGTAAATAATCTATGAGCAAAATCCCTTCTGTGTCCCAAAAGATTGTAGCCATAAGTTTACCTGCCGATGGACAGACCTTGAATTTCCGAGGCGGCTTCTCATCCTTAAATTTCCACAGTAACGACTCTTGCTTACTTTCCGGGTCCCATTGTCGAATCCAAATCTCATCACATGTTACAATTCTATAGAAATTATTTCTTCCTCTTTCCCTCGACTCATGTCCAAAAACTCTTCGCAACATTTGACACGCCTCTCCATGTCAAATGCAGTCAACATTCTGCGGACCCAACGTGCACTAATCTTGGACATGTTCAAATGCCCACATCTCTAGCTATCTCCAGCTGCTTCACTCGTCGGTCCTCTAATATATTTTTTTTCACCCTGGCTACATTTTCATCGGTGACGGCCAAAACTGGTCTTCCGCTACGAGGATCATCTTCCAGGCTCTCACGACCTAACTTAAACTGCTTTGACCAAAACTTTATAACAAATTCGGAAGAACACGAACTGCCAAACATACGTAACATACGTTGTCTGATCTCCGAAGGCGTATTCCCTTCTTTAGTCAAAAACTTAATCACCGCACGCTGCTCGATATTATCCATTTTCACTTTTTCTACCGACATGTTTGAAACAATTGTAGGAGACAAATAAACGTGATGCAATAGACAAATGAATGTAATACATTTTGAAAATAGAATAACAAACGAATATAAATCCATACCAGCCAGCATTATTTTTGTATATATTTCTGACCAAGAAGATTACTTATCAGCCGCCCCTCGTAGTTAACCGTTGTTGCCCAGGGTGCACCGGCCCAAACGCTACTCTTCCCCTTAAGATTAAGACTCTTAGAGGGAACCGTAACGCTCGAGCACACGAGCAGTGTGAAGATAGTCTTTTCGCCACAATTTCCAAAATTGTTGGGAAGCTTGCTGTACTAGCTGCCAGCGTGTCAGTCTGTATGTTGGTTCGTCGGCTAGGTCATATTCGGTAACTCGGGCCTCAAACTCTGACGTGTCGCTCGACGCGCTAGATAAAGGGCGAGAGTTCAGCACCGCCTCGACACGAGCGAAGATAGTGCTCAACTCTTCAAATGACAGCGATCGTGTACCGACAACGCGCTTCAGAAGGAGCTTGGCCTGCTTGATTCCATTTTCGTACATTCCGCCAAAATGGCTTCCTGTAGGAGGATTGTACGTCCAGTTAACACTACGAGTATTGAAACCAGTTGAAACATCGTCAGTGTTCTGGCTAAAAAAGTTGTGAATTTCGGCGAGTTGTCTACCAGTGGACACGAAATTTTTTCCATTGTCAGATACAATAGTGTGGCATAAACCACGCCGAGCAGTGAAACGATCGAAGGCTGCGAAAAAACACTCGGTGGTTAGAGCACTGAGTACTTCAGCGTGCACCGCGCGGGTTGAAAAGCAGACCAAAAGTAGAAGATACGACTTAGATATTTTGGCATTACGTCGGTTACTCTCTTTTGTATAGAACGGACCGCCTATATCAACACCAACGGTGTGAAAAGCATGGATGCCTTCGATACGAAACTTCGGTAAATTACCCATAATAGGCTGCAAAGATGAAGGTTTGACTTTGAAACATTGAATACGTTTTCTAAACCGCGATCTTTGCGGCGATAATCCAGTATTTTTGACTGATTATGCTGTGCAAATTACGCGGACCAACGTGTAAATAAATCCTATGAAAATAGTCGATAAGAATTTTTGTAAAGTTACACTTTTTAGGAAGCAACAACGGGTGCTTTATTTGATAGGAAAGGTTCGATAGAGATAGCCTACCCCCCACCCTGATTAAACCGAGGGCGTCGACATAAGGAGCTAGCTTTTTAAGCGATGGACTACAGCTATGTCCGTCTGAAATAGCATTGAAGTATGTTGAAAAATGTTGACGTTGGACTGATTTAATAAGCACATCGTGCGCCTTCTGTAAATCCGATAAACTCGGAGAACCCGTGTTCCGCTTTGACTTTGTTGATTTACAATTATTGATAAATTGATAGCAACGTGCTATGACATTTTGAAGTTTACAATAACTTGAATATCTTTCGGTTAAATCGTAAATTAAATTTGAACAACTTTTCGTATCCTGTACACTAGTCTGAGCTAAGGTTGCGCATGGAATTTTAAGTTCTGGCACATCTGCCGATTTAAAATGTTCGATGGATTTAATGGGCCAATTCTCCTGCGGTACGTCTAGCCAACTCGGAACGTTGAGCCACTCCGCTGAGGCCAGTAATGCAGAGGGCAGCGCGCCGCGCGAGCACACGTCAGCGGGATTGACCGCGCCGCTAACGTGGAACCAACAATCGCTTGCCACAGTTTCCATAATATTGGAGACGCGTGAAGCCACAAAGGTCTTGAGATTGTAACTAGGCGTGTTCAACCAACTTAGCACCACAGAAGAATCGGTGAACAAGAATACATCATGAATCGGAATTCGTTCAAGTAATATTGACTTAGTATATTTGATTAACTTGACTAACAAATGCGCAGCCATAAGCTCGAGACGTGGAATGGTCACTGTTTTCAAAGGCGCAACCTTGGATTTTCGCCACTGCAGACCTAGAACTTTGATCGATAGGTCTTTGTCATCCACGAATGCAACAGGCGTTTCGCGATGATCAGCGGGAATCCGAGCTAGCATCTCAGGACAGTTGCTGGCCCACTTGCGTAGCAGGAACCCTCCTCCACTCAGCAAACCTAACAGCTCGTCTTGTAGCTTCGCAGCCTCATCGTAGGTGCTCACAGACCACAAAAGATCGTCGACGAAGAAACCCTTCCTTAGAACCTTGCTCGCTGAGGGGTACTTGTCAGCGTCATCGTCAGCCAGCTGGCGCAGAACTCGAATCGCCAGGTACGGACTGCTAGCGACGCCATATGTGATTGTATTGAGTTCATACACTTTGATAGGTTGATCAGATTGAAACCTCCACAAAATGTGTTGATACTTGCGTTGAGTTTCCTCGATCAAGGTCATTCTAAACATTTTACATATGTCGCTTGACAGGCAAATTTCATGAATCCGAAAATTTATTAAAATTTCATTTATATCTGCCTGAAGCTTAGGGCCGGCGTACACGACCGAATTGAAAGAGTTGTTATTCGTTGTTTTGCTAGAGGCGTCAAAAACTACGCGAAGTTTTGTTGTTGTACTTGACGGTCGAAGTACACAAAAATGTGGTACTATGTACTTAGAATCCACACAAACAAACTCACCTACACAAGTCATGTGACCGAGGCTTTCATATTCGGATAAAAACTTATTATACTCTTCCTTGAGTTCCGGAAGACGACTTAGCTTCGTTTCTAAATTGTGAAAACGCCGTAACGCTTGTGGAGTCGAATCCCCTAGCTCGAAGCTTGGTTTAAAAGGGTACGTCACAGTATAACGCCCCGTACTGTCGCGACTGTGTTCGTTTTGAAACAATTGTTCGACATACAAATCTTCTGGTTTCTTGGTAACGTCACACGGTACGCTCTCGGTCTCCCAGAAAGAGCTCATGATTTTGTCGATACTGCTGGTCGCTTTAGAAGAGAACAAGCCGATCGAGACTGTGTTCGACTCACAATCGTTACCGAGTACTGTCTGACCAGTAATGACATAACCGAATATTGAGTGCATCGCGACGGGCAGACTCGGGTCACGCGGTAGTATGTTTTGTCCGTCGTAAATGTATGGAAACAAGTCGCCTGCAATTAGCAATTCAACGGGAGCCGCCGAAAAGTAGTTCGGGTCAGCTAAATCGAAATCTTTGAAATTATCGATAACTTTGTTTGATAACGTCACTGTAGGTAAGTCACTAGTAATGCTACCTACAACAACAGTGTCGGTGTTAAGCACCGGACCAGATGAGTTTTGTGGTTTAATTGAACATGTAACCAGACCGAAATCTTGCACTGGTGCACCTCCCAGACCCATGGGTTCGAATTGACACTTGCGTCGAGCTAGACCCAGGCGCTGGGCACATTCTTTTGTCATATAACCGGACATGGCACCGCTGTCTATGACTGCACGCACGGCGTGGTAAGTTCCCCATCGATCTGCGACGTGCACCACGGCAGTGCCCAATAACACGGTTGAATTTGACGAACAAGTCAAGCCGACGTTAGGCATTGACCTTCTATCTTGACTACTTGATACGTTTTGACCCATTGAAATATTTTGATTACGTGCATTAGCACTTAGATTTTGACCACTTGAAACTGTATCTAAGTGAATGCTATGGTGGTGCGGCTGCTTACACAACACACAACGCACTTTTGACGTACACTCGGAAAGCGGATGCTGACGAAAGCAATTTTGACATAATTGAAGCTGTTTCACTTTGTCAAGTCGCTGCTCCGGTGTTAAGTCAAGAAACTCGAAACATCGATAAGTTGAATGCGGTTTGTCGCAAAATAAACATTTGTTTGATCGCTCGCTATTATTTTTGCTCACAGCTGACAAGCACGGCTTTTGAAACTGTTTTGGCGTACTACTGTAGTTACCAGCATTATTATTACTCGAACGGGCAAAACTCGGCTTTGAAAACGTATTTGGAATACTCTTTGGTGTAAACTGAGCCTTTGGTGTACCTATTTTAACCTCAGACATTTCCAAAACACGCGCCTATTTTTCTGCGAATTGAATCAGCTGTTCGTAAGTAGGTATATCAGTTTTATCTACGGACTGCTCAAACTCGCGCCTAGTGACAGGGTCCAAATTACGCAAGCCCATGTAAAATAATATGAAACTCGCTAGGTTATTGATTTTCAAAAGCTTCAACGCTTTAACACACTCTTGATATGTTTGTAAAAATGTGTTAAGACCAGTGGCCGACTCAGCCGTCAACGGCTTGAATTGAAAAAGCCTATCTAAGTAACTGGTAGCTAAGGCACGCGTGTTCTCGAACTTTTTGACTAATAACGCCCAGACTACTGGATAATTATCGTTAGTCACTGGCGTTCCCTTGACTACAGTCAGTGCCGAACCGCTAACGGCAGAGTAGGTAGTAAAACTTCTCTACGTTTGTTATGTCACTACTGTTGTGAATTAGACTCGTGAACGTATCGTAGAACGTTTGCCAGTTTTCTAATTTACTATCGAAATGAAACAATTCGAGTTTAGGTAGTCGCGGCCTAGCTGAACGAGAATCCTGGCCGGCACCGCCCGGCCCGCGACCCGCGACGCGCGACTGTTTGGGTACACCACCGCTGCCATCATCACACGACTGCCAAATCTCACTATTTACTTCCGCGACACTCAAAATACGGAAATACATCTCGTCAAAGGTTTGTATTTCTTGGCAGCTCGGATGAAATTTAGGATTTTCTTTCTTTTTTAATGAATTTATTTCGTGTATACAGTTTTCGAAACATTCCCGTGTAGAATGCAATTCCTTAACACGTAAATTAAATTCAACCAAACGTTCAGGAGTTGTTGATTTAGATAATTCAAATAGCGTTTGACATCTTATGAAATGAAGCTCTTGTTTATTAATAAGATATTCGAGATTTTTCTCGTCCATCTTGAAACAAAAGACGCGCGCGACGCGTTGCAACAAGAATTGTAATTGAAAACGCTTATTTTAGGTAAATACACAACTTTAGATTCGAAATAAAGCTTGCGTAGTCCTATAAACTATGTATAATGTATGATTATAGTGTATGAATGTGTATTTAGGTTGCAAACTGAGGACGCGGTTCGAAATGACCAAAAATGGTTGAACTATGCTAACTTGAGAACACAAAATTGGACAATTGGGCTAGAGATACGTTATTCTCACTTACATTTATTCCATAGGTTTATGATCCTTCAGTCCCGGGACACATTCACAGGTATCACTCCTTAACGGTTAGGAGTTGGAGGATAATTTTGAGAATGTCTTTATTCGAAAGAGTATACTTTTGAAGTGGTTCCGTTGTCACCAAGTCATGATCTGATGATGGGATCCCAGGGAAATCGAGGGCAACCTTAAAATTTCATAGGCCCGTTTATGTGTTTCACATATTTTCTAAGGTTATTCAATGAAAAAACATGAGATGATGATTACCAGACGCAAAGTCTGGTAATCATCATCTCATGTTGATGAGCTGATGATGGAAGGTACAACTCCTTAACGGTTAGGAGTTGGTGGATAATTCTGAAAATGTTAAATCAACATAAAATTGTGAAATAAAAATCTTTTAACAAAAAAGTAAAACCGCCTTCAAAAAAACCCTTAGAAAAAAAACGTAAAATAATCCTCTAAATCCTAAAGTATTATGGCCTAGCACTAAGTAGCAGAAATATGAAGTCGGTGCTTCATTCAAAGAATATTCCGCTCGCACCGCACCGACTTCATATTTCTGCTACTTAGTGCTAGGCCATAAAACTTTAGGCTTTAGAGGATTATTTTACGTTTTTTCTTCTAGGGTTTTTTTGAAGGCGTTTTTACTTTTTTGTTAATTAGACAATGACATCTGTGGATGAGTAGTGTAACTAGACAGACTAGCCACTAGATGGCGCTGTCAATCACTATGCTTTGTTTTTTTATAGTACCACTGCTACTCGTCACTACATGGCGCTGTCAACCACTTTGCTTTGTTTTTAGACAATGACATCTGTGGACAAGTAGTGTAACTAGGAGAACTAGCCATTAGATGGCGCTGTCGATCACTTTGCTTTGTTTTTAGGCAATGACATCTGTGGACAAGTAGTGTAACTAGGCAGACTAGCCACTAGATGGCGCTGTCAATCACTGCTTTGTTTTTTTGTAGATAATGGTCGTAACCCTTCGTGCGCGAGTCTGACTCGCACTTGGCCGGTTTTTTTTAATCGTGGACAAACCTATCGAGCTGACGTTTCGTATCGATTTTATTTTAAACTAGGTAGCTGTTGCCCGCGACTTCGTCCGCGTAGATTTCTGTTATCGCTATCTCGCGGGAACTGTATAATTTTCCCGAATATTATGTAGCCTATTTTATTCCTCAATATTCAAACTATCTTCTTGCCAAATTTCATCTACTTAGATTGGTGCAGCAGTTTTCCCGTGAAGAGGTAACAAAGAAGTTGGATTGAGGACTATTTTTAAATTGTATTGGTTTTTGAAGTCGAAAATTTGTAGTGATGGTCATTTCATTACTTGCGCTCTAAGTTATAAAAAGGTACCTACTCTGTGACCTACGCTACGGTTTCTGAACGCATAATAGAGGACTTACGATATGTGTGTAATAATAAATATTTTATGTATAAAATCTAATTACGAACCCAAAATTCAAGTTTTGAAATTCTAATATTAGGTAAGTATAATATTTTTCTTAGAAATAATCAGTTAAAATTTCACGCAAAGTTCAGATTCGAGCCCGTACACCTCGGTTGTCATTATTGGACAGATTAAAAAACATTTTTTTTTTCGAAAGAGTACGCTCGGTAGGTACATATTAAACACTAAGGTGGTTGGTCCCGGTCAGCTAGGCACTCAAGCGCCCATAGATGGCGTTGATGTTCTAATTTGACGTATTTTATTTTTTTATGTATATGATAATGTGCATTGCCAAATTTGAATAAAAATATCAATCTCGTTTAAGCTATTATCAACTGATGTTTTATTTTTAATGTAATTTCGCGCAAATAAACACCGAAAAAAATGTTATAGGAAGTAGTTTCAGTGTAAAATTCGGTCCCAGTCGCCCATATTTGGATAAATGAAATAGTATGAAAGTCGAACCACCTTAAAGATAATAGTCGGGTCATGTAGGTTCGACGCCATATCAATAAAATACAGTTTTCGCACAACATTTTATTAATTGAAATGGAAGATTTAATAAATATTCGAGTATAAGGTAATCAGTAATCACTAATCACTCATTATGGAATGATCGCTTAATGGGCGATTTATTTAATAAATTGGCACAAGAAAGGTTTTGATCTGGCTTACAATTAAATTTGGGGTCGCAGTTAAGTTTTAATGGCATAGATCAAAATTCCATTAATACTTAGTAAAAACGAAATGACAGTTTTTTTTACATCTTTCATAAATTGATTATTAATGACGAATTTTAATACAATTTTATTTGGATTCAGATAGTTATAACATTTAATCTTAAAAACTAAGGTGTTTTAAAACGTGGCTGAAACACAGTAATTTAAATTTGATATCCTGTATTTGACTTTTTAACAGAAGGTTCCTATTTAAGTTAAGTTACGTTTTATACTTAATAAAAATTACACATACAAAATATGTTATTCTGTCACTGGAACATTCCAAACACTGTTGTGTGACGAAAACCTCAATATATTCTCAGAAATATATAATATATAATTATGTCACATTATAACCATTTCATAGCGTATTACAACAGCCTTGTAATCACAAACATTATCATCACAAACTTATTAAAATAAAAAGGGTAAAATTTTTAAGTTACCACATGTGTAGATCTAATGTACACAGCGGTATGTAACGCAACATTACTGCCTGCATCCAAATTACGAATAATATTGAAAAATAAGACATTTTATAACTATGACAAAATAGTGATAATTGATAATTCTGTAACATTTCAAATTCAGCTAGAGATTCTAAAAATAACATTGTAGGGATGCGTCACACTGAACATATATGAACTTATAAATGTACAAATTTAAACCAGAAAAATGAATTTCTCAAACTAGGATCATTAATTTTTCTGGCCTTTCTGTATATTTATGTTTCAGTATGAAATTGGGAAAAAATAATTTCAAACGGGATGACTGTAAAACTTATGTCCGGCAGTCCGGTCAAATCTATTGAGAGGTAAAGCTATAACAGTTTGTACCATGGTGAGTGAATAGGGTTGCCAACTCACCAACCCGGGAGAATATTAAGAAATCGCGTATTTGGGGGTGGGTGACAGAAGATGTAAATAATTCATTAATTTTTAAATTTAGTTTGCTTTGCGTGCGTGACAGAGACAGACACCGCCGAACATAGCGAGCGAGCAGCGACGTGCGAGGGACGGATGCGTATAATTTAAAAACCGGAGAAATCATTGCACCCCGGGAGGTCGGGGGGCTAACCATTATTACCAATTTGGCTGCTGCGCCGTCCTCTACAGGACCTCGCAGAGCTCACTGGATGCAAAGATTATGTAATCCATGAATGAAAATTGCCATACGATAAATAATAGTAATTGGAGTCTCACGGGTAATCCGGGAGCGTTGGCAACCCTATGTGTGAAGGTAGGTAACTTGCACTTTCAGGAGATGGCCAATTTTGCTAAAAGTAAAACAAAAAACAAAATCCTGAATCAAAATATCGGTACTTTAGTAATTAGGTTTGCGAAGTGACGTTCAGATTTACCGGATGCAACCTTTTAACCACATTGCAGGGGACAGAACGCACGCAACGCAATGTGACGAATGCTTTCGAACGACTACTGGGTTGATATCATTACGAATCAGTATAATTCGTAAAAATATTACGCTTAAACTAAGAATATGGCTTACGTTTAATACGTACAAAAAAATGTTTCCGCCAAAATTAAACATTTAGTAAAGTTGTTATTTTATTTCACGAAATACGAAATGCTTGAGTAATAATTTTTTTTTGTAACCCAGCTTACGGTCATCATAAAGTCGAAATATTAAATTTTGGTACTTGTCAAATAATATACAACATAATACAAAGATTAGACATAATGAAAACGGGATATTGACCGCGATTACCTTATAGGTTTGATGAGCTCCCGATATTTCGATGCAGTTGCATGCATCATGATCACGGGCAAATTGACGAAACGCGGGTAGACTCTAATGTTGCGCAGACCGGGCTCTGTCTACCCGCATTTTTGCGCGCCGACTGCGCGCACTGCCACTACTATCGGTCGCGTTCTCACTTGTTACTCGATTTAAGCACGCAACACTTACGGTGTCACTACGCGTACTCGAAACTGATTCTGGACAAGTCTTGCATAACGAAATCACCGGATTCCAGACATTTGACAACTTAAACCCATCCTCACGGTTAAAATTTTTATGTTTCTTAATCTAAACCGCTTCTCTCACCAGTCTTGGTATATAATGGCGATCTGTCGAAATGATCTTAGGGCTGTGCAACTCAATCCAGTGATTTGTCCCCGACTCAATTAGGTGTTCAGCAATGCCGGATTTGCGAGTGTCGTTATTTTTAACTGCGGCTATGTGCTCCTTAACCCTGCAGGCGATCGTACGTTTGGTCTGCCCTATGTACGAGCTGCCACAGCTACAGTCAACCCTGTACACACCAGGTTTTTCCAGTGGAAAATTGTCCTTGGGTGATCTCAGAAGCTGTGAAATTTTCCTGTGAGGGGTGAAAATAGTCTTAACAGAATACTTATCTAGTATTCTTGAAACCTTATCGGTCACCCCTTTCACATATGGCATAAACGCTGGCTGTCTCGCAACATAATGAGTAAGACGTTTGGTTTTACAGCTACGTTTACGTGAATTTATGCTATAACCATTCATCCTCAGGACTCTCCCCACATGATTCAATTCCTGTCCAAGATGTTGAGTGTCACACAGTGCATGAGCTCGGTTTGTCAAAGAAGTTACAACTGAGTTTAACTGTCTAGGATGATGATGCGAACTTGCGTGTAAATAGCGGTCAGTGTGCGTCGGCTCCCTGTACACTGAATGGCCTAAGCTACCATCATCTTTGACTCTCAAGCTTACATCCAGAAATGCTAGACTCCTATCCTGTTCCATCTCCAGTGTGAACTTCATAGAATGATGAATATTCTCAAGATACTCCAAAAACAAATCAGCCTCATGTTTTCCACCTTTAACCACACAAAAGACATCATCCACGTACCTCTTCCGAATATTGATATGAACTGGTCGAGTGAGGGCTAAATGCTCAAAATGTTCCATCCAAATATTTGCTGTATAATATTAACTACACAAATATCCATAGCACTGAAAAAAACTTCTGTAGCTTACGGACAGAGTTAAAAAAAGGGTTGTAGATTGTGAACAAGTTAAAATGGCTACCTACTTATACTTAATTAAACAAAACTGAGAATTATTAGCTTATTTGCTTATGCCGTTAAGTTTTGCTTTCCCCGTTTTCGATTGTCGTCTTCTCTTCTGTGAGGCTAAGCGATGACAGCGACATATCATCTTCTTCATCTGAAATAAAATAAGCTATTTTAAGTTACAATACTTGTAATTCATATAAGTTCTACCTAAAATTTCAATTTTAGCCACCAAACCCATTGCTAGTGGCTGAAATAAAACAACCAACAAAAAGCATTCGTTTAGAAATCACACGCAAAATTGACGTGATTTTTAAAGTTATTATTATTAAACAAGTTGTTGGATGTTTAAGTGACTACGATAGATACACCATGTCTACGCTTGTGGTCGAATATGCCGCTCCCATATTGGCTTGCACAGCCATGCAAAGCATCGCATACCATATCCCCCCTCTTAACATTGCTTATACAGTCTGCAATAGACTATAAGCGTGAGTTTCCATTGAGCAGTAAAGGAAACGCACCCTAAGGCCAATGGTCACTATGCTATGACTGTCTTTCTAGCATCATAGTGAAAGTGCTTTTTTTATGTATGTTAGTGAAAGTGCTTTTTTTTATGTATGTTAGTAAAAGTTAGTGACAGAAACTGATCAGTGCACTCTAACGAACAGGGTCGTGTTTTATAAAGCTACAAGTTATAATTTACAAACGGAAGTCTCATTCTATCACCTTTTGTTATAAAGAGACTTCCGCTTGTAAATTGTAACTTTATAAAACACGGCCCTGGTTTAATCTAGTCTACAATAATTACGATAAGTTTTAATACATGCACCACACACCTGAACTGACATCTGATAAGTTTCTAGGGCTCAGGCGGCATCCTTTCGACATGTAGTTTTTAAGCTTCCCAAGCGACGCTAGAATAAGTCTGAAAAAGAAAGATAACAGCGTCGTAAGTATCACGCAAACCTCACCCCACCACACATAAAGATCAACCATCATAGGTCACCAATGATATTACCACATTATTCAATTTATTTATTTTATTTATTCAAAAGAAAAATGCAACATTACAGGCGAAGGCCTAAGTCATTATAATACACAATACAGTAAATACATGAAACGTTTCTAATATGTTGCATTTGAAAAAAGTCGCGGTTGCGTAGTTGATCGTCACATCACATTCGTAGAGTTGTTTGAAGTGAACTGTCTGAAAGAGGGTCAAAAGGGTCTTTTACTGGTTTTTCAACTCGGGGCGGTAGTAACATGATTAATTAGGTATCTATTTCCTGTTTATATGTCACAGATTTTCACTGTGTTTACTAAATATTACCCCATTGCATCAAAAGGTGGTCATAAAATGCCACAACGTGGTGGATCTAGACAGAGATAGATATCAACCCGTGGATCGCAAACCCATGGGGTGTCATGGAACCTCTTTACGAGGGTTGCAGTATCCTCAAAATAGTCGAATAGATGCAGGTATCAAAAGCGCATTAGATAAATGGCTCGTCAAACTTTTTTTCGGAACAAAGGAGTCGCGCCAAGAAATTTTTTGAAAAACTATGTTCTTGACTAATCCTTGATGACTGGCCTAAACTCGCTCTAGATTGGGAGGAAAGATTGATTGGGACTTTTCTAGACGGATAATAAAAGCTGTACATTACTCACCCTAAGAATGGTGGGCTCGGAGACAACGGCCTAGACAAATACTCCGGATGGAATTGCACCGACACATAGTAAGGGTGGCTCTCCACGACCGCGACCTCCATTCGAGTCTTGCTCTCGTCTTTGCCGACGAATCGGAGGCCGGCCGCTTCTAGGCGCTCGATGTACTCCGGGTTCACTTCATATCGGTGCCTATGGCGTTCTTCTATCACTTCCCTTTTGTATAATTGAGCTGTTAAGAAAAAGGCCATTATTTCATCGAAATGCGTTCAGTAGAGTTTGCGCGCAAGCGTAAATCTTTACATAAATGCTCACAAAATTTCGCGTTTGTAACATTAAGTAGGATATATGAAATTCATAATAGAAAGAGCAAGAAGTTAAGAGTCCGACACTTACTTATAATGCTAGGTTCCAAAAAAGTTTTCCTCTTCCCGAGTCTCATGGTTCCACCGAGGTTCCCCGGGTGGTGTTCAGGCATGTCAATGACCAATTTATCTTCACACTGGGGGTTAACCTCGGTGCTATTCGCTCCTTTCAGTCCGAGTACATTCCTAGCGAACTCTATGACTGACGCTTGCAGTCCAAGGCATATTCCTAAAAAGGGTTTTTGTGTTTCGCGGCACCATTGGCAGGCCTCGATTTTGCCTTCCATGCCTCTCTGGCCGAATCCACCGGGGACAATTACACCACTGCAAGGACATTCAATTTATTACAATTCAATTGGTGGACAACATTGATTGAAGACTAAACCAATCTAGATCTAAGTCATCATATTAGTCTGTTCAAACACCCCTGCCAATTTCGTACTCGAGTTATCACTTTAATTACACATTACATTTAATTGATAGTATTGCTCAATGTGCCACTGTATCTGTGATGCAACGTATAATGCTTCCTAATATTACTAAACGTCAAACAGAAGTCCGGCTAAATGAAGTTACTTGAAAATTAACCAATCAACTACACACTTACTAATCTTTGTTTGTAAATAAACTCTTTATTGTACAGAAATAAAAAATACAGACAAGATACAAACAACTAGAAAAAACCTTGAACTGTTTTGATGTAAATTATTTCTCATTATGAAATAGACTTCTGGTTTATAAATAACTCACTCGCTCTTGCAAAGATCCTGCCACGCCTTATGATAGCTAACAGGATCATCTATTTTAGTTTGCTTTTCCAACGACACAGCCTCAATATAGGTCAGGTTTAGCTTACTGCTCGCTGCGATGCAAGCATGCTGTAAAGCCTTGGTCACACTCGCGTAGCTGTCCTCTAATTTGGTGTATTTACCGACCAGGGCAATGTTCACTTCTTTACGCAGGTTGTCTACGCGTTTTGCGAGATTGCGCCACTTTTGCATAAATCTGAAAGGAAAAGTCATTGAATAAAATTTAATTAGCGAAGATAATTAGCGTTAAAAACATTATTGGTTAAAAAGACGAATGTTTGTATTATAGTACCTACAATAGTAATATCTGTAATAAAATCTAGTAGGTATTAGTATTAGGTATACACACCTTCCTGGACGCGGCATGGCGATATTCAGTTGGAGCCTCTCGTTCAGATACTGGACCACGCCTTGTGCCTCCATTAATAAGGGAACATGGTAGACGGACGTAAGGTCATGGATGCAGATAACCTACAACATAAAGGACAAATTTATTAAATGTTTCCTTAATTTATTGGAGTTCCGTACCTCAAAAGGAAAAAACGGAACCCTTATAGGATCACTCGCTTGTCTGTCTGTCCGTCTGTCACAGCCAATTTACTCCTTCACTACTGGACCGATTTTGTACACATGTAAGTCGGTGACCCAAAGACGGACGTGTAACGTAAATTAGGTAATGGATTTTAAGCATGGGGACCACTTTTGTGGGATAAATTAGAAAAAAAAAGAAAGTTTTGAAAACTATCGTGTTACATATCAAATGAAAGGGCTCATTATGAGCATCTCACATACATTTTTTTATAATTTTAAAATAAATAGTCTTGAAGTTATTTCAGAAAACAGGCGAAATTTGACCATCCCCCCTCCAACCCTTTCCCTTTAACACCGAAAATACAAGGCCGAAAATTTAAAAAAATATACGAAAAATTGTTCTGTGCCTTTAAGATTTCAGGATAACCTTTAAGAAATCTATAGTAGTAAAAGTAACATATTTGTGCGTTAACTTCATTCGCAGTTGTAATGTAACAATAACAACCAATTTGCTTCGAATATACCTAGACGGATTAAGTCCAAATTTATTACACAGTTTATTACAATTACGATAACTAAGTAGACAAATTTGGGTCAGATTTAAAACAACTTACGGAAGATAATTAACGTACGGAGCCCTCTCCACGCGAGTCGAACTCGCATTTGTCCGTTTTTTTTTAAATCATATTGATCACATTGTTGGCAAAAGTTATCTCTAGAACCACAAGGTATCATCAAAAATATTGCCCTAGAACTCGGTGTGAAATCAGAGTTAAAATTGTATAGGTAGCTAAAAACAATTTGCCTAAGGACACTGGATATGGCGTACGTGTGTGTAACGATGTTTTTCGGACATGCCGATTATAATCCATGTTAGTACATTTACTGTCATAAATAAAGCATCTCTTAATGTAGTATTGTTACCTGTTCGGGTCCGACATGGCAGAAGTTGGATATTTTCTCCTTCACAGTGTGGTTGATGGGTCTCTCGGAGCGGCACAGGATCAAGTCGGGTGACAAGCCTAGCCCACGGAGCTCTCGCACCGATGACTGTGTAGGCTTGGTCTTTGGTTCTCCTGTAGATTTTGGCTATAAAACAAAAAGGATAATACCTAGTCTAAAAAAAGGAACAAAATAGAAACAGCTGAAGTATTAACAAAACCCAAATACTGTTTATTCTAAATGCTCACAAACTG
This sequence comes from Clepsis dumicolana, assembly GCA_963691665.1. Lineage (NCBI taxonomy): Eukaryota > Metazoa > Arthropoda > Insecta > Lepidoptera > Tortricidae > Clepsis > Clepsis dumicolana. The sequence goes on from OY829521.1 coordinate 9,538,930, forward strand.
CATTAAATGTCAGTCTTAATTTACCTACCGTTGTACTCTAAGACATGGATCCCATATAAGGAGTTGATGTTTCTGAGTATAATATTATCTAAATGTGACATATACCATTAATTACTATAGGCTTGCTTTTCACTTACCATCGGGATGAGAGACACATGAGCACAGCAAAAGTTCTCTTTCTTCACTCGGAATTGAAACTGTCTGAACGCCTCAACAAATGACATGCCCTCGATGTCACCGATGGTTCCGCCTAGCTCGACAATGCAGACCCTCGGAGGATTGTTTTCTGCAGTCACAGGGATGTGGGCTACACGCTGCACCCATTCTTGTATAGCATCAGTGATGTGAGGGATTACTGTGAATATTAGCAATAAAATAGATAAAGAATGTGTTTGATGTCTCTTGTGAATTTGTTTAATATGTTCCTATTTGTTATCTAGTTCCACGAACTGCCCTGCCATAGTTATATTTTGTACACAATTAGATCAATGTTAATTTCAAACCTATATAGCACCATAGCTTAATGTATTATTAGAATTTTTGGGGCTCTAATAGACAATTTATTACGAGTTTTATCTCAATCTTCAGTTCTCACTGGTCTGTAGCTAGTTAGTTTTCTTACCCTGCACAGTTTTCCCGAGATAGTCCCCACGGCGCTCGCGCTCGATCACCTGTTGGTAGATCTTGCCCGTAGTTATGTTGTTGTCCCTGTGCAAGGTGATGTCCAAAAAGCGTTCGTAGTTTCCAAGATCAAGGTCCACCTCACCGCCATCGTCCAATACGTAAACTTCACCTACAAAATAAAAATAGACATGCAAGCGACCGCATTATTTACAGCGCAGTTTCTATGACAGCGCTCCTCACGAAACATATAAAGTACAGGTTACTGGATCCACTTACCATGCTCGTATGGAGAGAAAGTTCCTGCGTCGATGTTTATGTACGGATCAATTTTAATCGACGTCACGTTGATGGCGCAGCTTTTTAAAATAGTACCAAATGAACTGGCAATGACACCTTTTCCTACACCACTTATCACACCCCCGGTGACTAGAATGTACTTCATATTCGACATAGTAAAAGCGGTTGTAGTTGACAACAAATCAAGCGCAAGAAAGGAGAGATGAGATTACCCTAGGCCTAAACACGTCTGGCTGGGAGCACAAACAGATACCGAATGCATCTCTACCTCTAACCGTCCCTTCTCTCTCCGTAAGCCTTATCTAAATCACCGTTGGGATTTTTTTTACAATACGAATAATTGTCAGCTTGGGCAGGTACAGGCAATTATTACGTTTCTACAGGTAGTGAGATGCTCGTGGTGTATACTAAGTAAGAATGTTAAGTTTGACCATAATACGGTGGCATTCATAGTGGCGGCACCGCGGCAAAACAGAGGACTTTTTATAGTACTTTTATTGGCATTAGGTACAAAAAAAAGAATACGTTCTTATGTACAAAGGAAAAGGGTTCCGTTAAAATTAAATATTAACAAAAGTATTGGGATTTTCTTTACAATACGAATACTTAATACTTACCTAGTCATAAAACTTGGGCAGGTGGCGTTCGTAGTGTATACCTGCTATTGTTAAATATTAACCATAATGGAATGCACTCTTATTTAGTGGCGGCCAACACAGAGTAAGTTTTTTATAACGTTTGCCTCTAAAACTTTCGTTTAAGCATTTGTTATGATTGTTCACGATAAGTTGGGACAACATCGAACATCGACATCATTGAACTTGACTCCATTTTGCACATTTACGTTTTTGGTTGAATATACATTAAGTACCTACATCATCATTACACCCCCCATTCGTACATACATTATCAGGTCGTATATTATAGCACGCGCAGCGCAAAATCTTGTACGCAATAATTGATGATTAAACGAACTTACCTGAAGTGAAGTTCTATCATAATTATACGAAGGCTTTGTCCGAAGAGATTAGAGATCATAGCACATTGTAGTAACACTTAAGTGTTCGCCTTCACGCACTGTATTAGAGAATAACACCCAAAACAAAAATAAAAAGTGGGTAAGTCCCATTCAGGCTCTGAGGTTCCTGCTACCACTGCGTCATTTCGTTCAGAGTTTTGACTGAAGTTGACATTTAATACTTGGGGAGAAGTACTCGTAGTTTGGGAGGGAGGGGTCTAATCTCTTCGGACAAAGCCTTCGTATAATTATGATAGAACTTCACTTCAGGTAAGTTCGTTTAATCATCAATTATACTTCAGGCTTTGTCCTCGAGATTAGAGATCATAGCACATTGTAGATCTTGAGCGTTCATGAGAAGTAGAAAATGACAACTTGAAGTATGCCTGTCGAGTCTGTCTTTCAGACAAGGGTCACAATAATTAAATTACACTGGTTATCGGGTAATATTATTACTAGTGAATGAGAATAACACATAGGTCGTATTTTTTGAGGCCTGACAGGAGGCACTGTAGCACCAAGGTGGCACCTGTAAGATTGAAATATATCTTGTAGGTAAGCCCAACTCAGTGATGGAAGAGCCAGACCTTTATATAGGAGAGATAGAATCCCGTTGTCGTGAGAAATAGCAATAGCGACAGTTGCATAACTACGCATAAAATTTGTACGTGCTTACATAGTATTACCTCGTTCAGGGGTGGACGCAGCGATGAGCGTCCGGTGAACTTACTCTTACTCGTAGAGTTCTTCTTAAGTCTTGGGACGTTGGAACTCGGGAGTCCCTAGCTGGTTCAAGACTCTTTGAGGCGGCAGCAAGGCTTTCTTAAAAAAAATGTATATTCAACAGAATGGTCAGTTTCAGTTATATGTCCGACTTTCTTTACAGTAGGAGTATTTTGGTGACCTACTGAGTATGTTTCAACAGCCTCAAAGTGGCAGAATGTTAATTTATTGAATCAGGCGTAGTAGGCGTAGGCGTAGTAGGCGTAGGCGTAGGCGTAGGCGTAGGGGGGGTAGTGGAAGTGGTGGCATGTTGAGCGGTTGTTGTTGTGCTTCGTAAATGGCCTCGTGGAGAGTGCCGAAACGCGTCAGCGTTTAGTATAGTGGTGGTGGTGATAGTTGGGTCTGTGTGGCATGTGTTGATTCGTGTAGCAGTGGAGGTGGAGGTGTTGCATGGAAACATACATTTGCCGCACAGATATAACTATTTGTCATTAGTGGTCGCGGGTGAGCAAAGTAATTGTTTTTTAGTTCATGGCAGAATGTTGTTCTGCTCGTATTTCATATCCATGTATTGATATTAATTCGAAAGTACTTACTTGATTTGTGCATTGTTAGTTAGGTTTTATACATGCACAATCAAATTTTTAATCAATCTAAACACTCAAAGTGGTCAAGGTTCACTTGCAATAAAAAAGAAAATTATCAATTTTTTTTTGTAAACACCAAAATAAAGTAATTAAGTACTCTAAGAAGAGAGTTCTATTATCTTATCTAAGTATGTGTCAGATATATTGTGCTCAGATAATTGATTTTTGAAAACATATCTGAAAATATTATTAGATTAACTGCTAATCATTAGGATTGAGAATGTACCTACTTCTATACTCGTATATTATCCTACAGATGTCTCTCGAGCAGTGACCAATGATACCTATTGGTTTTGGTTTTTGTCAACATGTTGCAGACTTACAATATGCAGACTTAGAATGTGATTATTTCGCTACTGCTTAATCAACTAAAATCCAAGATAAGGTAATGATGCTATGCTACATCGATATGCCACCTGCGTGGCGTTCAAAAATACTCGTAGTATCGTAACAATTATGTAAGTTTTACGTAAATATAAATTTAGGTGTCTGGGTCACTTTATGATAATCTATTAAAAGCATTGTAAAATAAGCATGTTAAAAAATATGTGGATAAGGGATTAAATTGCATTTCAAAACCTTAAACCTTAAAGTAGCACTTGGGATATTATGTAGGTAGGTACATTAGAAACAATATAATGACAGTTTGGGGAGGACTCCAATAGAGAGATCTCTCTCCAGGCAGATGTTATGCCTGGGGACCGAAGTCCGAAGGAAGAGAGTTGGAAGTTGTATTTATGCAACCGACTTGAGAAACTTCGTTAGCGCGATGTAGAACAGTGACGTAGAATAGTGACGTCGCTCGCGTGTGGCGCTAGGGTCGCTACACCAGCATTAGATGAATTTCCAGCAGCTTCATATCACATATATCACAATTTATATTATTATTTGGGTGACCCACAGGATGTTTACAATATACAATATTGTACATTATAATAATTAAAAATAGGAACCCAATTTACACCTACGAGGGGCGGCTGAAAAGTAATCTACCTAACAATGAAACAAAAGACTGTCGCGGCAATTTTATTTTCATTTTTCTATATAGCCCTGCTAGTAAAATGCACTTATTAATTTTTTCAAATATTGAATTTAAACCATTAAAAAAAAAACTTTCGGTTTGTCGTCAAAAAGTCAGTAACCGCAGCCTTCATTTCGTCATCGGTCATAAACCTTCGTCCCCTGAGGTCTTTCTTGAGAAGTCTGAACAGAAAATAGTCACAGGGGGCTAATTCTGGACTATAAGGGGGGTGGTCAATGGTTTCGAAGCCATTGTTTTTAATTGCTAGCTTCGTAGCACGCTGCTCGATTTTATCCATTTTTACTTTTTCTACCGACATGTTTGAAACAATTGTAGGAGACAAATAAACGTGATGCAATAAACAAATGAATGTAATACATTTTGAAAATAGAATAACAAACGAATATAAATCCATACCAGCCAGCATTATTTTTGTATATATTTCTGACCAAGGAGATTACTTATCAGCCGCCCCTCGTAACAGTATATTTACATAACAGCACTCTTGATGTTGTACTTACTTATTATAATTATGGTTAATAATAATTATAAATATATGTCATGTTGCTGGAATAAATCAGTTCAACAACACAGTTCCATACGCAACATATATTTTTGGTACCACAAAGATAGGTGCATTAGTTGTTCGTGCCACTAGTGGCATAGGCAATAACAGACAACAACAGTCTTATTAGTCCTGACGTCTCTGCATCCAAGCTTTAAATTCTAAAGCATTTAAAAGTGTTTGTATTAATGCACAAAATTCTTATAATTTTATGCATCAAAGAATGTTTTATGTAATTACTTCTTTAACTACCAAGAATTTTTAATTATTAGAAGTTGCGTCTCAAAATAAAAATAAAACTTGCATTTGTCGTGGACGTCTCCATGAGGCAACTACACCCTTTGCTTCCGGCCAGCGTGCACACCCTTTACCTCCCAACTGTTGAGAGTAAGCTTTAAACGACCTGAATCTTTAACAAAATTAATATCGAAATGTGTTAAGAAACATGTAAGTAAACGAAGATAATGACAAATAAAATGCCAAATTGTATTCGTAAAACCAAGCCTAAAGAAAGACCATTTGAGATCATGTAGGCAATGATAGTCTAATGGTATCACAGCTCTGAGAATATAATAGTGATTTAAGCTATGAATGGTGTTTCAGTAGTATTCTAAATAAAAATAAAAGTCGAATTCGCACTTAAAAAATAGTGCGCTAATTATATAATATGTGGGTAGGCAAACATGTACCTAAATACAACACCCAATATTTTGTTATGTGCACAATAAAAAAATTGTGTGTCGATTTAGGCCCGCAGGGCACTTCGATTGAAACACTAAGATTAAATCTAAATATATTCTTGCGCTCTTTAGCATAAATATATTAAGGGGCATAATAAGGTGTCTGTTGAGGCAGCCCCACAGGCCACTGAAATCAGACCCTTTGGTTTTAACCAAAATAGGTTTTTGCACACTACTGCATAAATATGAGTATGTCAGGCCTATGAGATCAATATTTGTTAATATGCATTGAAAGTGATTGTCGAGGTGGCCCCAGCAGCTCAGGTTACAACACTTTTTGTCTAAACATAAATAGGTTTTTGCACGCTGCAGCATAGTTGTGACATGTCTACGAGGTTAACAATAAAAGTGCAAAGAAAGTGTGCGGTGAGGTAGCCCCACAGGCAGCTCTGGTACAACACTTTTTACAAACCTAAAAGGTTTTTTGCACATTGCAGCATAGTTCTGTCGTCCATGACGTTAGTATTTGTAAAGGTGCAAAGAAAGTGTGCGATGAGGTAGCCCCACAGGCAGCTCGGGTGCAACACTTTTTACATACCTAAAAGGTTTTTTGCACATTGCGGCATAGTTCTGTCGTCCATGACGTTAGTATTTGTAAAGGTGCAAAGAAAGTGTGCGATGAGGTAGCCCCACAGGCAGCTCGGATGCAACACTTTTTACATACCTAAAAGGTTTTTTGCACATTGCAGCATAGTTCTGTCGTCCATGACGTTAGTATTTGTAAAGGTGCAAAGAAAGTGTGCGATGAGGTAGCCCCACAGGCAGCTCGGGTGCAACACTTTTTACAAACCTAAAAGCACTTTTTGCACATTGCTGCTGCTGCTTGCTGCTGCTGCATAGTTATGTCACTTATTACTTTAGGTACATAAAATAACGGATAATATTTGAAAGCACAATTAATAACCGTTTTGATTTGCGACACAGTTGGTATCTAATAAATCTTTTGGTTCTGGTAAGTACCTATTTGTCGAAGATTTTTGATGATATTAAGTTACGTATTTGGTGAATACGCTAAGCTCTTATTTATGCAGTAGTCTTCTTTGAAATATTATTTTTAAAACTCATAGCCCATAATGAAATTTACAAGCATTATATTTATACTTGGTGGGTAAAACCGCGGGGCGAATATAAAATATAGTATAATGTTGGATTTTTACAACAAAATAACTAAGTATAATGAAGAGATTGAACCTTTCTGAATTAGTTAGAGGGTAGATGAGATTTTAGGCTTTTTGCTATAATTTGGAGAATTCAGGGAGCAGACAATAACGATTTTGCAGCAAATCGTAGCACCAACCTTCAGATTAATAATCCGTAGACCGTAGACGACGAGAATGCAGACGGAGTATCCTTTCCGATGGTCGAGGCTCGCGCGCAACGGTGTTCTCGGTTTTTTACTTTCTTACCTTTTCTTGTATTGAAATGAAAAATTAAACTTCAAGCTTTTCTATGATCGGATGATCGAAATAAAATAAAATTAAACACTGTTTTGCGCGCTGCAGGAACTAACGTGCGATCAGGCGGAGCACTAAAAAGCGAATGACGCAGTGGTAGCAGGAACCTCAGAGCCTGAATGGGACTTACCAACTTTTTATTTTTGTTTTGGGTGTTATTCTCTCAAATACAGTGCGTGAAGGCGAACACTTAAGTGTTACTACAATGTGCTATGATCTCTAATCTCGAGGACAAAGCCTGAATTGTAATAATGCGCGACCATGATATCGTACGGCGTGATAATCGGAAGCCGTATTTGACGTATATTCCGGGTCATACATTATTGGTTCCCGAGAGAATCACGGCGGGTGGCGGCAAAAATTGCGATTCACTTAGATTCACTATAGGTACTTTGTACTTCATGTTTTTTTTTTCAAAATGGGGACAACAAGCTTGTTTTTTGTGAAAAGCTGTTTTTAACCGACTTCAAAAAAGGAGGAGGTTCTACGTTCCACTGTATGTATTTTTTTTATGTATGTTCATCGATTACTCCGTCAATTGTAGACCGATTTTCAAAATTCTTTTTTTATTCGAAAGGGTGAGGTGGTCCTATTGTCACCAAGTCATGATCTTATGATGGGATCCTCAATTTTTACAGGCACGTACTATGTGTTTCATATATTTTCTAAGGTTATTCAAGTATTTGCGTCTGGTAGTCATCATCTCATGATGATGAGCTGATGATGGAAGGTACAACTCCTTAGCGGTTAGGAGTTGGAGGATAATTCTGAAAATGTTAAATCATTATTCGAAAGGGTATACTCCTGAGGTGGTCCCACTGTCACCAAATCATGATCTGATGATGGGATCTCAGGGAAATCGAGGGCAACCCTCAAATTTTATAGGCACGTATCATGTGTTTCATATATTTTTTAAGGCTATTCAAGTATTTGCGTCCGGTAGTCATCATCTCATGTTGATGAGCTGATGATGGAAGGTACAACTTCTTAACGGTTAGGAGTTGGATGATAATTCTGAAAATGTTAAATCAACGTAAAATTGTGAAATAAAAATCTTTTAACAAAAAAGTAAAACCGCCTTCAAAAAAAAAACCTTAGAAAAAAAAACGTTAAATAATCCTCTAAAACAATGATAAATAAATAAAATAAAATAAAATGCGTTTATTTCGGACAACAGAAACTAAAGCCTAAAGTTTTATGGCCTAGCACTAAGCAGCAGAAATATGAAGTCGGTGCGGTGCGAGCGGAATATTCTTTGAATGAAGCACCGACTTACGTTTTTTTTCTGAGGTTTTTTTTTTTGAAGGCGGTTTTACTTTTTTACAAAAAACGATTATTGATTCCTACATTGTTGTACGACGCTTGTTTAAAATTGAATACTGATTTTATCGTGTAAAATTAAAGACAATTATCTACTTAATGATTCCTACATTGTTGTACCTACGACGCTTGTTTACAATTGAGTAGGTACTGATTTTGTCGTGTAAAATGAGTGTCCAAGTGTTATCGGAATAATGATTAAGTATGTATGTAGTGCATTGCCCAACCCAACCAAAGGAAACTCGATGCATATACCTCAAATATTGACGAAGTATCTTTTAATAGATACGGTATAAAAAATATACCTCCTCCTTTTTTTGAAGTCGGAAAAAGAGTTGAACGTTTGGAACAGCGCCCGCCCGTGAGCGTATTCAGTATTTCAGGAAAACCTATAAGAAATCTATAGTAGTAAAAGTAACATATTTGTGCGTTAACTTCATTCGCAGTTGTAATGTAACAATAAGAACCAATTTGCTTCGAATATACCTAGACGGATTAAGTCCAAATTTATTACACAGTTTATTACAATTAAGATAACTAAGTAGACAAATTTGGGTCAGATTTAAAACAACTTACGGAAGATAATTAACGTACGGAGCCCTCTCCACGCGAGTCGAACTCGCATTTGTCCGTTTTTTTTTAAATCATATTGATCACATTGTTGGCAAAAGTTATCTCTAGAAACACAAGTAAGTAAGTACGTAGTGCATTGCCCAACCCAACCAAAGGAAACTCGATGCATATACCTAAAATATTGACGAAGTATCTTTTACCTCCTCCTTTTTTTGAAGTCGGTTAAAAATAGTTGAATAGAGACAAGGTTGTCAAAAGCTAGTAAGCAGATTTATAAAAAATACTTATATTTGGGTAATACCTACCTACTTTTTGACATTCGCACTTGGCTTAGTCGATTATCTGGTTAAGTACGTCTAACCGGTTTTATTATGAAACTACCTACCGTGAGTCACTAGCGTATTGAAAATTGAAATAAAACGGATCACTCCCTTAAATAAGTCGTACCTATAGGTACCTATACCTACGTGACGTGAGTGATCCGTTTATTTAACTATTTAATAGTTAGTAGTTACCTATTTTAATAGTGAACATCAACAACAAATGAGTCAGAGACGGAAAGGTAGTTTCTGCAAGTCCTGCAACGTACGTGTCGGCGGATGGCGGTCGCCAGCACTGCAGTATCGTCAGACATACCTAGTAGGTACAGCAGATCAATCTAACAGTGCCGATATAAATGGTCAAACACAAAACCTCCTATTTTTAAACAAGGATATAAAAGTTACGTGCGGCAGCCCTAGCGGTTTTTCCCTATTTACTTACCCATTTACTAGTTCCCATCGGCCCCAAATTAGGTTTGAATAGGAATGGCATGTTTTTTAATACTTAATCTAGGTCATAATAGTAGTTTATGCAACTGTTACATAATGGGGGTTCTTAATGCCTCGTTTCATAATAGGATCACACGAGTGTTTTAAGGCCTAATTATGTAGAGTTGCATACATTACTTTATCTACACACATAATATAAGTACTTACTCTACGATCGGTCCAGTTCAGAAGCCGAAGGAAGGCATACTTACTGACATAATAAACCTGTCACGAATTTGGCTGTTTTAGGGTTCCGTAGCCAAAATGGCAAAAACGGGACCCTATTACTAAGACTCCGCTGTCCGTCTGTCTGTCTGTCACGAGGCTGTACCTATCTCATTAACCGTGATAGTTAAGACAGTTGAAATTTTCACAGACGATGTATTTCTGTTGCCGCTTTAACAAAAAATACTAGAAACAGAATAAAATAATCATTTAAGTGGGTGGGGCTCTCATACAAGACATGATATTTTTAGACAATGACATCTGTGGATGAGTAGTGTAACTAGACAGATAGCCACTAGATGGAGCTGTCAATCACTTTGCTTTGTTTTTTTATAGTACAGACAGCGTCAGATAAAACGACCCCCCTCTGGTAATGACATGAAAGCGTTCAAGTTTTTTGTCCGCTAACGCAGTAAGCAAGTTGATCTAGTCGTTAGTCGATCGGCTTCATAGTACTAAGGTCCACGGTTCGAATCTACGACAGGTAACTTTTTGCTTTTATTTTTGTTTTCATTATTTAATAATTGACTATTATTTAAGAGCTCCTTGCTGAAGTAGCTCCTTGTTGATCTAGTCGACTAACGACTAGATCAACTTGCTTACTGCGTTAGCGGACAAAAAACTTGCCTCATACCTACTTAGGTATGAGGTATACAATACACGGAAAGATAGGCATGTTACAAACACAATATTTGTTTATTTATTTACATTTGTAGGACTTTAATTCATAGGTTCCTGGTTCAGTATACAGTTTTCTATATGTGTTAAAATATGGCCATTTACTTAGGTTTTGAACTGAACTAAATTTACTAACAAAACAAATGGATACATGAGTCACGTTTCGCTTATAGGTCTTTCTAGAAACATAGTTACAACATTTATTTAAGCTGCTAACATTAGCTAATTGTGCCTGTGAATCACTGAGAAAGAACCAACATGCTAAACTATTATAGTATAGCAATTTATATCTTTCTCTTTTATCACAATTTCTCAACACTTCTAACACAACATTAAAAACATAGGTATATGTGCACATGGTTCATCATTAACACATGGATACTCGTAAACAAGGGTAGCCTGATTGATAATATTAATAAAGGTTTGTGTTGCCGCTAGATGGCGTTGGTTATCTGAAAATAAACTTAACCTACGAAACTAACTACATTTATTAAACTGTAAAATTAATTAAACAACCTGTAATTGAACTTAATCTAAACTTCCACTATTTCACCTGTATTACTATTAGGATCATCTAGAAAATAATTCATTATTACTTACCTGTAGCGCCATCTGTTGTCACCGCTGTTAAAACTACTGTACGACAGTAAAACTTTTCTATGTGTGAGCGAATCCATGCATGTGTGCGAGCCATTCTTGCAAAAAAGGTATTAATTGCAGTCCTTTATAAACACCCACAGTACAGTTGTTCGCTCATAATTTGTTTAGTGACAAAAAACAGAGCATTTCTCATTTTTCCCGCCTATCCGTAACAAAGTGGTCTTCGAACCGGAACTCGAGAATCAAACCTGGGGGCAGGACTGGCTGCACTCAATGTTTCACACCCCGCCGCGCAGTTGTGTTCAAACACGACGCATGGTGAAGCAAGAAGTTATTGCCAAACAGATGGAGGAACGTGGTGCCGTTGGGTCACTCGAACAGGGAGTAAAGATGAAGGACTTAAAGTTGCCTTAAGTGGAACCTCAGCAACGCCCACACACTGAGGGTACTAAGCACGAATCTTCCGGAAGATTTACTTCGTCATCAGTGGTGCTAGCTAGAAGAATGAAGCTTGAGTTGGACGCCGCTAAGGCTAAGGCCAGAATCGAAAAATAATTAATTGATAAGAGATTAGCAGCCGAGCTAGCAGCGCTTGAATCGCAGTCGCGTAAGAATGACAAGTGATATGGCTCTGAGAGTTCAGGCATCATGAAGGTGGAGGCCTGGATAGATCGTAGTCAACGTGAGCTTGATCAAATCGATGACAAGTTGGTAGGCGGCGTCAACGACGAACCATTAACCAGCCGCGGTGAAAACCCACCCGCGCCGCCATTGCAGCCCGAGCGTCAATCTACCGACATAGAGAAGCTGGCCTGCGCATTAAAAGATGCTATTACTGCTTCTACTTCGAAGATAATGAACCAAGAGACGGTCTCGAAATTATTTGCATCCAAAGATTTACCATTGTATTTTGGCGACCCTATGGAATGGCTGCAATTTGAAGCGGCCTATAAAGAGTCATCAATGCTGTGTAAATTTACTGATACGGAAAATTTATGTCGCCTGCGAAAATCTTTACGTGGTGATGCCAAAGAAGCGGTTGTGTCAATGCTTATTGGAAATACAAACCCGGTAGTGATAATGCGTACCCTGGATTATTGGCAATAAGTTTTTTTTTTAAACAAAGTGCAATTCATGGCTATCGCCTGCGTTCAACCAAAGCGAGAATGGAAGTAACAGAACTACAGTGGAAGAGAAAGACCGGCAGACACATTATCGAAACAAGGTAAGCGTGCGATATCACAAATAGTGGCAAAAAGAAACAGGTTATTGTTGAAGTTGAAGTGCTAGAAAGTAATTTTTACACTTAATTTTAAAATTGAATTTCGATTTTAGCGCTCGGATTGGCGGAGGCAGATTGTTCCAGCACTTCGTGGCCGCGTAGCGGAAACTACCGCGAAAAGCAGCAGATTGGTGCGGAGGGTAATTAAGCTGGAGGAACCTCTCCGGCCGGACTTCCGCAGACCTGGCGTTGCGCGACCAAGCGAGCTTACTGTAAAGGTACGAGGGCAGCTGCTGGTTAACGATGCCAAACATAAGAGTGGCTAGGTGCAATTTTCGGCGCGTTGACATATTTAAAATGCGGTTTTGGTTTATATACGGAGACACATGAGCGCGAGGCGGAATGACAAAGGAAAAACGCGCACAGGCGTTTTGAACTCGCTGTATTATTCGCTGTGTACGCGCCAGAAGGCGCCGCCCATACACGATGTCCCCGTAGTTCAACCTCGACAGCACCAGACTGTCGCAGAGTCTAATCCTAAGCTCAACATCCAGGAACTCTCGAATCTTGTATAGTAACCTAAGCCTATAAAAACAGCTGCGCACAGTGTCAGGCAAGTGTGATTCAAACCGCAACTTCTCGTCCACGAGCAAACCCAGATTGCGAGCCTCGAGCACACGTTCTAGGGGCTCGCCGTCAATGTGAACCTTAATTTCAGCCTTTGTCAATTTATCTGTCTGTTGTTTTGTGCCTAAAATTAAGTATTTAGATTTATTAGGATTTTAAGTCAGGGAGTTATGGTGTGACCAAGTGTTGATTCTCTCGAGATCTTCATTTACCTGTGAGCATGCGTTACCACCATTACAAGAAGTGTATGCTTGTAGGTCATCCGCATATATGTGGTAGTTGCGGTGTTTTATTACCTGCGTGATGTCACTGGTGTAAATGACAAACAATATTGGCGCCAAAGTGTGGAGTACCCCGAGGCACTGAGCATAGCTCAGACCTTATATCAGGACAAGCAAGGCAGTAAACTTATCGGACGAAGATCCTTCATATTTACGGAATGCAGTATTTTTGGAATAGGCCGTACCAAGGCAGTTTTCCAGCAGTCTGGAAAAGAGTTGGTGGCTAAAGACATGTTTACTATAGCCGTAACAACTTTCAAGGTGCGAGGCAGCGTAAGCACTAACATGTCTAAGGAAACGTCATCTATTCCCTGAGCATTTGATTTAAAAGTTTTTATAATTTTGAAGACATGTGACTTTGTTACTTGTTTAAAACTTTGGAGTCGGATTGTTCGAGGGCGAAAGAATTACTCCACTTTTTGATACGAAGTATGTGTAATCATCGTTCACATCAAATATAAATATACACATCGGGTTGCTGTACTAACTTCATTGCGGAACACCACCGCGCGTTGGCAAGGATCGGCAGAGAGACTGGAAGATGCCGGTGATAACGAACCAGCCAATCAGCGTCCACCGTTATGCGTACCGCGCGAGACGTTGATTGGTCAGTTCGAGTCAGCTCTTGCACAGGCCATGCAAGTAAGGTGGCGGAATGATGCGGCGCGCAGCCAGACGCTAGTGGCGCCACAAAACTAAATATGGCCTGGCTATGACGATTAAATCCGTAAAACGTCAGGTCACTAATTGACACGCAATCGTTACCACGCAGTATACAATGACAATGCAAAGAAAAATCCGTTAAGCAGCTGGACTTGAACCAGCAACCTCGGTAATCCGTACCATCCATCCATCATTGGTACGGATTACCGAGGTTGCTGGTTCAAGTCCAGCTGCTTAACGGATTTTTCTTTGCATTGTCATTGTATATTGAATTTCATTCTATGAATGTTTCATAAAAATAAAAACAAAAATAATCAATAAAACGATTATTTTCATTGTTACCAGGCAGGTCAAGAAAATGTTTATTGATTTTATCGGGATCATTAAAATACATAGGTAGTTCATTTACTGGACGACTATCAGTAAGTACGTTTTTTTTAAGATTTTTCCACAAGGTTTTAGGATTGTTGATATTACAATTGATTTTTTGTTTGAAATACGCACGCTTTTCACTGTGTATGGCTGAAACAACGATATGCTTAAGATCCTTGTAATATTTCTTATGAGCAGGAGCGCCGGTCTTGCGGTACCTGGCGTGGGCCTCGTTGCGCAGGCGCATCATTTCCTTGACGGTGTGAGTTATCCACGGACACTCGTGGGATCTAATGTAAACGGTCTTGAGCGGGGCATGGGTGTTGAATAATGAAATAAGACTTTGATTAAAAACAGTGACCATCTCATTGACATTCGGTAAGGTGAGAATATTTTCCCATTCTATTTCATTTAGGTCACGTTGAAATGAATCCTGCCTCAAATCTTTTAGTGGCCTGTAAACTATCCGTCTCGGCTTGGGCTTTCCTATTTTTATATTCTACTGACTGACAAGTTACAAAGGCGTGAGAACTTAAATCAGGTATGAAGTCTACATTTGTGGCACAAACTGGCGCATCAGTGCAAACAAGATCAATCAGTGTGCTACTGTGGTCTGTAAAATTCGTTGGTTGCTCTACGTGTTGTACTAAATTGAAATATTTAAAAAAAATGCAAATTTTTTTGTCTTTGCGTCATTTGAAAGTAAGATATTTATATTAAAATCTAACAGAATAATGAAGTCACATTTCGCAAACGAGCTCACGGATTCACTAAGGGCATCAATAAAAATGTCAACGTCGAGCCAAGGCGGACGATATGCTGTGCCAATCGCAACCCTCGCGCCATTAACATTAAGGTTGAGCCACATTTGCTCGACTGAGGATGTAACTGGGTGCGCGCACACACGGGCGCGCAACCCCTCCCTGACGTAGAACCCGACCCCGCCGCCCCGCGCGCGCACGGCGGCGGGCCGCGGCGTGTGTCGCAGTCGGTAGCCGGGTACCGTCAGCGTACGATCGCCTTCACCCTGCCTCAGCCATGTCTCGTTGATCGCCATTATGTCAACAGAGTGAGTCTCCATTGCCACGATAAACTACTCGTGCTTTGTACCGAGTGAACAAGGATTAAGCAAACCAACTAAAAATTTACCCTTCTCATTCACCATTGCAACATTCCGAATAACATTGACTTTTGTCTGTTGTCATGTTAAAATCCCTTTCAAGTGGCACGAGGTTCCTAACAATATAACAACTTAAAAATTGAACGGACATTATGATTATCATTAGCAGATGGCTACGTAGGTTGAACGCATATGATTTGATCATTTCAATATACAGTACAATTATCTTCCTTAAACTACCTATAACTTTTCTTATACTACTTATTTTACAACATTGAATTACCATAACACAAAACAATATGACAAACAGTGGCATATTAGACACATACATTAAGTCTTCCTTCAAACAGTGGATTGCGGGAAAACCCGCGCGATATCGGCTTCTGAGCGAAACCGGTTTGCCGGCGCATCTTTATCTCGTCGGGCGAGCACGCGCCCGCCGCTCGTCCAAGGGGTCCTCCAGCCGTGTTTCGTGCATTCCTGTCTCGCCAGGTAGAACATCCTTCTGTTGTGCCTGGTGAGACGCTCGTTGACGTAAAACTGGCGCGGGGGCACCCGTCAAGCCGAAGCCGGTGGAGTCCGCGCCCCGGCGCACTCGCGCCGCGCGCAGCAGCTCGTCGCGGGGGGCGCGGCGCGATGGTGTCCCACCCGCTGCACTTTCATCTCCCTGCGAAAGTGTCCTCCCGGCTGCACTCTGCGCGGCGCGCCGTGGCGCCCCGACCCTATAGGCAGAGACGATGTCACGATGGTCAAGAGGGAGCCCCAGCTTCTGTGAGACCAGGTAAATGAGGTGCGTCGGGCGCTCATTGGGCTCCTCGGGGATCCCTGTGATTTCCAGGTCGTTAACGAGGAGATCCTGGTCGCGATCGTTGAGCTCGCTCCTAAGCTGCGCTACGTCGTTCAGGAGGCCCTCGCTGACCCCGCCCGCTGCGTCCGCGAGGCGCTCCTCCATGCGCTCCTCCACGCACGACATCATGTCCTCGACCGCGTCAATTCGAGACCCGAAGCTAGACAAGCTTTTATTTATTTCAGCTATCTCTTGACGCAGTCCCGCCATTTCGTCCCGCATAGAAATGAACTCCGCGCGAAACAGTTTCATCTCCTCAGCCAAGTTAGACAAGGGGTCCCGAACGGGGGCAGATGTTAAGGCGCCTGCACCACTTTCCTCGGTAGAAAACTCGCTTCCCTTCACCGGAGTATCGGAGTTATCTTTTCGGGGCGCCTTAGCTTTGCAGCTCGGGCACGCCCAGGTGGTAGCAATGCGCGCCTCCTGTGGGATGCTAACGCAGCCACGATGGTAAACAGCGACGCATTTTCCGCACTTATCGACATCTACCGTAGAGACAATATTTCCCACACCGCGAGCACTTGTTAGCCATAGTACAAGTTGTTTTCGATAACGATCGACACTAAAAGGTTCAGGAGTAACCCGGTAGATGGCGCTGTTTCGCGTAAACAAGTCATTGTTATTTAAAAAGACGGCAGCAGTTCACTCACAGTACCGTTACACACAGAAACAAAGTCGCTCACTCAGCAAACGTCAGGCACGTTGTATGATTAGCTGACTTTACACAAATAACAGCAATACTTAATCACTTAATAAATGTACGTATAAGTGGGTATGTCACAGCACAGAAAACTAATTTTAAGTTTGTATTTAGTTTAACAAAACTATTGCACTTTCTTGTATCTTGATAACACTGGATGTAATGTCAATAAGCTATATGTTTATAATAAATTTATACTTCAAACAAGACTTTTTACTTTTAAAATAACAAAACAAAAAGCCGGCTATCCAACGTCACCAACGTTCGTGACGTCATCCCATCACCCCGCCACGCATCATTTGCAGGCGTGTAGCACATTAATAGCCAAGCAGATATACTAAGCTATAGAAAGCGTTTTGAGGATCGCCGCGGCCCGCCGGTCCCTGTTCTGGCCAGCGTTGAAGTTGAAAGGTGCCGGTTCTGCAGTTTAGCTGCTCATCGTCTTCCTGATTGCTCACGTTTCAAAAGAGCCATGCGACGTGACCGCTGGAGATTTATCCGTGCTAACAGACTATGTTTCAAGTGTCTGATTTTGCGACACGATAAGGACAAATGCTCGGCCAGTACTTGTGATGTGGACGGTTGTGGACAAGATCATCATAGACTTTTACATTAGAAGGTGGGCCCGCGGTACCAGTCACTCTCAGCGTGTAAATTATAAGCTTTATCCTTTGTTGCCGCACCCGTCACAATCATGGTGGAAGGAACGTAACGCCACTCGGGAATTTTGCTTATTGTATCAATTTCCCCCAGCCTGTTTGCAATAAAAACTTTATAGTTCATGTCTTCATTTCTCTTCCAATGCAAGACTATAGTGAAGTCCGTCCAAAAACTTTTAGCGGTAGGTACGATGCGGTGCCCTTCTAAAATCACGGTTGCTAAGCGACAACTCAGCAACGCAGCTCGAAGTTCCATCCGCATCCGCGGCACGCAAACCAGCTTCACACCGACCACTCGGCACTTGCTGGCGATGAATGAAACTTGCACGCTCTGAGCTTCGGTTGCTACGCGCCAATACGCAGCGGCCGCGTAAGCTGAGAGCGCCGCATATCACACATGACATGTAGTTCAATTCTGGTCTGATTATTAATTGCACTAATGAAGTACCATCTGGGTATCTTTAAATCTTTAAATATTTTCAGTTGAGTTATCCAATTACGAAACGTTGCGAACAGCTGATTGGGAATTTGGTCACACCACTCAATGCTTAACTTCCAAATCTCTTGTGTCATGATTCTTCTCTTGACTGTGAAAGGCGCCAGCAAGCCGTAGACATCGAAAATGGACAACATGATGCGTAGCAACTCACGTTTAGTCGGTTTTCGTTTTAAAGTTAAAATATCCTCAGGAATGCGCTTAAATAATAAATGAATGATAATAAATATTAAATGATAAATCGAATCCGACAGTATCATTGTTCGGATTCCACAACAAACAAAATGTACGTTCTGTTTGGCTGTCGCAATCTGTTTCGAACTTTATGGCATTAGTACTTAAGGCTTGCTCTGGAATGCCACTCAAAACATCTTGTTTATTACATGATAAGTTCACTTTTTCGAAGCCACCCCCTTTATGGATTTTTAAACTATCATTTACTATATTCTTAGCGCTTTGACTTGAGTCATGACTGTCGATACAGTCATCCATATAATGTGACGTCACGATTGCTTTTACAGCATCTGGCGTCTCCAACTTGAACCTTTAAATAAATTAAATTATATAAATGACGGAAGCGAGACTCCTATCGTGATTAAGTTCCCACTGCGACGTAGAGCTGCATTGCTATGGTATTCGCGTAGGCGCCGTTCACGCCTTGATTCCGTTGATAGCATGAAGCCAAAATTCATGTTACAAGTAACAATTGACCAACTTTTTTTATGTTAATAGTTTATGTCAGTAAACGATATAAAACGTCTCCACACTGCGTAATTTCCTTAGGATAGAGCTCTGCTAACACTGGCGGGACAATTTAAATCACTCGGGATAAGCGGGAAAAATCATCGAGACTCGATTTTCGTTGCTTATACTATTATCTATTCTGTGACGTGGTAGACAAACTGTTTGACATACCAACCTACTTACAAACTTGTACGGATCCCTCTGTGCGCGAGTCAGACTAGTTTTTTTTAAGGCGTTTTTTTTTAGGAAGGAATGTACAATATCTGACATTGAATAAAAATACCTACTATTTTTTTTTTGGATGTAGAATAGTGTCTATAATGCATTTTTTAAAACGACAAATTGCGGAAAACCATAGAAAAAAAGCTACGCCATAACAAACATTCGAGACCCGGAGGGATGTGGGAGTATTAGGGTGGGGAAAAATTTATGTAGAAAGGGGTTTCAAGGTCAAAAAAGAGGTGGTCAATGTCAAGAAAGAGGTGGTCAGATAAAAGTCAAAAGTCAGAGAAGTCAACTACTTAACCTAATCTGCTGGAAAAATTTCGAGCTCCGCAAGATGTCTTCTCCGCGACAAATATTTGTTTTGAAGAGAGGGTGGGTTGCTTGCTCACTGCGCTTTCTTACTGCGTTCAGTATATTATGAGACACGGTCGACGGGCTCCGCTACGCGGAGCTCCTATTCCGCCTTATTGAGGCGCTTCGCGCCTTGACGAAATACTAACCTAACCTAACCGAACCGAACAGACTTATTTGTAATTGTTATTTTATTTTTACGATGCAATTATTTAAAATAGTGACCATAATAAATCATTTTGTAATTTTTTTCCTGTCGGGACCCCTTTTGCTATACTCTAATCCAAGCGGTTCCCTAGAATCCAACATTTGCACTACACTCGACTCTTCAGACGGCGGGGCGGTGGAAAACAAGGCCTTGAGCTTCGGGAACACCATGTAGTCACTGAGTACCAACAGGAGTACGAAAAAAAACTATCTAAACTGCGGGTACAGACACTGACTGACAATGAAAGAAACATGACAAAAAAAAAACGGCGTCTGTCGCGATTCGTTTCACGTATTTGACAGATTATTATTGCATTCTTGCATAATTACTTACTTACCAAAAATACATTTTATAAATATTTATTGACGTTTGTAGATTCAAAAGCAATAAGTTTGATTTTATCATTATGTATAGAACAGTAGAATCTAAATGTCTTTTTGAAAATTTGAAAACACCCTTGTTACAATCACAGCGAAAAACGGAACACACCGTTTCTTTGCCGACAAAATGCCACGTTGACTCTGCCCCCCGACTACGAAGTGCAAAATTCGAACTTCGTATCGTGCCGTCCCTCTCAAGCTAATATTATTTAACACGAGAGTGAGCGGGGCGATTGACTGCGTAATTGAATTTTTTTTGAAGTAAATTTCATTTTTTTTTCTCGGAAACTATTCGTTTCCGCAGCATGAAACTTCGTGAAATTGTTATTTATTATTAGATCTCTCTCCAGAAAAAAAATGAGCCGCGAACTCGGCGGCACATATAGTACATATGAGCCTTTTTTTATGACTCTAAATTCTGGTTAAAACCAGCACACCAGGTAGGTAAGGTACGAGGGGCGGCTGATTAGTAATCTCCTTGGTCAGAAATATATACAAAAATAATGCTGGCTGGTATGGATTTATATTCGTTTGTTATTCTATTTTCAAAATGTATAACATTCATTTGTTTATTGCATCACGTTTATTTGTCTCCTACAATTGTTTCAAACATGTCGGTAGAAAAAGTGAAAATGGACAAAATCGAGCAGCGTGCTGTGATTAAGTTTTTGACTAAAGAAGGGAATACGCCTTCGGAGATCAGTGCCCTAAGCACGACTTGTCGAATCCTGCGTCACGTAAAATCGAATAGTAAACTATAACGAGTTTGTATGACGTTTGGAACAGCGCCCGCCCGTGAGAGCCTGGAAGATGATCCTCGTAGCGGAAGACCAGTTTCGGCCGTCACCGATGAAAATGTAGCCAGGGTGAAAAAAATTATATTAGAGGACCGACGAGTGAAGCAGTGGGAGATAGCTAGAGATGTGGGCGTCAGTAAAGAGCGAGTCAATGAAATAATTCATGAGCAATTGGACATGTCCAAGGTTAGTGCACGTTGGGTCCCCAGAATGTTGACTGCATTTGACATGGAGAGGCGTGTCAAATGTTGCGAAGAGTTTTTGGACATGAGTCGAGGGAAAGAGGAAGAAATAATTTCTAGAATTGTAACATGTGATGAGACTTGGATTCGACAATGGGACCCGGAAAGTAAGCAAGAGTCGTTACAGTGGAAATTTAAGGATGAGAAGCCGCCTCGGAAATTCAAGGTCTGTCCATCGGCAGGTAAACTTATGGCTACAATCTTTTGGGACACAGAAGGGATTTTGCTCATAGATTATTTACCGAAGAAAACTACAATGAATGCTGATTATTACTCAAACTTACTATATCAACTAAGAGAGACAATAAAAGAAAAACTGCGAGGTAAACTAAGGAAAGGAATTCTGATTTTGCACGATAACGCACCACTGCATACCGCCCACACAACGAAGCTAGCAATTAAAGACAATGGCTTCGAAACCATTGACCACCTCCCTTATAGTCCAGATTTAGCCCCCTGTGACTATTTTCTGTTTAGACTTCTCAAGAAAGACCTCAGGGGACGAAGGTTTATGACCGATGACGAAATGAAGGCTGCGGTTACTGACTTTTTTGACGACAAACCGAAAGATTTTTTTTAATGGTTTAAATTCAATATTTGAAAAATTTTATAAGTGCATTTTACTAGCAGGGAACTACCCTACCCACCTCGAAGCGAAGGACGAAGTGCGCTCCCAGTAAAAGTGAACTTAACGTACATAAAATGTGTTGCGCTTTGCAGAACCTACTGTAAAGTGCACAGTTAACCGCAGTGAACATCATATACTGTTATCTCAGTGGAAATTAGTGCCTAAACAGTGAAAAAATGTGATTATATTATTCACTCTGAAGGCTGAACTGGTTGCCCCACAACATGGGGTAAAAACAAACCAATCAAGCAAACAACTTATTCAGCAAGTATTTCATAAAAGCATATTTACAAGTGCAAAAGAAATATCAACAGAGCTAGAGAAAATAACAAATCCTGATTTTAGTAACGTGGAGGACATGGAGGGATCACCACCTACAGAGACAACCGTGCCCTGGCAAATTGTACCCATCCTTAGACGAGGTAATACTGCGAAGAAAAGGAAGGCGAACTCCCCACCAGAAACCTTAAATACACAAAACAGGTACCAGTACCTACCCATTGAGGAAAACGAAGAGGTCAAAACAACTAAAAAAGAAACCCGACCTCCACCCATCTACCTCTATGGCATCCAAGACATCACAAAACTCCAGGAATTCCTCCAGACGGACTTAGAACTCGGCAGCTTTGTATTTGATATTAAAAGTAAGCAAAAATTAATCATTACCTTCAAAGATGTACAAACATATAAAAAGGCTATGCAACTTATAAAAGCTAAAGGACTTATTGGACACACATTTAGTCCGAAATCCGAAAGACCTTTTAGATTAGTCATCAAGAACCTTCATCCTTCAACACCAAAAGAAGAGATACAAACAGCCATCGAACTAACGGGTAACACAGTAGAAGGCGCAATAATTAATGCTCATTATGGACCAGAAAAAAATAAAACCCATACCTGGTTTGTCAATCTTATCCCCGGACCGAACAACAATAAAGCGAAAGAAATTAAATATATATATCACACAAAAGTCACAATAGAATATCCAAGAAAGCAAACCACAATTGTTCAGTGCAAGAGATGCCAACAATATGGCCACACCAAAAATTACTGTCTGCGTCCATTCCGCTGCGTCAAATGCACGGGAAACCACAAAACCATCGAATGCAAAAAAGAAGATAGCTCTACTCCGGCAAAATGCGCTTTCTGTCTAGGCGAACATCTAGCCAATTTCAAAGGCTGTCGAGTCTACGTAGAGATTGAAAAAAGAAAATCATTCCGAGCCCGAGCATCCAAACCACCACCACGTAATCAAAATGATGACGGAAATGCACAAGAAGGAAACAAAGAGGTCAAAAGTGACATACATAGTAGAACAAATGGACAGTCATACTCAGACTCGTTAAGAAAAGGCAAGCCTCAGTACCAAGATTCATATCAAGATGAAACAGAATCACCAAAATTAAACTCAACAATAATAGATCTACTAACAAATCAAGCTCAAAAAACAGACTTATTACTGCAGCAAATCAGTACCCTACTGAATTTGATGACAACAATAATTCAAAAGCTATCCATTTAATTTAAAAATTGCAACATGGAACATAAACGGCCTCCAATCTAGATTGGAGGAAGGAAAGACAATCATAAAAGAACATAATCTAGATGCTGTGTTGATATCTGAAACTCACCTGCCAAATAATGTTGCTGCGGGAGAGATAGTTCAAGGCTATGTGACTTACTGCACTGCACACCCAGATGGTACAGCACATGCTGGAACTGCTATCATACTGAGGCGCTCACTAAAACACTACTGCCATCAAATGTTACAAACTGAGCAAATCCAAGCAACCAATGTAGTAGTATATGACTCTCAAGGACCATTAACTCTATCAGCCGTTTACTGCCCTCCAAGACTTAGCATAAATGTAAACACCTTTGTAGACTACTTTAAGCTTCTTGGCAACAGGTTTGCCGCTGGTGGAGATTGGAACGCAAAAAATACCTACTGGGGATCAAGACTCACAACTACTAGAGGACGAGAGCTTAAAAAAGCCATGGACAGTTTGGGCCTCAACAGCTTCGCCACAGGCACTCTTACCAGCTGGCCGTCAGATATTAACAGAGTCCCTGACCTACTGGACTTTTTCAATTGCAAAAACATAAGTGATCTTTACTGTCATGTTGAGGGAAGCTTAGATGGCAGCAGTGATCATACACCAGTTATACCAACGTTGAGTACCAAACCTATATTAAAGAAAGAACCCCCGCGCCTAACGAATGACAAAACTGATTGGGAAAGCTTCAGCGAGTATATTGATGCTGAAATCAATCTTAAATTACCACTCAAATCACCCGAAGACATAGATGAAGCAACACGTCACTTGACTTCTATCATACAAACCGCATCATGGCTTTCGACACCATGCTACGACAAGGATGACGTAAGAAATGTGCCTAACACCACAACAGTCCGTAGAATGGTCTTGGAGAAACGAAGACTTAGAAGGGTATGGCATACTTCTCGAAATCCAATTGATAAAAGGGCTCTGAATAAGGCAGCATCTGAGCTTAGAAAATTCCTGAAGGATATTGAGAATGAAAATATTCAATCTAAGGTTGAGTTGCTATCAGCTTCAAGTAATGGGGATCACTCATTGTGGAAAATGGTTAAAAACTCCATGAAGCCGCAACCAACATACCCTCCGATAAAACTGGGCGAATGGGCAAGAACAGAAAAAGAAAAAGCAGAAGCATTCGCGAGCCATCTTAATAGAGTTTTCACGCCTAATGTGTCTGACAATAACGAAGAAAATCCTGAGATTGATGATTACCTAGGTACCGATACCGAAAGCCTATCTAGTCCTCCAATTAAACTAGTTACTCCAAAAGAAGTTGTAAGAAGCATTAAAGCGCTAAAGGCTCATAAAGCACCCGGCTACGACCTAATAACACCATATTTATTAAAGAAATTACCCCGCAAAGGAATAGTATTCTTAACGATTCTATTCAACAGCATCCTAAGAATGGGATACTTTCCGTCCCAGTGGAAAGTTTCTCACATTATAATGGTACCAAAACCAGGTAAACCACCAACGGAGATATCTTCCTACCGCCCAATTAGTCTGCTGCCTGTTTTATCAAAACTATTTGAGAGACTGCTTATGGAGAGATTAAGACCAGTTATGGATGAAGAATCTCTAATCCCAAATCATCAGTTCGGATTCAGGAGAAATCACTCCACTATAGATCAGATTCACAGGATAGCTAACGAGGTCCATAGTGCTATGGAACGGAGACAATACTGCTCAGCTGCCTTCTTAGATAAGCCAAGGCAACCTTTGCCTTTGCCTTTTGACAAGGTGTGGCATAAGGGGCTTCTATTTAAAGTCAAAAAATTACTCCCGAACACATTCTTCAAGATTATTAATTCCTACCTGAAAGACAGATTATTCTATGTGCAATATGGTGAACATAGCTCCCAAATTAACGAGATGCGCGCCGGAGTCCCCCAGGGATCTGTATTGGGCCCTGTTCTATATACCATATATACATCGGACTTACCTGTGTTCAGAGATGTACTGGTGGCGACATATGCAGATGACACTGCTATATTAAGTTGTGACAAGAACCACATACAAGCCTCTGTAAAGCTACAAACTCAACTGATTCAGTTAAATAAGTGGCTAAAGAAATGGAAAATCAAAGCTAGTGCCCAAAAATCTAACCATATCACCTTCACACTTAATAGACAAACATGTCCTGAAGTAAAACTAGAAGAGTCGCAAAATTTTGGATGCAGCTATGGACTGAGTCCCAAACCCCCGTTCAACTGTGAAACAACTTAACTAATATGGAAGAGAGTTGTCAATGGACTTCTCGACCCAAATGCCATACTTCATTCAACAGATTTGCTCATGGTTTACGGACCGATTGCAAGTGGTCTACCTAAAAAAAAAAAAAAAAAAACTAGCAGGGAAATATATAGAAAAATAAAAAAAATTTAGCCACGACAGTCTTTTGTTTCATTGTTAG
Source organism: Clepsis dumicolana (assembly GCA_963691665.1). NCBI lineage: Eukaryota > Metazoa > Arthropoda > Insecta > Lepidoptera > Tortricidae > Clepsis > Clepsis dumicolana. The sequence continues at coordinate 9,564,761 of OY829521.1, forward strand.
GTAGATTACTTTTCAGCCGCCCCTCGTACTTAGTTAATTGTTGCATTCTAGGCTGCCTGCAGTTCCAGGTAGCCAAAATTTTAGCACAATTCGATGTAATAATGAGCTCCAAGACCGTAATAAATTATTCTAAGAATTTTCCTTGCAAATTGCGATGAGCCTGATTACACTGTAGGTAGGTACCCTATAAGGTAGTTCGCAGGGATTATCAGCGGCGCGGGCGGCGCGGCGGATTACAGAGAAACAGGAATTAATGCTTCTACCTGATACTTTGTCACGTGAACTGGACACAACGTGTTGAGGATACAACTTCCAACTTGAACTCGTGTGAAATCTATCATGCCAGTTAAGTAGGTAAGTACGTTAGACTGATTGTAGAAATTAATTTTAAATAATTATCTATTTATGAATAAGAAAAGCCGTGATAGCCCGGTAGTTTGACCTACGGCCTCTCAAGCAGAGGGTCGTGGGTTCAAATCCCGGCTCGCACCTGTGAGTTTTTCAGAATTTATGTGCGGATTTACATTGTAATTTATCATGAGCTTTTCGGTGAAGGAAAAAATCATGAAGAAACCTGCACACTTCTGCGAAGCAATTCAGTGGTGTGTGTGAAGTTCCCAGTCCGCACTGGGCCCGCGTGGGAATTATTGCCCAAGCCCTTTCATTGTGAGAGGAGGCCTGTGCCTAGCAGTGGGAGGTAAACAGGCTGATGATAATAATAAGTAAGTATATCATACTGATTTTGGCAAAAAATGTTCTACACGAGTCGTGGCCTTGGGTGGCCAAATAAGGTGACATTAATGACATTAAGTAGGTACCTACCTGTCGGCACAACCGTTGCCGTTGTTGCCTTTGTCCGCTGCGTACTAATTGTAATACAATTGACATAAATAATGTTTTATTTATTTGACATGATGACATGAAATGCATATTTCATAAATTTTTGTTATTTGACATTTGGAGACCATATACGAGGGCTGTTTGATAAGTACCCGTTTTCTAAATATATTAATATCACTGGCCGCAAATAAGTATACCACCTTTTTAAGCCATTTTTCAGAGGCGGGAAAATTTAAAAAAAAATGGCATTCTTTTGTTTTTTTTCTCATTTGACAACGATTCAGTCAAGGCGTGAACTTAAAATTGTTAAAATGGAGAAAGAACAGTATCGGTCTGTAATTAGATTCTTATTTTTGGAAGGAAAAATATGTGATGAAATGAAAGTAAGAATGCAAGCGGTTTACCATGAATGTGCTCCTTCTATGACAACCGTCAGATATTGGTATAACGAGTTTAAGCGGGGGAGAACAACCGTCTTTGATGAGGATCGCCCAGGCCGGCCAGTTGAGGTGACTACAGACGATATGGTTAAGAAAATTTAAAATATCGTTTTAGCCGACCGCCGAATTAAACTACACCCCGGAAATGAAAGAGCAGTCGAAGCAGTGGATTTTGAACCTGCTCCAAAGAAAGCAAAAACCGTCCCATCGGCTGGAAAGGTCATGGCGACCGTTTTTTGGGATTCGCAGGGTATTATACATATTGACTATTTACAAAAGGGAAAAACAATAACAGGGCAGTACTATGCCAATTTATTGGATGAATTTGACGCCGTGTTGAAGGACAAACGACCCCATTTAAAAAATAAAAAAGTACTGTTTCATCACGACAACGCCCCGGCTCATTCGTCCAGAGTTGTGACGGCTAAATTAGCACAGTTACGCTACGAACTATTGTCTCACCCCCCGTATTCTCTAGATTTGGCCCCATGCGATTTCTTTTTGTTTCCCAACTTAAAAAAATGGCTCGGTGGCAAGCGATTTGGATTAAATGACGAAGTCATTGCCGCCACAGAGGCCTATTTTAATGACTTTCCAAAATCATACTTTTTGGATGGTTTATTGAAGCTTGAATATAGGTGGAACAAATGTATAGAGTTAAAAGGTGACTACGTAGAAAAATAAATGTATATATACAAAAAAAATGTTTTTTTTTCCCATAAACGGGTACTTATCAAACAGCCCTCGTACATCTCCAGTTTATGTATATGTATTATTATACTTATTATTTGACCGTGGAGGCGTTTTACACCTCTGCTGATTTTAAATTTAGTTTAAATTGACCCTAGAGACTATACATATCTAAGCCATTTAGATTAAGTATTATATTATAGTATTAATTCTGGGACCCTATACATCCCTTTGTAATTTAAATTTTCACAGATATTTGACCTGGAGACCCTATACATCTCCTGCTCAATTAAAACGTGCCGGAAAAAGTAAAGTGTTCTGGTTTTGCTGTTCTAATAATTACTTTTTACACTTGTTTCTAAAATGCGGTATTTTTTTTCTCTCTTAATCTTTTAATGACAGAGTGAGGTTTTTTTGTGTAATTTGTCTGTGGTTACGTATTGTAAGAGCTAATGTAACTTGTTTTTAGAAAAAATTACTTTGTGCCAAGTTTCTTGCGGCCGCATTCTTCTTGGCAATCATGGTCTTTCTGAAAGCGCTGGTAGACTCAAAAAAAAATGACGTAAAAAAGAGCATTGAATTGCCTATTTGCTGAATAAAAAAAAAATAATAAAAAAAAACAACGATGTTACCGTATTTAGCATTTGGCTGATTTGGCTAGCATTTCCTTTAGGCCATAACCGTAAGATTAGATTCAAACAAGTAGAGATCTGAAAAAGCGCATGGTAGCTGTAGGTACATTAGTAGGTAAATATATATATTAAGCCTGGTAGACAGTACTGACGATGACGACAAAAGGACTGGCAGCTTTTTCTCCAAGCGAATCAGGGAAACGCTCCCAGCCAAAAGGGCACCATGCTATATGGAGACCACATTCAGATTTAGGTTAGTTTTAATTAATTTTATAGGTACCTTACCTAGCTCGTTTTGCATTCAGTTGTTTGTATACTTAGGTATTTATATATTTTCCCCTCACTACCTCGGAAAGCCGTCTTTAATACAAGCGGGTAAAATCGCGTTTTATCCACTAGTGGAGAAAGTAATTGGACCTTGGAGTGGAGCGCGTTCAAGTAGCCTTTGACAGATAACAAAACGTAAAACGCTCATAATAATGGTTCGTTCGATATTAATTATCATTAAATAAATGATGAATGATTTGAAAATTTTATATAAAATACCAAATTTAGCTTTATTCTTAAAATTCTATAATAAACATTTGTTTTAGTGATGTGATGGCGATTTATTTTTATGAGCTGTTTTTTGCATGTTGCGCTTTCCTCGCTATAGTGAGGTGAAAAGTTTTGTGTTACACACGGGTGCAAATGTATTTTACTTCTCGTGTGTTGAAACACTCGCTACGCTCAGGATTCTGTTTTAGAACCACTCGCTTCGCTCGTGGTTCAACTATGCAAACCTTTCGCTTGCTTGTGTTTCAATTCCACACTCGCGGGTAAAATACAATTTTGCACCCTTGTATAACAAATAACTATTGTCACTTTGTGTGATAAGCACCTACATATTTTTGCCCTTTCAGACTGTAATTTTCTTTCTTCCAAGTTATGCAGTTATAAACTCGCATCTTTAGTCATAATGAGAAACAAATATTGGTACCTATCTCACAGTGGCGGGGCGTGAAAATTTTTGTAGGTAAAGCCGGAGCAAAAAAAATCGTAGGTAGGTAGGTACTAGTTTGAATATTAAGTACAACAACTGTTACCGCCGCCGCGCCGCCCCGCTACCGCTGCCAATGTCTGCGTTTGCAGCTCAATTTAACTATGTGTAAACCACCTTCGCTATATTTGACATCACTGCCTGGTGTATAACAACATAATATGAAAATGACCTTTCAAAAAGCCGTTATGTAAGTACGGATATAAGTACCTATACAAAAAAAATCTAAGCAAATATCGGCACAACAGGTAGGTATCGGTCAACCAATTACCTATACTTATCGTTGTAATGAAATGAGCTAAGTATATAAATATATTTTATATATTTTTAAAGAACCCGTCTTTTCGTATTAAAAAATGTAAGCATACTTTCATTGAACAGACAGTCAGTTTTAACAACAGACAATCATAATCAATTATCCCGAAAATAATTGCCAAGTGAAACAATTGCCTTAAAATCTTTAAAAATTAAAATATATACACTTACAGGTATAGTTACTAAAACGAACCTCGAAGCAGGACACGCACGCGCGGTAAAACACACACTTGTACAAAACAATGACAATGACAAACATTGATTTTCACTGGTTTTACTTATCAACACTGAACAGATATGTATTTTTTATATAAAACAACCATTTGCAAGAAAAGGATACTTAAACGAATTTCTGAGCGCCGAGTACCTAGTGAAAAAAAAAAGGGAATTTAAGGCTCCAAATTTTGAATCGTAATGTTTCCATTTTGATTATAATTTTCTAGTTATAAGTAGTCAAATTGTTATTTAAATTGAAATTCTAATCAAACGTTAATTTCTCCTGTTTATTTCGTCGCCGTAATTTTAAATATCTGTACATCATGTCATGGCAACAACTACATCTCATCGAGTCATCGACAAGTACATCACGCGGCACAAGCGCAGCGGTGCTGCCGCCACGCGTCGCTCTCAAGTAACTAAGTTTGCGTTAAAAGAAAGCTTCTGCTAAAGTTAACCTTATGATTAACTTCATAAATTCTAATTCTAAATGTAATAACCTGTAAAATTTTTGCTTATTGGAGTCTTTCGCGCGCTATGCTCACAAAAAAAAGTTTCTGAAGAAGCACCTTATGATTAACACGCAAAGTCTAATTTTAAATTTAATAACCCGTTAAACATCGGCCTAACTAGTTATTAATTCCATAGGTAGAATTTTGCGAAAGTGTGCAATTTTAGCCAATGAGTTCTGTAAATGTGTGAGTGCAGGATTCTGATATTTTCGGCCGCATTACCAATGATTATGAATGAAATCGATTTTGTGCGAGAGCGTGCGTATTTGGAGTGAAAGAATGAACGAATGTTTATATGCATTGTAGTTAAAAAATGTTTGAAACTTATTACGGGCGAGTAAGGCTATACTACAGCGGGTTCTTTAGAGATGCGTTTGGTTCTTCAAAATTTATGGGAGGCTATTGGGAATCGGCTTGTTAGCACGCTTCGCCACTGCTATCTCGATAGTTTACAGGTCAATTTAACAAAAGTTCCTGCTTACCGAAAGTACATACATTACATACTCGTGCAGCACCCGCCAGAAATATACACCGATACAGGTAGGCGGTGTTCAAATAAAAAAGGGGCGACCGCCTCCACCTTGATGTCGCACGAAGCATTTCAAGCAACGAACGAACATTCGCTTCTTGTCTCTGTCTCTCTCGCACAGATGTACCTACCTGCTGCCGGCGCGCGTTCATTTATACTGCGTGGGAGCGAGAGCGGCATATTTATTTATTATAGGGACAGATTACAGGAGCGCGAAAGAGACAAATCAATTGTACATAGGTATTTATTTTTGTGTTCAACAATAGTAGAAATAAAACAAAATTATTTATTAAAAAAAAAAAACCCTACTGCAAAAACAACTAAAAAGTGAAAAACTAACTCATTGTAAGTAGGTATGTACTTTATACTTATGTTGGTAACTTGAATGCAGGCGGGGGCAAACAAAATTAATCGCTATATAAAATCGTTTATCGCTCATTGGTAGATAACAATAGGTGGATAAACCTTACCGTGCTAGAGAGGTTAGTTGCATCGTCTCTCCAAACGAACCCCTCCTCTTTTCTCATCCGGGCTTGGGACCGGCAACGGCAGAGTTAGTTAGTTTTTTTTTGTTTAAAAAAAACTTAACTTTAACTATCTGTCAATTATCATAACGTTTATGCTTACTTATGCAGGAGTATGTGTCGATGACTATTACGGCTCACTGCAGCATGTAGTCGGTCCCTTCATTGGCTTCGGCGAGCGCGCGGCGCAGCGAGGCCGGCAGCGCGGGCGCGCGGCGCAGCGGGGGCAGCGGCGGCAGCTGCAGCGCTTCGTCCGACTTCTCGTATCTGCTGTGCGCCGAACACTGCAGCCACAAGTGCTCCACCTCGTCCTCCGTCAACTTGAGCGTCGACTCCTGCCGTAGCATAGTTTTCAGGGCGCTACTGGAATCATCACGTTCTGTGATTCTATGGGGTAGTTGAAGGCAAGTCTTAATGACCGGTATGTACGACGACGATGGCGACGATTTTGACCTTCCATTCGACTTCGAAGCAGGCAGAGTCATATTCTCCCAAAGACTGGGATCAATGGGAGCTACGAATTCGTGACTATCTATCTCCGTGGTACTTTGTTGCGACAGGGAAGAGACGTTGCTGACTGGAACTGTCCCGTTTAGTGGAGCCGGCGATTGCAACTTCACCTTCTTTTGGGACGTTCTATTGATGGGTTTTGTTAATTTGTCATCATCAGTCTTTCTCTTTGTTTGTTTTGAAGAGTCTTTAGGCGGCGTCATATTTTCCCATAGCTGAGGGTCGATAAGTTCAACGAATTCGTATTTGATTCTGCCCGCGGTATTTTGTTCTGCGCTGCTGTTGCTTAATGTCGATGGTTTGATCGTTGTTTGGAGCATCTGGAGGGGAGGGCGGACCTCGCCGCTGTCGGGCAGCACGACCAGAATGCTGTCTCTAGCCTTGGAGGACTGGGCCTTCATCAGCGCCATTTGCCATTCCTCCGAAGGGTTCACGACATCGTAAAAGATGACCCTGGAGTCGGCGTTGCTCCGTTCGGCATTGCGAAACAGAGGACCGTACTGCAGTCGGATCCGCTCCGGCTTTGTAGTGCATTTTAGGAATACAGAGATAATAATCTCTGTAGGTGCGGCCCCACATTTTTGGACCTGGTACGGTGGCTCCTCAAATACTGAAACAAAGAAGAAAAATCTATTACAAAAAATATCAAAATAGTATTTTATCATATTTACGTTAAATTGTACGATAATATATCAAATTGCCTAATGGTACTCACCTCTTTCGGGATAGGGGAAAAGGTTTTCGGGGCGCAGCTGGAACACGACCTTGCGCACGAGCGGAGCGATGTCTGCGCCGGCGACGCCGCGCACCCACACGCGCCAGTCCAGCGCCGCCGCACGGCCCGGCGGCCCCCGCCGCGGCTCGCACGCGTGGCCTACCTCCAGCCAAATGCGGTCACTCAACTGCGAAATAAACAAACACCTAGAGTTAAAAAGAACAATAACGAATAAAAGCAGAATTCAGAAAAAAAGGTATTATTTAAGTGGTTGTGACTGACTGCTTAATTGCTTCTAGTTTAATTAATTTAAAAAATCGGCTGGAATGTCAGTTATCATTGAGATCTCTATTTCTTTGAAACTAAGTAAGTAAGTAAACACTTTATTGTACAAAAAATAGGATAAAACACAAGTTACAACAATAACATTTGAGTACAAAGGCAAACTATTACAATAATAAAGATAACGATGTAGTACCTAACAAAATAGACTTTCTTTAAAATTGCTACGGCTAAAATTCAATCACTAATGCTTAATGCACAACATATAATTATATAAAAATTAAAATGGTAGTAACATTGATATATTCACAAATCCACTGACAAAGTTAATCAGAAGTAATATGGTGACTTAAGGAAAGCCATAAAACTAACCCTTGGTTCAGTTGAGCTCCTCGGCCATGCCGGAGCACACACTTGCGCAGCGTTCGGTGTAGCCATGTTATTAGGAATTAGTTCCATTGTTTAATGCAAATCACAGTTTTAATCAAAAAACGAAAAGATCCGATTGCACAAAAACAGACGAATGCACTGTCACGAGGTGAAAGCAGTACTGACTTACCTTCAGGTAGCCAATACCCTTGCACATTACCCCCGCCCCCGCATCAGCGCTAGGCGGCTGCCCCCGCCAATCCCCGTCACCAGCACAGCACCGCTAACGGCAAACTCGCGTGAGACCTAACGGAAAGTCTTCCAGACTTTTTTTTAAATATTTTGATTTAAGAACTATATAAAACGCCAAACATGACAAATAAACTGAGAAAGTAATACCGGACCGGTGCCAACGATGGCTCGATGATATTACTTGGCACGGCCCGAATACATTGAAAATATTGTAGACGTGCCTATAGTCATCCCTTGGGTTAGTACTTTATATACTTTGATAAATGCTTTTTGTATCAAAAATACTCTAACGTAGGTACCAATATGCATATTATCTTATCATACGCGTTGGTCTATACATGATTATCGCCTTACAATCCAACCCAATCCAATTTATACCAACTGTTTATGATGGAACCTTTCTTTCAAATCTGTTAATTTTCTTTACTTGCAAAAATTTACTGCCTCATATATTGGGTTAGGGGAAAGTTTATTTTAACATATAAAAATAATAATTGAGTTTAATTAAATAATTAAACGCTAGATTCACGAATGCTTTTTTCGAGACAGATCAAGACAAGGACGCCTAAACGAAAACAAACGTGCTTATGGAAAGTCCACTTTTACTTGCAACTTGCTAACAAAATAATTGGAATTCAATCAAGAAATTGTAGTAATCGGAGGAGTCATTTTACGTATTCTTACCTGGTGGTATAAGAAAGCGCAACAGTGAGTTGGTGATATATGTATATTTTTTTTATACGACGAGGAAGGCAAACGAACAAGTAGGTGACGTGATGGTAAGTGATCACCACTGCCCATAGACACCCGCAACCCCGGCGGGTTTGCAGATGCGTTGCCAACCGTTATTACTCTCCACTGCGGAACACAACAGTGCAAGCACTGCTGCTTAGCTGCAGGATTAGCGAGAAAGATGGTGGCAGCGATCCGGGCGGCCCTTGCACAGTGTCCTACCACCCGCAAAATACATGCAACTAAGATTGCTGCTTAGAAAAACTCCGTTTTCATTGGAAAGACACTCGTTACGCTGATATGAAAGAAAGATTGAAGCACTTGAATTGGAGAAACAAACCCATAAGGCATGAAGACCGAAATCAAATGCATTTTCTTTTTAATTTAATGCCTGTTTTTGCAAGATCAACAAAATAATCAGGTTTGAAAGATTTTTATAAATAAACGGCTAATGTGGACATAATCCAAACGCATAGGTACTATTGGATCGCTGCGACAATGAATTAGCGGTATGATAGGGCAAATATTGTACAAATGAAAAGAGATGCGTCATCATCATCATTCATTAATTCATTGATCATTTCTTGATTCTGAATATATTTATTCAACATAATTAACAAATTATAGTAAAAAGTTATTAACACAAAAAATGTCTGAATTTTGTTTCAACTTATTACGTTGCAGCGGCTCGTTATTGCTATTTTTCTACTAACATACTGCTTATTTTACTTTTCTGATTTACATTTTTATCAATATTTTTCTGTTGATACCGTTTTCTTGATAAAAACAAAATTAAACTAAAAGTCTGAAAATGAACTTTCCCTGAGCTCACACGCGAGTTTGCCGGGAGCGGCGGTGGTGATGGGGATGCGCGTGGGCAGCGCGGAGCTCTGTGCCGGGGGCACGGCTGACGAGCCGGCTACCTGAAGTGAAGTCGCTTCAGTCGTGTTGCAGCCCTTTGACAGTGCACTTGTCTTTTTGTGGTTTTACGCGCGATCTGATATTTCAGTTTTTTGATTTTAACTGTTTTTCTCTTTCTAATTGTACATACAATGGCTCCATCTAACACTGTACGAAGTGATACCTCTTCAACGCGTTCACCAGATTCGACTGATCCACAGGTTAGTTTAAAGAAATTTTTAGCTATTTGCCTTTGATTTGCTTTATATATAAGTGCTTTACTTATTTCCCAAGTTAAATTACATATGTCCAAGTATATTTCAATGTTTTCATCTCGTGAATATGCTATTCAAAAACAGAACTTACGTGCATTTATGTGGCAAATTTCATCACATTAGTTACATTTATTAATTACTATTGGTATCATCTCAAATGCACTTTTTTCTATATTTTTTTCATTATTGTATAGTTTTTTCTCTTAGCATTAATGTTTAATATATTGTCATTGTTTTTTTTCAATCAATATTTTTTTAATTTGCAGTTGAACCAACGCATCTGGCTGGAAGTGGGACACACCTACGAGCGGCGTTATTGGAAGTCAGGCCGCGCGGTGCCGGAGGACTGGCGCGTGTGGGTGCGCGGCGTCGCCGGCGCAGACATCACAGCGCTCATAGACAAAGTGGTCTTCCGGCTGTGCCCTGACACGCAGTTCCCGTTCCCCAAGAGAAGTGAGTAAACTTGTATTTCTATTGAGTTAGTTGTATTATTTTATTTGTTTTTTTATTCATCTAATTGGAGCATTATTTTGAAATATTTTTTCGTTTGTTTCAGTATGTCTTGAAGCACCGTTCGAACTCGAAGAAGCCGGTTCTGCGCCCACTGAAATAATTATCGACGTGCATCTCAAGTGTGGCACGAAGCCGGAAAAAATTCAGTTGAAGTACGGTTCGCTATTCGACAAAGCCGAAGAGAGCAGGGCCAACTCCAGATGCGTCTTTTATGACGTGCAGAAGCTCCCGGAGCAACCGAGAATGAAGTTGCCACAGACCATCGCCGAGGTCTTCCCTCGCTCTCGCACTCAACAAGCAGCATTTGCAAACCATGATGTCACCAATAAGAAGTTCGTCGAACCCATTGAACCCTTGTTGTCGCATAAGCAAATGTTGCTTTTTGAAGGCTGCGCTTTATGCGACAAAGCCGAGTCCGGTGGTTCAATCTGTCCGCTATTACTGTCGGAAAACGCTTCGACACCTGACCATTCAAAAATGAGCAAATTAGCGTCATCTCCCACTGCAAAGAAGCTGCCAAAAATTAAAAAATCTCTATCACCGCGCAGTGTCTACAAAACATTAAACGAGAGATGTAGAAAACTCGTGTTGAAGGAATCGGTGGAACCCAGTGGTTCCGCCCGCCGCCACTGCCGCCGCTGCCTGACCCGAGTGACGCCATGCCCGAGCTGCCAGCCTCGGCGCGTCCCCAAGCTCCCGCTGATGTGATGTCGAAACTGGCTACGTGTTAGTGAACATGAGAGCAGCCAGTAGTCGACACTTACAACGACGCTCGTCGATACTGAACCTGATTACGCATTGCAGTGCAGTAGTCGACAGTTAATGCTGCATTATAAATATCTTTGCAGATACCCACAGTTACGTTTTTTTTTACAAAAAAAAACTAACTAACTCTGCCGTTGCCGGTCCCAAGCCCGGATGAGAAAAGAGGAGGGGTTAGTTTGTTGTGACGATACAACCACAATCCCTCAACACTGAGTAGATAACTATTTTATGAGGGAAAAATTAACTGTTTATAGCAAAGCAAATTGTTGATCCAAAGTTTCTCTGTACGAAATAAGTAGGTACTCAAGTACATATATTAGTTCTAACCAGGTTCGTAATTAGCCTCCATTGCCACATTTCAGGCTATAGCCACAGTGTAAAGAGCTTATACCTACCAGTGGTCCGACGCCTTTGATGTTTGCGTAAATGCCGACACCGCAACCGCATGGCCAAACATACAAAGATTTTAACGCTTTTGCCCAGTGTTTTAAGAAGTCCAGTGTTCGCAGAGCCCTGCTACTAACCAAAATGTACCCAGTGTGGGGTCATCTTATATTGGTATTTGAAAACTACAGACAGACATAAACATTTAAGATTTTGAGACTTTTCGGAGTGGTTGTGCTATAAGAGCTACCTTCAGACCAAATTTCAAGTTACTAGGTCAACTGGAAGTACCCTTTAGGTTTTCAAGTTACGGCAATTTGTATGGAAACAATCTTTTTAATGACTGTATCTTTTGATTGCATTGACTTAGTAGTTTGATTTTTTCACAGCTTCAAGTGACTGCAGGCTTGAGTATTGCTACCTTCAAGCGTTCCAGAGAAAAAGGGTCGGGACAGACAGACAGACGAGCAACAAAGTGATCCTATAAGGGTTCCGTTTTTTCCTTTCCTCTAAAAATAATTGACCGAGCGAAGTGTCTCAGTTTCAGCTTGCACAGAAAATCTTGGTCAAAAAACTTTTTAACCCCCGACGGAAAAAAGGGGTGTTATGAGTTTGACCGCTATGTGTGTCAGCCTGTGGCACCGTTGGTTTGAACCGATTTGAATGCGGTTTTTTTATTTGAAAGCAGGTTTTCTAACGATGGTTCTAAATATGTTTTATAAAAATCGGTTCAGCTTTGAGATAATTTACATTTTGAAATGAAAATGTCGGGGGGGGCGGGGGGTTATAAGTTCAAATCTAAAACGTGAGAGCCCGTTGATGTCTTCAGTGTTCGGAAACCAGAGCCCAGAAGCTCCTTGATAATTATCTTGGAAAGTGAAGTGCTTAGGTATAAATAGTATAAGGTAGGTACGAGTAGGTGGGTAGGTAGTAGTTACGCCAGTTCGCGACCGATTAGTGGAGTTGTCAAATTCAGAACGACAAAAAAAATTTTTTTTGAATAAATAATGGAAAAAAATAACGCTTATGGTGAATATATACTTAGTCTACTTTCATTTAATGTCAAATATTTTCCAGTGAGACCTATAAATAATTAATCAAAAAACAATAAAGCTGAAAATGCGAGTTTTACTAATTTTCGACAGAAATTTCCAGTTTTCGACTTTATAGTCGCCAGTTCTCGACTATGGGATTTGACGAAAAATACATGGAGAACTCTAATACTATAAATTCGTTATATAATAAAAACCCGTTCTTTGTTAAAATATAAAATGTATACAATACAACATTATGACAACAAAATAAAGCACGTAACTAGGTCAATCTTTTATTTATTAATATTTCTAATTATAAAAATTAAAATCTCATTTTTTAATAACGCTACTTTTATCAGCTAAGGAGATTTCGGTACTAAAGGTGGGTGCGAAGCGGCAGTACATGCCCTGCGCACCTACCTTAATAACGATCAGTGTGAGGTTTTACTGCATTTTTAATGCATTTAATTCGGTAAACAGGGACACCTTGCTCACACAATTAGGAATAATATTCCGGAAATTTATAATTACCTACTTAACTGTTATCATGAACCTTCTAAATTAATGTACAAAAGCAACGAATTATCTTCCGAAGTCGGCTGTCAGCAGGGTGATCCCCTCGGACCAGCCATTTTCAGTTTAGCCATTAACCCCATCATTCAAAATTCAAAGTCCAAATTTAACGTATGGTATCTTGATGATGGTTCCCTAGGAGGTGATGCAGTTACGGTACTTTCAGATCTCTCAGAAATTATAAATAAATTTAAGGCCATTGGTTTAGATTTAGATCTAAACTTTAATGAATGCGAACTGTTCATAAACAATGCGATCCGATCCGATCTCTTCCAACATTTTAATTTACTTTGTCCAAATATCAAAATTGTCGATAAGCAAAACTTAAGCCTCCTAGGGTCACCAATCTTCGACGATGCCATTCCAGATTTAAACGCAAAAACTGTTTCAAAATTTCAAAATTCTGCAGACCGGCTGCTGGAAATCAGTGCTCACACTGCTATCACTATTCTAAAATTTTGCCTTTTTGTGCCAAAATTTACTTATTTGCTTCGTTGTTGTCCCTTTTGGAAACATCAAAATTCTCTGACCTCAATTGATTCCCTTATAAAAACTTCTTTGGAATCTATACTTAACTTACAATTCAATGAGCAATCTTGGAGCCAGGCTTCCCTTCCTATCAGATATGGTTGGCTAGGTATCCGCAAAATTTCTAATGTTGCTTTATCAGCGTTCCTATCATCTGTCCACAGCACGTCCACCCTCGCATGTAAAATCCTAAAGGATTGTCCTTCAAACTACGAGACGACGGGTTTGGTCGATGTTAGGAATGCTTGGCTCATAAGCCATAGCTTGTCCGGGTGAAAATCCTCCCGCTTATCCAAATTTCCAACGGAGCTGGGATGACTCACTATCCAAATTAACTTATTCTAATATTCTCAGTTCCAGTTCAGGCCCAGACCGCGCAAGGCTTTTGGCTGTGGCAAGAAAGGAATCCGGTGACTGGCTTCATGCTTATCCTTCCGTTAACACCGGAACCTTTCTTGAGCCTGAAACACTGAGAATTGCAGTCGGGCTAAGACTGGGTGTTGCGCTGTGTTCACCACACCGTTGCCTCTGTGGCACCAATGTGGACGAAACGGGACACCATGGTCTTTCCTGTCAAAAGAGCGCCGGCCGTTTCTCCCGTCATGCCGCGCTCAATGACATAATCCGCCGGGCTCTTGCCTCTGCAAACGTGCCGGCCATTTTGGAGCCAAGCGGCATTGCCCGCGACGATGGCAAAAGGCCGGACGGTATGTCTCTGATTCCCTGGAGAATAGGTACTTGGGTAGGGTTTTTTCTGGTTTGGGATGCGACCTGTGTCGATACAGTAGCACCCTCACATCTCCAGGGAACCACACAAAAAGCGAGGCCGGCAGCGCGGGCGCGCGGCGCAGCGGGGGCAGCGGCGGCAGCTGCAGCGCCTCGTCCGACTTCTCGTATCTGCTGTGCGCCGAACACTGCAGCCACAAGTGCTCCACCTCGTCCTCCGTCAACTTGAGCGTCGACTCCTGCCGTAGCATAGTTTTCAGGGCGCTACTCGAACCATCACGTTCTGTGATTCTATGGGGTAGTTGAAGGCAAGTCTTAATGACCGGTATGTACGACGACGATGGCGACGATTTTGACCTTCCTTTCGACTTCGAAGCAGGCAGAGTCATATTCTCCCAAAGACTGGGATCAATGGGAGCTACGAATTCGTGACTATCTATCTCCGTGGTACTTTGTTGCGACAGGGAAGAGACGTTGCTGACTGGAACTGTCCCGTTTAGTGGAGCCGGCGATTGCAACTTCACCTTCTTTTGGGACGTTCTATTGATGGGTTTTGTTAATTTGTCATCATCAGTCTTTCTCTTTGTTTGTTTTGAAGAGTCTTTAGGCGGCGTCATATTTTCCCATAGCTGAGGGTCGATAAGTTCAACGAATTCGTATTTGATTCTGCCCGCGGTATTTTGTTCTGCGCTGCTGTTGCTTAATGTCGATGGTTTGATCGTTGTTTGGAGCATCTGGAGGGGAGGGCGGACCTCGCCGCTGTCGGGCAGCACGACCAGAATGCTGTCTCTAGCCTTGGAGGACTGGGCCTTCATCAGCGCCATTTGCCATCCCTCCGAAGGGTTCACGACATCGTAAAAGATGACCCTGAAGTCGGCGTTGCTCCGTTCGGCATTGCGAAACAGAGGACCGTACTGCAGTCGGATCCGCTCCGGCTTTGTAGTGCATTTTAGGAAAACAGAGATAATAATCTCTGTAGGTGCAGCTCCACTTCTTTGTACGGTGTTCGGTATAGTGTTTGATATGGTGGCTCCTCAGACACTGAAACAAAGAAAAAAAAAACAATTATAAAAAATTTACGTTAAATAACATTCATAGTTTTTATTTCAAATATTTAAAACATATTAAGTACATTGTAAAACTTAAAGCTAAAATATAAAATACTAACTAAACTAAAGGCAAAAAATCTCTCCCAGATCGCCGCCAATGGGAAGGGTGCCCAGAAGGCTGGCAGCATTGCCACGTTGTATGGCAATGCTGATTCGCTGAGCGAAGTATTGGCCAGCCCTCTGGTCACGGGAGGCCTCTATAAGGCGCGCCGAGAGATCTCTATATAAATGGCGCGCGCTAGGCCCTCAAGGCCCCAGAGTTTCGACCCCAAGCGCCTCAAATATGTAATTGCATTATTTAAGGTCTTCTGCTGAGTGAGTCCGCGGCAGAGCCAGCAACATTTTGGGTCCTTGAAAGGTGGGTCGGTGCGAGGGTATCCACACAAGTGGCGTCCTATACTAAGTTCCAACCCATCCGCCAAGGAACCAGTGTCAGACCGTCGGGCCTCTTACCATCGTCTCTAGCCAGGCCGATTAGGTTCCAAGATAATATATAAATTTCCTAAGATAACTCGCCTCTTACGGGATAGGGGATAGGCGTAGCTGGAACACGACCTTGCGCACGAGCGGAGCGATGTCTGCGCCGGCGATGCCGCGCACCCACACGCGCCAGTCCAGCGCCGCCGCACGGCCCGGCGGCCCCCGCCGCGGCTCGCACGCGTGGCCTATCTCCAGCCAAATGCGTTTATTCAACTGCGAAATAAACAAACGCCTAGAGTTAAAAAGAAAAGATTAATTATAAACGAAATTTAAATTCAGAAAAAGAGGTATTATTAATGTTGTTATACCTACTTAATTGCTTCTAGTTGGATTAATTAAAAAAACAGGCCAAGTGCGAGTCGGTTTCGCGCACGAGGGTTCAGTAGAAATATTTTTACGCTTTTCCCCAGTGTTTTAAGAAGTCCAGTGTTAGCAGAGCCCTGCTCCTACGCAAAATGTTGCGCGGGGTCAACTTATATTGGTCTGCGAAATGTACAGACAGACATAAAAAATTAAGATTTTGAGATTTTTTTTCAGTGGTTGTGCTATAAGAGCTACCTTCATACCAAATTTCAAGTTTCTAGGACAATTGGAAGTACTATTTAGGTTTTCGGATTTCGGCAATTTGTATGGAAATAACCTTTTTATTGACTGTATCTTTTGATTGGTTGGACTTAAAAGGTTGATTTTTTTCACAGCTTCAAGGGACTGCAGGCTTGAGTATTTGATAATAATTTCAGTGTGCTACCAGACAGATAGACGGACGGACAACAAAGTGATCCTATAAGGGTTCTGTTTTTTTCCTTTTGAGGTACGGAACCCTAAAAATCGGCTGGAATGTCAGTTATCGTTGAGATCTATATTTCTTAAAAACTATTACATTAATAAAGACAACGGTGCAGTACCTAACAAAAGAGACTTTCATTGAAATTGCTACGTTAGAATAAAATCCTGTCACTAATGCTTTATTTATGCAGCATTTTTATCAGAATTAAAATGGTGGCAACAATATTATTCATAAATCTACTATCAAAGTTTAATCAGAAGTAATATGGTGACTTAGGAAAGGCAAGATTGAGAAGCCATAAAACTAACCTTTGGTTCCGTTGAGCTCCTCGAACATGCCGGAGCACACACTTGTGCAGTGCAGCGTTCGGTATAGCCATGTTATTAGGAATTAGTTCCATTGTTCAATGCAAATCACAGTTTTAATGAAAAAACGAAAAGATCCGATTACGCAAAAACAGACGTATGTACTATCATTATCACGAGGTGAAAGCAGTACCGACGTACCTAGGTACTTAAATATGATTTTATTTCGAACACAATACCTGTATTGTTTTATGAATAAATACTATGAATATGACTGCAGGTAGCCAACACCCTCGAACATTACCCCCGCCCCCGCGCCCCCGTCACCAGCACCGCACCGCTCCCGGCAAACTTACGTGTAAGCTTAGAGAAAGTTTTCCGACTTTTAATTTAATTTTGATTTTTATTCAAAAATGATATCAAACGCAAAACATGAATCGAAAAATACACTGAGAATGCTTTCTCAGTGATCTGGTATTGCTATACCAGACCGCTGCAACGATGGCTCGATGATATTACGCGGCACGGTCCCAATAAATTGAAAATGAGGTAGAGTCATATATTGGGTTACTATTTTGTATAATTTCATGCGCTTTATGTATCAAAAATACTTTAATGTACCTATACGCATCTTTTAACATACGCGGCGATCTTTTGCACGATCATTGTCTTGTAATGTGGCAGCGATCCAATTACGATACCAATTGTTTGTGTTTGTATAACCTTTCTTTCAAATCTGTAAATTTTGTTCGCTTGCCAAACTTGACTGCCTCGTAATTTATCTGAGGGGAAAGTCCATTGTAACATGTAAAAATAAATATTGAGTTTTTTTAAATGTAGAGAATTTGAATAGACGCAAAATTTACGGAAATGTAAGGTGCTAAGGGAAAGTCCACTTTGACTTTCAAACAAAATAATTGGAATTTAATCAAGTTCTTATTCATAACTGATGCTATAAGAAAGCTGTAAAGATGAGTTGGTGATATTGGTCGTAAATGCAACTAAGATTGCTGCTTAGGAAAAGTCCGTCTTTATGGGAAAAACACACTCGTTAAAATGTCAGGGAGAAAAATAAAAATAAAAGATGCAAGAACTTGAATTCATAAGGCATGAACACCGAATCAAAATTTATTTTTCCTAAAAATTCTACTGAAAAGCTACCAATGAAAAAAAATCTGAATTAAATTTTCCATAGTTCCATTTTTTTGCGTTGCAATGGTCTGCTATTGCTATAAATAATCTGATGTAAGTTTTCGTCAATATTTTGCATTTGACACCGTTCTTGAATCAAAACTGAATAAAATTAATGGTCTGAAAATGAACTTTCCCCAAGCTCACACGCGAGTTTGCCGGGAGCGGCGGTGGTGATGGGGATGCGCGTGGGCAGCGCGGAGCTCTGTACCGGGGGCGCGGCTGACGTGCCGGCTACCTGAAGTGAAGTCGCTTCAGTCGTGTCGCAGCCCTTTGACAGTGCACTTGTCTTTTTGTGGTTTTACGCGTGATCTGATCTTTTAGTATATTAATTTAAACGGTTTTTCTTTTTCTCCTTGTTACCTACAATGGCTTCATCTAACGCTGTACGAAGTGATACCTGTTCAACGCGTTTACCAGATTCGAGTGATCCCCAGGTTAGTTCAGCGCCCTTTTAGTTTTTTTTTTACACTTGCCTTTAATTTACCCTTATAAATATGAATGTGACCTTCTGAGTTCAATGACATATTTCAATGTTTTCATCTCGTTAACATGTTATTAAAAAAAAAAAAACAGAATCATAGGCTATACAGAACAGGCAGGGGTACATTTAAATGGCAAATTTCTTCACATTAGTTAGATTTATAAATTACTGTTGCTATCAATGTAAATGGCGAACTTATTTTTTTTATTTTATCAGTTTATTTAGATATTACACATTTTTACACAGCCCTGTATGGCTATACAGAACAGGCAGGGGTACATTTAAATGGCAAATTTCTTCACATTAGTTAGATTTATAAATTACTGTTGCTATCAATGTAAATGGCGAACTTAATTTTTTTATTTTATCAGTTTATTTAGATATTACACATTTTTACACAGCCCTGTATTACCAGTAATGCCAATTTTTTTTCTAGATTCTTCTCTTAGCAATCATGTGTTAAGTATTATCGTTGTTACTTCACTCATATATGTTTATTTGACAGTTGAGCCAACGCATCTGGCTGGAAGTGGGACACACCTACGAGCGGCGTTATTGGAAGTCAGGCCGCGCGGTGCCGGAGGACTGGCGCGTGTGGGTGCGCGGCGTCGCCGGCGCAGACATCACAGCGCTCATAGACAAAGTGGTCTTCCGGCTGTGCCCTGACACGCAGTTCCCGTTCCCTAAGAGAAGTGAGTAAGCGTATGTTTTTGTTTATATTGATTTAGTTAGGTTATTTTTGCGTTACTCATCTGATTAGAGCATAATTTTAAAATACTTTTCTGTTTGTTTCAGTATGTCTCGAAACACCATTCGAACTCGAAGAAGCCGGTTCTGCACCGACCGATATACTGATCGACATACACCTCAAGTGTAGCACGAAGCCACAGCAATTCGAAGTGCAGTACGGCTCGCTGTTTAATAAAGCCGAAGAAAGCAGTGCTGACTCGCGATGCATTTTTTATGACGTGCAGCACCCCTCAGCACAACTGATTATGATGAAATCAATGACTCAGAGCAGCGGTAGCGACAGTGACGAGGTCCGCCCTCGGCGCCACGCACACTTGCCAGCAATAGCAAGCTGTGAAGATAACATAAAAGAAGTCGTCGAGCCCACTGAACCCCAGCTGTCGCACAAGCAAATGTTGCTGTTCGAAAGCTGCGCTATATGCGACAACACATCCAGTGGTGCAATCTGCCCGCTGCTGCTTCAGATCGTCGAGCCCACTGAACCCCAGCTGTCGCACAAGCAAATGTTGCTGTTCGAAAGCTGCGCTATATGTGACAACACATCCAGTGGTGCAATCTGCCCGCTGCTGCTTCAGAGACACAGGAAAAGAAAAAGTTACGACCTCGCCAATCCTACCAACCCCAAGCAACAGAAAAATCAGCCATCACAAAACGGTTCTAAGCATAACAATTTTAAGAGGAAAATGATAAAGCCCAGTGGTTCCGCCCGCCGCCGCTGCCACCGCTGCCTGACCCGACGGACGCCATGCTCGAGCTGTCAGTCTCCACGCTCTCGCTGATGACAAAACTGACTACGCGTTAGTGAATAGTGACCCTGACGTTTACGACTGTCTGACGCTCGCCGCAGTGACTACGTGTTGCTATAGCCAGTAGTCGACCCATGCTTCTGCATCTTAGTTATATTTATACTTAGTTTAGGTAATAGTTTTGTAATTTGTGTATTATTTGTATGGATTTGTAAATAATAACTAATTAACTCTGCCGTTGCCGGTCCCAAGCCCGGATGAGAGAAGAGGAGGGGTTAGTTGAGAGACATTGCGAGTAACCTTGCAACCAGAAAATGTCAACACTGAGTATTGGGCGGCACCTTCAATCTTCAATTCAATTCAATGTTTAAAAATATGGCTCCATCGATACAATCGATAATTTCGCCAATGTCGAGTATAAAGACACTATCAGTGTAGAAGACGTTGTTCGGTAGGTAATATTAACGTTGTGGTTAGTTAGGTTAGACTTCACAGCCTAACCTAAAAACCCAACCCCTCCCCCCCTTCGTCGGATATTAGGCAACGGTTAACTATTTTAATAAATAAAATACGAGGGGCGGCTGAAAAGTAATCTACCTAACAATGAAACAAAAGACTGTCGTGGCTAATTTTTTTTTATTTTTCTATATAGTCCCCTGCTAGTAAAACGCACTTATAATTTTTTTCAAATATTGAATTTAAACCATTAAAAAAAAAATCGGTTTGTCGTCAAAAAAGTCAGTAACCGCAGCCTTCATTTCGTCATCGGTCATAAACCTTCGTCCCCTGAGGTCTTTCTTGAGAAGTCTAAACAGAAAATAGTCACAGGGGGCTAAATCTGGACTATAAGGGGGGTGGTCAATGGTTTCGAAGCCATTGTCTTTAATTGCTAGCTTCGTTGTGCGGGCGGTATGCATTGGTGCGTTATCGCGCAAAATCAGAATTCCTTTGCTTAGCGCCTCGCCGTTTTTCTTTTATTGTCTCTCTTAGTTGATATAGTAAGTTTGAGTAATAATCAGCATTCATTGTAGTTTTCTTCGGTAAATAATCTATGAGCAAAATCCCTTCTGTGTCCCAAAAGATTGTAGCCATAAGTTTACCTGCCGATGGACAGACCTTGAATTTCCGAGGCGGCTTCTCATCCTTAAATTTCCACAGTAACGACTCTTGCTTACTTTCCGGGTCCCATTGTCGAATCCAAATCTCATCACATGTTACAATTCTATAGAAATTATTTCTTCCTCTTTCCCTCGACTCATGTCCAAAAACTCTTCGCAACATTTGACACGCCTCTCCATGTCAAATGCAGTCAACATTCTGCGGACCCAACGTGCACTAATCTTGGACATGTTCAAATGCCCACATCTCTAGCTATCTCCAGCTGCTTCACTCGTCGGTCCTCTAATATATTTTTTTTCACCCTGGCTACATTTTCATCGGTGACGGCCAAAACTGGTCTTCCGCTACGAGGATCATCTTCCAGGCTCTCACGACCTAACTTAAACTGCTTTGACCAAAACTTTATAACAAATTCGGAAGAACACGAACTGCCAAACATACGTAACATACGTTGTCTGATCTCCGAAGGCGTATTCCCTTCTTTAGTCAAAAACTTAATCACCGCACGCTGCTCGATATTATCCATTTTCACTTTTTCTACCGACATGTTTGAAACAATTGTAGGAGACAAATAAACGTGATGCAATAGACAAATGAATGTAATACATTTTGAAAATAGAATAACAAACGAATATAAATCCATACCAGCCAGCATTATTTTTGTATATATTTCTGACCAAGAAGATTACTTATCAGCCGCCCCTCGTAGTTAACCGTTGTTGCCCAGGGTGCACCGGCCCAAACGCTACTCTTCCCCTTAAGATTAAGACTCTTAGAGGGAACCGTAACGCTCGAGCACACGAGCAGTGTGAAGATAGTCTTTTCGCCACAATTTCCAAAATTGTTGGGAAGCTTGCTGTACTAGCTGCCAGCGTGTCAGTCTGTATGTTGGTTCGTCGGCTAGGTCATATTCGGTAACTCGGGCCTCAAACTCTGACGTGTCGCTCGACGCGCTAGATAAAGGGCGAGAGTTCAGCACCGCCTCGACACGAGCGAAGATAGTGCTCAACTCTTCAAATGACAGCGATCGTGTACCGACAACGCGCTTCAGAAGGAGCTTGGCCTGCTTGATTCCATTTTCGTACATTCCGCCAAAATGGCTTCCTGTAGGAGGATTGTACGTCCAGTTAACACTACGAGTATTGAAACCAGTTGAAACATCGTCAGTGTTCTGGCTAAAAAAGTTGTGAATTTCGGCGAGTTGTCTACCAGTGGACACGAAATTTTTTCCATTGTCAGATACAATAGTGTGGCATAAACCACGCCGAGCAGTGAAACGATCGAAGGCTGCGAAAAAACACTCGGTGGTTAGAGCACTGAGTACTTCAGCGTGCACCGCGCGGGTTGAAAAGCAGACCAAAAGTAGAAGATACGACTTAGATATTTTGGCATTACGTCGGTTACTCTCTTTTGTATAGAACGGACCGCCTATATCAACACCAACGGTGTGAAAAGCATGGATGCCTTCGATACGAAACTTCGGTAAATTACCCATAATAGGCTGCAAAGATGAAGGTTTGACTTTGAAACATTGAATACGTTTTCTAAACCGCGATCTTTGCGGCGATAATCCAGTATTTTTGACTGATTATGCTGTGCAAATTACGCGGACCAACGTGTAAATAAATCCTATGAAAATAGTCGATAAGAATTTTTGTAAAGTTACACTTTTTAGGAAGCAACAACGGGTGCTTTATTTGATAGGAAAGGTTCGATAGAGATAGCCTACCCCCCACCCTGATTAAACCGAGGGCGTCGACATAAGGAGCTAGCTTTTTAAGCGATGGACTACAGCTATGTCCGTCTGAAATAGCATTGAAGTATGTTGAAAAATGTTGACGTTGGACTGATTTAATAAGCACATCGTGCGCCTTCTGTAAATCCGATAAACTCGGAGAACCCGTGTTCCGCTTTGACTTTGTTGATTTACAATTATTGATAAATTGATAGCAACGTGCTATGACATTTTGAAGTTTACAATAACTTGAATATCTTTCGGTTAAATCGTAAATTAAATTTGAACAACTTTTCGTATCCTGTACACTAGTCTGAGCTAAGGTTGCGCATGGAATTTTAAGTTCTGGCACATCTGCCGATTTAAAATGTTCGATGGATTTAATGGGCCAATTCTCCTGCGGTACGTCTAGCCAACTCGGAACGTTGAGCCACTCCGCTGAGGCCAGTAATGCAGAGGGCAGCGCGCCGCGCGAGCACACGTCAGCGGGATTGACCGCGCCGCTAACGTGGAACCAACAATCGCTTGCCACAGTTTCCATAATATTGGAGACGCGTGAAGCCACAAAGGTCTTGAGATTGTAACTAGGCGTGTTCAACCAACTTAGCACCACAGAAGAATCGGTGAACAAGAATACATCATGAATCGGAATTCGTTCAAGTAATATTGACTTAGTATATTTGATTAACTTGACTAACAAATGCGCAGCCATAAGCTCGAGACGTGGAATGGTCACTGTTTTCAAAGGCGCAACCTTGGATTTTCGCCACTGCAGACCTAGAACTTTGATCGATAGGTCTTTGTCATCCACGAATGCAACAGGCGTTTCGCGATGATCAGCGGGAATCCGAGCTAGCATCTCAGGACAGTTGCTGGCCCACTTGCGTAGCAGGAACCCTCCTCCACTCAGCAAACCTAACAGCTCGTCTTGTAGCTTCGCAGCCTCATCGTAGGTGCTCACAGACCACAAAAGATCGTCGACGAAGAAACCCTTCCTTAGAACCTTGCTCGCTGAGGGGTACTTGTCAGCGTCATCGTCAGCCAGCTGGCGCAGAACTCGAATCGCCAGGTACGGACTGCTAGCGACGCCATATGTGATTGTATTGAGTTCATACACTTTGATAGGTTGATCAGATTGAAACCTCCACAAAATGTGTTGATACTTGCGTTGAGTTTCCTCGATCAAGGTCATTCTAAACATTTTACATATGTCGCTTGACAGGCAAATTTCATGAATCCGAAAATTTATTAAAATTTCATTTATATCTGCCTGAAGCTTAGGGCCGGCGTACACGACCGAATTGAAAGAGTTGTTATTCGTTGTTTTGCTAGAGGCGTCAAAAACTACGCGAAGTTTTGTTGTTGTACTTGACGGTCGAAGTACACAAAAATGTGGTACTATGTACTTAGAATCCACACAAACAAACTCACCTACACAAGTCATGTGACCGAGGCTTTCATATTCGGATAAAAACTTATTATACTCTTCCTTGAGTTCCGGAAGACGACTTAGCTTCGTTTCTAAATTGTGAAAACGCCGTAACGCTTGTGGAGTCGAATCCCCTAGCTCGAAGCTTGGTTTAAAAGGGTACGTCACAGTATAACGCCCCGTACTGTCGCGACTGTGTTCGTTTTGAAACAATTGTTCGACATACAAATCTTCTGGTTTCTTGGTAACGTCACACGGTACGCTCTCGGTCTCCCAGAAAGAGCTCATGATTTTGTCGATACTGCTGGTCGCTTTAGAAGAGAACAAGCCGATCGAGACTGTGTTCGACTCACAATCGTTACCGAGTACTGTCTGACCAGTAATGACATAACCGAATATTGAGTGCATCGCGACGGGCAGACTCGGGTCACGCGGTAGTATGTTTTGTCCGTCGTAAATGTATGGAAACAAGTCGCCTGCAATTAGCAATTCAACGGGAGCCGCCGAAAAGTAGTTCGGGTCAGCTAAATCGAAATCTTTGAAATTATCGATAACTTTGTTTGATAACGTCACTGTAGGTAAGTCACTAGTAATGCTACCTACAACAACAGTGTCGGTGTTAAGCACCGGACCAGATGAGTTTTGTGGTTTAATTGAACATGTAACCAGACCGAAATCTTGCACTGGTGCACCTCCCAGACCCATGGGTTCGAATTGACACTTGCGTCGAGCTAGACCCAGGCGCTGGGCACATTCTTTTGTCATATAACCGGACATGGCACCGCTGTCTATGACTGCACGCACGGCGTGGTAAGTTCCCCATCGATCTGCGACGTGCACCACGGCAGTGCCCAATAACACGGTTGAATTTGACGAACAAGTCAAGCCGACGTTAGGCATTGACCTTCTATCTTGACTACTTGATACGTTTTGACCCATTGAAATATTTTGATTACGTGCATTAGCACTTAGATTTTGACCACTTGAAACTGTATCTAAGTGAATGCTATGGTGGTGCGGCTGCTTACACAACACACAACGCACTTTTGACGTACACTCGGAAAGCGGATGCTGACGAAAGCAATTTTGACATAATTGAAGCTGTTTCACTTTGTCAAGTCGCTGCTCCGGTGTTAAGTCAAGAAACTCGAAACATCGATAAGTTGAATGCGGTTTGTCGCAAAATAAACATTTGTTTGATCGCTCGCTATTATTTTTGCTCACAGCTGACAAGCACGGCTTTTGAAACTGTTTTGGCGTACTACTGTAGTTACCAGCATTATTATTACTCGAACGGGCAAAACTCGGCTTTGAAAACGTATTTGGAATACTCTTTGGTGTAAACTGAGCCTTTGGTGTACCTATTTTAACCTCAGACATTTCCAAAACACGCGCCTATTTTTCTGCGAATTGAATCAGCTGTTCGTAAGTAGGTATATCAGTTTTATCTACGGACTGCTCAAACTCGCGCCTAGTGACAGGGTCCAAATTACGCAAGCCCATGTAAAATAATATGAAACTCGCTAGGTTATTGATTTTCAAAAGCTTCAACGCTTTAACACACTCTTGATATGTTTGTAAAAATGTGTTAAGACCAGTGGCCGACTCAGCCGTCAACGGCTTGAATTGAAAAAGCCTATCTAAGTAACTGGTAGCTAAGGCACGCGTGTTCTCGAACTTTTTGACTAATAACGCCCAGACTACTGGATAATTATCGTTAGTCACTGGCGTTCCCTTGACTACAGTCAGTGCCGAACCGCTAACGGCAGAGTAGGTAGTAAAACTTCTCTACGTTTGTTATGTCACTACTGTTGTGAATTAGACTCGTGAACGTATCGTAGAACGTTTGCCAGTTTTCTAATTTACTATCGAAATGAAACAATTCGAGTTTAGGTAGTCGCGGCCTAGCTGAACGAGAATCCTGGCCGGCACCGCCCGGCCCGCGACCCGCGACGCGCGACTGTTTGGGTACACCACCGCTGCCATCATCACACGACTGCCAAATCTCACTATTTACTTCCGCGACACTCAAAATACGGAAATACATCTCGTCAAAGGTTTGTATTTCTTGGCAGCTCGGATGAAATTTAGGATTTTCTTTCTTTTTTAATGAATTTATTTCGTGTATACAGTTTTCGAAACATTCCCGTGTAGAATGCAATTCCTTAACACGTAAATTAAATTCAACCAAACGTTCAGGAGTTGTTGATTTAGATAATTCAAATAGCGTTTGACATCTTATGAAATGAAGCTCTTGTTTATTAATAAGATATTCGAGATTTTTCTCGTCCATCTTGAAACAAAAGACGCGCGCGACGCGTTGCAACAAGAATTGTAATTGAAAACGCTTATTTTAGGTAAATACACAACTTTAGATTCGAAATAAAGCTTGCGTAGTCCTATAAACTATGTATAATGTATGATTATAGTGTATGAATGTGTATTTAGGTTGCAAACTGAGGACGCGGTTCGAAATGACCAAAAATGGTTGAACTATGCTAACTTGAGAACACAAAATTGGACAATTGGGCTAGAGATACGTTATTCTCACTTACATTTATTCCATAGGTTTATGATCCTTCAGTCCCGGGACACATTCACAGGTATCACTCCTTAACGGTTAGGAGTTGGAGGATAATTTTGAGAATGTCTTTATTCGAAAGAGTATACTTTTGAAGTGGTTCCGTTGTCACCAAGTCATGATCTGATGATGGGATCCCAGGGAAATCGAGGGCAACCTTAAAATTTCATAGGCCCGTTTATGTGTTTCACATATTTTCTAAGGTTATTCAATGAAAAAACATGAGATGATGATTACCAGACGCAAAGTCTGGTAATCATCATCTCATGTTGATGAGCTGATGATGGAAGGTACAACTCCTTAACGGTTAGGAGTTGGTGGATAATTCTGAAAATGTTAAATCAACATAAAATTGTGAAATAAAAATCTTTTAACAAAAAAGTAAAACCGCCTTCAAAAAAACCCTTAGAAAAAAAACGTAAAATAATCCTCTAAATCCTAAAGTATTATGGCCTAGCACTAAGTAGCAGAAATATGAAGTCGGTGCTTCATTCAAAGAATATTCCGCTCGCACCGCACCGACTTCATATTTCTGCTACTTAGTGCTAGGCCATAAAACTTTAGGCTTTAGAGGATTATTTTACGTTTTTTCTTCTAGGGTTTTTTTGAAGGCGTTTTTACTTTTTTGTTAATTAGACAATGACATCTGTGGATGAGTAGTGTAACTAGACAGACTAGCCACTAGATGGCGCTGTCAATCACTATGCTTTGTTTTTTTATAGTACCACTGCTACTCGTCACTACATGGCGCTGTCAACCACTTTGCTTTGTTTTTAGACAATGACATCTGTGGACAAGTAGTGTAACTAGGAGAACTAGCCATTAGATGGCGCTGTCGATCACTTTGCTTTGTTTTTAGGCAATGACATCTGTGGACAAGTAGTGTAACTAGGCAGACTAGCCACTAGATGGCGCTGTCAATCACTGCTTTGTTTTTTTGTAGATAATGGTCGTAACCCTTCGTGCGCGAGTCTGACTCGCACTTGGCCGGTTTTTTTTAATCGTGGACAAACCTATCGAGCTGACGTTTCGTATCGATTTTATTTTAAACTAGGTAGCTGTTGCCCGCGACTTCGTCCGCGTAGATTTCTGTTATCGCTATCTCGCGGGAACTGTATAATTTTCCCGAATATTATGTAGCCTATTTTATTCCTCAATATTCAAACTATCTTCTTGCCAAATTTCATCTACTTAGATTGGTGCAGCAGTTTTCCCGTGAAGAGGTAACAAAGAAGTTGGATTGAGGACTATTTTTAAATTGTATTGGTTTTTGAAGTCGAAAATTTGTAGTGATGGTCATTTCATTACTTGCGCTCTAAGTTATAAAAAGGTACCTACTCTGTGACCTACGCTACGGTTTCTGAACGCATAATAGAGGACTTACGATATGTGTGTAATAATAAATATTTTATGTATAAAATCTAATTACGAACCCAAAATTCAAGTTTTGAAATTCTAATATTAGGTAAGTATAATATTTTTCTTAGAAATAATCAGTTAAAATTTCACGCAAAGTTCAGATTCGAGCCCGTACACCTCGGTTGAGGGTACTTACACCGATTACTCTGTCATTATTGGACAGATTAAAAAACATTTTTTTTTTCGAAAGAGTACGCTCGGTAGGTACATATTAAACACTAAGGTGGTTGGTCCCGGTCAGCTAGGCACTCAAGCGCCCATAGATGGCGTTGATGTTCTAATTTGACGTATTTTATTTTTTTATGTATATGATAATGTGCATTGCCAAATTTGAATAAAAATATCAATCTCGTTTAAGCTATTATCAACTGATGTTTTATTTTTAATGTAATTTCGCGCAAATAAACACCGAAAAAAATGTTATAGGAAGTAGTTTCAGTGTAAAATTCGGTCCCAGTCGCCCATATTTGGATAAATGAAATAGTATGAAAGTCGAACCATCTTAAAGATAATAGTCGGGTCATGTAGGTTCGACGCCATATCAATAAAATACAGTTTTCGCACAACATTTTATTAATTGAAATGGAAGATTTAATAAATATTCGAGTATAAGGTAATCAGTAATCACTAATCACTCATTATGGAATGATCGCTTAATGGGCGATTTATTTAATAAATTGGCACAAGAAAGGTTTTGATCTGGCTTACAATTAAATTTGGGGTCGCAGTTAAGTTTTAATGGCATAGATCAAAATTCCATTAATACTTAGTAAAAACGAAATGACAGTTTTTTTTACATCTTTCATAAATTGATTATTAATGACGAATTTTAATACAATTTTATTTGGATTCAGATAGTTATAACATTTAATCTTAAAAACTAAGGTGTTTTAAAACGTGGCTGAAACACAGTAATTTAAATTTGATATCCTGTATTTGACTTTTTAACAGAAGGTTCCTATTTAAGTTAAGTTACGTTTTATACTTAATAAAAATTACACATACAAAATATGTTATTCTGTCACTGGAACATTCCAAACACTGTTGTGTGACGAAAACCTCAATATATTCTCAGAAATATATAATATATAATTATGTCACATTATAACCATTTCATAGCGTATTACAACAGCCTTGTAATCACAAACATTATCATCACAAACTTATTAAAATAAAAAGGGTAAAATTTTTAAGTTACCACATGTGTAGATCTAATGTACACAGCGGTATGTAACGCAACATTACTGCCTGCATCCAAATTACGAATAATATTGAAAAATAAGACATTTTATAACTATGACAAAATAGTGATAATTGATAATTCTGTAACATTTCAAATTCAGCTAGAGATTCTAAAAATAACATTGTAGGGATGCGTCACACTGAACATATATGAACTTATAAATGTACAAATTTAAACCAGAAAAATGAATTTCTCAAACTAGGATCATTAATTTTTCTGGCCTTTCTGTATATTTATGTTTCAGTATGAAATTGGGAAAAAATAATTTCAAACGGGATGACTGTAAAACTTATGTCCGGCAGTCCGGTCAAATCTATTGAG
Organism: Clepsis dumicolana; assembly: GCA_963691665.1. Taxonomy (NCBI): domain Eukaryota; kingdom Metazoa; phylum Arthropoda; class Insecta; order Lepidoptera; family Tortricidae; genus Clepsis; species Clepsis dumicolana. The sequence goes on from OY829521.1 coordinate 9,594,755, forward strand.
AGGTAAAGCTATAACAGTTTGTACCATGGTGAGTGAATAGGGTTGCCAACTCACCAACCCGGGAGAATATTAAGAAATCGCGTATTTGGGGGTGGGTGACAGAAGATGTAAATAATTCATTAATTTTTAAATTTAGTTTGCTTTGCGTGCGTGACAGAGACAGACACCGCCGAACATAGCGAGCGAGCAGCGACGTGCGAGGGACGGATGCGTATAATTTAAAAACCGGAGAAATCATTGCACCCCGGGAGGTCGGGGGGCTAACCATTATTACCAATTTGGCTGCTGCGCCGTCCTCTACAGGACCTCGCAGAGCTCACTGGATGCAAAGATTATGTAATCCATGAATGAAAATTGCCATACGATAAATAATAGTAATTGGAGTCTCACGGGTAATCCGGGAGCGTTGGCAACCCTATGTGTGAAGGTAGGTAACTTGCACTTTCAGGAGATGGCCAATTTTGCTAAAAGTAAAACAAAAAACAAAATCCTGAATCAAAATATCGGTACTTTAGTAATTAGGTTTGCGAAGTGACGTTCAGATTTACCGGATGCAACCTTTTAACCACATTGCAGGGGACAGAACGCACGCAACGCAATGTGACGAATGCTTTCGAACGACTACTGGGTTGATATCATTACGAATCAGTATAATTCGTAAAAATATTACGCTTAAACTAAGAATATGGCTTACGTTTAATACGTACAAAAAAATGTTTCCGCCAAAATTAAACATTTAGTAAAGTTGTTATTTTATTTCACGAAATACGAAATGCTTGAGTAATAATTTTTTTTTGTAACCCAGCTTACGGTCATCATAAAGTCGAAATATTAAATTTTGGTACTTGTCAAATAATATACAACATAATACAAAGATTAGACATAATGAAAACGGGATATTGACCGCGATTACCTTATAGGTTTGATGAGCTCCCGATATTTCGATGCAGTTGCATGCATCATGATCACGGGCAAATTGACGAAACGCGGGTAGACTCTAATGTTGCGCAGACCGGGCTCTGTCTACCCGCATTTTTGCGCGCCGACTGCGCGCACTGCCACTACTATCGGTCGCGTTCTCACTTGTTACTCGATTTAAGCACGCAACACTTACGGTGTCACTACGCGTACTCGAAACTGATTCTGGACAAGTCTTGCATAACGAAATCACCGGATTCCAGACATTTGACAACTTAAACCCATCCTCACGGTTAAAATTTTTATGTTTCTTAATCTAAACCGCTTCTCTCACCAGTCTTGGTATATAATGGCGATCTGTCGAAATGATCTTAGGGCTGTGCAACTCAATCCAGTGATTTGTCCCCGACTCAATTAGGTGTTCAGCAATGCCGGATTTGCGAGTGTCGTTATTTTTAACTGCGGCTATGTGCTCCTTAACCCTGCAGGCGATCGTACGTTTGGTCTGCCCTATGTACGAGCTGCCACAGCTACAGTCAACCCTGTACACACCAGGTTTTTCCAGTGGAAAATTGTCCTTGGGTGATCTCAGAAGCTGTGAAATTTTCCTGTGAGGGGTGAAAATAGTCTTAACAGAATACTTATCTAGTATTCTTGAAACCTTATCGGTCACCCCTTTCACATATGGCATAAACGCTGGCTGTCTCGCAACATAATGAGTAAGACGTTTGGTTTTACAGCTACGTTTACGTGAATTTATGCTATAACCATTCATCCTCAGGACTCTCCCCACATGATTCAATTCCTGTCCAAGATGTTGAGTGTCACACAGTGCATGAGCTCGGTTTGTCAAAGAAGTTACAACTGAGTTTAACTGTCTAGGATGATGATGCGAACTTGCGTGTAAATAGCGGTCAGTGTGCGTCGGCTCCCTGTACACTGAATGGCCTAAGCTACCATCATCTTTGACTCTCAAGCTTACATCCAGAAATGCTAGACTCCTATCCTGTTCCATCTCCAGTGTGAACTTCATAGAATGATGAATATTCTCAAGATACTCCAAAAACAAATCAGCCTCATGTTTTCCACCTTTAACCACACAAAAGACATCATCCACGTACCTCTTCCGAATATTGATATGAACTGGTCGAGTGAGGGCTAAATGCTCAAAATGTTCCATCCAAATATTTGCTGTATAATATTAACTACACAAATATCCATAGCACTGAAAAAAACTTCTGTAGCTTACGGACAGAGTTAAAAAAAGGGTTGTAGATTGTGAACAAGTTAAAATGGCTACCTACTTATACTTAATTAAACAAAACTGAGAATTATTAGCTTATTTGCTTATGCCGTTAAGTTTTGCTTTCCCCGTTTTCGATTGTCGTCTTCTCTTCTGTGAGGCTAAGCGATGACAGCGACATATCATCTTCTTCATCTGAAATAAAATAAGCTATTTTAAGTTACAATACTTGTAATTCATATAAGTTCTACCTAAAATTTCAATTTTAGCCACCAAACCCATTGCTAGTGGCTGAAATAAAACAACCAACAAAAAGCATTCGTTTAGAAATCACACGCAAAATTGACGTGATTTTTAAAGTTATTATTATTAAACAAGTTGTTGGATGTTTAAGTGACTACGATAGATACACCATGTCTACGCTTGTGGTCGAATATGCCGCTCCCATATTGGCTTGCACAGCCATGCAAAGCATCGCATACCATATCCCCCCTCTTAACATTGCTTATACAGTCTGCAATAGACTATAAGCGTGAGTTTCCATTGAGCAGTAAAGGAAACGCACCCTAAGGCCAATGGTCACTATGCTATGACTGTCTTTCTAGCATCATAGTGAAAGTGCTTTTTTTTATGTATGTTAGTGAAAGTGCTTTTTTTTATGTATGTTAGTAAAAGTTAGTGACAGAAACTGATCAGTGCACTCTACCGAACAGGGTCGTGTTTTATAAAGCTACAAGTTATAATTTACAAACGGAAGTCTCATTCTATCACCTTTTGTTATAAAGAGACTTCCGCTTGTAAATTGTAACTTTATAAAACACGGCCCTGGTTTAATCTAGTCTACAATAATTACGATAAGTTTTAATACATGCACCACACACCTGAACTGACATCTGATAAGTTTCTAGGGCTCAGGCGGCATCCTTTCGACATGTAGTTTTTAAGCTTCCCAAGCGACGCTAGAATAAGTCTGAAAAAGAAAGATAACAGCGTCGTAAGTATCACGCAAACCTCACCCCACCACACATAAAGATCAACCATCATAGGTCACCAATGATATTACCACATTATTCAATTTATTTATTTTATTTATTCAAAAGAAAAATGCAACATTACAGGCGAAGGCCTAAGTCATTATAATACACAATACAGTAAATACATGAAACGTTTCTAATATGTTGCATTTGAAAAAAGTCGCGGTTGCGTAGTTGATCGTCACATCACATTCGTAGAGTTGTTTGAAGTGAACTGTCTGAAAGAGGGTCAAAAGGGTCTTTTACTGGTTTTTCAACTCGGGGCGGTAGTAACATGATTAATTAGGTATCTATTTCCTGTTTATATGTCACAGATTTTCACTGTGTTTACTAAATATTACCCCATTGCATCAAAAGGTGGTCATAAAATGCCACAACGTGGTGGATCTAGACAGAGATAGATATCAACCCGTGGATCGCAAACCCATGGGGTGTCATGGAACCTCTTTACGAGGGTTGCAGTATCCTCAAAATAGTCGAATAGATGCAGGTATCAAAAGCGCATTAGATAAATGGCTCGTCAAACTTTTTTTCGGAACAAAGGAGTCGCGCCAAGAAATTTTTTGAAAAACTATGTTCTTGACTAATCCTTGATGACTGGCCTAAACTCGCTCTAGATTGGGAGGAAAGATTGATTGGGACTTTTCTAGACGGATAATAAAAGCTGTACATTACTCACCCTAAGAATGGTGGGCTCGGAGACAACGGCCTAGACAAATACTCCGGATGGAATTGCACCGACACATAGTAAGGGTGGCTCTCCACGACCGCGACCTCCATTCGAGTCTTGCTCTCGTCTTTGCCGACGAATCGGAGGCCGGCCGCTTCTAGGCGCTCGATGTACTCCGGGTTCACTTCATATCGGTGCCTATGGCGTTCTTCTATCACTTCCCTTTTGTATAATTGAGCTGTTAAGAAAAAGGCCATTATTTCATCGAAATGCGTTCAGTAGAGTTTGCGCGCAAGCGTAAATCTTTACATAAATGCTCACAAAATTTCGCGTTTGTAACATTAAGTAGGATATATGAAATTCATAATAGAAAGAGCAAGAAGTTAAGAGTCCGACACTTACTTATAATGCTAGGTTCCAAAAAAGTTTTCCTCTTCCCGAGTCTCATGGTTCCACCGAGGTTCCCCGGGTGGTGTTCAGGCATGTCAATGACCAATTTATCTTCACACTGGGGGTTAACCTCGGTGCTATTCGCTCCTTTCAGTCCGAGTACATTCCTAGCGAACTCTATGACTGACGCTTGCAGTCCAAGGCATATTCCTAAAAAGGGTTTTTGTGTTTCGCGGCACCATTGGCAGGCCTCGATTTTGCCTTCCATGCCTCTCTGGCCGAATCCACCGGGGACAATTACACCACTGCAAGGACATTCAATTTATTACAATTCAATTGGTGGACAACATTGATTGAAGACTAAACCAATCTAGATCTAAGTCATCATATTAGTCTGTTCAAACACCCCTGCCAATTTCGTACTCGAGTTATCACTTTAATTACACATTACATTTAATTGATAGTATTGCTCAATGTGCCACTGTATCTGTGATGCAACGTATAATGCTTCCTAATATTACTAAACGTCAAACAGAAGTCCGGCTAAATGAAGTTACTTGAAAATTAACCAATCAACTACACACTTACTAATCTTTGTTTGTAAATAAACTCTTTATTGTACAGAAATAAAAAATACAGACAAGATACAAACAACTAGAAAAAACCTTGAACTGTTTTGATGTAAATTATTTCTCATTATGAAATAGACTTCTGGTTTATAAATAACTCACTCGCTCTTGCAAAGATCCTGCCACGCCTTATGATAGCTAACAGGATCATCTATTTTAGTTTGCTTTTCCAACGACACAGCCTCAATATAGGTCAGGTTTAGCTTACTGCTCGCTGCGATGCAAGCATGCTGTAAAGCCTTGGTCACACTCGCGTAGCTGTCCTCTAATTTGGTGTATTTACCGACCAGGGCAATGTTCACTTCTTTACGCAGGTTGTCTACGCGTTTTGCGAGATTGCGCCACTTTTGCATAAATCTGAAAGGAAAAGTCATTGAATAAAATTTAATTAGCGAAGATAATTAGCGTTAAAAACATTATTGGTTAAAAAGACGAATGTTTGTATTATAGTACCTACAATAGTAATATCTGTAATAAAATCTAGTAGGTATTAGTATTAGGTATACACACCTTCCTGGACGCGGCATGGCGATATTCAGTTGGAGCCTCTCGTTCAGATACTGGACCACGCCTTGTGCCTCCATTAATAAGGGAACATGGTAGACGGACGTAAGGTCATGGATGCAGATAACCTACAACATAAAGGACAAATTTATTAAATGTTTCCTTAATTTATTGGAGTTCCGTACCTCAAAAGGAAAAAACGGAACCCTTATAGGATCACTCGCTTGTCTGTCTGTCCGTCTGTCACAGCCAATTTACTCCTTCACTACTGGACCGATTTTGTACACATGTAAGTCGGTGACCCAAAGACGGACGTGTAACGTAAATTAGGTAATGGATTTTAAGCATGGGGACCACTTTTGTGGGATAAATTAGAAAAAAAAAGAAAGTTTTGAAAACTATCGTGTTACATATCAAATGAAAGGGCTCATTATGAGCATCTCACATACATTTTTTTATAATTTTAAAATAAATAGTCTTGAAGTTATTTCAGAAAACAGGCGAAATTTGACCATCCCCCCTCCAACCCTTTCCCTTTAACACCGAAAATACAAGGCCGAAAATTTAAAAAAATATACGAAAAATTGTTTTGTGCCTTTAAGATTTCAGGATAACCTTTAAGAAATCTATAGTAGTAAAAGTAACATATTTGTGCGTTAACTTCATTCGCAGTTGTAATGTAACAATAACAACCAATTTGCTTCGAATATACCTAGACGGATTAAGTCCAAATTTATTACACAGTTTATTACAATTACGATAACTAAGTAGACAAATTTGGGTCAGATTTAAAACAACTTACGGAAGATAATTAACGTACGGAGCCCTCTCCACGCGAGTCGAACTCGCATTTGTCCGTTTTTTTTTAAATCATATTGATCACATTGTTGGCAAAAGTTATCTCTAGAACCACAAGGTATCATCAAAAATATTGCCCTAGAACTCGGTGTGAAATCAGAGTTAAAATTGTATAGGTAGCTAAAAACAATTTGCCTAAGGACACTGGATATGGCGTACGTGTGTGTAACGATGTTTTTCGGACATGCCGATTATAATCCATGTTAGTACATTTACTGTCATAAATAAAGCATCTCTTAATGTAGTATTGTTACCTGTTCGGGTCCGACATGGCAGAAGTTGGATATTTTCTCCTTCACAGTGTGGTTGATGGGTCTCTCGGAGCGGCACAGGATCAAGTCGGGTGACAAGCCTAGCCCACGGAGCTCTCGCACCGATGACTGTGTAGGCTTGGTCTTTGGTTCTCCTGTAGATTTTGGCTATAAAACAAAAAGGATAATACCTAGTCTAAAAAAAGGAACAAAATAGAAACAGCTGAAGTATTAACAAAACCCAAGTACTGTTTATTCTAAATGCTCACAAACTGCATTAAATGTCAGTCTTAATTTACCTACCGTTGTACTCTAAGACATGGATCCCATATAAGGAGTTGATGTTTCTGAGTATAATATTATCTAAATGTGACATATACCATTAATTACTATAGGCTTGCTTTTCACTTACCATCGGGATGAGAGACACATGAGCACAGCAAAAGTTCTCTTTCTTCACTCGGAATTGAAACTGTCTGAACGCCTCAACAAATGACATGCCCTCGATGTCACCGATGGTTCCGCCTAGCTCGACAATGCAGACCCTCGGAGGATTGTTTTCTGCAGTCACAGGGATGTGGGCTACACGCTGCACCCATTCTTGTATAGCATCAGTGATGTGAGGGATTACTGTGAATATTAGCAATAAAATAGATAAAGAATGTGTTTGATGTCTCTTGTGAATTTGTTTAATATGTTCCTATTTGTTATCTAGTTCCACGAACTGCCCTGCCATAGTTATATTTTGTACACAATTAGATCAATGTTAATTTCAAACCTATATAGCACCATAGCTTAATGTATTATTAGAATTTTTGGGGCTCTAATAGACAATTTATTACGAGTTTTATCTCAATCTTCAGTTCTCACTGGTCTGTAGCTAGTTAGTTTTCTTACCCTGCACAGTTTTCCCGAGATAGTCCCCACGGCGCTCGCGCTCGATCACCTGTTGGTAGATCTTGCCCGTAGTTATGTTGTTGTCCCTGTGCAAGGTGATGTCCAAAAAGCGTTCGTAGTTTCCAAGATCAAGGTCCACCTCACCGCCATCGTCCAATACGTAAACTTCACCTACAAAATAAAAATAGACATGCAAGCGACCGCATTATTTACAGCGCAGTTTCTATGACAGCGCTCCTCACGAAACATATAAAGTACAGGTTACTGGATCCACTTACCATGCTCGTATGGAGAGAAAGTTCCTGCGTCGATGTTTATGTACGGATCAATTTTAATCGACGTCACGTTGATGGCGCAGCTTTTTAAAATAGTACCAAATGAACTGGCAATGACACCTTTTCCTACACCACTTATCACACCCCCGGTGACTAGAATGTACTTCATATTCGACATAGTAAAAGCGGTTGTAGTTGACAACAAATCAAGCGCAAGAAAGGAGAGATGAGATTACCCTAGGCCTAAACACGTCTGGCTGGGAGCACAAACAGATACCGAATGCATCTCTACCTCTAACCGTCCCTTCTCTCTCCGTAAGCCTTATCTAAATCACCGTTGGGATTTTTTTTACAATACGAATAATTGTCAGCTTGGGCAGGTACAGGCAATTATTACGTTTCTACAGGTAGTGAGATGCTCGTGGTGTATACTAAGTAAGAATGTTAAGTTTGACCATAATACGGTGGCATTCATAGTGGCGGCACCGCGGCAAAACAGAGGACTTTTTATAGTACTTTTATTGGCATTAGGTACAAAAAAAAGAATACGTTCTTATGTACAAAGGAAAAGGGTTCCGTTAAAATTAAATATTAACAAAAGTATTGGGATTTTCTTTACAATACGAATACTTAATACTTACCTAGTCATAAAACTTGGGCAGGTGGCGTTCGTAGTGTATACCTGCTATTGTTAAATATTAACCATAATGGAATGCACTCTTATTTAGTGGCGGCCAACACAGAGTAAGTTTTTTATAACGTTTGCCTCTAAAACTTTCGTTTAAGCATTTGTTATGATTGTTCACGATAAGTTGGGACAACATCGAACATCGACATCATTGAACTTGACTCCATTTTGCACATTTACGTTTTTGGTTGAATATACATTAAGTACCTACATCATCATTACACCCCCCATTCGTACATACATTATCAGGTCGTATATTATAGCACGCGCAGCGCAAAATCTTGTACGCAATAATTGATGATTAAACGAACTTACCTGAAGTGAAGTTCTATCATAATTATACGAAGGCTTTGTCCGAAGAGATTAGAGATCATAGCACATTGTAGTAACACTTAAGTGTTCGCCTTCACGCACTGTATTAGAGAATAACACCCAAAACAAAAATAAAAAGTGGGTAAGTCCCATTCAGGCTCTGAGGTTCCTGCTACCACTGCGTCATTTCGTTCAGAGTTTTGACTGAAGTTGACATTTAATACTTGGGGAGAAGTACTCGTAGTTTGGGAGGGAGGGGTCTAATCTCTTCGGACAAAGCCTTCGTATAATTATGATAGAACTTCACTTCAGGTAAGTTCGTTTAATCATCAATTATACTTCAGGCTTTGTCCTCGAGATTAGAGATCATAGCACATTGTAGATCTTGAGCGTTCATGAGAAGTAGAAAATGACAACTTGAAGTATGCCTGTCGAGTCTGTCTTTCAGACAAGGGTCACAATAATTAAATTACACTGGTTATCGGGTAATATTATTACTAGTGAATGAGAATAACACATAGGTCGTATTTTTTGAGGCCTGACAGGAGGCACTGTAGCACCAAGGTGGCACCTGTAAGATTGAAATATATCTTGTAGGTAAGCCCAACTCAGTGATGGAAGAGCCAGACCTTTATATAGGAGAGATAGAATCCCGTTGTCGTGAGAAATAGCAATAGCGACAGTTGCATAACTACGCATAAAATTTGTACGTGCTTACATAGTATTACCTCGTTCAGGGGTGGACGCAGCGATGAGCGTCCGGTGAACTTACTCTTACTCGTAGAGTTCTTCTTAAGTCTTGGGACGTTGGAACTCGGGAGTCCCTAGCTGGTTCAAGACTCTTTGAGGCGGCAGCAAGGCTTTCTTAAAAAAAATGTATATTCAACAGAATGGTCAGTTTCAGTTATATGTCCGACTTTCTTTACAGTAGGAGTATTTTGGTGACCTACTGAGTATGTTTCAACAGCCTCAAAGTGGCAGAATGTTGTTCTGCTCGTATTTCATATCCATGTATTGATATTAATTCGAAAGTACTTACTTGATTTGTGCATTGTTAGTTAGGTTTTATACATGCACAATCAAATTTTTAATCAATCTAAACACTCAAAGTGGTCAAGGTTCACTTGCAATAAAAAAGAAAATTATCATTTTTTTTTTTGTAAACACCAAAATAAAGTAATTAAGTACTCTAAGAAGAGAGTTCTATTATCTTATCTAAGTATGTGTCAGATATATTGTGCTCAGATAATTGATTTTTGAAAACATATCTGAAAATATTATTAGATTAACTGCTAATCATTAGGATTGAGAATGTACCTACTTCTATACTCGTATATTATCCTACAGATGTCTCTCGAGCAGTGACCAATGATACCTATTGGTTTTGGTTTTTGTCAACATGTTGCAGACTTACAATATGCAGACTTAGAATGTGATTATTTCGCTACTGCTTAATCAACTAAAATCCAAGATAAGGTAATGATGCTATGCTACATCGATATGCCACCTGCGTGGCGTTCAAAAATACTCGTAGTATCGTAACAATTATGTAAGTTTTACGTAAATATAAATTTAGGTGTCTGGGTCACTTTATGATAATCTATTAAAAGCATTGTAAAATAAGCATGTTAAAAAATATGTGGATAAGGGATTAAATTGCATTTCAAAACCTTAAACCTTAAAGTAGCACTTGGGATATTATGTAGGTAGGTACATTAGAAACAATATAATGACAGTTTGGGGAGGACTCCAATAGAGAGATCTCTCTCCAGGCAGATGTTATGCCTGGGGACCGAAGTCCGAAGGAAGAGAGTTGGAAGTTGTATTTATGCAACCGACTTGAGAAACTTCGTTAGCGCGATGTAGAACAGTGACGTAGAATAGTGACGTCGCTCGCGTGTGGCGCTAGGGTCGCTACACCAGCATTAGATGAATTTCCAGCAGCTTCATATCACATATATCACAATTTATATTATTATTTGGGTGACCCACAGGATGTTTACAATATACAATATTGTACATTATAATAATTAAAAATAGGAACCCAATTTACACCTACGAGGGGCGGCTGAAAAGTAATCTACCTAACAATGAAACAAAAGACTGTCGCGGCAATTTTATTTTTATTTTTCTATATAGCCCTGCTAGTAAAATGCACTTATTAATTTTTTCAAATATTGAATTTAAACCATTAAAAAAAAAACTTTCGGTTTGTCGTCAAAAAGTCAGTAACCGCAGCCTTCATTTCGTCATCGGTCATAAACCTTCGTCCCCTGAGGTCTTTCTTGAGAAGTCTGAACAGAAAATAGTCACAGGGGGCTAATTCTGGACTATAAGGGGGGTGGTCAATGGTTTCGAAGCCATTGTTTTTAATTGCTAGCTTCGTAGCACGCTGCTCGATTTTATCCATTTTTACTTTTTCTACCGACATGTTTGAAACAATTGTAGGAGACAAATAAACGTGATGCAATAAACAAATGAATGTAATACATTTTGAAAATAGAATAACAAACGAATATAAATCCATACCAGCCAGCATTATTTTTGTATATATTTCTGACCAAGGAGATTACTTATCAGCCGCCCCTCGTAACAGTATATTTACATAACAGCACTCTTGATGTTGTACTTACTTATTATAATTATGGTTAATAATAATTATAAATATATGTCATGTTGCTGGAATAAATCAGTTCAACAACACAGTTCCATACGCAACATATATTTTTGGTATGTACCACAAAGATAGGTGCATTAGTTGTTCGTGCCACTAGTGGCATAGGCAATAACAGAACAACAGTCTTATTAGTCCTGACGTCTCTGCATCCAAGCTTTAAATCTAAAGCATTTAAAAGTGTTTGTATTAATGCACAAAATTCTTATAATTTTATGCATCAAAGAATGTTTTATGTAATTACTTCTTTAACTACCAAGAATTTTTAATTATTAGAAGTTGCGTCTCAAAATAAAAATAAAACTTGCATTTGTCGTGGACGTCTCCATGAGGCAACTACACCCTTTGCTTCCGGCCAGCGTGCACACCCTTTACCTCCCAACTGTTGAGAGTAAGCTTTAAACGACCTGAATCTTTAACAAAATTAATATCGAAATGTGTTAAGAAACATGTAAGTAAACGAAGATAATGACAAATAAAATGCCAAATTGTATTCGTAAAACCAAGCCTAAAGAAAGACCATTTGAGATCATGTAGGCAATGATAGTCTAATGGTATCACAGCTCTGAGAATATAATAGTGATTTAAGCTATGAATGGTGTTTCAGTAGTATTCTAAATAAAAATAAAAGTCGAATTCGCACTTAAAAAATAGTGCGCTAATTATATAATATGTGGGTAGGCAAACATGTACCTAAATACAACACCCAATATTTTGTTATGTGCACAATAAAAAAATTGTGTGTCGATTTAGGCCCGCAGGGCACTTCGATTGAAACACTAAGATTAAATCTAAATATGTTCTTGCGCTCTTTAGCATAAATATATTAAGGGGCATAATAAGGTGTCTGTTGAGGCAGCCCCACAGGCCACTGAAATCAGACCCTTTGGTTTTAACCAAAATAGGTTTTTGCACACTACTGCATAAATATGAGTATGTCAGGCCTATGAGATCAATATTTGTTAATATGCATTGAAAGTGATTGTCGAGGTGGCCCCAGCAGCTCAGGTTACAACACTTTTTGTCTAAACATAAATAGGTTTTTGCACGCTGCAGCATAGTTGTGACATGTCTACGAGGTTAACAATAAAAGTGCAAAGAAAGTGTGCGGTGAGGTAGCCCCACAGGCAGCTCTGGTACAACACTTTTTACAAACCTAAAAGGTTTTTTGCACATTGCAGCATAGTTCTGTCGTCCATGACGTTAGTATTTGTAAAGGTGCAAAGAAAGTGTGCGATGAGGTAGCCCCACAGGCAGCTCGGGTGCAACACTTTTTACATACCTAAAAGGTTTTTTGCACATTGCGGCATAGTTCTGTCGTCCATGACGTTAGTATTTGTAAAGGTGCAAAGAAAGTGTGCGATGAGGTAGCCCCACAGGCAGCTCGGATGCAACACTTTTTACATACCTAAAAGGTTTTTTGCACATTGCAGCATAGTTCTGTCGTCCATGACGTTAGTATTTGTAAAGGTGCAAAGAAAGTGTGCGATGAGGTAGCCCCACAGGCAGCTCGGGTGCAACACTTTTTACAAACCTAAAAGCACTTTTTGCACATTGCTGCTGCTGCTTGCTGCTGCTGCATAGTTATGTCACTTATTACTTTAGGTACATAAAATAACGGATAATATTTGAAAGCACAATTAATAACCGTTTTGATTTGCGACACAGTTGGTATCTAATAAATCTTTTGGTTCTGGTAAGTACCTATTTGTCGAAGATTTTTGATGATATTAAGTTACGTATTTGGTGAATACGCTAAGCTCTTATTTATGCAGTAGTCTTCTTTGAAATATTATTTTTAAAACTCATAGCCCATAATGAAATTTACAAGCATTATATTTATACTTGGTGGGTAAAACCGCGGGGCGAATATAAAATATAGTATAATGTTGGATTTTTACAACAAAATAACTAAGTATAATGAAGAGATTGAACCTTTCTGAATTAGTTAGAGGGTAGATGAGATTTTAGGCTTTTTGCTATAATTTGGAGAATTCAGGGAGCAGACAATAACGATTTTGCAGCAAATCGTAGCACCAACCTTCAGATTAATAATCCGTAGACCGTAGACGACGAGAATGCAGACGGAGTATCCTTTCCGATGGTCGAGGCTCGCGCGCAACGGTGTTCTCGGTTTTTTACTTTCTTACCTTTTCTTGTATTGAAATGAAAAATTAAACTTCAAGCTTTTCTATGATCGGATGATCGAAATAAAATAAAATTAAACACTGTTTTGCGCGCTGCAGGAACTAACGTGCGATCAGGCGGAGCACTAAAAAGCGAATGACGCAGTGGTAGCAGGAACCTCAGAGCCTGAATGGGACTTACCAACTTTTTATTTTTGTTTTGGGTGTTATTCTCTCAAATACAGTGCGTGAAGGCGAACACTTAAGTGTTACTACAATGTGCTATGATCTCTAATCTCGAGGACAAAGCCTGAATTGTAATAATGCGCGACCATGATATCGTACGGCGTGATAATCGGAAGCCGTATTTGACGTATATTCCGGGTCATACATTATTGGTTCCCGAGAGAATCACGGCGGGTGGCGGCAAAAATTGCGATTCACTTAGATTCACTATAGGTACTTTGTACTTCATGTTTTTTTTTTCAAAATGGGGACAACAAGCTTGTTTTTTGTGAAAAGCTGTTTTTAACCGACTTCAAAAAAGGAGGAGGTTCTACGTTCCACTGTATGTATTTTTTTTATGTATGTTCATCGATTACTCCGTCAATTGTAGACCGATTTTCAAAATTCTTTTTTTATTCGAAAGGGTGAGGTGGTCCTATTGTCACCAAGTCATGATCTTATGATGGGATCCTCAATTTTTACAGGCACGTACTATGTGTTTCATATATTTTCTAAGGTTATTCAAGTATTTGCGTCTGGTAGTCATCATCTCATGATGATGAGCTGATGATGGAAGGTACAACTCCTTAGCGGTTAGGAGTTGGAGGATAATTCTGAAAATGTTAAATCATTATTCGAAAGGGTATACTCCTGAGGTGGTCCCACTGTCACCAAATCATGATCTGATGATGGGATCTCAGGGAAATCGAGGGCAACCCTCAAATTTTATAGGCACGTATCATGTGTTTCATATATTTTTTAAGGCTATTCAAGTATTTGCGTCCGGTAGTCATCATCTCATGTTGATGAGCTGATGATGGAAGGTACAACTTCTTAACGGTTAGGAGTTGGATGATAATTCTGAAAATGTTAAATCAACGTAAAATTGTGAAATAAAAATCTTTTAACAAAAAAGTAAAACCGCCTTCAAAAAAAAAACCTTAGAAAAAAAACGTTAAATAATTCTCTAAAACAATGATAAATAAATAAAATAAAATAAAATGCGTTTATTTCGGACAACAGAAACTAAAGCCTAAAGTTTTATGGCCTAGCACTAAGCAGCAGAAATATGAAGTCGGTGCTTCATTCAAAGAATATTCCGCTCGCACCGCACCGACTTCATATTTCTGCTGCTTAGTGCTAGGCCATAAAACTTTAGGCTTTAGTTTCTGTTGTCCGAAATAAACACATTTTATTTTATTTTATTTATTTATCATTATTTTAGAGGATTATTTTAAGTTTTTTTTCTGAGGTTTTTTTTTTGAAGGCGGTTTTACTTTTTTACAAAAAACGATTATTGATTCCTACATTGTTGTACGACGCTTGTTTAAAATTGAATACTGATTTTATCGTGTAAAATTAAAGACAATTATCTACTTAATGATTCCTACATTGTTGTACCTACGACGCTTGTTTACAATTGAGTAGGTACTGATTTTGTCGTGTAAAATGAGTGTCCAAGTGTTATCGGAATAATGATTAAGTATGTATGTAGTGCATTGCCCAACCCAACCAAAGGAAACTCGATGCATATACCTAAAATATTGACGAGGTATCTTTTAATAGATACGGTATAAAAAATATACCTCCTCCTTTTTTTGAAGTCGGAAAAAGAGTTGAACGTTTGGAACAGCGCCCGCCCGTGAGCGTATTCAGTATTTCAGGAAAACCTATAAGAAATCTATAGTAGTAAAAGTAACATATTTGTGCGTTAACTTCATTCGCAGTTGTAATGTAACAATAAGAACCAATTTGCTTCGAATATACCTAGACGGATTAAGTCCAAATTTATTACACAGTTTATTACAATTAAGATAACTAAGTAGACAAATTTGGGTCAGATTTAAAACAACTTACGGAAGATAATTAACGTACGGAGCCCTCTCCACGCGAGTCGAACTCGCATTTGTCCGTTTTTTTTTAAATCATATTGATCACATTGTTGGCAAAAGTTATCTCTAGAAACAGAAGTAAGTAAGTACGTAGTGCATTGCCCAACCCAACCAAAGGAAACTCGATGCATATACCTAAAATATTGACGAAGTATCTTTTACCTCCTCCTTTTTTTGAAGTCGGTTAAAAATAGTTGAATAGAGACAAGGTTGTCAAAAGCTAGTAAGCAGATTTATAAAAAATACTTATATTTGGGTAATACCTACCTACTTTTTGACATTCGCACTTGGCTTAGTCGATTATCTGGTTAAGTACGTCTAACCGGTTTTATTATGAAACTACCTACCGTGAGTCACTAGCGTATTGAAAATTGAAATAAAACGGATCACTCCCTTAAATTAGTCGTACCTATAGGTACCTATACCTACGTGACGTGAGTGATCCGTTTATTTAACTATTTAATAGTTAGTAGTTACCTATTTTAATAGTGAACATCAACAACAAATGAGTCAGAGACGGAAAGGTAGTTTCTGCAAGTCCTGCAACGTACGTGTCGGCGGATGGCGGTCGCCAGCACTGCAGTATCGTCAGACATACCTAGTAGGTACAGCAGATCAATCTAACAGTGCCGATGTAAATGGTCAAACACAAAACCTCCTATTTTTAAACAAGGATATAAAAGTTACGTGCGGCAGCCCTAGCGGTTTTTCCCTATTTACTTACCCATTTACTAGTTCCCATCGGCCCCAAATTAGGTTTGAATAGGAATGGCATGTTTTTTAATACTTAATCTAGGTCATAATAGTAGTTTATGCAACTGTTACATAATGGGGGTTCTTAATGCCTCATTTCATAATAGGACCACACGAGTGTTTTGAGGCCTAATTATGTAGAGTTGCATACATTACTTTATCTACACACATAATATAAGTACTTACTCTACGATCGGTCCAGTTCAGAAGCCGAAGGAAGGCATACTTACTGACATAATAAATCTGTCACGAATTTGGCTGTTTTAGGGTTCCGTAGCCAAAATGGCAAAAACGGGACCCTATTACTAAGACTCCGCTGTCCGTCTGTCTGTCTGTCACGAGGCTGTACCTATCTCATTAACCGTGATAGTTAAGACAGTTGAAATTTTCACAGACGATGTATTTCTGTTGCCGCTTTAACAAAAAATACTAGAAACAGAATAAAATAATCATTTACGTGGGTGGGGCTCTCATACAAGACATGCTATTTTTAGACAATGACATCTGTGGATGAGTAGTGTAACTAGACAGATAGCCACTAGATGGAGCTGTCAATCACTTTGCTTTGTTTTTTTATAGTACAGACAGCGTCAGATAAAACGACCCCCCTCTGGTAATGACATGAAAGCGTTCAAGTTTTTTGTCCGCTAACGCAGTAAGCAAGTTGATCTAGTCGTTAGTCGATCGGCTTCATAGTGCTAAGGTCCACGGTTCGAATCTACGACAGGTAACTTTTTGCTTTTATTTTTGTTTTCATTATTTAATAATTGACTATTATTTAAGAGCTCTTTGCTACTTCAGCAAAGAGCTCTTTGCTACTTCAGCAAGGAGCTTACTTAGCCTACTTAGGTATGAGGTATACAATACAAGAAAAGATAGGCATGTTACAAACACAATATTTGTTTATTTATTTACATTTGTAGGACTTTAATTCATAGATTCCTGGTTCAGTATACAGTTTTCTATATGTGTTAAAATATGGCCATTTACTTAGGTTTTGAACTGAACTAAATTTACTAACAAAACAAATGGATACATGAGTCACGTTTCGCTTATAGGTCTTTCTAGAAACATAGTTACAACATTTATTTAAGCTGCTAACATTAGCTTATTGTGCCTGTGAATCACTGAGAAAGAACCAACATGCTAAACTATTATAGTATAGCAATTTATATCTTTCTCTTTTATCACAATTTCACAACACTTCTAATACAACATTAAAAACATAGGTATATGTGCACATGGTTCATCATTAACACATGAATACTCGTAAACAAGGGTAGCCTGATTGATAATATTAATAAAGGTTTGTGTTGCCGCTAGATGGCGTTGGTTATCTGAAAATAAACTTAACCTACGAAACTAACTACATTTATTAAACTGTAAAATTAATTAAACAACCTGTAATTGAACTTAATCTAAACTTCCACTATTTCACCTGTATTACTATTAGGATCATCTAGAAAATAATTCATTATTACTTACCTGTAGCGCCATTTGTTGTCACCGCTGTTAAAACTACTGTACGACAGTAAAACTTTTCTATGTGTGAGCGAATCCATGCATGTGTGCGAGCCATTCTTGCAAAAAAGGTATTAATTGCAGTCCTTTATAAACACCCACAGCGAGCACACACGCATTTCGTTGTTCGCTCATAATTTGTTTAGTGACAAAAAACAGAGCATTTCTCATTTTTCCCGCCTATCCGTAACAAAGTGGTCTTCGAACCGGAACTCGAGAATCAAACCTGGGGGCAGGACTGGCTGCACTCAATGTTTCACACCCCGCCGCGCAGTTGTGTTCAAACACGACGCATGGTGAAGCAAGAAGTTATTGCCAAACAGATGGAGGAACGTGGTGCCGTTGGGTCACTCGAACAGGGAGCAAAGATGAAGGACTTAAAGTTGCCTCAAGTGGAACCTCAGCAACGCCCACACACTGAGGGTACTAAGCACGAACCTTCCGGAAGATTTACTTCGTCATCAGTGGTGCTAGCTAGAAGAATGAAGCTGGAGTTGGACGCCGCTAAGGCTAAGGCCAGAATCGAAAAATAATTAATTGATAAGAGATTAGCAGCCGAGCTAGCAGCGCTTGAATCGCAGTCGCGTAAGAATGACAAGTGATATGGCTCTGAGAGTTCAGGCATCATGAAGGTGGAGGCCTGGATAGATCGTAGTCAACGTGAGCTTGATCAAATCGATGACAAGTTGGTAGGCGGCGTCAACGACGAACCATTAACCAGCCGCGGTGAAAACCCACCCGCGCCGCCATTGCAGCCCGAGCGTCAATCTACCGACATAGAGAAGCTGGCCTGCGCATTAAAAGATGCTATTACTGCTTCTACTTCGAAGATAATGAACCAAGAGACGGTCTCGAAATTATTTGCATCCAGAGATTTACCATTTTATTTTGGCGACCCTATGGAATGGCTGCAATTTGAAGCGGCCTATAAAGAGTCATCAATGCTGTGTAAATTTACTGATACGGAAAATTTATGTCGCCTGCGAAAATCTTTACGTGGTGATGCCAAAGAAGCGGTTGTGTCAATGCTTATTGGAAATACAAACCCGGTAGTGATAATGCGTACCCTGGATTATTGGCAATAAGTTTTTTTTTTTAAACAAAGTGCAATTCATGGCTATCGCCTGCGTTCAACCAAAGCGAGAATGGAAGTAACAGAACTACAGTGGAAGAGAAAGACCGGCAGACACATTATCGAAACAAGGTAAGCGTGCGATATCACAAATAGTGGCAAAAAGAAACAGGTTATTGTTGAAGTTGAAGTGCTAGAAAGTAATTTTTACACTTAATTTTAAAATCGAATTTCGATTTTAGCGCTCGGATTGGCGGAGGCAGATTGTTCCAGCACTTCGTGGCCGCGTAGCGGAAACTACCGCGAAAAGCAGCAGATTGGTGCGGAGGGTAATTAAGCTGGAGGAACCTCTCCGGCCGGACTTCCGCAGACCTGGCGTTGCGCGACCAAGCGAGCTTACTGTAAAGGTACGAGGGCAGCTGCTGGTTAACGATGCCAAACATAAGAGTGGCTAGGTGCAATTTTCGGCGCGTTGACATATTTAAAATGCGGTTTTGGTTTATATACGGAGACACGTGAGCGCGAGGCGGAATGACAAAGGAAAAACGCGCACAGGCGTTTTGAACTCGCTGTATTATTCGCTGTGTACGCGCCAGAAGGCGCCGCCCATACACGATGTCCCCGTAGTTCAACCTCGACAGCACCAGACTGTCGCAGAGTCTAATCCTAAGCTCAACATCCAGGAACTCTCGAATCTTGTATAGTAACCTAAGCCTATAAAAACAGCTGCGCACAGTGTCAGGCAAGTGTGATTCAAACCGCAACTTCTCGTCCACGAGCAAACCCAGATTGCGAGCCTCGAGCACACGTTCTAGGGGCTCGCCGTCAATGTGAACCTTAATTTCAGCCTTTGTCAATTTATCTGTCTGTTGTTTTGTGCCTAAAATTAAGTATTTAGATTTATTAGGATTTAAGGTCAGGGAGTTATGGTGTGACTAAGTGTTGATTCTCTCGAGATCTTCATTTAGCTTGTGGACCTGTGAGCATGCGTTACCACCATTACAAGAAGTGTATGCTTGTAGGTCATCCGCATATATGTGGTAGTTGCGGTGTTTTATTACCTACGTGATGTCACTGGTGTAAATGACAAACAATATTGGCGCCAAAATGGACCCCTGTGGAGTACCCCGAGGCACTGAGCATAGCTCAGACCTTATATCAGGACAAGCAAGGCAGTAAACTTATCGGACGAAGATCCTTCATATTTACGGGATGCAGTATTTTTGGAATAGGCCGTACCAAGGCAGTTTTCCAGCAGTCTGGAAAAGAGTTGGTGGCTAAAGACATGTTTACTATAGCCGTAACAACTTTCAAGGTGCGAGGCAGCGTAAGCACTAACATGTCTAAGGAAACGTCATCTATTCCCTGAGCATTTGATTTAAAAGTTTTTATAATTTTGAAGACATGTGACTTTGTTACTTGTTTAAAACTTTGGAGTCGGATTGTTCGAGGGCGAAAGAATTACTCCACTTTTTGATACGAAGTATGTGTAATCATCGTTCACATCAAATATAAATATACACATCGGGTTGCCGTACTAACTTAATTGCGGAACACCACCGCGCGTTGGCAAGGATCGGCAGAGAGACTGGAAGATGCCGGTGATAACGAACCAGCCAATCAGCGTCCACCGTTATGCGTACCGCGCGAGACGTTGATTGGTCAGTTCGAGTCAGCTCTTGCACAGGCCATGCAAGTAAAATGGCGGAATGATGCGGCGCGCAGCCAGACGCTAGTGGCGCCACAAAACTAAATATGGCCTGGCTATGACGATTAAAGTCGTAAAACGTCAGGTCACTAATTGACACGCAATCGTTACCAGGCAGGTCAAGAAAATGTTTATTGATTTTATCGGGATCATTAAAATACATAGGTAGTTCATTTACTGGACGACTATCAGTAATTACGTTTTTTTTAAGATTTTTCCACAAGGTTTTAGGATTGTTGATACTACAATTGATTTTTTGTTTGAAATACGCACGCTTTTCACTGTGTATGGCTGAAACAACGATATGCTTAAGATCCTTGTAATATTTCTTATGAGCAGGAGCGCCGGTCTTGCGGTACCTGGCGTGGGCCTCGTTGCGCAGGCGCATCATTTCCTTGACGGTGTGAGTTATCCACGGACACTCGTGGGATCTAATGTAAACGGTCTTGAGCGGGGCATGGGTGTTGAATAATGAAATAAGACTTTGATTAAAAACAGTGACCATCTCATTGACATTCGGTAAGGTGAGAATATTTTCCCATTCTATTTCATTTAGGTCACGTTGAAATGAATCCTGTCTCAAATCTTTTAGTGGCCTCTAAACTATCCGTCTCGGCTTGGGCTTTCCTATTTTTATATTCTACTGACAAGTTACAAAGGCGTGAGAACTTAAATCAGGTATGAAGTCTACATTTGTGGCACAAACTGGCGCATCAGTGCAAACAAGATCAATCAGTGTGCTACTGTGGTCTGTAAAATTCGTTGGTTGCTCTACGTGTTGTACTAAATGAAATATTTAAAAAAAATGCAATTTTTTTTGTCTTTGCGTCATTTGAAAATAAGATATTTATATTAAAATCTAACAGAATAATGAAGTCACATTTCGCAAACGAGCTCACGGATTCACTAAGGGCATCAATAAAAATGTCAACGTCGAGCCAAGGCGGACGATATGCTGTGCCAATCGCAACCCTCGCGCCATTTACATTAAGGTTGAGCCACATTTGCTCGACTGAGGATGTAACTGGGTGCGCGCACACACGGGCGCGCAACCCCTCCCTGACGTAGAACCCGACCCCGCCGCCCCGCGCGCGCACGGCGGCGGGCCGCGGCGTGTGTCGCAGTCGGTAGCCGGGTACCGTCAGCGTACGATCGCCTTCACCCTGCCTCAGCCATGTCTCGTTGATCGCCATTATGTCAACAGAGTGAGTCTCCATTGCCACGATAAACTCCTCGTGCTTTGTACCGAGTGAACAAGGATTAAGCAAACCAACTAAAAATTTACCCTTCTCATTCACCATTGCAACATTCCGAATAACATTGACTTTTGTCTGTTGTCATGTTAAAATCCCTTTCAAGTGGCACGAGGTTCCTAACAATATAACAACTTAAAAATTGAACGGACATTATGATTATCATTAGCAGATGGCTACGTAGGTTTAACGCATATGATTTGATCATTTCAATATACAGTACAATTATCTTCCTTAAACTACCTATAACTTTTCTTATACTACTTATTTTACAACATTGAATTACCATAACACAAAACAATATGACAAACAGTGGCATATTAGACACATACATTCAGTCTTCCTTCAAACAGTGGATTGCGGGAAAACCCGCGCGATATCGGCTTCTGAGCGAAACCGGTTTGCCGGCGCATCTTTATCTCGTCGGGCGAGCACGCGCCCGCCGTTCGTCCAAGGGGTCCTCCAGCCGTGTTTCGTGCATTCCTGTCTCGCCAGGTAGAACATCCTTCTGCTGTGCCTGGTGAGACGCTCGTTGACGTAAAACTGGCGCGGGGGCACCCGTCAAGCCGAAGCCGGTGGAGTCCGCGCCCCGGCGCACTCGCGCCGCGCGCAGCAGCTCGTCGCGGGGGGCGCGGCGCGCGAGCCGCACGACCAGAGGCCGCGGCCGCTCGGCGCGCCCGCGGGAGAATCACCACTCTCACTTCCCCGCGGGGTCGCCTCAGCCGCTACACTCTCATCCGCCCGCGATGGTGTCCCACCCGCTGCACTTTCATCTCCCTGCGAAAGTGTTGCCCCGGCTGCACTCTGCGCGGCGCGCCGCGGCGCCCCGACCCTATAGGCAGAGACGATGTCACGATGGTCAAGAGGGAACCCCAGCTTCTGTGAGACCAGGTAAATGAGGTGCGTCGGGCGCTCATTGGGCTCCTCGGGGATCCCTGTGATTTCCAGGTCGTTAACGAGGAGATCCTGGTCGCGATCGTTGAGCTCGCTCCTAAGCTGCGCTACGTCGTTCAGGAGGCCCTCGCTGACCCCGCCCGCTGCGTCCGCGAGGCGCTCCTCCATGCGCTCCTCCACGCACGACATCCTGTCCTCGACCGCGTCAATTCGAGACCCGAAGCTAGACAAGCTTTTATTTATTTCAGCTATCTCTTGACGCAGTCCCGCCATTTCGTCCCGCATAGAAATGAACTCCGCGCGAAACAGTTTCATCTCCTCAGCCAAGTTAGACAAGGGGTCCCGAACGGGGGCAGATGTTAAGGCGCCTGCACCACTTTCCTCGGTAGAAAACTCGCTTCCCTTCACCGGAGTATCGGAGTTATCTTTTCGGGGCGCCTTAGCTTTGCAGCTCGGGCACGCCCAGGTGGTAGCAATGCGCGCCTCCTGTGGGATGCTAACGCAGCCGCGATGGTAAACAGCGACGCATTTTCCGCACTTAGCGACATCTACCGTAGAGACAATATTTCCCACACCGCTAGCACTTGTTAGCCATAGTACAAGTTGTTTTCGATAACGATCGACACTAAAAGGTTCAGGAGTAACCCGGTAGATGGCGCTGTTTTGCGTAAACAAGTCATTGTTATTTAGAAAGACGGCAGCAGTTCACTCACAGTACCGTTACACACAGAAACAAAGTCGCTCACTCAGCAAACGTCAGGCACGTTGTATGATTAGCTGACTTTACACAAATAACAGCAATACTTAATCACTTAATAAATGTACGTATAAGTGGGTATGTCACAGCACAGAAAACTAATTTTAAGTTTGTATTTAGTTTAACAAAACTATTGCACTTTCTTATATCTTGATAACACTGGATGTAATGTCAATAAGCTATATGTTTATAATAAATTTATACTTCAAACAAGACTTTTTACTTTTAAAATAACAAAACAAAAAGCCGGCTATCCAACGTCACCAACGTTCGTAACGTCACCCCATCACCCCGCCACGCATCATTTGCAGGCGTGTAGCACATTAATAGCCAAGCAGATATACTAAGCTATAGAAAGCGTTTTGAGGATCGCCGCGGCCCGCCGGTCCCTGTTCTGGCCAGCGTTGAAGTTGAAAGGTGCCGGTTCTGCAGTTTAGCTGCTCATCGTCTTCCTGATTGCTCACGTTTCAAAAGAGCCATGCGACGTGACCGCTGGAGATTTATCCGTGCTAACAGACTATGTTTCAAGTGTCTGATTTTGCGACACGATAAGGACAAATGCTCGGCCAGTACTTGTGATGTGGACGGTTGTGGACAAGATCATCATAGACTTTTACATTAGAAGGTGGGCCCGCGGTACCAGTCACTCTCAGCGTGTAAATTATAAGCTTTATCCTTTGTTGCCGCACCCGTCACAATCATGGTGGAAGGAACGTAACGCCACTCGGGAATTTTGCTTATTGTATCAATTTCCCCCAGCCTGTTTGCAATAAAAACTTTATAGTTCATGTCTTCATTTCTCTTCCAAAGCAAGACTATAGTGAAGTCCGTCCAAAAACTTTTAGCGGTAGGTACGATGCGGTGCCCTTCTAAAATCACGGTTGCTAAGCGACAACTCAGCAACGCAGCTCGAAGTTCCATCCGCATCCGCGGCACGCAAACCAGCTTCACACCGACCACTCGGCACTTGCTGGCGATGAATGAAACTTGCACGCTCTGAGCTTCGGTTGCTACGCGCCAATACGCAGCGGCCGCGTAAGCTGAGAGCGCCGCATATCACACATGACATGTAGTTCAATTCTGGTCTGATTATTAATTGCACTAATGAAGTACCATCTGGGTATCTTTAAATCTTTAAATATTTTCAGTTGAGTTATCCAATTACGAAACGTTGCGAACAGCTGATTGGGAATTTGGTCACACCACTCAATGCTTAACTTCCAAATCTCTTGTGTCATGATTCTTCTCTTGACTGTGAAAGGCGCCAGCAAGCCGTAGACATCGAAAATGGACAACATGATGCGTAGCAACTCACGTTTAGTCGGTTTTCGTTTTAAAGTTAAAACATCCTCAGGAATGCGCTTAAATAATAAATGAATGATAATAAATATTAAATGATAAATCGAATCCGACAGTATCATTGTTCGGATTCCACAACAAACAAAATGTACGTTCTGTTTGGCTGTCGCAATCTGTTTCGAACTTTATGGCATTAGTACTTAAGGCTTGCTCTGGAATGCCACTCAAAACATCTTGTTTATTACATGATAAGTTCACTTTTTCGAAGCCACCCCCTTTATGGATTTTTAAACTATCATTTACTATATTCTTAGCGCTTTGACTTGAGTCATGACTGTCGATACAATCATCCATATAATGTGACGTCACGATTGCTTTTACAGCATCTGGCGTCTCCAACTTGAACCTTTAAATAAATTAAATTATATAAATGACGGAAGCGAGACTCCTATCGTGATTAAGTTCCCACTGCGACGTAGAGCTGCATTGCTATGGTATTCGCGTAGGCGCCGTTCACGCCTTGATTCCGTTGATAGCATGAAGCCAAAATTCATGTTACAAGTAACAATTGACCAACTTTTTTTATGTTAATAGTTTATGTCAGTAAACGATATAAAACGTCTCCACACTGCGTAGTTTCCTTAGGATAGAGCTCTGCTAACACTGGCGGGACAATTTAAAACACTCGGGATAAGCGGGAAAAATCATCGAGACTCGATTTTCGTTGCTTATACTATTATCTATTCTGTGACGTGGTAGACAAACTGTTGGACATACCAACCTACTTACAAACTTGTACGGATCCCTCTGTGCGCGAGTCAGACTAGTTTTTTTTAAGGCGTTTTTTTTTAGGAAGGAATGTACAATATCTGACATTGAATAAAAATACCTACTATTTTTTTTTTGGATGTAGAATAGTGTCTATAATGCATTTTTTAAAACGACAAATTGCGGAAAACCATAGAAAAAAAGCTACGCCATAACAAACATTCGAGACCCGGAGGGATGTGGGAGTATTAGGGTGGGGAAAAATTTATGTAGAAAGGGGTTTCAAGGTCAAAAAAGAGGTGGTCAATGTCAAGAAAGAGGTGTTCAGATAAAAGTCAAAAGTCAGAGAAGTCAACTACTTAACCTAATCTGCTGGAAAAATTTCGAGCTCCGCAAGATGTCTTCTCCGCGACAAATATTTGTTTTGAAGACCACCTGGGTTGCTTGCTCACTGCGCTTTCTTACTGCGTTCAGTATATTATGAGACACGGTCGACGGGCTCCGCTACGCGAAGCTCCTATTCCGCCTTATTGAGGCGCTTCGCGCCTTGACGAAATACTAACCTAACCTAACCGAACCGAACAGACTTATTTGTAATTGTTATTTTATTTTTACGATGCAATTATTTAAAATAGTGACCATAATAAATCATTTTGTAATTTTTTTCCTGTCGGGACCCCTTTTGCTATACTCTAATCCAAGCGGTTCCCTAGAATCCAACATTTGCACTACACTCGACTCTTCAGACGGCGGGGCGGTGGAAAACAAGGCCTTGAGCTTCGGGAACACCATGTAGTCACTGAGTACCAACAGGAGTACGAAAAAAAACTATCTAAACTGCGGGTACAGACACTGACTGACAATGAAACAAACATGACAAAAAAAAAACGGCGTCTGTCGCGATTCGTTTCACGTATTTGACAGATTATTATTGCATTCTTGCATAATTACTTACTTACCAAAAATACATTTTATAAATATTTATTGACGTTTGTAGATTCAAAAGCAATAAGTTTGATTTTATCAGTATGTATAGAACAGTAGAATCTAAATGTCTTTTTGAAAATTTGAAAACACTCTTGTTACAATCACAGCGAAAAACGGAACACACCGTTTCTTTGCCGACAAAATGCCACGTTGACTCTGCCCCCCGACTACGAAGTGCAAAATTCGAACTTCGTATCGTGCCGTCCCTCTCAAGCTAATATTATTTAACACGAGAGTGAGCGGGGCGATACGATACGAACTTCGATTTTCGAATTTCGTAGTATGGGGGCTGTTGACTGCGTAATTGAATTTTTTTTGAAGTAAATTTCATTTTTTTTTTCTCGGAAACTATTCGTTTCCGCAGCATGAAACTTCGTGAAATTGTTATTTATTATTAGATCTCTCTCCAGAAAAAAAATGAGCCGCGAACTCGGCGGCACATATAGTACATATGAGCCTTTTTTTATGACTCTAAATTCTGGTTAAAACCAGCACACCAGGTAGGTAAGGTACGAGGGGCGGCTGATTAGTAATCTCCTTGGTCAGAAATATATACAAAAATAATGCTGGCTGGTATGGATTTATATTCGTTTGTTATTCTATTTTCAAAATGTATAACATTCATTTGTTTATTGCATCACGTTTATTTGTCTCCTACAATTGTTTCAAACATGTCGGTAGAAAAAGTGAAAATGGATAAAATCGAGCAGCGTGCTGTGATTAAGTTTTTGATTAAAGAAGGGAATACGCCTTCGGAGATCAGTGCCCTAAGCACGACTTGTAGAATCCTGCGTCACGTAAAATCGAATAGTAAACTATAACGAGTTTGTATGACGTTTGGAACAGCGCCCGCCCGTGAGAGCCTGGAAGATGATCCTCGTAGCGGAAGACCAGTTTCGGCCGTCACCGATGAAAATGTAGCCAGGGTGAAAAAAATTATATTAGAGGACCGACGAGTGAAGCAGTGGGAGATAGCTAGAGATGTGGGCGTCAGTAAAGAGCGAGTCAATGAAATCATTCATGAGCAATTGAACATGTCCAAGGTTAGTGCACGTTGGGTCCCCAGAATGTTGACTGCATTTGACATGGAGAGGCGTGTCAAATGTTGCGAAGAGTTTTTGGACATGAGTCGAGGGAAAGAGGAAGAAATAATTTCTAGAATTGTAACATGTGATGAGACTTGGATTCGACAATGGGACCCGGAAAGTAAGCAAGAGTCGTTACAGTGGAAATTTAAGGATGAGAAGCCGCCTCGGAAATTCAAGGTCTGTCCATCGGCAGGTAAACTTATGGCTACAATCTTTTGGGACACAGAAGGGATTTTGCTCATAGATTATTTACCGAAGAAAACTACAATGAATGCTGATTATTACTCAAACTTACTATATCAACTAAGAGAGACAATAAAAGAAAAACTGCGAGGTAAACTAAGGAAAGGAATTCTGATTTTGCACGATAACGCACCACTGCATACCGCCCGCACAACGAAGCTAGCAATTAAAGACAATGGCTTCGAAACCATTGACCACCTCCCTTATAGTCCAGATTTAGCCCCCTGTGACTATTTTCTGTTTAGACTTCTCAAGAAAGACCTCAGGGGACGAAGGTGTATGACCGATGACGAAATGAAGGCTGCGGTTACTGACTTTTTTGACGACAAACCGAAAGATTTTTTTTAATGGTTTAAATTCAATATTTGAAAAATTTTATAAGTGCATTTTACTAGCAGGGAACTACCCTACCCACCTCGAAGCGAAGGACGAAGTGCGCTCCCAGTAAAAGTGAACTTAACGTACATAAAATGTGTTGCGCTTTGCAGAACCTACTGTAAAGTGCACAGTTAACCGCAGTGAACATCATATACTGTTATCTCAGTGGAAATTAGTGCCTAAACAGTGAAAAAATGTCCTGATTTTAGTAACGTGGAGGACATGGAGGGATCATCACCTACAGAGACAACCGTGCCCTGGCAAATTGTACCCATCCTTAGACGAGGTAATCCTGCGAAGAAAAGGAAGGCGAACTCCCCACCAGAAACCTTAAATACACAAAACAGGTACCAGTACCTACCCATTGAGGAAAACGAAGAGGTCAAAACAACTAAAAAAGAAACCCGACCTCCACCCATCATCCTCTATGGCATCCAAGACATCACAAAACTCCAGGAATTTCTCCAGACGGACTTAGAACTCGGCAGCTTTGTATTTGATATTAAAAGTAAGCAAAAATTAATCATTACCTTCAAAGATGTACAAACATATAAAAAGGCTATGCAACTTATAAAAGCTAAAGGACTTATTGGACACACATTTAGTCCGAAATCCGAAAGACCTTTTAGATTAGTCATCAAGAACCTTCATCCTTCAACACCAAAAGAAGAGATACAAACAGCCATCGAACTAACGGGTAACACAGTAGAAGGCGCAATAATTAATGCTCATTATGGACCAGAAAAAAATAAAACCCATACCTGGTTTGTCAATCTTATCCCCGGACCGAACAACAATAAAGCGAAAGAAATTAAATATATATATCACACAAAAGTCACAATAGAATATCCAAGAAAGCAAACCACAATTGTTCAGTGCAAGAGATGCCAACAATATGGCCACACCAAAAATTACTGTCTGCGTCCATTCCGCTGCGTCAAATGCACGGGAAACCACAAAACCATCGAATGCAAAAAAGAAGATAGCTCTACTCCGGCAAAATGCGCTCTCTGTCTAGGCGAACATCCAGCCAATTTCAAAGGCTGTCGAGTCTACGTAGAGATTGAAAAAAGAAAATCATTCCGAGCCCGAGCATCCAAACCACCACCACGTAATCAAAATGATGACGGAAATGCACAAGAAGGAAACAAAGAGGTCAAAAGTGACATACATAGTAGAACAAATGGACAGTCATACTCAGACTCGTTAAGAAAAGGCAAGCCTCAGTACCAAGATTCATATCAAGATGAAACAGAATCACCAAAATTAAACTCAACAATAATAGATCTACTAACAAATCAAGCTCAAAAAACAGATTTATTACTGCAGCAAATCAGTACCCTACTGAATTTGATGACAGCAATAATTTAAAAGCTATCCATTTAATTTAAAAATTGCAACATGGAACATAAACGGCCTCCAATCTAGATTGGAGGAAGGAAAGACAATCATAAAAGAACATAATCTAGATGCTGTGTTGATATCTGAAACTCACCTGCCAAATAATGTTGCTGCGGGAGAGATAGTTCAAGGCTATGTGACTTACTGCACTGCACACCCAGATGGTACAGCACATGCTGGAACTGCTATCATACTGAGGCGCTCACTAAAACACTACTGCCATCAAATTTTACAAACTGAGCAAATCCAAGCAACCAATGTAGTAGTATACGACTCTCAAGGACCATTAACTCTATCAGCCGCTTACTGCCCTCCGAGACTTAGCATAAATGTAAACACCTTTGTAGACTACTTTAAGCTTCTTGGCAACAGGTTTGCCGCTGGTGGAGATTGGAACGCAAAAAATACCTACTGGGGATCAAGACTCACAACTACTAGAGGACGAGAGCTTAAAAAAGCCATGGACAGTTTGGGCCTCAATAGCTTCGCCACAGGCACTCTTACCAGCTGGCCGTCAGATATTAACAGAGTCCCTGACCTACTGGATTTTTTCATTTGCAAAAACATAAGTGATCTTTACTGTCATGTTGAGGGAAGCTTAGATGGCAGCAGTGATCATACACCAGTTATACCAACGTGGAGTACCAAACCTATATTAAAGAAAGAACCCCCGCGCCTAACGAATGACAAAACTGATTGGGAAAGCTTCAGCGAGTATATTGATGCTGAAATCAATCTTAAATTACCACTCAAATCACCCGAAGACATAGATGAAGCAACACGTCACTTGACTTCTATCATACAAACCGCATCATGGCTTTCGACACCATGCTACGATAAGCATGACGTAAGAAATGTGCCTAACACCACAACAGTCCGTAGAATGGTCTTGGAGAAACGAAGACTTAGAAGGGTATGGCATACTTCTCGAAATCTAATTGATAAAAGGGCTCTGAATAAGGCAACATCTGAGCTTAGAAAATTCCTGAAGGATATTGAGAATGAAAATATTCAATCTAAGGTTGAGTTGCTATCAGCTTCAAGTAATGGGGATCACTCATTGTGGAAAATGGTTAAAAACTCCATGAACCCGCAACCAACATAACCTCCGATAAAACTGGGCGAATGGGCAAGAACAGAAAAAGAAAAAGCAGAAGCATTCGCGAGCCATCTTAATAGAGTTTTCACGCCTAATGTGTCTGACAATAACGAAGAAAATCCTGAGATTGATGATTACCTAGGTACCGATACCGAAAGCCTATCTAGTCCTCCAATTAAACTAGTTACTCCAAAAGAAGTTGTAAGAAGCATTAAAGCGCTAAAGGCTCATAAAGCACCTGGCTACGACCTAATAACACCATATTTATTAAAGAAATTACCCCGCAAAGGACCCGTACTTAGTTAATTGTTGCATTCTAGGCTGCCTGCAGTTCCAGGTAGCCAAAATTTTAGCACAATTCGATGTAATAATGAGCTCCAAGACCGTAATAAATTATTCTAAGAATTTTCCTTGCAAATTGCGATGAGCCTGATTACACTGTAGGTAGGTACTCTATAAGGTAGTTCGCAGGGATTATCAGCGGCGCGGGCGGCGCGGCGGATTACAGAGAAACAGGAATTAATACTTCTACCTGATACTTTGTCACGTGAACTGGACACAACGTGTTGAGGATACAACTTCCAACTTGAACTCGTGTGAAATCTATCATGCCAGTTAAGTAGGTAAGTACGTTAGACTGATTGTAGAAATTAATTTTAAATAATCATCTATTTATGAATAAGAAAAGCCGTGATAGCCCGGTAGTTTGACCTACGGCCTCTCAAGCAGAGGGTCGTGGGTTCAAATCCCGGCTCGCACCTGTGAGTTTTTCAGAATTTATGTGCGGATTTACATTGTAATTTATCATGAGCTTTTCGGTGAAGGAAAAAATCATGAAGAAACCTGCACACTTCTGCGAAGCAATTCAGTGGTGTGTGTGAAGTTCCCAGTCCGCACTGGGCCCGCGTGGGAATTATTGCCCAAGCCCTTTCATTGTGAGAGGAGGCCTGTGCCTAGCAGTGGGAGGTAAACAGGCTGATGGTAATAATAAGTAAGTATATCATACTGATTTTGGCAAAAAATGTTCTACACGAGTCGTGGCCTTGGGTGGCCAAATAAGGTGACATTAATGACATTAAGTAGGTACCTACCTGTCGGCACAACCGTTGCCGTTGTTGCCTTTGTCCGCTGCGTACTAATTGTAATACAATTGACATAAATAATGTTTTATTTATTTGACATGATGACATGAAATGTATATTTCATCAATTTTTGTTATTTGACATTTGGAGACCATATACGAGGGCTGTTTGATAAGTACCCGTTTTCTAAATATATTAATATCACTGGCCGCAAATAAGTATACCACCTTTTTAAGCCATTTTTCAGAGGCGGGAAAATTAAAAAAAAAAATGGCATTCTTTTGTTTTTTTCCTCATTTGACAACGATTCAGTGAAGGCGTGAACTTAAAATTGTTAAAATGGAGAAAGAACAGTATCGGTCTGTAATTAGATTCTTATTTTTGGAAGGAAAAATATGTGATGAAATGAAAGTAAGAATGCAAGCGGTTTACCATGAATGTGCTCCTTCTATGACAACCGTCAGATATTGGTATAACGAGTTTAAGCGGGGGAGAACAACCGTCTTTGATGAGGATCGCCCAGGCCGGCCAGTTGAGGTGACTACGGACGATATGGTTAAGAAAATTGAAAATATCGTTTTAGCCGACCGCCGAATTAAACTACACCCCGGAAATGAAAGAGCAGTCGAAGCAGTGGATTTTACCGGGTGAACCTGCTCCAAAGAAAGCAAAAACCGTCCCATCGGCTGGAAAGGTCATGGCGACCGTTTTTTGGGATTCGCAGGGTATTATACATATTGACTATTTACAAAAGGGAAAAACAATAACAGGGCAGTACTATGCCAATTTATTGGATGAATTTGACGCCGTGTTGAAGGACAAACGACCCCATTTAAAAAATAAAAAAGTACTGTTTCATCATGACAACGCCCCGGCTCATTCGTCCAGAGTTGTGACGGCTAAATTAGCACAGTTACGCTACGAACTATTGTCTCACCCCCCGTATTCTCCAGATTTGGCCCCTTGCGATTTCTTTTTGTTTCCCAACCTAAAAAAATGGCTCGGTGGCAAGCGATTTGGATCTAATGACGAAGTCATTGCCGCCACAGAGGCCTATTTTAATGACTTTCCAAAATCATACTTTTTGGATGGTTTATTGAACCTTGAATATAGGTGGAACAAATGTATAGAGTTAAAAGGTGACTACGTAGAAAAATAAATGCATATATACAAAAAAAATGTTTTTTTTTTCCATAAACGGGTACTTATCAAACAGCCCTCGTACATCTCCAGTTTATGTATATGTATTATTATACTTATTATTTGACCGTGGAGGCGTTTTACACCTCTGCTGATTTTAAATTTAGTTTAAATTGACCCTAGAGACTATACATCTCTAAGCCATTTAGATTAAGTATTATATTATAGTATTAATTCTGGGACCCTATACATCCCTTTGTAATTTAAATTTTCACAGATATTTGACCTGGAGACCCTATACATCTCCTGCTCAATTAAAACGTGCCAGTAAAGTAGTGTTCTGGTTTTGCTGTTCTAATAATTACTTTTTACACTTGTTTCTAAAATGCGGTATTTTTTTTCTCTCTTAATCTTTTAATGACAGAGTGAGGTTTCTTTGTGTAATTTGTCTGTGGTTACGTATTGTAAGAGCTAATGTAACTTGTTTTTAGAAAAAATGACTTTGTGCCAAGTTTCTTGCGGCGCATTCTTCTTGGCAATCATGGTCTTTTTGAAAGTGCTGGTAGACTAAAAAAAAATTACGTGTAAAAGAGCATTCAACTGCCTATTTGCTGAATAAAAAAAATAAAAAAATAATAAAAAACAACGATGTTACCGTATTTAGCATTTGGCTGATTTGGCTAGCATTTCCTTTAGGCCATAACCGTAAGATTAGATTCAAACAAGTAGAGATCTGAAAAAGCGCATGGTAGCTGTAGGTACATTAGTAGGTAAATATATATATTTTAGCCTGGTAGACAGTACTGACGATGACGACAAAAGGACTGGCAGCTTTTTCTCCAAGCGAATCAGGGAAACGCTCCCAGCCAAAAGGGCACCATGCTATATGGAGACCACATTCAGATTTAGGTTAGTTTTAATTAATTTTATAGGTACCTTACCTAGCTCGTTTTGCATTCAGTTGTTTGTATACTTAGGTATTTATATATTTTCCCCTCACTACCTCGGAAAGCCGTCTTTAATACAAGCGGGTAAAATCGCGTTTTATCCACTAGTGGAGAAAGTAATTGGACCTTGGAGTGGAGCGCGTTCAAGTAGCCTTTGACAGATAACAAAACGTAAAACGCTCATAATAATGGTTCGTTCGATATTAATTATCATTAAATAAATGATGAACGATTTGAAAATTTTATATAAAATACCAAATTTAGCTTTATTCTTAAAATTCTATAATAAACATTTGTTTTAGTGATGTGATGGCGATTTATTTTTACGAGCTGTTTTTTGCATGTTGCGCTTTCCTCGCTATAGTGAGGTGAAAAGTTTTGTGTTACACACGGGTGCAAATGTATTTTACTTCTCGTGTGTTGAAACACTCGCTACGCTCAGGATTATATTTTAGAACCACTCGCTTCGCTCGTGGTTCAACTATACAATCCTTTCGCTTGCTTGTGTTTCAATTCCACACTCGAGGGTAAAATACAACTTTTGCACCCTTGTATAACAAATAACTATTGTCACTTTGTGTGATAAGCACCTACATATTTTTGCCCTTTCAGACTGTAATTTTCTTTCTTCCAAGTTATGCAGTTATAAACTCGCATCCTTAGTCATAATGAGAAACAAATATTGGTACCTATCTCACAGTGGCGGTGCGTGAAAATTTTTGTAGGTAAAGCCGGAGCAAAAAAAAATCGTAGGTAGGTAGGTACTAGTTTGAATATTAAGTACAACAACTGTTACCGCCGCCGCGCCGCCCCGCTACCGCTGCCAATGTCTGCGTTTGCAGCTCAATTTAACTATGTGTAAACCACCTTCGCTATATTTGACATCACTGCCTGGTGTATAACAACATAATATAAAAATGACCTTTCAAAAAGCCGTTATGTAAGTACGGATATAAGTACCTATACAAAAAAAATCTAAGCAAATATCGGCACAACAGGTAGGTATCGGTCAACCAATTACCTATACTTATCGTTGTAATGAAATGAGCTAAGTATATAAATATATTTTATGTATTTTTAAAGAACCCGTCTTTTCGTTTTAAAAAATGTAAGCATACTTTCATTGAACAGACAGTCAGTTTTAACAACAGACAATCATAATCAATTATCCCGAAAATAATTGCCAAGTGAAACAATTGTCTTAAAATCTTTAAAAATTAAAATATATACACTTACAGGTATAGTTACTAAAACGAACCTCGAAGCAGGACACGCACGCGCGGTAAAACACACACTTGTACAAAACAATGACAATGACAAACATTGATTTTCACTGGTTTTACTTATCAACACTGAACAGATATGTATTTTTTATATAAAACAACCATTTGCAAGAAAAGGATACTTAAACGAATTTCTGAGCGCCGAGTACCTAGTGAAAAAAAAAAGGGAATTTAAGGCTCCAAATTTTGAATCGTAATGTTTCCATTTTGATTATAATTTTCTAGTTATAAGTAGTCAAATTGTTATTTAAATTGAAATTTTAATCAAACGTTAATTTCTCCTGTTTATTTCGTCGCCGTAATTTTAAATATCTGTACATCATGTCATGGCAACAACTACATCTCATCGAGTCATCGACAAGTACATCACGCGGCACAAGCGCAGCGGTGCTGCCGCCACGCGTCGCTCTCAAGTAACTAAGTTTGCGTTAAAAGAAAGCTTCTGCTAAAGTTAACCTTATGATTAACTTCATAAATTCTAATTCTAAATGTAATAACCTGTAAAATTTTTGCTTATTGGAGTCTTTCGCGCGCTATGCTCACAAAAAAAAGTTTCTGAAGAAGCACCTTATGATTAACACGCAAAGTCTAATTTTAAATTTAATAACCCGTTAAACATCGGCTTAACTAGTTATTAATTCCATAGGTAGAATTTTGCGAAAGTGTGCAATTTTAGCCAATGAGTTCTGTAAATGTGTGAGTGCAGGATTCTGATATTTTCGGCCGCATTACCAATGATTATGAATGAAATCGATTTTGTGCGAGAGCGTGCGTATTTGGAGTGAAAGAATGAACGAATGTTTATGTGCATTGTACTTAAAAAATGTTTGAAACTTATTACGGGCGAGTAAGGCTATACTACAGCGTGTTCTTTAGAGATGCGTTTGGTTCTTCAAAATTTATGGGAGGCTATTGGGAATCGGCTTGTTAGCACGCTTCGCCACTGCTATCTCAATAGTTTACAAGTCAATTTAACAAAAGTTCCTGCTTACCGAAAGTACATACATTACATACTCGTGCAGCACCCGCCAGAAATATACACCGATACTGGTAGGCGGTGTTCAAATAAAAAAGGGGCGACCGCCTCCACCTTGATGTCGCACGAAGCATTTCAAGCAACGAACGAACATTCGCTTCTTGTCTCTGTCTCTCTCGCACAGATGTACCTACCTGCTGCCGGCGCGCGTTCATTTATACTGCGTGGGAGCGAGAGCGGCATATTTATTTATTATAGGGACAGATTACAGGAGCGCGAAAGAGACAAATCAATTGTACATAGGTATTTATTTTTATGTTCAGCAATAGTAGAAATAAAACAAAATTAATTATTTAAAAACAAAAAATCCTACTGCAAAAACAACTAAAAAGTGAAAAACTAACTCATTGTAAGTAGGTATGTACGTTATACTTATGTTGGTAACTTGAATGCAGGCGGGGGCAAACAAAATTAATCGCTATATAAAATCGTTTATCGCTCATTGGTAGATAACAATAGGTGGATAAACCTTACCGTGCTAGAGAGGTTAGTTGCATCGTCTCTCCAAACGAACCCCTCCTCTTTTCTCATCCGGGCTTGGGACCGGCAACGGCAGAGTTAGTTAGTTTTTTTTTGTTTAAAAAAACTTAACTTTAACTATCTGTCAATTATCATAACGTTTATGCTTACTTATGCAGGAGTATGTGTCGATGACTATTACGGCTCACTGCAGCACGAAGTCGGTCCCTTCATTGGCTTCGGCGAGCGCGCGGCGCAGCGAGGCCGGCAGCGCGGGCGCGCGGCGCAGCGGGGGCAGCGGCGGCAGCTGCAGCGCCTCGTCCGACTTCTCGTATCTGCTGTGCGCCGAACACTGCAGCCACAAGTGCTCCACCTCGTCCTCCGTCAACTTGAGCGTCGACTCCTGCCGTAGCATAGTTTTCAGGGCGCTACTGGAATCATCACGTTCTGTGATTCTATGGGGTAGTTGAAGGCAAGTCTTAATGACCGGTATGTACGACGACGATGGCGACGATTTTGACCTTCCATTCGACTTCGAAGCAGGCAGAGTCATATTCTCCCAAAGACTGGGATCAATGGGAGCTACGAATTCGTGACTATCTATCTCCGTGGTACTTTGTTGCGACAGGGAAGAGACGTTGCTGACTGGAACTGTCCCGTTTAGTGGAGCCGGCGATTGCAACTTCACCTTCTTTTGGGACGTTCTATTGATGGGTTTTGTTAATTTGTCATCATCAGTCTTTCTCTTTGTTTGTTTTGAAGAGTCTTTAGGCGGCGTCATATTTTCCCATAGCTGAGGGTCGATAAGTTCAACGAATTCGTATTTGATTCTGCAAGCGGTATTTTGTTCTGCGCTGCTGTTGCTTAATGTCGATGGTTTGATCGTTGTTTGGAGCATCTGGAGGGGAGGGCGGACCTCGCCGCTGTCGGGCAGCACGACCAGAATGCTGTCTCTAGCCTTGGAGGACTGGGCCTTCATCAGCGCCATTTGCCATTCCTCCGAAGGGTTCACGACATCGTAAAAGATGACCCTGGAGTCGGCGTTGCTCCGTTCGGCATTGCGAAACAGAGGACCGTACTGCAGTCGGATCCGCTCCGGCTTTGTAGTGCATTTTAGGAATACAGAGATAATAATCTCTGTAGGTGCGGCCCCACATTTTTGGACCTGGTACGGTGGCTCCTCAAATACTGAAACAAAGAAGAAAAATCTATTACAAAAAATATTAAAATAGTATTTTATCATATTTACGTTAAATTGTACGATAATATATCAAATTGCCTAATGGTACTCACCTCTTTCGGGATAGGGGAAAAGGTTTTCGGGGCGCAGCTGGAACACGACCTTGCGCACGAGCGGAGCGATGTCTGCGCCGGCGACGCCGCGCACCCACACGCGCCAGTCCAGCGCCGCCGCACGGCCCGGCGGCCCCCGCCGCGGCTCGCACGCGTGGCCTACCTCCAGCCAAATGCGGTCACTCAACTGCAAAATAAACAAACACCTAGAGTTAAAAAGAACAATAACGAATATAAGCATAATTCAGAAAAAAGGTATTATTTAAGTGGTTGTGACTGACTGCTTAATTGCTTCTAGTTGAATTAATTTAAAAAATCGGCTAGAATGTCAGTTATCATTGAGATCTCTATTTCTTTAAAACTATTACAATAATAAAGATAACGATGTAGTACCTAACAAAATAGACTTTCTTTAAAATTGCTACGGCTAAAATTCAATCACTAATGCTTAATGCACAACATATAATTATATAAAAATTAAAATGGCAGTAACATTGATATATTCACAAATCCACTGACAAAGTTAATCAGAAGTAATATGGTGACTTAAGGAAAGCCATTAAAACTAACCCTTGGTTCAGTTGAGCTCCTCGAACATGCCGGAGCACACACTTGCGCAGCGTTCGGTGTAGCCATGTTATTAGGAATTAGTTCCATTGTGTAATGCAAATCACAGTTTTAATCAAAAAACTAAAAGATCCGATTGCACAAAAACAGACGAATGCACTGTCACGAGGTAAAAGCAGTACTGACTTACCTTCAGGTAGCCAATACCCTTGCACATTACCCCCGCCCCCGCATCAGCGCTAGGCGGCTGCCCCCGCCAATCCCCGTCACCAGCACAGCACCGCTAACGGCAAACTCGCGTGAGAGCTAACGGAAAGTCTTCCAGACTTTTTTTAAAATATGTTGATTTAAGAACTATATAAAACGCCAAACATGACAAATAAACTGAGAAAGTAATACCGGACCGGTGCCAACGATGGCTCGATGATATTACTTGGCACGGCCCGAATACATTGAAAATATTGTAGACGTGCCTATAGTCATCCCTTGGGTTAGTACTATTATATACTTTGATAAATGCTTTTTGTATCAAAAATACTCTAACGTAGGTACCAATATGCATATTATCTTATCATACGCGTTGGTCTATACACGATCATCGCCTTACAATCCAACCCAATCCAATTTATACCAACTGTTTATGATGGAACCTTTCTTTCAAATCTGTTAATTTTCTTTACTTGCAAAAATTTACTGCCTCATATATTGGGTTAGGGGAAAGTTTATTTTAACATATAAAAATAATAATTGAGTTTAATTAAATAATTAAACGCTAAATTCACGAAAACTTTTTTCGAAACTGATCAGGACAAGGACGCCTAAACGAAAAAAAACGTGCTTACGGAAAGTCCACTTTTACTTGCAACTTGCAAACAAAATAATTGGAATTCAATCAAGAAATTGTAGTAATCGGAGGAGTCATTTTACGTATTCTTACCTGGTGGTATAAGAAAGCGCAACAGTGAGTTGGTGATACATGTATATTTTTTTTATACGACGAGGAAGGCAAACGAACAAGTGGGTGACGTGATGGTAAGTGATCACCACTGCCCATAGACACCCGCAACCCCGGCGGGTTTGCAGATGCGTTGCCAACCGTTATTACTCTCCACTGCGGAACACAACAGTGCAAGCACTGCTGCTTAGATGCAGGATTAGCGAGAAAGATGGTGGCAGCGATCCGGACGGCCCTTGCACAGTGTCCTACCACCCGCAAAATATATGCAACTAAGATTGCTGCTTAGAAAAACTCCGTTTTCATTGGAAAGACACTCGTTACGCTGATATGAAAGAAAGATTGAAGCACTTGAATTGGAGAAACAAACCCATAAGGCATGAAGACCGAAATCAAATGCATTTTCTTTTTAATTTAATGCCTATTTTTGCAAGATCAACAAAATAATCAGGTTTGAAAGATTTTTATAAATAAACGGCTAATGTGGACATAATCCAAACGCATAGGTACTATTGGATCGCTGCGACAATGAATTAGCGGTATGATAGGGCAAATATTGTACAAATGAAAAGAGATGCGTCATTATCATCATTCATTCATTCATTGATCATTTCTTGATTCTGAATATATTTATTCAACATAATTAACAAATTATAGTAAAAAGTTATTAACACAAAAAATGTCTGAATTTTGTTTCAACTTATTACGTTGCAGCGGCTCGTTATTGCTATTTTTCTATTAACATACTGCTTATTTTACTTTTCTGATTTACATTTTTATCAATATTTATCTGTTGATACCGTTTTCTTGAATAAAAACAAAATTAAACTAAAAGTCTGAAAATGAACTTTCCCTGAGCTCACACGCGAGTTTGCCGGGAGCGGCGGTGGTGATGGGGATGCGCGTGGGCAGCGCGGAGCTCTGTGCCGGGGGCACGGCTGACGAGCCGGCTACCTGAAGTGAAGTCGCTTCAGTCGTGTTGCAGCCCTTTGACAGTGCACTTGTCTTTTTGTGGTTTTACGCGCGATCTGATATTTCAGTTTTTTGATTTTAACTGTTTTTCTCTTTCTAATTTTACATACAATGGCTCCATCTAACACTGTACGAAGTGATACCTCTTCAACGCGTTCACCAGATTCGACTGATCCACAGGTTAGTTTAAAGAAATTTTTAGCTATTTGCCTTTGATTTGCTTTATATATAAGTGCTTTACTTATTTCCCAAGTTAAATTACATATGTCCAAGTATATTTCAATGTTTTCATCTCGTGAATATGCTATTCAAAAACAAAACTTACGTGCATTTATGTGGCAAATTTCATCACATTAGTTACATTTATTAATTAC
This sequence comes from Clepsis dumicolana, assembly GCA_963691665.1. NCBI lineage: Eukaryota > Metazoa > Arthropoda > Insecta > Lepidoptera > Tortricidae > Clepsis > Clepsis dumicolana. The sequence continues at coordinate 9,635,670 of OY829521.1, forward strand.
TATTAGTATCATCTCAAATGCACTTTTTTTTTTTTTTCATTATTGTATAGTTTTTTCTCTTAGCATTAATGTTTAATATATTGTCATTGTTTTTTTTCAATCAATATTTTTTTAATTTGCAGTTGAACCAACGCATCTGGCTGGAAGTGGGACACACCTACGAGCGGCGTTATTGGAAGTCAGGCCGCGCGGTGCCGGAGGACTGGCGCGTGTGGGTGCGCGGCGTCGCCGGCGCAGACATCACAGCGCTCATAGACAAAGTGGTCTTCCGGCTGTGCCCTGACACGCAGTTCCCGTTCCCCAAGAGAAGTGAGTAAACTTGTATTTCTATTGAGTTAGTTGTATTATTTTATCTGTTTTTTTATTCATCTAATTGGAGCATTCTTTTGAAATATTTTTTCCGTTTGTTTCAGTATGTCTTGAAGCACCGTTCGAACTCGAAGAAGCCGGTTCTGCGCCCACTGAAATAATTATCGACGTGCATCTCAAGTGTGGCACGAAGCCGGAAAAAATTCAGTTGAAGTACGGTTCGCTATTCGACAAAGCCGAAGAGAGCAGGGCCAACTCCAGATGCGTCTTTTATGACGTGCAGAAGCTCCCGGAGCAACCGAGAATGAAGTTGCCACAGACCATCGCCGAGGTCTTCCCTCGCTCTCGCACTCAACAAGCAGCATTTGCAAACCATGATGTCACCAATAAGAAGTTCGTCGAACCCATTGAACCCTTGCTGTCGCATAAGCAAATGTTGCTTTTTGAAAGCTGCGCTTTATGCGACAAAGCCGAGTCCGGTGGTTCAATCTGTCCGCTATTACTGTCGGAAAACGCTTCGACACCTGACCATTCAAAAATGAGCAAATTATCGTCATCTCCCACTGCAAAGAAGCTGCCAAAAATTAAAAAATCTCTATCACCGCGCAGTGTCTACAAAACATTAAACGAGAGATGTAGAAAACTCGTGTTGAAGGAATCGGTGGAACCCAGTGGTTCCGCCCGCCGCCACTGCCGCCGCTGCCTGACCCGAGTGACGCCATGCCCGAGCTGCCAGCCTCGGCGCGTCCCCAAGCTCCCGCTGATGTGATGTCGAAACTGGCTACGTGTTAGTGAACATGAGAGCAGCCAGTAGTCGACACTTACAACGACGCTCGTCGATACTGAACCTGACTACGCATTGCAGTGCAGTAGTCGACAGTTAATGCTGCATTATAAATATCTTTGCAGATACCCACAGTTACGTTTTTTTTTTACAAAAAAAAACTAACTAACTCTGCCGTTGCCGGTCCCAAGCCCGGATGAGAAAAGAGGAGGGGTTAGTTTGTTGTGACGATACAACCACAATCCCTCAACACTGAGTAGGTAACTATTTTATGAGGGAAAAATTAACTGTTTATAGCAAAGCAAATTGTTGATACAAAGTTTCTCTGTACGAAATAAGTAGGTACTCAAGTACATATATTAGTTCTAACCAGGTTCGTAATTAGCCTCCATTGCCACATTCCAGGCCATAGCCACAGTGTAAGGAGCTTATACCTACCAGTGGTCCGACGCCTTTGATGTTTGCGTAAATGCCGACACCGCAACCGCATGGCCAAAGCACCAAGGAGGGCGAAAGTTCCTAACTAATCGGGCATTGGCGGAGTATGCAAGGGGGCTCGCCCTGCCCGCCCCGCACCCCGCACCCCCCGCACGATTGACCTGTCTAGAGGCCTTCGTCGGACGACTGTATAGACTGTGCTATGGCCATGTAGCCCAAATGGATGTTATGATTAAGTAGGTACTTTTTACAATTTATTAGATAAAACGTTTCCGTAATTTCCTATCTTAAGTAGCTAGCTACTTACTAGTGCAAGGTACTTAGGTGTACTCTAGACAGGTCAATCGTGCGGGGGGTGCGGGGTGTTTATTTATCAAAAGTCTTTAGTCAGTATAGCAGTAATTTCAGTATTTTTACTAATAGAGATAGAGAGGAACCCCGCAAATATATCAACCATTGTATTGGCTAATTTTCTTTTCCCATAGGTATTTATAGTACCTGATTACAGCATAATTATGTCTGCCAAAGATCAATATTTCATAGATTCATTTAGAGTATAGAGTACATATCATAGCAACATGAGTAACCATATATATTTAGTTTTCCAAGTTTGTAAATTTCAATCACTCAATTAATATATAAACTGAGTATTAGGTATAGCAATATATTTAGCTGTATACCTAGTTTGGCATTCATTATTTGCCTATTTTATTATACAGTTAGATAGCGCTTATATCAGCTATGAATTTTCATGCAAACATATTTCTATTGCTTTGAAATCCCTTTGCAGTAGGATACATTATGGTCTAATTTAGACATACTTTTATTTAGTATAATTTCACAGATCAATCATGACTTAATGCAGCTGATGTTTTTGCAGTAAGTAAGTACAGCTTTATAGATACTATTATCTACTTTTATGTTATTCACATACATGTCTAAGTACATTGTCTTTTACTCAATTAAGCTTTATTTGCTAAGCCAGAACTTGGTTTATGGTTATGATTTTGTTTTATCATATTATGGATAGGTAATGTTTATGCCTAATCCCTTTCAATTATTGTTCACATTGAAAGTTAAATGAAAGCATGCTAATTTTGTATAGCTTCCTTGCCCATGCTGGTGTCAAGAAATACTATAGGCCTTGACCTCAAAACTAACACATATTCATTCATTGTGTGAATGTCAATTATATATTTGTGGATTGTTAAAAGTCCTAGTTTTGACTTAGAAAACTGCTCATAAAGTATACTGTATGTGTATGTAATTTTCATGTTTCAACTTCTACCAATGAACAATAAGAATCTATGTTTATTTAGGTTTGCCTTTATATATATTTATTTATCAGTCATTTAAGCTTGTTTGCCCAGACAGAACTAAGTTTTCTTTTCAGGTAATGTTTTGCCTTAGAATTCTTTCAATTATGTCTGTATTGAAAGATAAATGAAGACTATGTTAGTTCACTGTTAAGCTCATTTGCCCATACGGTGTCAAATTTGCTCGGGACGTATCCATGAACAAAACACAACGTTCACTTAGTATATGAATGATAGAGTCGATTGGAGGATAGCTTTGTCTTTGCAACTTTACTCTTTTGACACTGCTTATATTTTAGCAGTAACTTTACTGTATTGAGATGTGAGTCAACATAGCTCTTAATGATCATATAATAGAGTTCAATTGGAATTTCTTAACAAATAACTTTATATACTAATATTAAAAATTGTCTAACTTTTATGACTCTTTCAATTTGGTCTACATTCACCCTACATTGTGAATGTTTTACTGATGAATTTTAATTAATCAAACAGTGAGTGTTTTCATCCCTTGATTAACTCTGTGTTGTAAGTTAAACTATAACGATTAAAACTAACGGTCGCCACCCATCATTACATGTAACTTGGCGGGCTACTAGTCATATTCAGCAGAGACGCGAGCCAAAGAATCGGTTCCCCTTTAGGCGGTTACCTTTTCACCAGGGTGGTTTCCCCAGGGCTGGCCTCAGATCCATGATCTACTGAGTAGGTTCAACTACTACGGTCCTGTTGCTAGTCTTAAACGTATTTCATCATGGATGATAATTTAAGCAAAGAGAGTACAAATCAATTAAGGATAAAAACTCTATCTGGATTTGTTATGGAATTAATTATAATCTAGTGAGTCATTTAATTAGGCAATTTTACTTATGACTATTGGTGTGCATGATTTTAAGCTTTTCCCTAGTTCTGTGATGAAAACCAATGTGAGTTCATGATCTCACTTTTATGTATTAATTGTGTGTGTCCGCGAAATTGGGCTATCTAGTCCGTCACTAGGCTTCGCCTTTCTAGCTATTCCCTAACGACAAAGTCCCTGCCTAACTTCCCTATCATCCTAACTTGTACTTTAGCTACGCCAAGAGGCACCCTAATCTCTGTGTGTAACAGGCAAAGCTAGGGTTCGTTCCCACATTTACATTTAGTGTAGTGTAAAGAGTTTCGAGGTGCAATGAAACTCTACTAAGCTCCTATAAAAGAGATTGTGTGTGCTAACTTTCCTAACCAGTCCCTAATTGTTACCAGGTCTTGGAAAACGCGAACGTTTTCCCCTAAGAGAAAGACCCGGCGGAACAGCAGAATACCTATTGTAGTGTATATATAAATATATAGATACGGGGAACAGAGCGTATCTGATGTGATCACAGCTATGCTTTCGCTTTCGCTGGCGGAAAACTTCAGTTCCTGTACGTCGCTATGACCAGTCAGGCGTACTCTGTGTAAGTGGTCAGCTGTGAACAATAACCCACAGCCTATAACGCCTTACAACGTTATATTTAAGACAACGACTATGCCAACGATGTTCGTTGTCACCGTGAGGTATCCTACCGTTGGTCACCAGACCCTTTTATCTGGTGAAAGCCGCTTTTGGGAAGTACACAGAAAATTTAAATGGATTAGTACAAATGCGTAGAAATGTAAAGAACTACTTATTAAAATAGTCTCTACATTCCCACAGAAAGATATCCAAAATGATACCTTAAGTTTAAATATTTCAATCGGCAATCGCAGAATTTTAATCCACCGGTTATAAAGAAACAGCGACTAAAATCTGACTATTTAAATAAACAATTTTACAACAATACTCACTCTGAATAAACCCTGAATAAAATATAAATTTATTGAAAAATAATATAAAACCCCTCAAACTGACAATATGATGTTAATTCTCTAATATTATCATCCTTTTTTGGAATCCCGCCAAAACTGAATCAACCAAGTACGCGAGATGTAAACTGTACAAAATTCGGAACCACAATCCTCCTCCCACTTTTTTTTCACCTCTATTTATAGATTTGATGACGTCATCTCGGACATCACGGACATCACGGACAATGCGGACTTCGTGGACATATTCTGGTGATACCAGAACTAGAATAATTTATGCCAAAACACTACATTGTTTTTCGCCAATTATTCCTGAACCTACTCTAAAATTCAAATTTATTTCCAGATGCAACTATTTTCATATTTGTATTTCATTTATTTACCTCACGTTAAAAATATACACTAACCTAATTTATTTAATTTCGACACTTTTCGTATTTTCGCGTTTACTTTCTAAATTTATTTATCAATAACTTTTCTCTTAATATCCAAATCACTTATAGTATTAGTCTTTATCATAATTAGACGATACCCTTTTATTTTCCCTTAAATATGTTTCTTAATTTATAGCCAAAAACTCCCGCTACTAGTTCCAAAACTTTGCCAAAATGGCGGCATTTCTAAACCGGCATCCCCATAGCTTCCATGTTTTCCCACTTAAATTAGCGCTTGTGTTCCTGGCTAAACATACTGTGTACCTTGTCACATTGACACTTCAAATGGTCGCATACATTTTCTTTACTAAATGATATTACGTCTTATACGACAAGATTCTATTGACGACTATCTATACCAAATGTGTTCCTACGCCTTCCTAATTATCCTATTTTACTTAAGATCTTAATTTAATGATAGCTAATAGACCAAGACATAAATTTACATTTATCTTTTGCTTGCATTTTCAGTATTTTAGCCATTCTCGTCCGTTTATCCGTTCGCTCCAAAACTTGTATTATTTAGTGACTTTTGACTAGTTTATAATTGTAAATAATCTCTATGATATTTCCGAAGTTATATTAGAGTTATAACAAATGATATTAGATGACCTTTTCCTATTAATTAAATAGACCTTATTATAGATTCTCTTTCAATAAAATGCCGCTATGAAACAGCGCCATTTCGTTTTTCATTACATGTTTTGATGTCCTTTATTCTTAAACTACTGAACAGAACTAGATGAAACATATGTCAAAATAAGCGTAAGACATTAGTCTTTATTAGTCAACTCCCGTTTCCCTTGCATTTTACATAATCTCTTTGTATTATTCATAATGTTATTCCCATGCCGAGTAAGTCTAAAATACTGAATCGAGTCGAATGAAATTTGCTAGTATGGAAGATTATAATGCAGAGATTATTATCCAATAATGGTTTTCCTTGCATTTTGAGTATTTTCTTTGTACTAATGATGAATAACCCAGTCTTAATTTAACGCCCTCTGTTATCCTAAGCTTGAACCGCGTAAACACACCCAGTTAAGCTAGCTCTATAAAATCGAAACTTAATTAACAACCTGTTGCCGGATACTTCCGCTAGATGGTGTTACTAGTAATTTTACCCCATACGAATTCGTATTCTTAACTATTTTGTTTATTTAATTATTTACTTGTACCAAGTATGAAATATATTCGTGTCCAGGGCCAAATATGCTTAAATCAAGCCTTGGACCGTTACAGCTTGCGGTGTCGGCATTTACGCAAACATCAAAGGCGTCGGACCACTGGTAGGTATAAGCTCTTTACACTGTGGCTATAGCCTGAAATGTGGCAATGGAGGCTAATTACGAACCTGGTTAGAACTAATATACGTACTTGAGTACCTACTTATTTCGTACAGAGAAACTTTGGATCAACAATTTGCTTTGCTATAAACAGTTAATTTTTCCCTCATAAAATAGTTATCTACTCAGTGTTGAGGGATTGTGGTTGTATCGTCACAACAAACTAACCCCTCCTCTTTTCTCATCCGGGCTTGGGACCGGCAACGGCAGAGTTAGTTAGTTTTTTTTTGTAAAAAAAAACGTAACTGTGGGTATCTGCAAAGATATTTATAATGCAGCATTAACTGTCGACTACTGCACTGCAATGCGTAATCAGGTTCAGTATCGACGAGCGTCGTTGTAAGTGTCGACTACTGGCTGCTCTCATGTTCACTAACACGTAGCCAGTTTCGACATCACATCAGCGGGAGATTGGGGACGCGCCGAGGCTGGCAGCTCGGGCATGGCGTCACTCGGGTCAGGCAGCGGCGGCAGTGGCGGCGGGCGGAACCACTGGGTTCCACCGATTCCTTCAACACGAGTTTTCTACATCTCTCGTTTAATGTTTTGTAGACACTGCGCGGTGATAGAGATTTTTTAATTTTTGGCAGCTTCTTTGCAGTGGGAGATGACGCTAATTTGCTCATTTTTGAATGGTCAGGTGTCGAAGCGTTTTCCGACAGTAATAGCGGACAGATTGAACCACCGGACTCGGCTTTGTCGCATAAAGCGCAGCCTTCAAAAAGCAACATTTGCTTATGCGACAACAAGGGTTCAATGGGTTCGACGAACTTCTTATTGGTGACATCATGGTTTGCAAATGCTGCTTGTTGAGTGCGAGAGCGAGGGAAGACCTCGGCGATGGTCTGTGGCAACTTCATTCTCGGTTGCTCCGGGAGCTTCTGCACGTCATAAAAGACGCATCTGGAGTTGGCCCTGCTCTCTTCGGCTTTGTCGAATAGCGAACCGTACTTCAACTGAATTTTTTCCGGCTTCGTGCCACACTTGAGATGCACGTCGATAATTATTTCAGTGGGCGCAGAACCGGCTTCTTCGAGTTCGAACGGTGCTTCAAGACATACTGAAACAAACGAAAAAATATTTCAAAATAATGCTCCAATTAGATGAATAAAAAAACAAATAAAATAATACAACTAACTCAATAGAAATACAAGTTTACTCACTTCTCTTGGGGAACGGGAACTGCGTGTCAGGGCACAGCCGGAAGACCACTTTGTCTATGAGCGCTGTGATGTCTGCGCCGGCGACGCCGCGCACCCACACGCGCCAGTCCTCCGGCACCGCGCGGCCTGACTTCCAATAACGCCGCTCGTAGGTGTGTCCCACTTCCAGCCAGATGCGTTGGTTCAACTGCAAATTAAAAAAATATTGATTGAAAAAAAACAATGACAATATATTAAACATTAATGCTAAGAGAAAAAACTATACAATAATGAAAAAAATATAGAAAAAAGTGCATTTGAGATGATACCAATAGTAATTAATAAATGTAACTAATGTGATGAAATTTGCCACATAAATGCACGTAAGTTCTGTTTTTGAATAGCATATTCACGAGATGAAAACATTGAAATATACTTGGACATATGTAATTTAACTTGGGAAATAAGTAAAGCACTTATATATAAAGCAAATCAAAGGCAAATAGCTAAAAATTTCTTTAAACTAACCTGTGGATCAGTCGAATCTGGTGAACGCGTTGAAGAGGTATCACTTCGTACAGTGTTAGATGGAGCCATTGTATGTACAATTAGAAAGAGAAAAACAGTTAAAATCAAAAAACTGAAATATCAGATCGCGCGTAAAACCACAAAAAGACAAGTGCACTGTCAAAGGGCTGCAACACGACTGAAGCGACTTCACTTCAGGTAGCCGGCTCGTCAGCCGTGCCCCCGGCACAGAGCTCCGCGCTGCCCACGCGCATCCCCATCACCACCGCCGCTCCCGGCAAACTCGCGTGTGAGCTCAGGGAAAGTTCATTTTCAGACTTTTAGTTTAATTTTGTTTTTATCAAGAAAACGGTATCAACAGAAAAATATTGATAAAAATGTAAATCAGAAAAGTAAAATAAGCAGTATGTTAGTAGAAAAATAGCAATAACGAGCCGCTGCAACGTAATAAGTTGAAACAAAATTCAGACATTTTTGTGTTAATAACTTTTTACTATAATTTGTTAATTATGTTGAATAAATATATTCAGAATCAAGAAATGATCAATGAATTAATGAATGATGATGATGACGCATCTCTTTTCATTTGTACAATATTTGCCCTATCATACCGCTAATTCATTGTCGCAGCGATCCAATAGTACCTATGCGTTTGGATTATGTCCACATTAGCCGTTTATTTATAAAAATCTTTCAAACCTGATTATTTTGTTGATCTTGCAAAAATAGGCATTAAATTATAAAGAAAATGCATTTGATTTCGGTCTTCATGCCTTATGGGTTTGTTTCTCCAATTCAAGTGCTTCAATCTTTCTTTCATATCAGCGTAACGAGTGTCTTTCCAATGAAAACGGAGTTTTTCTAAGCAGCAATCTTAGTTGCATATATTTTGCGGGTGGTAGGACACTGTGCAAGGGCCGTCCGGATCGCTGCCACCATCTTTCTCGCTAATCCTGCATCTAAGCAGCAGTGCTTGCACTGTTGTGTTCCGCAGTGGAGAGTAATAACGGTTGGCAACGCATCTGCAAACCCGCCGGGGTTGCGGGTGTCTATGGGCAGTGGTGATCACTTACCATCACGTCACCCACTTGTTCGTTTGCCTTCCTCGTCGTATAAAAAAAATATACATGTATCACCAACTCACTGTTGCGCTTTCTTATACCACCAGGTAAGAATACGTAAAATGACTCCTCCGATTACTACAATTTCTTGATTGAATTCCAATTATTTTGTTTGCAAGTTGCAAGTAAAAGTGGACTTTCCGTAAGCACGTTTTTTTTCGTTTAGGCGTCCTTGTCCTGATCAGTTTCGAAAAAAGTTTTCGTGAATTTAGCGTTTAATTATTTAATTAAACTCAATTATTATTTTTATATGTTAAAATAAACTTTCCCCTAACCCAATATATGAGGCAGTAAATTTTTGCAAGTAAAGAAAATTAACAGATTTGAAAGAAAGGTTCCATCATAAACAGTTGGTATAAATTGGATTGGGTTGGATTGTAAGGCGATGATCGTGTATAGACCAACGCGTATGATAAGATAATATGCATATTGGTACCTACGTTAGAGTATTTTTGATACAAAAAGCATTTATCAAAGTATATAATAGTACTAACCCAAGGGATGACTATAGGCACGTCTACAATATTTTCAATGTATTCGGGCCGTGCCAAGTAATATCATCGAGCCATCGTTGGCACCGGTCCGGTATTACTTTCTCAGTTTATTTGTCATGTTTGGCGTTTTATATAGTTCTTAAATCAACATATTTAAAAAAAAGTCTGGAAGACTTTCCGTTAGCTCTCACGCGAGTTTGCCGTTAGCGGTGCTGTGCTGGTGACGGGGATTGGCGGGGGCAGCCGCCTAGCGCTGATGCGGGGGCGGGGGTAATGTGCAAGGGTATTGGCTACCTGAAGGTAAGTCAGTACTGCTTTTACCTCGTGACAGTGCATTCGTCTGTTTTTGTGCAATCGGATCTTTTAGTTTTTTGATTAAAACTGTGATTTGCATTACACAATGGAACTAATTCCTAATAACATGGCTACACCGAACGCTGCGCAAGTGTGTGCTCCGGCATGTTCGAGGAGCTCAACTGAACCAAGGGTTAGTTTTAATGGCTTTCCTTAAGTCACCATATTACTTCTGATTAACTTTGTCAGTGGATTTGTGAATATATCAATGTTACTGCCATTTTAATTTTTATATAATTATATGTTGTGCATTAAGCATTAGTGATTGAATTTTAGCCGTAGCAATTTTAAAGAAAGTCTATTTTGTTAGGTACTACATCGTTATCTTTATTATTGTAATAGTTTTAAAGAAATAGAGATCTCAATGATAACTGACATTCTAGCCGATTTTTTAAATTAATTCAACTAGAAGCAATTAAGCAGTCAGTCACAACCACTTAAATAATACCTTTTTTCTGAATTATGCTTATATTCGTTATTGTTCTTTTTAACTCTAGGTGTTTGTTTATTTTGCAGTTGAGTGACCGCATTTGGCTGGAGGTAGGCCACGCGTGCGAGCCGCGGCGGGGGCCGCCGGGCCGTGCGGCGGCGCTGGACTGGCGCGTGTGGGTGCGCGGCGTCGCCGGCGCAGACATCGCTCCGCTCGTGCGCAAGGTCGTGTTCCAGCTGCGCCCCGAAAACCTTTTCCCCTATCCCGAAAGAGGTGAGTACCATTAGGCAATTTGATATATTATCGTACAATTTAACGTAAATATGATAAAATACTATTTTAATATTTTTTGTAATAGATTTTTCTTCTTTGTTTCAGTATTTGAGGAGCCACCGTACCAGGTCCAAAAATGTGGGGCCGCACCTACAGAGATTATTATCTCTGTATTCCTAAAATGCACTACAAAGCCGGAGCGGATCCGACTGCAGTACGGTCCTCTGTTTCGCAATGCCGAACGGAGCAACGCCGACTCCAGGGTCATCTTTTACGATGTCGTGAACCCTTCGGAGGAATGGCAAATGGCGCTGATGAAGGCCCAGTCCTCCAAGGCTAGAGACAGCATTCTGGTCGTGCTGCCCGACAGCGGCGAGGTCCGCCCTCCCCTCCAGATGCTCCAAACAACGATCAAACCATCGACATTAAGCAACAGCAGCGCAGAACAAAATACCGCTTGCAGAATCAAATACGAATTCGTTGAACTTATCGACCCTCAGCTATGGGAAAATATGACGCCGCCTAAAGACTCTTCAAAACAAACAAAGAGAAAGACTGATGATGACAAATTAACAAAACCCATCAATAGAACGTCCCAAAAGAAGGTGAAGTTGCAATCGCCGGCTCCACTAAACGGGACAGTTCCAGTCAGCAACGTCTCTTCCCTGTCGCAACAAAGTACCACGGAGATAGATAGTCACGAATTCGTAGCTCCCATTGATCCCAGTCTTTGGGAGAATATGACTCTGCCTGCTTCGAAGTCGAATGGAAGGTCAAAATCGTCGCCATCGTCGTCGTACATACCGGTCATTAAGACTTGCCTTCAACTACCCCATAGAATCACAGAACGTGATGATTCCAGTAGCGCCCTGAAAACTATGCTACGGCAGGAGTCGACGCTCAAGTTGACGGAGGACGAGGTGGAGCACTTGTGGCTGCAGTGTTCGGCGCACAGCAGATACGAGAAGTCGGACGAGGCGCTGCAGCTGCCGCCGCTGCCCCCGCTGCGCCGCGCGCCCGCGCTGCCGGCCTCGCTGCGCCGCGCGCTCGCCGAAGCCAATGAAGGGACCGACTTCGTGCTGCAGTGAGCCGTAATAGTCATCGACACATACTCCTGCATAAGTAAGCATAAACGTTATGATAATTGACAGATAGTTAAAGTTAAGTTTTTTTAAACAAAAAAAAACTAACTAACTCTGCCGTTGCCGGTCCCAAGCCCGGATGAGAAAAGAGGAGGGGTTCGTTTGGAGAGACGATGCAACTAACCTCTCTAGCACGGTAAGGTTTATCCACCTATTGTTATCTACCAATGAGCGATAAACGATTTTATATAGCGATTAATTTTGTTTGCCCCCGCCTGCATTCAAGTTACCAACATAAGTATAACGTACATACCTACTTACAATGAGTTAGTTTTTCACTTTTTAGTTGTTTTTGCAGTAGGATTTTTTGTTTTTAAATAATTAATTTTGTTTTATTTCTACTATTGCTGAACACAAAAATAAATACCTATGTACAATTGATTTGTCTCTTTCGCGCTCCTGTAATCTGTCCCTATAATAAATAAATATGCCGCTCTCGCTCCCACGCAGTATAAATGAACGCGCGCCGGCAGCAGGTAGGTACATCTGTGCGAGAGAGACAGAGACAAGAAGCGAATGTTCGTTCGTTGCTTGAAATGCTTCGTGCGACATCAAGGTGGAGGCGGTCGCCCCTTTTTTATTTGAACACCGCCTACCAGTATCGGTGTATATTTCTGGCGGGTGCTGCACGAGTATGTAATGTATGTACTTTCGGTAAGCAGGAACTTTTGTTAAATTGACCTGTAAACTATTGAGATAGCAGTGGCGAAGCGTGCTAACAAGCCGATTCCCAATAGCCTCCCATAAATTTTGAAGAACCAAACGCATCTCTAAAGAACCCGCTGTAGTATAGCCTTACTCGCCCGTAATAAGTTTCAAACATTTTTTAAGTACAATGCATATAAACATTCGTTCATTCTTTCCCTCCAAATACGCACGCTCTCGCACAAAATCGATTTCATTCATAATCATTGGTAATGCGGCCGAAAATATCAGAATCCTGCACTCACACATTTACAGAACTCATTGGCTAAAATTGCACACTTTCGCAAAATTCTACCTATGGAATTAATAACTAGTTAAGCCGATGTTTAACGGGTTATTAAATTTAAAATTAGACTTTGCGTGTTAATCATAAGGTGCTTCTTCAGAAACTTCGCGCGAAAGACTCCAATAAGCAAAAATTTTACAGGTTATTACATTTAGAATTAGAATTTATGAAGTTAATCATAAGGTTAACTTTAGCAGAAGCTTTCTTTTGATTGCATTGACTTAGTAGTTTGATTTTTTCACAGCTTCAAGTGACTGCAGGCTTGAGTATTGCTACCTCCAAGCGTTCCAGAGAAAAAGGGTCGGGACAGACAGACAGACGAGCAACAAAGTGATCCTATAAGGGTTCCGTTTTTTCCTTTCCTCTAAAAATAATTGACCGAGCGAAGTGTCTCAGTTTCAGCTTGCACAGAAAATCTTTGTCAAAAAACTTTTTAACCCCCGACGGAAAAAAGGGGTGTTATGAGTTTGACCGCTATGTGTGTCAGTCTGTGGCACCGTTGGTTGAACCGATTTGAATGCGGTTTTTTTATTTGAAAGCAGGTTTTCTAGCGATGGTTCTAAATATGTTTTATAAAAATCGGTTCAGCTTTGAGATAATTTAAATTTTGAAATGAAAATGTCGGGGGGGCGGGGGGGTTATAAGTTCAAATCTAAAACGTGAGAGCCCGTTGATGTCTTCAGTGTTCGGAAACCAGAGCCCAGAAGCTCCTTGATAATTATCTTGGAAAGTGAAGTGCTTAGGTATAAATAGTATAAGGTAGGTACGAGTAGGTGGGTAGGTAGTAGTTACGCCAGTTCGCGACCGATTAGTGGAGTTGTCAAATTCAGAACGACAAAAAAAATTTTTTTTGAATAAATAATGGAAAAAAATAACGCTTATGGTGAATATATACTTAGTCTACTTTCATTTAATGTCAAATATTTTCCAGTGAGACCTATAAATAATTAATCAAAAAACAATAAAGCTGAAAATGCGAGTTTTACTAATTTTCGACAGAAATTTCCAGTTTTCGACTTTATAGTCGCCAGTTCTCGACTATGGGATTTGACGAAAAATACATGGAGAACTCTAATACTATAAATTCGTTATATAATAAAAACCCGTTCTTTGTTAAAATATAAAATGTATACAATACAACATTATGACAACAAAATAAAGCACGTAACTAGGTCAATCTTTTATTTATTAATATTTCTAATTATAAAAATTAAAATCTCATTTTTTAATAACGCTACTTTTATCAGCTAAGGAGATTTCGGTACTAAAGGTGGGTGCGAAGCGGCAGTACATGCCCTGCGCACCTACCTTAATAACGATCAGTGTGAGGTTTTACTGCATTTTTAATGCATTTAATTCGGTAAACAGGGACACCTTGCTCACACAATTAGGAATAATATTCCGGAAATTTATAATTACCTACTTAACTGTTATCATGAACCTTCTAAATTAATGTACAAAAGCAACGAATTATCTTCCGAAGTCGGCTGTCAGCAGGGTGATCCCCTCGGACCAGCCATTTTCAGTTTAGCCATTAACCCCATCATTCAAAATTCAAAGTCCAAATTTAACGTATGGTATCTTGATGATGGTTCCCTAGGAGGTGATGCAGTTACGGTACTTTCAGATCTCTCAGAAATTATAAATAAATTTAAGGCCATTGGTTTAGATTTAGATCTAAACTTTAATGAATGCGAACTGTTCATAAACAATGCGATCCGATCCGATCTCTTCCAACATTTTAATTTACTTTGTCCAAATATCAAAATTGTCGATAAGCAAAACTTAAGCCTCCTAGGGTCACCAATCTTCGACGATGCCATTCCAGATTTAAACGCAAAAACTGTTTCAAAATTTCAAAATTCTGCAGACCGGCTGCTGGAAATCAGTGCTCACACTGCTATCACTATTCTAAAATTTTGCCTTTTTGTGCCAAAATTTACTTATTTGCTTCGTTGTTGTCCCTTTTGGAAACATCAAAATTCTCTGACCTCAATTGATTCCCTTATAAAAACTTCTTTGGAATCTATACTTAACTTACAATTCAATGAGCAATCTTGGAGCCAGGCTTCCCTTCCTATCAGATATGGTTGGCTAGGTATCCGCAAAATTTCTAATGTTGCTTTATCAGCGTTCCTATCATCTGTCCACAGCACGTCCACCCTCGCATGTAAAATCCTAAAGGATTGTCCTTCAAACTACGAGACGACGGGTTTGGTCGATGTTAGGAATGCTTGGCTCATAAGCCATAGCTTGTCCGGGTGAAAATCCTCCCGCTTATCCAAATTTCCAACGGAGCTGGGATGACTCACTATCCAAATTAACTTATTCTAATATTCTCAGTTCCAGTTCAGGCCCAGACCGCGCAAGGCTTTTGGCTGTGGCAAGAAAGGAATCCGGTGACTGGCTTCATGCTTATCCTTCCGTTAACACCGGAACCTTTCTTGAGCCTGAAACACTGAGAATTGCAGTCGGGCTAAGACTGGGTGTTGCGCTGTGTTCACCACACCGTTGCCTCTGTGGCACCAATGTGGACGAAACGGGACACCATGGTCTTTCCTGTCAAAAGAGCGCCGGCCGTTTCTCCCGTCATGCCGCGCTCAATGACATAATCCGCCGGGCTCTTGCCTCTGCAAACGTGCCGGCCATTTTGGAGCCAAGCGGCATTGCCCGCGACGATGGCAAAAGGCCGGACGGTATGTCTCTGATTCCCTGGAGAATAGGTACTTGGGTAGGGTTTTTTCTGGTTTGGGATGCGACCTGTGTCGATACAGTAGCACCCTCACATCTCCAGGGAACCACACAAAAAGCTGGTGCGGCGGCAGAAACGGCCGAAAATAGAAAAAAATCTAAGTATCAATCTCTCGGTCCGAATTATAATTTTGTTGCTGTCGGGTTTGAGACTTTGGGTCCATGGGGTCCCAGCGCTTACAAGCTTATTTCTGAGTTACAAAAGCGCTTAGTTGATGCAACTTGTGACCAAAGGGCTGGCAGTTTTCTCTCTCAAAGAATCAGCATCGCTATTCAGCGAGGCAACGCTGCCAGCCTTTTGGGCACTATGCCACGTGGGCCTTATTTAGATTTAATTTAGTTTTAAGCTGTAGTTTATTTAGTTTAAGCTTAGATTTAATGTCATTGTAAATTGCTTTTATTATGTAAATAAAGTATTATATTAAAGCTTTTTATCTGTTAATAAGATTCGAATTCAATAATTAGGTTCAGTAATTCCTTTAATTATATGTCGAAAATGATGCAACTTTACTGGACTCGGCGACGCCAGTTTTCCATCGGAGCGGTCGAGAACTGGGTATTCTACGAAAATGAAGGTATCCAGTTACCGATTATTCATTTTTATACTTTTTCCAACAAAAAATAGAACAGCACTTATTCTTAATAAATAGTTAAACTCATTCTCTATCAATACAAATAACAAACAAATCAAAAAACATAAAATTACATTCAGAAACTTACCACAAACTGTGGGGCTCCTCACTATTTTTTCTGCAATGAAGTACGCGTTGTGACGTGTTCTATGCGAATCATTTTTGTTCCTATTTTTTTGTTCCGTACTATGTTTACAAGCATGCATTTTGTCTGTGTGTGCGTTCAAGCACACTATTTGGGATTGCCACAGTATTTGTATTTAGTTTGTGATCTTGTTAATATTCCTATTTTATACCGATTAGTGAAACAGGTCGATGAAAAAGTCGGAAACTGGCGACGGTTGGCGAACTCGCGAAACTACCCTATATATTGTAAAGTGTCAAACCTGCGATATGAAAAATAAGTAAAAAGTACGTATGTTCTGGGACTTGGTCGTTTAAATTAAATAGGTAAGTAATTAGGAAGGAGCCACGGTATTCGTTGATTCGTAATTACAATAAATATATAGGTATGTGGGTACCTATGTTAGTTAAACATTTATATTTTTCATATTATCTAATGTTGGGTAGGACGCCGTCCCCGCCCTAGTTCCCGTCTATCTCACCACTCCGTTACAGTACCTACCTACTTAATTTAATTTATTTATCTAAGTACCTAGGTACTTACTTACCAAAAACCACAGCCATACCTATTTGCTTTTTGTTCCAACTAACTGATCTTTTGAATCTTATTTACCTACTTACCTCTTTTCACCTGTCCCGGGCTAAAGCTAAGTAAGTACCTATGTGTCGCTGTGTAGTCAATTTTACGAGTTATAGGTAAGTAGGTACTTGTTTTACCCACTCGTGGACGGATTGACTTGTAATTTGGTATGGATACTAAGTACCTAGGTATGTATGGATATTATTATGTAGGTTGGATGACAAAACAAGTACAATCGGCAAAGAGTTAGTAAAACAATCTTGTACAAAAATAATTTAACCAAAACCTACTCACCTTTTGTAATTTTCAAAATTCTTTTTGCTGGAGCGTCCTCAGACAGCAAAATTCAATTCAAATAAAATTCAACTTGATTGATAAATATTAAATCATAAGGTTAAAAAATTTCCCACGGGCCAGGCAAAAATCAGTCAACGTCATAAACATTTTGACAGAGGAATACTTAACTTTAACTATACCTACAATAAAACAAAGGGCAGACAGGCTTATTATCAAGCTTTTCTTGCTTGTTATGTACACGTAGCGACATCTAGCGGAACACATAATAACTAACAGTCCCTCGTAGTGTTACCAGCAGTCGCAAGAGGGCGTTATTTTCATATTTTTCACCATACTTCACATCACAATGAAAACAAAGCAGTTTTTTCATTTTTTATTTTTATTTCACAACCAAACAATGTTTCTATCTAACTAAATTATTTGATAATTAGCCTACGCAATTGCTTTATGCCCTGTCAGTCGGAAATAACCGTAAAGAAGGCATCTTAAAGGCACTTCTAATTTCTTAAGAGAATTTTCGGTAATTTTTAACTAGCTCCCTAAAATATTGTAATGAGCACCACACGTAATAGAACCTACATAAAACTAGTACCTAATGTAGAGACAATTTACTACACGTACAATAAGCTGTCTTGCCGCATTGAGTGATCTCTACAAGACAGCCTCATAATGGCTTTACCTACACTTTATTTAAAACAAAACATGACTATTATGACAAAATGTAAAAAATAGTTTGTATTATTATGGAGATAGGTATATACAACAGTTAACTCTTAAAAAGATAAAGTTGGCCTTCGCCTCATCAGCCTGCTAATAATTCATCAAAATAATATCATCTCTCCTTACCAAACCAAATATTCTGAGATCTCAGTCACAGCGCGCGAATAAACAGAAACAAAACTTAAGACAATAAAATATATTACTCTTCATCATTTATTTTTAGGACTAACTTCAGCACCTATCATTACTTAAACAACTTTATCAGGGCGATAACACGAAATAAATAAGTCTCATTTACACATGAATTCACATGATTAACTTCAATAAAAACTTAACCAAACTAACGCGGTAGAAAACTACAAACATTAACAACACTAATAAAATAAGTATATGACTGCGTCAATGGCACCGTAGCTGGCGACTACTAATCTGACCACTGGTTACTAGCGACTACTGCATAGCGTAGTCAGCTTCGACGCTGGTAAGCGCCCGGCGCAGCGAGGCTGGCAGCTCTGGGACGCGATAAATCGGATCAGACAGCGGCGGCAGCGGCAGCGCGTCGCCCGACTTCTCGTAGCTAGTGTACGACAAATACAGCTGCGACACATGCTTGATCTCGTCCTCCGTCATCGACACTCGCCGCAGCAAACTCTTGAAGTCCACCCTCGAGTCGTCGCACTTCGAACAGTCATCGAACAGCATCTTTTTTTCGTACGTGGGCTTGCTCTGGATCGGTTTGATGAACTCGTATTTTTTTTGTTTGGTGGGTTTGTGGTGGGAATGGGGGCGGTCTTCGCCGCTGTCGGACAGGACCACCAGCAGGCTGCTGCGGTGCGCCTGGGCGCCCGTCCGCCCGATCACCTCCCCGCCCCCCCTCATCAGAGACAACCGCAGCTGCTCCGAAGGATTCTCGAAGTCGTAATAAATGCAACGCGACTCCGAATTGCTCTGCGCGCTGTTCGCGATCAGCAGACTGTATTTCAGCCGTATCCGTCTGGGCTTCGTGCTGAACTTCAGGTACACGTTTATCGGTATCTCTATCGAGGCCGACCCGGACTCTTGGATCTCGTATGGCGGCTCTTGGATAACTGTAAAGAATATAAACACAACGATGTAAAAAAAACAACGTTTATCTCCCATTTTAAATAAAACAAAATCACTAGGCATCGGGATGGGCAATTATAATAAAGAACTTTATGCATGTCGTGATAAAGAGAGATAGTGAAGCTCGTTAACTCTCGTTTATGGTTCATTACTCGTGTATAATTAAGGATCGACCACACATCGGTGCGTAAAAGACGTCGACGCGAAAGCGTTCAACGCACCGTTTACGCAGCAATGTGTTATATTATGTCAAAAACGTGACACCCACGACACGTCGCCTATACGCCCGGCGGTGTGGTACCTTTACACGAACCTTAGCAGAAACAATGATTTAAAAAATGTACATACATACTGTTAGAGTAATAAATTGATAGACGATGGGTAGAAATAATACGAACAAGAACGGCAATACTTTTAAATATAATTATTATCTTTAAATCTTTTCACAATTTAATCCTTCCAACCAGCATAATATCCTTCCTTCACAAAGACGTTTTCCGTTCCAAAAATCCGAACTAAAAGTGAGCTCTAGCGATGTTGAACGTTACTCCACTACTTGGTTACCCGCCAATTTTTTGCGTTTGTTTCCCATTGGTCAATTACTCAACCAATAGGAAGCGTCCACTAATAACGTTTCAACAATTCTAGTTGCCACATTAAAATGTTCCAAAAACCATTTAAGAATATAATTTTGATTAAAAACAACTTTAAAACAAGTTCGATATACAGAAATATATGCAATCGTTATTTAATTCCATGAAAATGCTAACAAATTCGTCCATCCTGACTCAACATCACGTCCTCGTGATTTAATAACGATGACTATATTACAATTAATAATTAAATGAATGAATAAATTGAATAAGAAAATACTGTGTAGTCACATTATAATAATAATATGCATTACGTGAGAAAAATCCACGTCAAAGGGGAATAGTTTTATTTCCACTATACATATACCTTAGGTAATTAAATTCATTCCATTTAATTCAAGTAAAATAAAAACGTTACCAAATCTTTATTTACTTATAATAAGCCTTATAATTAATTATCATTATGATTTTAACAACGTTACAATGAACTTTGCAGTAATTGACTGTTTTAATCTCAATCCCTGGCCTATAATAACATACAATGAAATCATAACTAAATTATAACTAAACGAAAACAGACATGAATTTTATAGTACAATTAACAAAGTGTAGCTAGGAGGTTCACTTATTTTAATTTATTAAAAGCTTTACAACTTAGCATAAAACAAAATAACAATT
Source organism: Clepsis dumicolana (assembly GCA_963691665.1). Classification (NCBI taxonomy): domain Eukaryota; kingdom Metazoa; phylum Arthropoda; class Insecta; order Lepidoptera; family Tortricidae; genus Clepsis; species Clepsis dumicolana. The sequence continues at coordinate 9,656,077 of OY829521.1, forward strand.
GATGTGTTATTCGTATTAACATTAACATATTGTACTCTCATAATTTCTATTAATAATTTTCATCCATAATTATCCTCCCAATGCAAATTATCCTTCCATTATATATTATCCTTCCAATATGTATTATATCCTTCTATTAAGTATTATCCTTCCATTATAAATTATCCTGCCAATATAAATTATCCTTCCATTTCCCTACTAATTAACATACTAATTGTTCATTTAATATCTTTGAATAGTTATTTATCCTTCCGTTAAATATTTACCTATAACAAACTCTCATCTCATAATAGATAGCATAACGTTTTAATTATTACCGTTAATATAAATCCGATCCTTCCGTTAATCAGTTATAAATCATCATGTTCTAAGTATTACGATTAACACATACCATTCACAATTCAATCATCACCATCTTTGCTCACATCATCGTCACTTGAATCAGTATCGTCTATTCCTTTGAATGTTAACCATGGGTGGATCCTATCAACCGGGTGCACGCCCTTATAACTAGCTTTTCCCTTCCTTTTAGTCAAAGGAGTATCCTCTACTACATATCTATCATTCGATAAAACTTCTACTACACGATATGGTCCAGAACATTTAGGTTTTAACTTTTTACTTTGTCCTGGACAAAGAATATTTCTTTCGACTCTTACCAAATCCCCAACGGAAAAACTACGTGCGTTACATCTTGTTTTATCAAATCGCTCCTTTTGTCTTTTTTGCGATTCATTAATATGACTGTCTACGTCTGACCGAATACCTTCAAAATTTGCTACATCTAAATCAACATCGTGTAAAATAGTTTTAAATTTGCCTTCCGTCATACCTGTTAACTTCAGACCAAATAACACTTCCGCCGGAGTTTTTCCGGTCCCTTTATTAATAGTATTATTAAGTCCCCACTGTACATCTAAGACTTTTTCATCCCAAAATTCTTCGCTTAAACCGTGGTTGATGGCTGTAAGAGCATCGAGGATTGTGCGGTTGTACCGCTCTACCTGCCCGTTAGAACGAGGTGTGGCGACAGCGTTCATAATATGTCGAACACCTAACTCTTTCAAAAATGATTTTATTCTTTTACCAGTAAACGATGAATACCTGTCTGTAATAAGTCGTGTAGGAAGACCGAACGTGCCGAAGTATTCTTTAAAAATTTTGATTGTGACACTAGCTTTGGTACTCTTAACAGGTTTGATAACAATGAACTTCGTATACGCATCGATAATAACTAAAAGATATTTGTTTCTGCGTTTACTAGGGTTAAATGGGCCCAGGTGGTCAGCATGCAGCGTGTGGAATGGTGTAGATATTTTCGGTATAGGATGGAGGAAACCAGATTTTTTTCCCGAAGGAGCTTTACTATGTGCGCATTCCAAGCACGCTTGAACGTATTTTCTTATAAATTTCCTCATTTTTGGAAACCAATAACTTTCTCTGACCTTTTCGTAAGTCTTATCTAAAGAAAAGTGGCCGATATTATCATGACATGCTCTTAAGATTTGCCACCTAACACCTTTAGGTACTAACCATTTGGGTCCACTATCAGTGACTCGAAATACGTTATTATTTTTAATGCAATAGTTATTCTTTATTTCAACAACGTTTCCGCTGCTGGGATCTAATAGTATTGCTTTTATCCTTTTAACCTCGCTGTCATCAAACTGAACAGTTTTAAGCCAATCATTGCTTATGTTAAACACTGTGGGTATGTCTAAGCTTTCAATTACCTTCGATACCGGATTCCTACTTAAGGCGTCGACATGTAACATCCCCTTTCCCGCTTTATATTTTACGTCACAGTCAAATTCTTGTATAAGACTCCACCAGCGAGCAACTCTAGGCAGCATATCTCTTTTTGTAAAAGTAGCACGTAACGAATTACAATCTGTTAAAATTGTAAACGGCATTCCCAACAAATAAGTTCTAAACTTAGTTAAAGACGAAACTACGGCCAAGGTTTCTAATTCATACGCTGAAAAGTGTTGCTCTTCTGGTGAAGTCTGACGACTATAATATGCTACCGGTTTCAAGTCTCCCCCATTTTGCCTCTGCAACAAAATTCCTCCCACACCCCATTTACTCGCATCAGTGTGCAATTCAGTATAAAGGGAAGGATCGTATAGAGCCAAAACAGGGCGAGACACTAACTTATCTTTGAGCTGTTCAAAAGATTGGTGCTGTTCTGTTCCCCAAACCCATGGAGTATTATTTTTTAACAGACTTGTTAAAGGTTTAGCAACTGTGGCAAAGTTTTTAATGAACTTTCTAAAGAAACTTGCAAGGCCAATAAATTGCCTTACATTATGCACACTTTTCGGAACAGGAAACTTATGAACAGCATCAGTCTTTTTAGCGCCGGGTCTAATACCATCCGCTGAAATCTCAAAACCCAAAAAATCAACACATGTTTGAAAAAAATTACATTTTGTCAATTTTAAAGTTAAATTGGCAGCTCTAAATTTCTTAAATATTGTTTCCAATTTCTCTAAGCCTTCATCAATAGTTCTAGAGGGTACCAAAATATCGTCCATATATGCAACGGCCGTGTTAAATCTAAGAGACCCTAGAGCTTTATTAACAGCCCGTTGGAACACCGCTGGTGCATTTGCTAGACCAAATGGCATTCTATTGAATTCCCATTGACCGTCTGGGGTGACAAAAGCTGTTTTAGCCTTTGATCCTTCAGTTAACTCAATTTGATAATAGCCACTGGCCAAGTCTAATGCTGAATAGTAAACATTACAAGCTAACCTATTCATCTGATCCTCCATACATGGTAAAGGGTAATGCTGTTTGACTGTTTTCTTATTGAGTTGCCTGTAGTCTACGCATAACCTTTTGTCCCCAGTTTTCTTCCTAACCAAAATTATAGGACTCGCGTAAGGAGAATTTGACTCGCGAACAATACCCGTATGGATTAGTTCATCTACCATCGTTTGTACCTCCTGTCTTTCGCTTGCGGACATGCGGTACGGTCTATAGACTACGGGCTCGGTATCCCTCAAGTCAATGTCCATTTTTTCTATGTTAGTGCAACCTAACTCCTGTAAACAACTAGCAAAACAATCACGGTAGGCGTTCACTAAATTAAGAAGCCTACATTTGTCTTGTTCAGGAATGTTTCCAATCTTCAGGTCATCTAACGTGAACGGTTGGTATTGAGCAACCATATTACCATCTATTGTATTTATCTTATAAATCCCAAAAGACTCGAGAACAATTTCGGCTCTATCTATTAATTCATTTTTTTTCAAAGTTACAGGTATTGATATAGGATTTACAACAACTGCCCCCTTACCCCGATTTAAGTTGTAAAGTCCTTCTACTAATACATATTCCCGGTTAAGCTGCCCCCTGTAGCCACCTCGTACATAACATGAGCCTGTATAGTCTGCATCGCAGTAAACCTCAACTAACCCACTCTCACGAACTGTGGCATCATCTAAAATTTTGAGTTCTAAGCGTTCTTTGTCAGACCCATTAAACGAATTTTCAAAAAGCAATTCTTTGTTAGTTTTTATGATTTTAACATGAGACTGTTCTGTGAATGTCTGACCTATTAAAAGCGGGTATTTTAAAAACAAATCAGGAACCACCACACACTTAACTTGGGCCCTTACATCTTGGATTTTAATTTCAGCTACACTTGACCCGATAGATTCCACAACTGCCCCTCCAAACCCTACCATGGGGTAGACATCAGTAGCGTCCCATTGTTTAAAAATGTCCTTGGCATCACTTTCGCGAATCAACGTTAATTCACTACCCAGGTCAATAAAACTAAATGTGGGTATATTGTTAACGGTTATTTCCTGCACAAATTTGTTTTTACAATTATTAAGTGCCGGTTTACTGATTGTCATTACGGCTTTATCGTTTGTATTTTTATTTTGCCGGTAGCATTCGGACTCAACATGGCCGACAGCGGAACATTTATTACATTTTTTTATAGGCTTAGGACATTTTGAAACAGGATGACCCTCCTCTTTGCAGTTGTAGCACCTAATAAAGGGTTTAGCATTTGAATTTTGTTTCACATTTGGTCTGCTATTAATGTTATTCACTTTCTTAGAGCTAGTATGATCTACTTTACGCACATTTATTGATCTTAAATACGCTAGCAATTTATCGGCGTCATCGAACTGTGCAGCCTCCGCACCTAACCTTACCGATCTATCATCGATTCCGTGCAAAATGCATTCAACTGCCCTTTTACCCGTGATTTCGCATCTATTAATTAAAGCAACCTTTTCATAGAAATAAGTTTCCAGTGATTCCCCAAATTTAGCCCTTCTGTCCAACATTTCTGACAACATTTGCCCATAATTTTCATTCGCTGGAAACGCATTTCTTAATTTAATTTGCCACTCTTCCCAACTAAACAAAACTGTGGGTAGGCCCTCGTACCATTTTTTAGCAATACCCACGAGTTTCGGTAACGCATAATGCACAATTTGTCTATCTGTCCACTCATACATCGTAGAACACTCGTTCACTTTCATAATCCATTTGTTAATAGTTTGATTTTTTAACGAAGGATCGAATTCTGGAATGACGTTGGTATTGGAAAATGTTTCCTTCTTAACCTTACTACCGTTGGTTATGCTATCCATCAAATCAACGAATCTAGACATCAAATCCCGATGTAGCCTGTTACGTTCATGCTCATAATCATGATCATCCCAAGACCTGCTTCGTGTACGGTAATTACGACGACGATACTGATAACGGTCACGCGGAGTTCTACTATCAGAACGTTCTCGACTACGAGATGATCGGCTGTAGCGCGCTATAGTGTAGCGCCCCCGAGATTCATCCCGCCGTCGCCGCGAATGCCTAACCACGGATGTACTACGTCGAGTCTGTGTGCGGCTTCTATTCTGCAGGTTCCGCGATACATCCTCAGCATAAAATGGGTTGTGTCTACCTTGACTGCGTCTTCTGCGTGATCTGCCACTGCCAGCAGCACTGGACCGCGCATCTTCCGGTGTCACCAGCCTCCTGTGACGTGACCTCGATCGACGCGACTCCTCCATGTCGACACTGAAAAACACATTGCGACACCGATAACACTTTCACAATAACATTTCATTTTTGTTTTTCTCGCAGTATTTTCTACTAAAAACAGGGTAGGTATACATATGAATTATTTGGTTTGATCTGTAAATTAATAAGTACCTATGTACTTGAAACAAGTGTTTGTAATAATACTAATAGTTACGAAACAAATTACTACCAATCAATTGAAGCTTAATAAAAACATGTGACAGAATTATGTTGAATAATCAAGACATTTTCGACATATGAACACAGTCATGGTATAATTCTATACATATCTAATTGATCAAGAACATTCGTACCTTCGTAAATGTTATTACGATTATTCGAAAATAAGATGAGATGCTTTTAACAATATACTAACGAATGCGGGTATACTCACATAACGAATTTCTCACGTACTCTGAGCTACGAACTATTAGAATAAAATTGTTGAGGGTAGATAGCTATGCAAAAAATAAAGTAAGACAATTAATTTATTGCAACACAAGGTCATTAATAATTGAAGTGGGCAAATTACACATTAATTATAAGACGATTTATGGTAATGACCAAGGAGTAGCCCTTATCAACTGTCCGGGTAATAGGTAGCCGGGTAGGGACATCATTGTTATAATATATACATAGGTATTACAATAATTGAAATATAATTATACTAGTACATACCTGGTGGGCGTTAGTGATCCGATCTTCTGAATTTGATAGACGATGGGTAGAAATAATACGAACAAGAACGGCAATACTTTTAAATATAATTATTATCTTTAAATCTTTTCACAATTTAATCCTTCCAACCAGCATAATATCCTTCCTTCACAAAGACGTTTTCCGTTCCAAAAATCCGAACTAAAAGTGAGCTCTAGCGATGTTGAACGTTACTCCACTACTTGGTTACCCGCCAATTTTTTGCGTTTGTTTCCCATTGGTCAATTACTCAACCAATAGGAAGCGTCCACTAATAACGTTTCAACAATTCTAGTTGCCACATTAAAATGTTCCAAAAACCATTTAAGAATATAATTTTGATTAAAAACAACTTTAAAACAAGTTCGATATACAGAAATATATGCAATCGTTATTTAATTCCATGAAAATGCTAACAAATTCATTACTCTATTTCCTTTTATGGCCAAGTGACGAGGTATTCAAAGTGACCCCCTCCTGCCCACACTGGGAGGGAGAGGAAACGAGTACCTAAACACATCCTAGCTGAGTGTGACATGTATGCGGCCGCGTATCGCGACGCATTCGGGAGTGATGGGCTAGGAGAAGAGGAGCTATGGGATGTCAGCCTTAAGGATGTCATTATGTTCAGCAGGAGAACAACGAGATTCTAGGAGAGATGTTATGTGGGACAGCAACCGTCGGCTCTAACCACGGCGAACTGAGCTGAATGAACGCTGAGCGCGATCGCCATGTCCGCCTGATACAGCCAGGCGACCCCAAGCATCATCATCGATGCAATTTGATATGCAGTGCCTAATGAACAGCACCCAGCCTACGTTGCTTGACGATGAATACGATAGCTCACCTCTTTTAGGATACACGAACTGCGTGGCAGGATGTAGGTGGAAGACGACCTTATGTACGAACGAGCTGATGTCTGCGCCGGCGACGCCGCGCACCCACACGCGCCAGTCCAGCGCAAGCGCACGCCCCGACGGAGAGTGGCGCGGCTCGCACGCGTGCCCCACCTCCAGCCAGACGCGAACGCACATCTGTAATACAAAAATTGAGGGATCAAAATTCGTGCCAGCGATATGAGCCGCGCGCACATCCGCGCGAGTGCCGCCGGTCGCGCGCACCGCTCTAAGCAGGCGGGCTCGCAACAACGTTCCTGTTTCAGAACGTTTCAAAGGGCACATACCTAATTCTACTGCTTAAATAATAAATAAATAAATAAAATATTTAATGGTTAGAACTAAAAAAAAAACACTTCTTCGCTTACCCTCAGGCGTGATTTTGGATTTTGGCAAACCGCTAGACTAAGTATTTTGATAATTTAAAATGTATGACGAACTAACGATAGAAAATCTTCAATTAAGGTTGCGGGGAATAAAGTTTAATGTGCAACTATATTTATTTAGTATGCCACAAAGTCCTTAATTGTGGCTCGCCGACTATTTGATAAGAACTGATGGTAGCCAACTTGTTTACTTACTAGAAAATTACAAGTCAAGAAGTCAAAGTCACCACAATACTTATAGGTTTTAAAATGACGGTAGTTTTCAAATGTATATTTCAAATGCATAACGTAAATTTGTTACCACTTTTAGAGCAGGCGTTTATAAAATTAGCTCCTATGTCCCATCCCAACACACATTTGCATTTTTCCCAGCCCACGTAAAAAGTCCAAAAATAAATAGGTAGGGACATACTCAATAGAAATTAAATGAGGACCACAATTTTGTATGAATTATTTAACACTTGCTCTTTTCATTGTAATTCTTTCCTATTTTGTCAAACTGCATTCCATTGCTGAACACAGGTCTCCTCTCGCAATAAGAGAGCTTGAGTTAGTTCCCATGTCAGTCCAGTGGGGACGCTGTCTCCCACTCACCAGATAATATCCCCGATTACGACCTTAGTACCCAGAATCTTAAGGAGAGGAGGCTTGTGCCCAACGGTGGGACGTACCTACATAGGCTATGTAGATGAGGTTAACCCAAAATTTTATCTTAAATACGTTTTCGGTAAAAAAAATACAAGCTTTTGTCGACTGTACTTGTATTTCAAGACTTATGTCCTAATCTTTCGTATGCTCTTCGACAGGTCGCATTTTCTCCTAAACCGATTCTCCTAAAATTTTGTGAGCAGAGGTTCCCTAAAGGAATAGATTTTATTGTCGATTCTTTTATTGGAATTTTTCTTAGAGAAAAAAAAAACGAAAAATGTATGTTAAAAAATTACTTGATCTTCGTGAAATTTTGTGATCATGTTCTATAATTTTATTATCAGTGATCGGATTTCCCGGTGCAATACGGAGTGAATGACCTCAAACGTTATGGTAATATGGATATGCCCCGGGATTCCGAGACGTACGTTTTTGATTTTATTACACCAAATAATTTTTTTATAAAATTTTTTCGTGTAATTACCCTAATAATTTTATAATTTAAGCTGCCTGTTTATACGTATCATATCGATAGCATTTTTTTTCGACCGAGATCCCAGGATGTTGGTCACTTCCATATTAAGATTTCTACTCGATATCCCGCCGTGCTGCACCGTAAAAGCGATTTATTAAAAAAAAAAGAAACGAAAATTTTTCAAAATTAATTGAGGTCGCGATGTTTACAGCTCAAGCCACTAGTAGTAGTAAAGTTTTATGATAACGACTGCTGTCTCGACAATGGCAAGATTTTATATTTAAATTGCTTAAGATGAGGAAGTAACTAGCTTGCCGCATTAACAAGAGCCACCGTCCAAAAAATACAACCTTGGCCATGGCCGTTCTAACTTCTTAATTTTAATTCAAGACCACGCGCAGAATTATTATGTTATGTTGTAAGCTTTTAGTAACTATGGTATCTATCTGAAGTTTCCGCTAGCATTTAAGAATTAAGTAAGTACGTTTATTAATTATGATTTAGGTAGCTAAATATTTTACTCGTAAGGGTATCATCGTATTGTATGGTTATACCAGCGACAAGAGAATGTAAATTGGACCGGAGGTTTCATAGTAAGAAAAACCTGAACAAAAATAAACTATTGTTTCACGAAATAGTTGCTGTTTTTTCACATAGTTTTCTATCAAATCTAAATGCGCATACTCACCCTGATTACAATAGGAATGAATTTAATGTAACATTAAAAACAACAACTGAACCAATACAAGACTTGCAAAATAAACGTCATTTTGTAACTTTTTAAATTATTTATGGCCAGTAGTAAGTATTAAAAAAATAACAAAACTGTGAAGTTCACTTATACCTTTGATGCCATCATACGCCGATCCCAATGGAAAGAAAACATTATTGAAATTGATCAAATTAATTAAAGTTTCAGCGATAATATGAGATCGCTATGTCAGCATCGGTTACCATTGCCACTAAGACTCGTGTTTCAAGTTTCAAAATGCTTAGCCACATACATTAATGTATAAATAATTGTGTGTACACGTGTATGTATATTTATGGACACGGGTCGTCAATAAAGTTGATTGAGCGTTATCTATACATGTAATGTCATTTCAATATTGCTTTGTTGGTTTGATGTACATACTTACTTAGGCTTAGGCATATTTCATTTTTATACTTAGGTAAAGTTGGGCACCGGACGAAAGGCATCTGGGTCAGAGCAAAACGTACAGTATGTAAAGGTAATAATACCCTAATACCGACTTCGACAAAGGGCTTCCTTTTGTTCCTCAAGTAAACTATACGTTGGCATCTTTGGCGTTGGTGATTATAGTGCTTGAAACAGGCGGTGGCATGGCACATTTTACTTAAGTATATATTTTTTTTGTTTTTAAACTGACATTAGCACTAGCTCAGTGGTTACATTAAACGGAGAAAAAAAGTGCTATTTTTAACCGACGTCAATAAAAGGAGGAGGTTCATGATCTCTATGGAACATCTTTTTGTATTTCTTCCCAATTTTTTATTTTTACGGTTTTCCCGTGAACCAGTACCAATTCTGTACCGGAGTGTCGAGGATCCGGGTTCGATTCCCGGGGTTGGTATTTTTCTGTTTTTTTTTGTGTATTCATGTTTCAGTGAGTTTATTAAAAATATAAGGAGGAGGTTCTCAACTCGTCGGAATGTTTTTTTTTTATTAAGTAAATATTTTTATACTGATCTCCCAACGGAATAAAGTCAAGTTTTCTAAAAAAGGTAATTGAACTTTGTTTGAAATGCCTTATTTACTAAATTACTTTATTTTAGTTTCAAATACGCTCACGGATATATCTCGATTACGTTACGCAGGATTCGAAAACTTCGTACTCGACCCTCAATTGCTCCGCGGGGCTTGAGGCGGAAAAATGCAAAGATGTGAAGGACTGCCGCGCGCATAGTGCTCTATCTAATGCGCGTTTCCTCTTTGCCAAAATCAAAATATGACATTAAGTCTGTGCAAATGCAAAATGAACAGGGTCGTTTGATTGTTATTGTGTGCGTGTTTTTGGCATTTGTGTGACAGTTTTGTTTTTAGTGAGTTTGTAGGAACGTACCAATTTTTGACATGAGCGTAAACGTGTGCTTCTACGTGTGTACATCGTCCCCCTCGAAAAGTGGCAGACAAATTTGTATCTAATGCATAAATACAGCATAAGGCGCGTCCCGCCTGTCTGTCTGCTTTATGATTCGCACGTGGCAAACATTATTTGTATTTTCTCTTATCGTGAGTAACCGCCAAACCGCCGATTAACTTTATGGTATACGACACTCAGTTTCAACATTTCAAAACAGGTAGGTAGGTAGGCAAGTAACTACTTCAGAAATCACTTTAAAATGTCTCACTGAGTAACAGGAAGTCACTACACAAAAACAGCAATTGATTGATCTCTGTTATGCTTTTCAAGATTGGGATCAATGACCAATAAAATTACACGTCACTCGTTGTACCTATGCTTCAGACATGAACAATAACTGTCCTAGAAAATTGTGTACGACCATTACAATATTATTTCGCTGTCATCTTCATTTAAATAAGTTATTAATGTCGCCTGTTTCAAATGCATTAACGTGATTAAGTTGACTCTTCGTCCGTAACAAATGGTCTGTCAAGTGTAAAGTATTGATTAAAATTTCCATGATAGGTAGATAATAATATCATAATGACAATGAGCTTGTTGCCAACCCGTTAAGAGTCGCTGCATGGTTCGATTTATCATTAACCGCATTTCATTAAATGCTTATTGAGTCTAATTAAGTAAAGAAGTTGGTATTATAAATGTATTTACCTATATCTACTAAGGAATGGCAGGCATTTTGGGCAGTATAATAACTGAAGATTCGAGATGCACAGCAGACATCAAAACCAGAATAGCAATAGCCAAGCAAGCCTTTCACAGTAAGAAATATATCTTCAAAGCAAAAATAGCGAAACCTCTGCGAAAGCGCCTCATCAAAACATACATAATTAAGGAGTATGAGTATTGTCCTGTACTACGGCTGCAAGAAGTGGACCATGACGCAAAGAGATAGGGAGAGACTGGAAGCGTTCGAGATGTGGTACTGGCGAAAGATGGAGGGAATTAGTTGGACCGAGAGAGTCACCAGTGAAAGGGTCTTGGAAAGAGTTGGGGAGGGAAGAAGTTTTGAATGTGGTGGAGACTAGGAGAGGGAAAATGATGGGCCATTTGATACGACACGGCGATCTGATATTGAAAATTACAGAAGGAAAGAGAGGAAGGGGAAGGCAGAGGATAGAGTATTTAGATCAAATAAAAAAGAAGATAGACGTTGTGTCGTATCAGGAGGTGAAAGAACTCGGAAAGAACGGACTGTAGGCAACTGCATCGACAAAAGTAACACTCTTAAATAAGATTATGATGAATGAAAAATGGAAGTCCCTCCCTGGTCTGTATATCTGAATGATCGACCGGAAGTGGCAGTAGTAAGTAGGTAGGTACTTTTTGTATCCGAAATCCATCATCCGGTTCCAATGTTAAAAATAAAAATCATGTTACTATGAGAATTGTGTAACGTTCTCGATGCCATTACGGCAAAGTTCACGGCTAATGTACCTACGCGGAATCCACAACAAATTCATACATACATTAATCATACATTCTAACCGCATATTTGGATACTAGTTAGGTACCTATACGAAATATAGTGTATGTAATAGGAGTTTCTATCTTCAGGTCAGAGGATAAGGAACTTCGATCGACATTGACTCAAGAATTCTGTTCAGTACTAATTTTAAGGTGATTTAGAAGCCGAGCACGAGCAATAACCAGATGCTGTGTATTATGTTCTTACAAGCTATTACTATCTCCGTCGCTAATCGTCGCACGCAGAGTCGCAACTATCTCGCTCTGAGTCAGGGCTGATGTCAAGGAACGATCCACGATCAATCTGAATCAATCATCAATGATGATCAATCAATGAAACAAATTTTCAACGAGAGCGCAAGATAAGACTTATGTAGAGTTAGGTATCTCTACGTAAAGTAAGATGCCTGTTTCTAGACCTGGATTTTCAGCTCACCCAATGCTAATCTTGCTTGTTATCTGCGTGACCATGGGCATGGATGGGCACGCATCGCCAAGTGAGGTGAACGTCCCAATGTTAGACAACATCATTCCAATAATTGACATCTTGCTTATCTCTTTTATTATTATTATGAAGTAAGTTTGAAGGGCAGCGTCGAGCACTGGGTCCAGTGATCAATGTTAGAGTAGTGGCACAAGAGTGGTTAGTGTAATCAACGGTCAAAAATACGTCTCGATCAACGCTCGGTGCGTTACGATACGTGTCACTAGTGGCTCTGCTAATGTGCTCTTGTGCCCATAGTAATTCAGACGTAAACGCGAACGCGATTGAGACTGTTTTTTAACCCCCGACGAAAATAGGGGTGTTATAAGTTTGACCTGTGTATCTGTGTATCTGTCTGTGGCATCATAGCTCCCAAACGGATAGACCGATTTTCATACGGTTTTTTTAATCGAAAGCTAGTTTAATCGAGATCGTTCTTAGCTAAATTTCATTAAAATCGGGTCACCCGATTTTGAAATATTGAACTTGGAAATGACAAGGGGATTTCAACTTTTCTAATTGGTCATTGATTACAATAGTGTCAGACGATCGCACGTGCTGCGCCCGTGGAATGATTATTTATGACATAATACTACCTAATGAGTTGGTTCGGATGTTCGTCGTGATAAAACCAGTTAAACAAACCTACCTACCTATTTGGTAACAGAACGTCAACGCTGACGCGCTGAAATAAAACATAATGTTTACTAGAAACATTGGTTATTTCTGCAGCAGAACAAATCATGGTTTCGTATTGATTCGAGTCATTGGCACATTGATTTAGCTTTTGTTACCGAGTGAACGAAGTAAGCGAAGCTTCTCAGTTTCAGCTTGGACAAACATTCTTTCGTATGCGTCTGTCCGTGTCCGGCTGTCCGTCTGTCTTCCTCTGTCCGGCTGTTCTCCTCTACAGGTCGCATTTCTCAACCGATTCTCGTGAAATTTTATGAGCAGGTTCACTAAATAATATTCACGTAAGTATTATGTTTTTGTCGATACGTTTTTCGGATTTTTTTTTATAGAAAAAAAACCAGAAAATGTTCAAAAATGACCCGATCTTCGTGAAATTTTGTGATCTGTTTCTATAATTAAATAGACGGTAGACGGTAAAAACATAACGGATAATGTAAAAAAACCGGCCAAGTACGAGTCGAACTCGCGCACGAGGGTTCCGTAGAAAGATTTTAACGCTTTTCCCCAGTGTTTTAAGAAGTCTAGTGTTAGCAGAGCCTTGCTCCTAAGCAAAATGTACGCAGTGTGGGGTCAACTTATATTGGTCTGCGAAATCTACAGATAGACATAAAAATTTAAGATTTTGAGAATTTTCTGAGTGGTTGTGCTATAAGAGCTACCTTCATACCAAATTTCAAGTTTCTATGAAAACTGGAAGTACCCTTTAGGTTTTCGGGGTAGGGCAATTTGTATTTAAACAACCTTATTAATGACTGTATCTTTTGATTGCGTTGACTTAGAAGGTCGATTTTTTCACAGCTCTAAGGGACCGCAAGCTTGAGTATTTGATATTAATTTCAGCACGCTACCTTATCGCTTTTCAGAGAAAAAGGGTCTTGACAGAGAGACGTTTTTTTCCTTTTGAGATACGGGACCACAAAAATAACGGATAATGTAAAAAATTTGGTAGCGAGGACTAGGTACCAGCACCAGGGCCACTAGTTTTAAATTTAGGTAATGAAACATACCTAACTGAAGATAAATAGCTGGGGTAGGTAGGCAACAAGAGAGATAAGAACAGGAGAGGTAGTATAGTAGCTAAGATAGGTAGATAGTTTCTAATCAAGATTCGGTTTAATATAGGCTGGTAATTTGGTAAAACCCGCTGCAGTATAATTTGTCATTTTGTAGGTAGGTACCTAGGTAATTACATCGACCCACTTACCAAAGTTACCAACAGGAAAATTTTTGTTCTGTCGGTATTTAGTTATCTGTCTGTGGAAGTTAACTTACTCAGTTAATTGAACGCCTTGTTTGGTATTGATAGGTTCCTATGTCATAGTAAATAGCGGGCAGCAGAGCTCCAAGCCCAAGCACGAGTATTCGAATGTTACGTAACGTAATCAAGAGGAGCGTTATCCAGAAAATTTGTATGACGTTTGGAACAGCGTCCCCCGTGAGCGTATTTGGTACAAAAATTTTATATAAAGTTTCTCGATGGGGATACGGTAACGATTAAATTACGAAGGTTTGGAATATTCGTGTTTCGGATTATACTTACCCGCTACCGTAACGCTACTTGTTTCTTTATTTCTTTAAGAGGCAGGCACTTGTTTTTTTGCAAGGAAAGCTCAGTATTGCAGTCAAAGCGTGCATACATGTTTCACAATAAACATAAATAATTTAAAGTACCTACTCGTAAACCCATAATTTTGTGATAGGACTGATAAGGAAAATGTGCGGCACTATTCACGTGCGCTATGGCACGAGCAAAACGCCGGTGTCGAACACGAGCTGTGTTAGGACGATGAAAATTTAATTGTATCTATTGAAGCATAACGAGCGCAGCTAACATTTTTATTCACGGTCAGCAGGCAACACATAATGCGTGCGGTCGTCGTCGCTGATCAGCCTATCGTTTATCATCATCGTCGCACTGCGTATCGAACTGTTTGTTTGGCATAAATACCCTCGACTCACCGACTTGTCATGTTGGACGGCGTGACCTTCAGTCATTTTCTAAAATATGATAAAACCGCCGTTGTTCGTGCGGCGACTGACATTTGCTGGTTAGGGCCGGGGTCATGCTCGCAGTTCACTGGTTCACTAGCACTAGTGGTGAAGCACGGATGCCTCCATTGGCCCTTGAGTGTATGGTCGGTCTATTCTGCGAGCGGCGGCGGCGGCGACGAGGGCGCGCCCACGAGCTGTGTTTATCACTGAATCATTGAATGACCGCGGCACGTGCGCGGGGCGCGGGCGACGTACGTGTGACGTCACTGCGCCCGCGCAGACAAGTGAAGTGACACTCGACTCGCGAACGACTCCCTCCAAAACCTGACGTTTAGTTACGTTCCGTTTTGCAATGTGTCGTTTGAGTAAATGCGTACATTAGTTAGCAAAATATTTTAACAATAAACATACCTATATTCATGTTTAGGAATTTTAATTTGTAGGTATTAATAATGCAGGTGTATTTTTTTCTTCAAATCGAAACTTTAACCTACTACAGCTCCTGTACACATTGTATACGAATTTACCTTGCGCTGCACAATTGCCATTACTTTTGAGTTAGACGCTTAGTACTTTTAACATGAAACTACCGCCGCTGGGTCGTGCGCTCCCAGAGGAAGGACTACGAATTAGTCCGAAACATGTCGGGCTAAACTCGACTTATATACGTGAGTGATCCGTTTTTATTTCACTAGACGCTTAGTAGTTTATGTTGAAAAGGAAGAAATCACGAAGAAATAAGTTTCTTGGATCGAATTAGTCCGAAACATGTCGAGCTAAACTTGACTTATATACGTGAGTGATCCGTTTCATTTCACTATGATTGAGTCTCACGATAGGGTCTTGGATCAAGTAGTTGGTTCTACGTTCTACTACCTACTGATGGCTTTGTACGGTAAATTTTCTCTCAATAACCTTAATTAGGTTTAGATATTTTGCCTAAACAAAAAAATATTAATTCAAGAACAAAGTAAATCCAAAGCACATTTTTGTATGGCCACTGGAGCCTACTGAACTCTTCAGCCTTTGCCACGTGGTCCGGGTTCGCACGATCGTATTATACAAATCATGCACGCAAGTGACATAATGCACTTGACATTCGCGTGACAATGTAATAGAACAATAGAACACATCGTCATTCACGTCACGCCTACGTCACGCCACGTCCCCTACTTGACTTGTTGATCCGTCACTAAAGAAACGCGGGCAAGCACTGCCGCACCACTAGAATAGTGAAACACCGTAGAACGTTATCACATTGGATGATTTGCCTTATCAGACGTTACACGGTGGCTATTTGACATTTATAGCGAAAAGGTTCGACAGATTCTATCGGTACGATCGTACGATAAGCCTGTCCTAAATAATCATTCAGGAAAATTAAAATAAGTATGTGAGAATGGAATGGATAAGAATCGAGCCGGGTCAGGAGGGCGTAATTTTTGGGACAGCCGTAGGTTCACGTAGGTTGGTAGGCTGAGGTAATTTTTAGGGTTCCGTACCACAAAAGGAAAAAACGGAACTCTTATAGGATCTCTTCGTTGTCCGTCTGTCTGTCTGTCTGTCTGTCTGTCTGTCTGTCTATCTGTCTGTCATCTGTTTTCTCTGGAACGCGTGGAGGTAGCATGCTGAAATTAATATCA
This sequence comes from Clepsis dumicolana, assembly GCA_963691665.1. Classification (NCBI taxonomy): domain Eukaryota; kingdom Metazoa; phylum Arthropoda; class Insecta; order Lepidoptera; family Tortricidae; genus Clepsis; species Clepsis dumicolana. Next base: position 9,672,674 of record OY829521.1, read on the forward strand.
AATACTCAAGCCTGCGGTCCCTTGAAGCCGTGAAAAAATCAACCTTCTAAGTGAACGCAATCAAAAGATACCTACAGTCATTAAAAAAGTGGTTTTCATACAAATCGTCGTTCTGAGAAAACCTAAAGGGTACTTCCAGTTGTCCTAGAAACTTGAATTTTGGTATGAAGGTAGCTCTTATATAGCACAACCTCTCCAAAAAGTCTCAAAATCTTAAATTTTTATGTCTGTCTGTAGATTTCGCAGACCAATATAAGTTATTTATTTATTTATTGCACAGTACATAAAATGAACTTAAGTTAACCTGGGTACTACCCTGTAAGGGCGTAGCAATATAATTATACATAAGTATTATACCTTTACAGGTAATAATTAAAATCTAAACAAACTAGCTAGTTGACCCCACACTGCGTACATTTTGCCTAGGAGCAGGGCTCTGCTAACACTGGACTTCTTAAAACACTGGGGAAAAGCGTTAAAATCTTTCTACGGAACCCTCGTGCGCGAGTCCGACTCGCACTTGGCCGGTTTTTTGACAGATTGTGGAAACTCGTTACGAGTACCACCAAACCTGAGGAAAGTCTGGTGGTTATGTGAGACCCTTTTCGCCTCCTCCTCTCCAGAAGGAAGAGAACGGGGAGAAGCATATCCACTGAAACCACAGTCATCATCATCATCATGTCAGCCGAAAGACGTCCACTGCTGGACATAATTATGCCTCTCCCAAGGCTCCCTACTTAGACCGCGGAAACCACAGTATTTTTGACTAAAAAGGGGTGGTAGATCAGCAAAAGATTGATTTACTTATTCAACTGTTTATTTTCTGCACACTATAATAAGCTAGGGAGTTTTCTTCTTTTCAACCAGGACGCATCAACTGCTTCCACAACGAATACACTACACTGAACTGATCACATCACTTTGTAAACATGTCGGGCTAAACTCCACTTATATACGTGAGTGATCCGTTTTATTTCACTATGATTGAGTCTCACGGTAGTTTCATGTCAAAAACTTCATACTAAAGTTTAGTTCCAAATACGCTCACGGGCGTCATACAAATTTCTCGATAGCGTTACTACTGGATCGAACGCCGCAATGTATTGTATTGCAAATTGCACGATTTTTGTTGCAGGTTTAAACTCGGCTCTAGAGGGTAGTTAGTTGGGAGAAAAATAATAATACCTGACATAGGTACTAGTAAATAAACATTATTACGTAGGTACCTATCATTTATTGTTATTAAGGTTCTTTGACATAATTATGTTTACCCTTTTGCTATAGTATTAGATGCATTTATAGCATAAGTAATCGTATTTACTCTTTGTTTTAATTAAGATTAGATATAATTAAATTACATCTAATCATAATTAAAATAAAGATTGCTATCTTATTTACAAATTTTGTGGATAAGATAGCAATCAAACTGGCACCACATTTTAAGACCCCTCGCGGTTCAATATCGACTCTTTGTATCGGTAAATAGGAAACTTAGGTAGGTATGTTCCTAATCGTATTTTGATTCCACTATTCTTTAATCCATAAAACAAATAGACAGATCCAATATTATCTTCTACAATCCACAGTTTTATGTAATAAAGTACCTACTTACCTACTTAATATATATTTTTTTACATAATAAAAGCAATTTACAATGACATTAAATCTAAGCTTAAACTAAATAAACTACAAGTTAAAACTAAATTAAATCTAAATGAGGCCCCCGTGGCATAGTGCCCAAAAGGCTGGCAGCGTTGCCACGCTGAATAGCGATGCTGATTCTTTGAGAGAGAAAACTGCCAGCCCTTTGGTCACAAGTTGCATCAACTAAGCGCTATTGTAACTCAGAAATAAGCTTGTAAGCGCTGGGACCCCATGGACCCAAAGTTTCAAACCCGACAGCAACAAAATCAACACATTTTTTTTTACTAATTTCTTAGAACGGCTCAATATCCGGGCAATTCATCAATTTTGAAAATCGCTTTTTAGGGTTCCGTACCTCAAAAGAAAAACGGAACCCATGTAGGTTGATTCGCGTGTCTGTCTGTCCGTCTGTCACAGCCAATTTACTCCGAAACTACTGGACCGATTAAGTTGAAATTTGGCACACATTATCTAAGTCGGTGACCCAAAGACGGTGTAACGTAAATTAAGAAATTTTAAGCATGGGGGCCACTTTTGGGGGGTAAGTTAGAAAATGGAAAACCTGTATGAAATCTATGGCATTAAAGGTAACATGACATTGGTATTTAAATAATTAATGTACGGAACCCTCTCCACGCGAGTCGAACTCGCGCTTATCCTGTTTTTAGGGTTCCGAAGCCAAAATGGCAAAAAGGATCCCTTATGGTTTCGTCATGTCCGTCTGTCTGTCTGTCTCTCTGTCTGTCTGTCTATGTCTGTCTGTTCGCGGCATAGCTCAGAGACTATTTATTGGTACTAGAAAGCCGTAATTTTACAGAGATATAGGTACATATTAATCACTTATTCCGAAAAAGAGCTGGGATAAAATGTTGAAAAAATATTGCGGTTGCTCGTAGATAATTTTTCGATAGAGTTATTCGTGTGCGAAATATTTTGCTTTGAAGTGCTCATTATTGTTGGAGTCAAGTCAAGAGAAACTGTTGCATTTGGAAATGTGAAAAAAATCAGAGCAGTAGTGCATATAGTGAATTTAAAAGGAAAACTATCAGAGATAAGTAGGCTTTACAGGTTTGGGAGTAATAGTTGATTTACTTATTATGCTTGTCTGGGTCGGTTACCGATATAAATTAACCCCACACTGCGTACAGTTTGCTTATTAGGAGTAGGGCTCTGCTAACACTGGTTTCGAATAGGTATGATAAAAATACCTTTAAATTAGTTATACATATGCCAGGGCTTTTTCGTAATGGCTTAATAACCCTATCCTGGGCGTGTCCGACACGCTCTTGGCCGGTTTTTAAAGATAATATGAAAGCGGACATAGATTATATAGTTTTAGTCTGAATTTCGAATCACAATTATTCAATAAAAGTACATTTAATTGGTGACTGAGTGGTTTTATTCGGTTTATTAGTCACTTGCCAATTTGTATTGTCGTCGGTACCTACTTAGGTAGGTACTGATAAATAACAATTTTTAGCAGATTGATATTAAGTATAGCAATACTCTTTTAGAAATATAATTCTGCTGTTCTAATTTTATACCTAGCTACTTAGACCAGAATCATCTTTGATTATGATTAGTTAATTATAACTGCTTTAGTTTATCTTTAAATTATAAATGTTAGGTAGACACCGCTCTTCATTAACCTAGGTAGTTAGGTATTATGCCAAATGTCACATTCCGTGCTTGGTAGGTAATTTTAACAAAATCAGAAGCTAAAATTAAATTAAACACTAATCAAAAACATGTAATGGTAATAAAATAATAAATCAGTGCAGCGGTATTTATTGCGCTTTGATAAGCGATAAGGCTGTTTTTGAACTCTTCCCGCAAAACAGTTTTTTTCGCGGAAATGTCATTTATCAGCAAACACTAAGTGAACGATTATATCTTTCCATTAATGTCGTTATCGGTATTCAAGTATCTCATTATGAATAATTTTATTGTCATTAAAGAAGATGCGGATGAGGTTGCTAACATACATAAATATGTATACTTAGATAGATGACTTCATAAGATTTGGCACGAGTCACGAGTGCACGAGTGAATAGAATTAGTGAACAAAAGTATCTAGTACTAAATGTGTCACCTATTTGAATACTCTTTACACACGTACGTGTGTAAAAATTACAATTTTGCTTGAGTTATTTCTATTGGATGTTAGGGTCTAAATGAGAAATAAACGTTACACTTACGATCAAAAAATTTATTTAATTTAGTTGTATTTGTATTGTATTGTACTAGGAAGCGTACACGTCCGCTCCCTCCCCTTTTCTATCTACACAGCGGGAGAAGATACTTCGATTTACTCACCCTATTAAATGAATTTTGTTTGCACCATAGACAAATATAATAAATCAACAATTTCCCAATGTGTTAAACATCATTCGACTATAGTTTCGTTCAATCCATTGGCGACAGTTCTAATGAACTTATCCTTACTCGCTGATCCTATGATATTCTCCTGACCTCCACTTGACCGTAATTGATCAAATAATCTGTGTGTCGCTTTCGTTTTTCACTGAAGGGCAGAAATAGCATGACAAACGTTTGACAAAAATGGCCAAGTGAACTGCCAGTGTTTTTTTGCAGTCCGTTTCGGTATAGCTGGTACAGTCGGCAGCAAAAGTCTCTAAGCAACTCAAGCTGTCACAGTAATCTACACAAGCTCTTATATCTATAATCTATAACAATAGAGCCGTGCTTAGATCATTGTGATCGCTTCAGTTTCTGAGCTACTTTTCCTGCTGACTTCACAACCAAAGAAATTGCTGATACGAAATGCCATACCTTTATTTATTTCTGGATTGGAAACGTGTTCGCATTTTCCTTAAGTAAAGCGTGCTGGGGCTCCCAGTGGTTACATATGAAGTTGATTTGTTGCCATCTGGTGATCCGCTTGCTGGCTTTCCTCTCATCTCATAAGCACGATGGAATCAGGTATTATTTTTTGTACTTCTATATTCTCGAACTTGTTAGGTATGACTCTGGCACGAACAGACGTGCCAGAGCCATCATAGCATGTGCACACGCTCCGTTGACATAAGTATAACCCCTGGATTGTGCACAAAGTTACGTCGCAAAAATTAATTAAATTTTTGACACTCTCATTGAAATTGTCTTAGGTATAAAGGAAGTATCCATTTCTAGAATCTAAGTTATATCCGTATTAGACAGTTAAATTTGTCTTTCACGCTAAGGATAGTAAGTAGTTCCATTTGTCTCTCATGTTCATTTTGTTCACAGCAGCAGTACCTACCGAAGCACTTACCACCACCATCAAGTCGTCTAATTTACAAATAATACCTGTGAAAATACCACATGATTTTTTTAACTGCTAAGTGATGAATTTGGAATTGCCTGTACAATAATAGAGACCTGGCTTAGTGAATCCTTAATTGGTCAAAACTTTAAATTACCTATTTATTTCACTCGGAAATTTTGTAGCAATGCACAATGCACTTATTTGCACCAATTTCGAGGCACCGCGGCATACCTACATTACGCTAACAATTTATTTTCTACTAATATCACGGAATACATAATAGTACAATGTGTTACTCGTATTAACTGTGACTTAGGGCTTTCTTGCTTACCTAAACTCATTTAATTTTTGCGGTCTACAATGTTGTGTGTGGTTTATTATTTGAACTTTATTATTTCCTGTTCATTGTCAGCAACCCAGAATTAAAAAGTCCTTTTGTGTCCTCGTGCGATAAAAAATAAAGCGTAACAGATCTAAGATAAAGATGATTAAAATAAACAACAATTCTCTGGAAAATTTCGAAATCGAGGGGATCATAGTTTCGCAACCATTTTTAATCCTTTGGCACAAATAAGGAAAATTCATAGAAAAACAAAGATGATACGATGGCAGGTAATTCACTCTTGTGCAACAATACGTGACTAAGTAAGAACAAAGTGACGAGTTCAGCAGGGCGGCACATCAATCGAATCCGCTGTAGATACAATCGGCCAATGCTTTTGCATCAATAGGTTCATATTCATAATCGATTTCGATTAATATCTTTGTAAAAATCAGCATTTAATTTATCACAGATCGATTATCGCTTTGTGACAGAAGTATAAATAGGTAATGTGCATTCGATTCATTTAGTATCATTTCATTATCACAGTGAAGGACTCCAGCATAGCATTCATATAGAAAACGTATTATGAAAGGTAAGATTACTTTATAAATCCCATTAAGTTAATGCATTTACAGTTGGCGAATGGCTATCTTCTAGATAATTTACTCCATGGGGGTAAATTATTATTAGATAACTCATTAAATCTAATTGTGTAAATCGAGTGGCGATATACTAGATACTACCGATGAAACTGGTAGATTGACCACGTTATTTTTGGCAACAAAATTGAAGAAATAAAGATTTTTGGACGATTTTTGGAAATAGTTTATTTAACCTGTAAATGTAAAAAATAAATATCAATTTGAAAATGTTGTCTGCAAAAGAGAGCAAGCAATATTGCGCTAAAATGACTTAATACTTGAATAAGTTTACTCCATTTCAGTGCTCCAAAAAATAACTAAAACATTAACAAAAGATAAAACATTAACCTTGTTCCTTCCAGGCGCAGTCCTCGCTCTATTCTGTGCGGTAGCACTAGTCGATGCGAGAATAAACGAAAACGGGTGCCCCGTAGACCCGTACATCGACGTGTTAAAGCCTCACCCAAACTGCAACAAATTCTATCAATGCCTGCAAGGAGAGCTCTTTGAGCGCAAGTGCGCGTCGACCCTCGTGTTCAACGTAGAAACACAAGAGTGTGACTGGCCCGAAAATGTCGACTGCGAGAACAGGACGCCTGTAGCTCCCGAAAGCAGCGAAGAAGAGCCTGAGAATGGCAATGGCAACGACGACCCCAGCTTGGCCCCTGTAATATGCGCAGCAGAAGGATCCGACGGCATCCTAGTTGCTCACGAGAACTGCAATCAATTCTATGAGTGCAACAACGGTGTGCCCGTTGCCCACAGGTGCGCATCGACTCTCTTGTTCAACCCGGCTATCAACCGGTGCGACTGGCCCGAGAATGTCAACTGTGGAGATAGGAACCCTGATGGCGGTAACGGTGGTGGAGACGGCGGCGACGGTGATGGTGGTAATGGTGATGGTGGCGATGGAGATAGTAGCGCCGAAGATGGTGACAACGGAGATGGCGGTAATGGAGACGGTGATAGTGGAGGCAACGGTGGTGGAAACGGTAACCCAAGCGAAGCTCCCGAAATATGCGCTGCTGAGGATTCCGACGGCGTTTTAGTCGCCCATGAAAATTGCAACCAATTCTACAAGTGTGATGCTGGTGTACCAGTAGCATTCACTTGCTGGGGTAACCTCTTGTTCAACCCCGCTAACGACCAGTGCGACTGGCCTGAGAACGTGAACTGCGGTGATAGAAACCCTGATGGCGGTAACGGTGGTGGAGACGGTGGTAATGGCGATGGTGGTAACGGCGACGGTGGTAACGGAGACGGTGGTAGCGGAGGCAACGGTGGTGGAAACGGTAACCCAAGCGAAGCTCCTGAAATCTGCGCGGCTGAGGGATCTGATGGCGTCTTAGTCGCCCATGAAAACTGCAACCAATTCTATAAGTGTGATGGTGGTGTACCAGTAGCACTCACTTGCGGGGGTAACCTCCTGTTCAACCCCGCTAACGACCAGTGCGACTGGCCTGAGAACGTGAACTGCGGTGACAGAAACCCTGATGGCGGTAACGGTGGTGGAGATGGTGGTAATGGCGATGGTGGTAACGGCGACGGTGGTAACGGAGACGGTGGTAACGGAGACGGTGGTAGCGGAGGCAACGGTGGTGGAAACGGTAACCCAAGCGAAGCTCCTGAAATCTGCGCTGCTGAGGAATCTGATGGCGTCTTAGTCGCCCATGAAAACTGCAACCAATTCTATAAGTGTGATGGTGGTGTACCAGTAGCACTCACTTGCGGGGGTAACCTTCTGTTCAACCCCGCTAACGACCAGTGCGACTGGCCTGAGAACGTGAACTGTGGTGACAGGAACCCTGATGGCGGTAACGGAGGTGGAGACGGTGGCAATGGCAATGGTGGGAACGGCGATGGTGGTGACGGAGACGGTGGTAGCGGAGGCGGTGGTAGCGGAGGCAACGGTAGTGGAAACGGCAACTCAGGCGAAGCTCCTAAAATCTGCGCTGCTGAGGGATCCGATGGCGTCTTAGTCGCCCATGAAAACTGCAACCAATTCTACAAGTGTGATGGTGGAGTACCTGTAGCACTTAATTGCTGGGGCAATCTTCTTTTTAACCCCGCCACCGACCAGTGCGACTGGCCCGAGAACGTAGACTGCGTCGACAGGAACCCTGATGGCGGCAACAGTGGAGAAGACGGTGGAAACGGAGACGGTGACAACGGAGGTGGCAATGGAGGTGGCAACAGCGATCCCAGCTTGGCCCGTGAAATCTGCTCTGCTGAGGAATCCGACGGCATTCTTGTAGCCCACGAGGACTGCAACAAGTTCTATATCTGCAGTGCCGGTGAGCCAGTAACGCGCAAGTGTTACGGAGATCTTCACTACAACCCTAGCAAGGAGAGCTGCGACTGGCCACAGTACGTTGACTGCGGAAATCGCAGAACTTTCACCTCGTTCAACAAACACAGGCCTCAGATGCGAAGGATGTAAACTATCCCAAAGTTAACCTACTATTGTCATCATAATGATAACGCAATACTCATAGAACTCAAAATTTTTAAACGTTGTTGTTATTTACTTTTTTAAATACAAATGTATTTTTGAATTAAATATATATTTACAAACTGTTTCGGTTCTTTTCTTATTTTGTTGTAACTGTAATATTCTCATCCAATTATTTCTTCAGATTTACAGAAAAAAATTATAAGTGGCAGTGTGTTCTTAGACTATAAGACACCTCAAATTAATCGTACAGTAAAAATCTAAACCTATCAAATAGTAATAATATACCTCTAGTTACCTACTATTCATATTTTCATTTCAAATTTAATTACTGACAATGTAACAATTTAATTACACTTAATCACTGGAGCTAGGGAATTGAAATTTGGAAAACGTTAGATATACATAATACTTTGAGTAGGACTGCCATCCGTCCGGGTTTCCCCAGATTTGTCCTAGTTTATAGGGCGTCCTTGGAGCGTCCGGAAGCGGTTATCAACACTTTTTGTTTCTGGGGAATCCCGATTAATAAATGAAAACAAACCGTAGGTAGTCAAAAACTCATTCGCAATCGTAAACCGCATTATGCTGTGTGCATCCATCCCTAATTCCGGCGCTACAAAATAGTCAACGTGACGTTTGTTTTTGTTTTATTTTTAATGTAAAAGTGTTTCTTACGGGTGTCCGGGAAAAAAACTCAATTTCACCCTAATGTCCGGGGTTTTGACAGTTTTTGCCCGGCTCCGGCTATTTCGGTGATAACAGCCCTAACCCTATCAACCTATTATATAGGTTCACTTAGTCGAGATTTTTCCAAATTCCTGTTATTTTTTCTTTTTTACTTGGACAAAGCCGCGATCAGTGAGACGTCACTGAGTGCACCGGTATCGCAAAAGCGTACCTACTCGTAAAGTGTGTGTGTGTGTGTGTGTGTGTGTGTGTGTGTGTCTTTAGTGCCTATAGTTGTCCTTTAAATGTCACCAATTTACAGATTATCCAGTCATTGCATCCAAACAGTACATACGGCATAGGCCGAGAAGAAAATTAAAGCCGAGTATTACGAGGCCGGCTGGTATACGAGTCAGGCCATCCGCGTTCCAGCTAAAGCATTTCTGTAAGTGTTTTTCTCTAATTATGCGAAGAAATAAGATGCCTTTCTCAATGTCTTTACAAATTACAGATTTAGTCAAACATCGTATTAAAAGCCGAAACCCATTACAATTACACTGTACCTACTTAAGTTTGTAAGCTTTAATTAACACCAAAGCACTAAAACTAACTGTTCTATAAGCAATGCGGTAGGCTGAGTTGAGAAATCTTTTTAAAACAAAAATAAATAAACCTGACCTCCAAATTTCTCGTTCCTCTGAAGTTCCTTTTTTACAATTTCTTCTGTACGGGGGGACAATTTTGCCAGCTCATTGGACATTGAACTGAGTCAACTGGGGGGAGGCTTATTGTCTAACTCACTGTTCATTTTGACAGTTTTTGTATGGGCTGACAATTGGTATCGGAAAACAGCTAGCTGTCTCAATCATAATATAAGCTGTCACTTCAATCCGATGAGGAGTGCCAAAATATTTAGTTACCCAATTACCCTGCCGCTTTGCTCTACCGACCGAGCGCTGTCCATCGCAGTGAAGGTTACAGTTTGATCAACAGATTACTATGTTTTTTTTTCAATTTACCTACCTTTTTTTTAAGATGGGAAATGCATAGTTTTTGCACTTCTGAGCCTCAGATAAAGCCCAAGTCTGAATGTTGTGGCATTTCATTCTTCCATCCATTCTTTTCCATAATGTGCTCAGATAATATGAAGTAAGGATAATGTTTGGATATAAATGAAAACTGCTGGTCTCTTTTGACAGTTTGTTTATCAACCGATTTTATTATGACGATGTGATTTTTTCGGTGACCATGTTTTAAATTTAGACGTTCTTTTAGTTCATACACACAATCACATTTGATGGTAATAAGTGAGGTCACAGCATATGATGTAAAATGCTTGCCTAGTAAAAGTTATAATTCTTATTACAACAATTAATCTATTTTTTAGTAACTCAATAAAATAGTCTTTAGGTGTAATACTCCTGTTAATTATTAAGACTATGATTTGGAATCCTTGGGTTAATCTTGCTTCAGCGTGTTTGTTAAAGGACGCAGCCAGCAGCAGCAGGCCAGTCACAAACCTGAAAACAATGACAACATTAAGTATAACATTTATTTACATAATAAAAGCAATTTACATTAAATCCAAGCTAAAACTGATTAAACTAAAACTTGAAACTAAATTAAATCTAAATAAGGCCCCGTGGCATGGAGCCCAAAAGGCTGGCAGCTGGCAGTGTTGCTTCGCTGAATAGCCATGCTGATTCTTTGAGAGAGAAAACTGCCAGCCCATTATAACATTAAATTAGCATTTGTTGCACAGACGTAGCGGACTAGCAAGGCTTTTTTTTCATTGATAAAGGATTTTAATTAGAAGTGAGCTAAATTTCCCTAAAGTTTCACCGTTTTCTCTGGTTGTAAGTCTTTAACAAATGTGCAGAAGGATGGACAAGCAGAGAGACTCAGTAAAGTTCTCAAAACATTACAATGAAAGTACGCTAATCTTGTATGAAACCCTATCATCAACAGTAACAGGTAGTATTAAGTTACACAAGAAGGGATACACCTACTGGAACTGTTACGAAATGGTTGTGAATTAAACCAAACAAACCTACACGTAACATACCTAGATAGGTACCTACACTACACAAGGTTTATACCGATGGGTATAACATCGAGTCGAGTCGAGTATGGCCCGACATGTTGTTTTGAATTAATTCCTAAGTTCGGTAGGTACCTATATTTCGCTGTAATTAAATCCGTGAACTAAATTTTTAATTTTAAAAGCATCATGAAATTTTGTTAATGTATCCCGAATAAGATCCAGCAGACTTTTCGGTGAAACTGTTAATACTTGCTGATATTTATAAAGCTTATTGTGCTGTTGTGCAGAACACAATAAGGTTAATAATTTCTTAGACGAATTTCCATATTTCAAGAAAAACGGTGCACTGACCTGGATGACTCTGTTGAAGTGTAACGTAGGCGGGCAGGCCCTTCTTTCCTTCTCGCCCCAAACGCAGTAATAGAAACCGTTGCAGTCATCCTCAGCGGGAAGCAGCCAGTGGGTACTGTGGTCGACGGGGCAACCGTTCTTTTGGAACTTAATCTCGTCTTCAGGAGCCTCGGTCGCGGGCGCTTCGGTTTCCGGTGCAGGAGCTTCGGTTTCAGGTTCGGGAGCTTCGGTTTCTGGCTCGGGAGCTTCAGTCTCTGGTTCAGGCGCTTCAGTTTCGGGTTCGGGAGCTTCAGTCTCTGGTTCAGGCGCTTCAGTTTCGGGTTCGGGAACTTCAGTCTCTGGTTCTGGCGCTTCAGTTTCGGGTTCAGGTGCTTCAGTATCCGGCTCCTGTCCAGGGATATTCCTGTCTCCGCAGTCTACATTCCACTGCCAGTCGCATTCCCAGGTGTCAATATTGAAGTATAAGTCTCCCCAGCAGTTGAGCTCCACAGGCTGTCCGTATGTGCACTTGTAGAATTTGTTGCAGTCGGGATGTTCCAGAAGCTTCTCTTGCGTCCAGTCTGAGGGACATTCGTTAGCGGCCACAGCCACCACGGCTAATAACAAAGCTACTGCTACACCTGGAAAGTTAAAGCAGGAGAAAATAGCGTGGTACCTAAGAGAAGCTATGAACGATGTGGCTTCGCGAGGGACAAAAAAAGATTCGGAGCTGACGGCTAACTTTACTAGTCGGAGAATAAAAGAGTATTAAAAAAAATCGTAGTCCAATAAAAATTAAATGACGATTTGATAATCAATACTTCTCTAAACAAAATTAGCAAAAATGTTTAAATACTCGTATTTACCCTTCATGTTGTGTAGTTTGAAAGAAACTTGAAGTGATTGGAGATAGATTGTTTTATACCTTTCCTCACAAGTAGGTACTTGAGGATTAAAAGAATAAGTAGATAATATCGATGCGTAATAGGTAGCTAATCGGGCATTATTGCGCGGCTTAAAAATTAGCATTGCGCATTAAAAATAAACAATCAATATCCCCAATTTTTGGGTGTCCACAATGAACCAATATGCTATAATCGCCCCACGATAACTCTGCATAAGATATTAATTGGCAACCCAGAAAAATCACGTTGTGGTAATACTTTTTTCATGACATTCAGACATTTCTTTGATTAGAAATAATAATGATAGTAGTAATCAAAAGTCGCTGTTTTTTTTTAAATATGGCTCTGTCCATTGGAGGACAATTTTGAAAGTGCTTAGTAGGTTTTGTCGTTGTACGGTAAAAAAATCTATAAAACGAAATTTGAGAGGTATTTTAATGGTGGATGGTGGATGAACGATGACCTGTTTATGTTTAAATCTAATCAAAAGTTCAAAACGTGTTGTTTGACTATAAATCAGTGTTGCCATAAACAAACTTTAGATTTCTACTGTTGTCAGTTCGTTGCAGACTTATCGTGGGACGACTATATTTGTTATAGTAGTTTAAGTGAGAAAAGCTTTCCCCTGTCAAAATGTTTATGACATTAATAAATAAAAATAAATAAATATCGTGGGACAATGACACCAATAATTGACCTATAGTCCCAAATTAAGCAAAGCTTGTGTTATGGGTACTAGATAACGGCTAAACATAAATACATACTTATATACAAAATTAAACACCCAAGACTCGAGAACAAACATTCGTATTCATCATACAGACATCTGCCCCGACCGGAGATCGAATCCGGGACCTCAAGTTTCGTAGTCAGGTTCTGAACCACTAGGCCATCCGGTCGACATTGTCAGAAGATTGATTTCTGCGTGGCCCGTGGAAAACGTTTTTCTACTATGTACGTATGTTATTGTTCTCATAAAAACGCACTATTAGAGTCCCTAACCAAAGTGGTAAAAAAAAACAAGACAACCTACCTTTTATGATAATGATTCGGTCCGTCTGTCCGTCAAGCTCGTTATCTCAGCAAGTTACGTTGTCGACTTCTGGACTAGTTTTTAAATAAGTAATGCTATACGTCGTATAGTTATACTATACTATAGTTTACAAAGTACGTTTTGAGAACATAATAGTACTTTATCATAAGAATAAATAATATGTTATTATTTATTCTTATGACTTTATGTCAATTTAGTTTTTAAGCTTCACTTAAACAACTGTGATTCTCAATTCGAAATGTATACATAAACAAGCAGCAGGTTCCGATATTAACAATAAATTGTTGGTAAATCTTAACAAATAAATGAAATAAGTATTAGTTTGAATTTTATTTGAAAACGTTCCTGATTTCGTGAACCCCTTGGCCTTATTAATTCTGCGAAATACCTAGTACGATATAACCTAATAAATTGATTGATTAACTGTCGATAATGACAGTTCCTATACTCCTTATTATGATAGTGGGTTCTAATCACAGCCTTTGTTTACGATAATTTATATCAAAAACACATTTTTGGTCATAGATAATGCTAGTACAGTAGGTATCTACTTGCTTAATCTATTTAGCAAGTTAATATTATACGTCAGAGTTTACATATGCATACTTATTATGTCACAAAATGTTGTTTGGTTAAAGGAAAAATCCAAAATAACGATTAGTTGATAATCAGGTACTTGTGATGTGAAATGGAATGATGAATACAATTGTAATTTTTAACCGTGTTTGATATAAATAAATACAAATACCTAATTATAAGTAATTAAGCATAGAATAAAATATATACCTCCTACTGACTTAAACTTGTTTTGGTTGACAAGCTAATTATGATAAAATAAACTACATCCTACATTGATAATTGATTAGAATAGATGTTGATTCGCGCACGGAAAAGTAGATAAATTACAATGCCCTTATTGACTTTTGATTTTTGATCTTCTGATCTTCCTCCGACGTCCTTCTTCCTGTCCTATATCATACCTATACCTACCTTCTACCTACATGTTTACTGTGGATAAATTTAACTATAAAAAAAACCTTAGAAAAAAAGTCGGTGCGGTGCGAGCGGAATATTCTTTGAATGAAGCACCGACTTCATATTTCTGCTGCTTAGTGCTAGGCGATAAAACTTTAGACTTTAGTTTCTGTTGTCCGAAATAAACGCATTTTATTTTATTTTATTTATTTATCATTATTTTATAGGATTATTTTACGTTTTTTTTCTAAGGTTTTTTTTTTAAGGCGGTTTTACTTTTTTGTTAAAAGATTTTTATTTCACAATTTTATGTTGATTTAACATTTTCAGAATTATCCTCCAACTCCTAACTCCCAACTCATCAACATAAGATGATGATTACCAGACGCAAATACTTGAATAGCCTTAGAAAATATGTGAAACACATGATACGTGCCTATAAAATTTGAGGGTTGCCCTCGATTTCCCTGAGATCCCATCATCAGATCATGACTTGGTGACAGTGGGATCACCTCAGGAGTATACCCTTTGAAATAAAATGTTTTTTTTGAAAATCGGTCTACAATTGACGGAGTAATCGATATACATACATAAAAAAAAAAGAAGAATACATACAGTGGAACGTAGAACCTCCTCCTTTTTTTGAAGTTGGTTAAAAAATAAGCACCGGCCTATACTCGTATGTCATTATCAAGCACGCTACCAATCTCACGTAAGCCCTAGTATCTGATAAACATCATCAGCTGTTTGATTTCCCGTAAGCAAAGGAGACACATCTGAGCCTAGCACACTATTTCCTCCGAGGACATAAATTTTTTAACAAAAAAAGTAAAGCCGCCTTCTAAAAAAAGTTAAAATAATGCTTTAATTTTCTTAAAGCAGTTTTACTTTTTCTTAAAAGTTTTTTATTTCATTATTTTTGCGATTATTTAATATTTAAAAAAATATTATTATTTTGATGTACTAAAAATGTTTAAAATGTTTAAAAGTCGATGATTATCCTCCAACTTCTAACCGTTAAGGTGTTGTACTTTCCATCATCACCTCTACAACATGGGATGATAAGTGATGACTACCAGACCCAAATACTTGAATAGCCTTAGAAAAAAATATGTTATTATGAAACACATAATACGTGCCTATAAAATCTGAAGGTTGCTCTGGATTTCCCTGGGATCCGATCATTAGATCTTGACTTGGTGGCAATGCGACCACCTCCCGGGTGTATTGAATAAAAAAATATTTTTGAAAATTGGTCCTCAAAATTGACGGAGTAATTGGTGTAGGTACACATGTAAAAAAACCGGCCAAGTGCGAGTCGGACTCGCGCACGAGGGTTCCGTAGAAAGATTTTAACCCTTTTCCCCAGTGTTTTAAAAAGTCCAGTGTAAGCTGAACCCTGCTCCTAAGCAAAATGTACGCAGTGTGGGGTCAACTTATATTGGTCTTCGAAATCTACAGACAGACATAAAAAATGTAGATTTTGAGACTTTTTGGGGTGGTTGTGCTATAAGAGCTACCTTCATACCAAATTTTAAGTTTCTAGGACAACTAGAAGTACCCTTCAGGTTTTTGGAAATCGTCAATTTGTATGGAAATAGACTTTTTGATGATCGTATCTTTTGATTGCGTTGACTTAGAAGTTGAGTAGAAGCTTCAAGGGACCGCAGGCTTGAGTATTTGATATTAATTTCAGTATGCTACCTCCACGCGTTCCAGAGAAAAAGGGTCTTGACAGACAGACAGACAGACAGACAGACGGACAACAAAGTGATCCTATAAGGGTTCCGTTGTTTCCTTTTGAGGTACGGAACCCTAAAAAACATACAGTGGAACATAGAACCTCCTCCTTTGAAGTCGGTTAAAATCATACTACCCTATCCAACTAGTCAAATATATAAGACATTTTTCATTTGCGACTAACACTATGCTAGGCCCTCCAAAGAGATATAGCTAGGGAAAAGTAGGTCGTATTTTCATTGAGATTTTCGGGGGTCGATGGTACGGCGCCGGCCAGGCGGGCGCCGGCTGCCGCGTCCGGACTGACGGCAGCCGGGAGTCTAGTTCAGTTCGGGAAACGGCAACTGAACATACCAGAGCACGCTGTGTAGCGAATGAGTGAGCAATTTACTACAAGAGTGAAATAATTGATACCTCCTGATTAGTGCTGAAGTCAAGAAGTTTTGAAATTATTTTTGGGGGTTTTGTTGTCGTTTCATACATAGTTTTGTCTCCTATTTAAATGATTAACTATTAATTATATACTTACCTACACCTATTTATCTTAATTTACCAAGAACATGAGTAATTTTAATAAAGAGTAAATTAGCAGAAGTGCGTGAAATTTTTAAATAAACAAGAATGTGAACGGTAAAATTTTCCTTGTGGAAGTGCCGTAGCTAGTGCGGGTTCGAGTCTGAAATATGTTAATGTAATTGTTGCTCTGAGCCATGAAGATAACACTGCTAATAGCAGTCACTATAATACACAATGCAAATTGTGCTAAGGTTAAACATAAGAGTCCTCCGAATAATACAGTGTCCGCAGAAGAAATAAAGAGAGAACTGGAGAAGCACCAGCAGCACTTGTTAAATATTAGCAAGAACAAATCAAATGCCACTGCGTTTGTGGTGACCGATATGGGGCAGACGAACGTAAGACCCCCGCCAGAGGTTAAGGAAGAAAAGAAAATGATAACTCCAGAGATGTAAGTACTAAAACGTTGAAAGAAGAAGATAAAATAATTCCGACAATTATAATCACAAGTACAAGTGAAAGCTAGTTAGATGCTGCAAATAATTTACAAGGTTGTAATAAGTAGTATTATTAGTACGAAATTGTAGACTTATTTATATGTACTTATACGGGTACAAACCCCTTTTCATTCATAAAAAATATGGCATCGTGATCGGCGGCAATAGGACGCCATCAAATATGTTAGTCATTTGTTTTTTTTCCTCAATGCTTATGTTTGGCTGTTTGCACAACCACGCTGCGCTGTTATGGTTAATCCTAACTAATATCCTAACTATCCTAATCCTAGTCCTAATCCTAACTTCCTAACTAATATTATAAATGCGAAAGTAACTCTTGTCTCTCTGTCTCTCTGTTTGTCTGTTTATTACCTCTTCACGGGAAAACCGCTGCACCAATCTAGATGAAATTTAGTAAGAAGATAGTTTGAATATTGAGGAATAGCATAGGCTACTTTTTATTCAGTTATATAGTTCCCGCGGGATAGCGATACCCGAGGCAACAGCTAGTATTATATGTATAATGTTAACTATACCTATAAAACAGTACTGTGACTGATTGACTGACTGACAAACAACGCACAGCCTAAACCACAGGACCTAGAGACTTGAAATTAGGCAAACATGTACCTGAGTATACTAGACGTTCACTAAGAAGGGATTTTTCGAAATTCCAATTTTAAATATTTCACAGAGGCAAAGCCGCGGGGCATAAGTTAGTCTATTATAAGCATAGAGATGTATAGTTTCTATGGGTCCCAATTTACAGAATACAAGGATGGGCCAACACTATAGAGAGCAAGCTTCTCTCCACTGAAGAATTTGTCGTTCGTCGAAAGGAGCTTATAAACGGCTTCTTGAACTTCAAGAGTGTGGTACGGGATGGAGCTGCCATAGCAGAAAAGGCTGCTGCTGCATTCACGGAACTGTTGGAAACAAAAGCGGAGGCGGCAGAAGAGATTATGAGGAAAGCGGAAGAACTGCAGAGCAGGGAGTGGGCACCGAAGAATTACACGTTCCACTATAGTTATGTAAGTATTCCTCGTAGTCGTTGTATCCTAACAACCAATTTCTTGCTTTATTCCACGTCATGTTTCAACTTTTGGCATGTTGAGATGTTAAACAGAACATACCTAACAGTTTTAAATGATTCACGGTTATTTACATTAGACATAATGAAAACGGGATATTGACCGCGATTATCTTAGGTATAGGTTTGATGAGCTCCCGACATTTCGACGCAGTTACATGCATCATGATCACGGGCAAACGAACAATACCTACTCAATGCAATTTTTTTTTTTTAAGAAACTGCAACTGCCAAAGCCTAAGCCAAAAAGACCACAAGGCATCGACTGGTACAAGGTGATACTTCTGAAGTGTCGATCGCAGACCTATGTCCCTGTTCAGCACAGCACGCACTTTGATGCTGATGTGTCCCTAAAGCTAAGCAGCGTTCACGTTGCTGCTGACGTATTTGATTGCGGTAAGTGTAAAAAACCAGCAAAGTACGATTCGGACTCGTGCACCATGGGTTCTGTGCAAAGTTGTAGGTATAACTAACTGGATTGAAGGGCAAAGTTAACTTTGTCATTGGAAAACTGCTTTCCCGATGCACCGAGTAGGACTCGGTCACTGTACCAACACCAACCCCAAATGAGTTTTGAACGCAAAATAACAAAAAAAAACTACGGTTTTAAGATTTTTTCCTCGATTTGTGTTACTTCGTCTGAAATTTCATGATTTTAGGCTGATGGGAAGAACCCTCTAGATTCAAGGTAGGTACTGGGATTGTCAGACATACGGACAGACAACGAAGTGATCTATCTTTCTAAATATGCCGTCAGGCAAAAGTACCTACTTACGTTCTGGCTTGCCGGGAAAATAACTGCCACAAGTAACATTCCATTGATGCCATGGTTTTAAACTGCCTAGTCTGTCTGCCACACCATCCATTGACTGTGGGGAAAGATATTGTATTAAGTATATAAGTATTCTACATCACTCAGAACACTTTTAACTAATGGGTTGCACATCAATAATAAACTCTGTTTTCATTATGATGATGATTGTTTCAGATAAACGCATACTTCAAGAGATGTACTGGTCAGAAGCTCTCGATACCGTGTTCCGTGAAAACTACCGAAAAGATGCCTCGCTAGGATTCCAGTATTTTTGCAGCGCTAAAGGGTTCTTAAGACATTTTCCAGGTAAGTTACCAAACGTGCTAATGAGCATGTTTATTTTATCCAACCGTGATTTTTTAAGAGTAAAATAAATTATATATCGACGGTACTCTGACTCAACCTAAACTAAACTTAAACGAAACTCAAACTTAACTTAAACTTTGACGAAATTGGAATAACCACTCTAGACCGCGAACCTAAAGTGGTTATTCCAATTTCGTTATTCCAAGTTTATAAGCGAGGTTGAGTCACAGTACCGTCGATATGTTGTTTCCGCCAATTTCCGCCAATTCCCGCTTGACATTAGCTGAAGATCACTGTTAACATATTGATGTTTTCAGCCGCATCCTGGGAAAGTATGTTTAAGTTGTCGTTAGACACGGAGTCGGATGACGAGAGCGCTACCGGCGTATACGACTGTCGCCTGCGGCCGTGGTATGTCAGCGCAGGCGGCGCACCGCGAGACATCCTCATCATGCTGGATGCCACCGGATCCATGTACAACTCTTCTAACACGGTTCTTGTCCTCTACTTCTAGTATTCTATGTCTGGCTCAGAGTCGGATGGCGATACAATACAATACAATACAATACAAATATTCTTTATTGAAAACCTATATTAAAAGTGATAATGCAAACGGTGTACCGGGAAAGCGCCTCCAGATTTGCTCGCCGTTTTGCGACTCCCGAAAAACTTTTCCAACAGTTTTTCTGTACTATTTTAAGTTCAATGTTTACTTTGTAAAGGCAAAGTCTGGTATCGATAGTGTAAGATCAGCATTTTCCCACACTCTACTTTTGCTTCTGCGTTTGTAAAACAACAACCCAAAAAGACTGTAGTCGTTGTGGTGATTTCTTTTGCGCTATTGAGAATATAGATTAAACATTTTAAAATAGAACAAGTACATTCAATACTTACCTAATTACTTACTTCTTTTTCTATGATAAGGTAATAGCAGAGCAGTTCACCTTAGCCCTTCTCAACGCGCTCACCGATGACGATCACGTCAACGTGATGCGTTATAACATCTCCATCAAGCCAGTCATCCCCTGTTTTGACGATATGTTCATACCGGTCAGTACCTCTCTTTCAAAATTTTTGCTATTCATTTTGAAATATTTTGCTTTTTCGCATTAACGGAGTTTGCACCTCGTGCTCATAAAGGTATTATGATACTGCACCCTAATGGGGAGGCTGATTAAAAATAGGTATCATTAAAAATTTTATAACACTATAATCAAGTTTTAACTCTTAAGTAAAAGAGACTTCAACATTTATGATTTTAAATTACCTACTCTAAACACAGAATCTGATTCTTATTCAGATAAAAACTTTTCGACAGAAAGTAATGTAAATAAGGAGCTGTTATTTGCAGGCCAATCACATAAACACGGCAGCCATAATAAACTCAATGAAGTACCAGACGTACAGAAACGAGTCTAACATGACGCTAGTGCTGACGCACAGCGTGAAAGTGTTAAAAGAACAGCGCTCACGCACCGATCGTCGACCACCCTGCCAGCAAGCAATTGTACTTATTACTGATACTCTCAATGAAAATTTCACGGATTTGATGAGGGAGCTGGACCCTGAGGGCTCGATCAGGTAGGAGGTAATAGTAATTTAAATGTATTATTTAGTTATTAAATGAATATGGGGAAAACTAAGATAATGACCAACATTCCTGAAGTCACGAACTATCAGCTTCCAGTAGAGAGAGTAGCCGAA
Organism: Clepsis dumicolana; assembly: GCA_963691665.1. Taxonomy (NCBI): domain Eukaryota; kingdom Metazoa; phylum Arthropoda; class Insecta; order Lepidoptera; family Tortricidae; genus Clepsis; species Clepsis dumicolana. The sequence continues at coordinate 9,693,648 of OY829521.1, forward strand.
TACATGTATTTGGGGCATAAGGTTACACTGGGCAATAAGCAAACATTTCGTGGCAAAATATCCCTGCATCTCAAAGTCAAGGTCTTCGAGCAGTGTGTCATGCCTGTGCTCACCTACGGTACAGAGACCATGACTCTTACACAGAAATCCGCCGAAAAGTTCGGAGTCGCGTAAAGAGGTATGGAGAGAGCGATGCTCGGAATCACCCTACGAGACCGGAAACGGAATAAATGGGTCAGAAGCAAGACGAAAGTGGAGGACGTCATGGCTGTTATAGCAAGGAAAAAGTGGGCATGGGCAGGGCACATTGCGAGAATGGACGAGAGTCGCTGGACAAGACGAGTCCTGGAATGGAGATCCAGAGCGGACACTAGAGGGCGCGGCAGACCACCGCAGCGCTGGATGGACGATGTTCGACGGCATGGAGGTCGAGACTGGATGACACGGGCACAAGATCGCCAGGAGTGGAAGAACAGGGAAGAGGCCTATATCCAGGAGTGGATCAACAAAAGGCCACCATGATGATGATGATGATGATTTAGTTATTAGGTAGGACCACGACGACGGGATCAGATTATTGAAGGCAAGGCAAGTGGATTGATCAGTATGCTACATGCCAGCTGGAAATTGACTGAAGACACTGGCATACTGAAGAAGAATTAAAGTAATTATCAGAAGACAAACAAAATAATGCTGTGAACCAAACTCCTAAAACAGACAATCATAAGGAGTTCGAAACGTTTTGTACCTATGTCTAGGAATTTCCCACAGGACTATTACCAACCTATGTTCATGAAGTAGAGATTTGTATTTTTTCAGCCTTGATCTTAACTAATAATATGCACCAGCGCAATTTTTTTCAGATTGTTTGTAATTTGGCTGCATGACGTGTACGGCCTCCGCGACGGTACCCGGGAGTATAGCGACCATATCTGTTGCAGCACAGACGGCTATTTAGCGGAGCTGGTCACCCACGCTGACGTCACCGATCAGGTTATCATCATCATCACGATCATTATTACCTGACGATTTCTAATCATCATCATTTTGGTACGTCCTGTTACCACTTACAACATACGGATTCATACAAATGAGGACGATATTGATAGTTATTAGATCCATGATAACAGTCAAGTTTACGACAGAACTTATCTTACTGTAAACTGCAGATTGAATACCACTTAATTTGTTCCAGGTGCTTCGTTTGCTGCGAGTGCTCGAGCGCCCTCTAGTGATACAGCGTAAGGAGCGACTCCGAGTCTTCAGTGACTTATATGCCCATGTTGAGGTCTCTATAATTATATTACTTTGTTACTTCTTAGCTGTGCGCTAGCATAGCATTTTTTCTTTTATCCTTGCCACTCATGCGAAACAGCACTTGCAACTGTATTTTTCTCTCGAGAGTTGCTGTCTACCCTTAAAGATCCATTAATTAGCCATTGCTAGTTCATCTCAGAGACAGCGTGGTCTACTTTTAGCTAGGTACTTTTATTAGCTCTCCAATTTAATGATGACCCGAGTCTTTATTGCTGTCGGATTTCGCATCTCTATCTCGCGCGATCTGGTACTGTTTGAGTGAATAAGATGGTGAATGCCAAAGCGCTAGCGAGCGAGTTAGACAATAAGCACACTGTTTGCTGTTTGTCGTGCTTTTTTCGTATGTCGCTATCTGCAACTACCTAGCTACGCAGAGTTCATATTTTTCAGGACCCCAGAAGAAGTGAGTATTATTGGAGGCTGAAAGAGAACGAGGAACAGAAGTATCGTTATCTGGAGCTGAGACGAAACAAGGCCAAACTATTGAATAGCTCTCAATTATATAAAGATTATATGCACGAAATCAACCTTGTGAGTAAATTTCGTTTCAATTGTCATTCTTGATTACAAGGTATTATAAAATATCATTAGATATTTAATGAGATTTTAATACGTAAGTTAATTAATTGCTGTAATACGTGTTCTGTGACAAAATTGATAAGGTTGTTTTATTTATCTACACACATGTCATAAGTCCTCTATAATGCGTTCAGAAACCGTAGAAAATGACCAGCATTTCAGCACGTCGTCGACTGCTCGCCGCCAGTCCCCGCCAACCACCACCAGCAGTAAAGTAATAGTCATTACGACATCGAATTCGATGTCGTAATGACTTTTCGATATCGAATTCGATGTTTCAAATTTGAAAACCAACGTAATTTACAATCATAGTGAAATAAAATGGATCACTCACGTATATAAGTTGAGTTCAGTCCGACATGTATAAATAATAATGTGATAATTTACAATAAAAAAAACAGTTTACGAAACGTCAGCTCGGTATGTTTGTCTATGGTTAAAAGAAAACAGTCAAATACAGTTTATAATATGTGTGTAGATAAAGTAATGTATGCAACTCCACATAATTAGGCCTTAAAACACTCGTGTGATCCTATTATGAAACTCAGCTTCGCTTCGTTTCATAAAAACACACTCGTATTTTAAGGACCATCATTATGTAGCAGTTGCATAAACTACTATATTATTACCACATTATTACGATACATACCTGATACGTGGCTTTACGCAGATATATTTCAAACAGAAAAACAATTGAATATGAAGCTATTCGCCAATTTTCCAAAGATTTTAAACAAATATATCAATAGACTTAGATTTTAGAATTGAATATGTAATTTGTGTCGTTATTTTAATAAACAAACTTAAAAGCTCCAGGAATTCAGAACGACTGATTTGCTTACCATTTCTAAAAGATTCGATCTAGTGGCCCTGACGACAGTCGTGCTCTCGCGATAGCTCAAGGAATGGTAAATTATAAATTAGTCGGTGTGGAGTCCTGTAAGTGCTATTTAATTTGCTATTATAATGTGCTATTATACATTTTCTAGAGGTTCTCTAGTACAATATACTTATGGCGAATATAGACAATAGTTAGGTATTAATAACTTTAAACAATTCCAGGACCAGTATGGGCAATATTATGAAGGCGTAGATGTCAACTATCGCCTTCAAATCAGCGTCTCAGTACCGGTGTTCGAAAACACTACCAAGGAAGTATGATTCACTTATTGATGATAACAGAAATGATTAATGTTTTGTTTACTTACTTAAATTAACCATACAATATTATGAAGGCGTAGATGTCAACTATCGCCTTCAAATCAGCGTCTCAGTACCGGTGTTCGAAAACACTACCAAGGAAGTATGATTCACTTATTGATGATAACAGAAATGATTAATGTTTTGTTTACTTACTTAAATTAACCATACAATATTATGAAGGCGTAGATGTCAACTATCGCCTTCAAATCAGCGTCTCAGTACCGGTGTTCGAAAACACTACCAAGGAAGTATGATTCACTTATTGATGATAACAGAAATGATTAATGTTTTGTTTACTTACTTAAATTAACCATACAATATTATGAAGGCGTAGATGTCAACTATCGCCTTCAAATCAGCGTCTCAGTACCGGTGTTCGAAAACACTACCAAGGAAGTATGATTCACTTATTGATGATAACAGAAATGATTAATGTTTTGTTTACTTACTTAAATTAACCATACAATATTATGAAGGCGTAGATGTCAACTATCGCCTTCAAATCAGCGTCTCAGTACCGGTGTTCGAAAACACTACCAAGGAAGTATGATTCACTTATTGATGATAACAGAAATGATTAATGTTTTGTTTACTTACTTAAATTAACCATACAATATTATGAAGGCGTAGATGTCAACTATCGCCTTCAAATCAGCGTCTCAGTACCGGTGTTCGAAAACACTACCAAGGAAGTATGATTCACTTATTGATGATAACAGAAATGATTAATGTTTTGTTTACTTACTTAAATTAACCATACAATATTATGAAGGCGTAGATGTCAACTATCGCCTTCAAATCAGCGTCTCAGTACCGGTGTTCGAAAACACTACCAAGGAAGTATGATTCACTTATTGATGATAACAGAAATGATTAATGTTTTGTTTACTTACTTAAATTAACCATACAATATTATGAAGGCGTAGATGTCAACTATCGCCTTCAAATCAGCGTCTCAGTACCGGTGTTCGAAAACACTACCAAGGAAGTATGATTCACTTATTGATGATAACAGAAATGATTAATGTTTTGTTTACTTACTTAAATTAACCATACAATATTATGAAGGCGTAGATGTCAACTATCGCCTTCAAATCAGCGTCTCAGTACCGGTGTTCGAAAACACTACCAAGGAAGTATGATTCACTTATTGATGATAACAGAAATGATTAATGTTTTGTTTACTTACTTAAATTAACCATACAATATTTTTCAGAACGTCACTAAGATCCTGCAAGAAGTGAGTAATTTTCCATATTGATATCGCTTGAAATGTACTTAGTTGAAAGTTATATCTATGGTGTAACTGATTCATAAATCTACTTTCTTATCTAAATTTTATTACAAATTATTCCAAGAAAGAGTTTTGTTTCTGATGACTTGAGTAATAACGGAATTCGTTGAAAAATGTGTAGGTACGGTACGGTTATTAGTCATCTATCTAAACAGTTTGACTTATGATGACTTTAATTATTAACTTCAGTATAAGTATACCAATTGTTTCTCATTTTCCTTCATTTCTTGATTCTTTAACTCCTACGTTAAAAAAATAGACTAAGTAAATGAATATTAAAGTTCGCTAAATGTTTTTTTTCTTCATTCAAGGAAAAGGCAAGAACGTCTACAAGAACGGTAAGTGAATATTTGTCTGGGCAGTCGACATTAAAAACACTGGAATAAAAATATCGCAACAAAACTAATATGAAAAGGTCGTTAGCAGAAAAATGGCCAAGTTGGAATTCGTGTATTTTTTATTGATTCGAAGTAAATTCTGAGTTGAATTTGAAGAACATTGTTTGCCTCTAGAATAAACAAGAATTTTGCATATTTTTCTTGATGGCTAAGTACTTATCTACCTACATATGTTTATATTTTTTTACAGTACCCCGTCAATCGCCTTCTAGGAGTTGCGGGAGTAGACATACCCATAGATCATTTGAAACTCGTTATACCTTTCTATCAGGTACATACATACCTACTTACTTAAACTAAGATTGTAGTAAATAGTTAATGAATAACCACTTAATTTTAAGAGCTCTCTTACTTATTTAGTTTGATATTGTCCACAATTTGCATGTAAAGATATCGGAGGCTTCATTGAAGTAGATAATAAAATAGTCCACGTGAGAATCTTTTGATTTATTAATATAGCCTCCAGGTACTTCCGGAAAGATACGAGTGCTTTCTTATGCTACTACGCATGCTTTGATGACTCAAAACTTAATCTAGTCTACATAGACAATTAATCGTTGACATGAAACTCATTGAAAGATGATGGAAGATTGGCCGGAATTCATTGCAAAATTATTTCACTGAATCATCGTCATCATCATCATCATCATGTCAGCCAGAAGACGTCCACTGCTGGTAGGCCTCCCCCGCGGCTCTCCACTCAGACCGGTCTTGTGCTTTCACCGCGGTCCCGCAATCTTTACTAGGTTGTGGTAAATGACGCCTAATTATTTTACGAACATCGTAGGTCCAAGACATGACAAGACAATGTTACTGACCAGTATAGGTATCGCATGGTCATACAACATCTCCATATCCACCTTGGGTTCCTTCCAACAGAATGGCTATCGGAAATGCCGACAGTAAAGTTGTGCAACGCAAGATTTTCATTAATAAAATGGTTTTGGACTTTGCAACATAACCTTGTTTCTAGGACCTAAAGCCGGACAGTAATCACTGTGTCCAAATTGTATATTAACATGTTTGCGTCGATAATAGCAGTGATTTATTAGTGACACTTAAACGTTATCATTAAGATCGTTGGTAGTTTCCCCACTAATCAGTGGAACAGAGATATCGAGAATGTCACGTTTGCTGCCATGATTTTATATTTGCAATAGAAATAAAAGATCATTACTTATCTGTAAATATGTATGTAATTTTCTTATCGTGAAATTGCAATACTTTGATGCACAGACTTCCTGACTCTTTCTAGTCATCGATAACAAAATAATTTCATATCCCATGTAGGTCAGCGAAAGTACCTATCTACTAGAAGATGTCCATTAGGCTTGTGAGATGAAGATAATCAGAGCATACTGTGAGAAGTAAACATGACACCTTGGTACACCTACATGCTTATTTGAGAAAATTAGACTGCGCCAGTAGTAAATTAAAGATTTTCAATAAACACGCTTGCCGAGCCAGCGCTTGCCCAACGGCAACGCACGGATGCTTGTTTCATATTTAATCAATCATCTGACTTGATTTCATTCAGGTGGGAGCTGGTGGAGTATTATTTATAGTAGACCACAGAGGCAGCATTGTGCTGCATGAAAATTTAAAACCCACGGTACGTATTGTCCATCAATTGAAATGGCATCGTTGTACAGTTAAATCAGTTTAATACAATACAATACAATACAGTAAAGTTTATTTAACAGTTTTAAATGACATAACGAAAACGGGATATTGACCGCCATTACCTTATAGGTTTGATGAGCTCCCGATATTTCGATGCAGTTGCATGCATCATGATCACGGGCAAACTGACGAACGAGGGTAGACACTAATGTTGCGCAGACCGGGCTCTGTCTACCCGCATTTTTGCGCGCCGACTGCGCGCACTGCCACTACTATCGGTCGTGTTCTCACTTGTTACTCGATTTAAGAACACAACACTTACGGTGTCACCACAGAGTACCTTTTTATAACTGAGATAGAGATGTCACTTCAACGTTTCGCACACAGCGACATCTGGTGCTTTGTGACGGCAAAATATACGATGACGTCATTGACGTCTAGTTTCCTAAATGTTAAAATAATTTACTTTGAGCAATTGCTATTACACCATGTTCTATTATATACATTAGAACATGGTGTAATAGAAATTGCCCAATTTCCCGTTTTGATGAATTTGATAATTATTCAGTGCTTTATTTTTTACACATTTTCTTTTTATCAGGCATTCCAACTCCAACTTAGACACCCGGTGAATGTGAAAAACCACAGATTAGAGAGATAATCGCGGCCATTATTCATTCGTTCCGTTCCACTTATACCTTCACTGTACGTTGTTTTTAGTAAATAAAAAAATCTAAATAAATATTAAAACCTCCTGAATTACTAAAAATCTAAGTTTCCGCCCCATTTTATTAGGGTTTACTTGCAGATATGATACGTTAACTCAACCAGTGTCCATAGAATATTCTATATAATATTTTAGCGTAAGAAAAACTGATGCGTGTAATGATATTTTAGATAAGACATTACTATAATTAAAAAAGGTCGATGTTACCAGTGCTCACAAAATAATTAATTAGCATAAACGCATTTTTATACAAGGAAAGATAAATGAAAGCATTTATTAAGCGAAAATAAAATATTGATTCCAAAATTTTATTCCAAAAGCTTCTGAGATCAGCCAAGGACAATTTTCCACTGAAAAACCTGGTGTGTACAGGGTTGACTGTAGCTGTGGCAGCTCGTACATAGGGCAGACCAAACGTACGATCGCTTGCAGGGTTAAGGAGCACATAGCCGCAGTTCAAAATAACGACACTCGCAAATCCGCCATTGCTGAACGCCTCATTGAGTCGGGGACAAATCACTGGATTGAGTTGCACAGCCCTAAGATCATTTCGACTGAACGCCATTATATACCAAGACTGGTGAGAGAAGCGGTTGAGATTAAGAAACATAAAACTTTTAACCGTGAGGATGGGTTTAAGTTGTCAAATGTCTGGAATCCGCTGATTTCGTTATGCAAGACTTGTCCAGAATCAGTATCGGGTACGCGTAGTGACACCGTAAGTGTTGTGTGCTTAAATCGAGTAACAAGTGAGAACGCGACCGATAGTAGTGGCAGGGCGCGCAGTCGGCGCGCAAAAATGCGGGTAGACAGAGCCCGGTCTGCGCAACATTAGTGTCTACCCTCGTTCGTCAGTTTGCCCGTGATCATGATGCATGCAACTGCATCGAAATATCGGGAGCTCATCAAACCTATAAGGTAATCGCGGTCAATATCCCGTTTTCGTTATGTCTAAAGTTTATTTACTAAATGGGATTACATCCTTCAGTGGTTACAATATTTTAACTTAAGTGGTTAACAAAACAAGATTAGAGTATCAGTGGCCCTCACACTAGGTCAGACCTGTGTCGTGAGGACCAGAATAGTAGTAACAAATAGTTTTAACATTTAATAATACGTCAACAGATGATTACAATTAAAGTGGTAGTACTAAAAGATTAAGTGGAATGCAAAACATAGATTTTTCATTACTAAGAAGAAGCAGAACTAGACTGAATGGGACTGAAACAAAAATGCGTGTTTTTCTTATTTACAGTTCAATGGCAACATATTGAAGCCAGGATACCGTACCGTAGACTTCCTCGAATTGGAGCAAGCCGCTGAAAACCACCCGCCACGGAAATACCCGCCGAAATGGTTCAATGTGAGTGACATATTGAACTGTTTTATTCAAATTTAATTATAACTGACTGACCAAGAGGCTCCTTCTAGTCCGTTTCGTCACTGTTACATTTAAACATACTCTCATTTTCTTCTCTTCTTGATTAATTTACTGTGTAGACAATAATTTTCAATCTACATTATGTCAGTTCCGCAACAGGGTCGTAATGGACCACCCAAAAGGCACCGAGACTTTGTTGGGCAAGCACATTATCGAAGGCGGCATGAGAGCTGTCGTGGAGGAGCGCGAGTTCACCTGGCGACGGGTGCTGAACCACTACACCGTGGTGGTGGCACTGCCGAGGAGACGCCGCCCGCAGGCCGTGCCAGGGGCTACAAAGCTCACCCAGGAATTGGCTAAAGAGGCCTTGATAGCGCTCGATGATCATTATTTCGTCGTCCATCCAGATTGGTACGTAACTGCCTGTGAGTAATATAACGAGAGTACACGTGGCGGTGGACGTTGGACCCTGTACAGTACACCATGGTAGTTGTACTGCCCAGGCGTTAGGCGGCAACAGGCGTGCTAGTGGCTACAAAGCTCACTCAGAAATTGATTCAAGACGCCTTGGTATCGCTTGATGATCTTAAGCTGATTTCCTGACTTAAGATTACCAGTTTCACAATAGATTTAATTATTTAGTCCACCACCCGATCGATACTTATAGGGACCCAATCGCGACAAGTGTTGATCCAAATTAGCATTAGACCGTGGTTGTACTGCCGAGGAATAGGCGAGGACCACACACCGTGCCAGTGCTACCAAGTTCAGTTAGAAATTTTCTGAATAATAATTCTGACATAACATGTGGTTTAACCAAGTGAATGCTTAGATGTTGCGGTTGTCGTGGCATATTTCAGAAACTAGAACTTTAGGGCTTGTTTAATGTTAAGTAATTATTGTTTTGTTAATTTATAGGTTGTATTGCCGATACCTCCATAAAGAATTCGGCACTCCGGAAGAGAGTCTGTTGGAGTTCCTTCGTCGAAGGCGCAATGAGTCCAATTTTGCCATGAAGATGCTGGAGCATTTTTTTTCTCCGATTCCTCAAGAGACTGCTGATATGGGAAAAACTTATCAATGTTAGTACAATTTACTTACTATCTGGAATTAAGATAAGTGTCCCAATACTCGACACTGCCCCAATAGTTTACACTTTTAATCTTAATTCATATGAGTTCATATCAATAAAATGTATTGCAAAATTCTCAGTTGTAACATTTAATTTGACGTGCATTTTGTTAACTCTCCTATTTTAGGAATCCATCAAACTTCGAAATACACATTTCCTAAACAAGTTTTACGTACTTACTCTAAGAAACCTAGAAACTGCAGTCTACTTTCAGTAATTTCTTTCATGTAAGTAGGTACGTATAAGCCCGATTAACTTCAATGAAAATGTACACAATCCTGCGAGGCAGCTTAAACCATTATCGTAGAGGGGTGGGTAAAGACCATCCTGTACGCAGTTCAATTTACGTACTTGTCCCGTGGTCAGGTGACGAGGAGTTGATGACGCGTCTGTGCGGCGACGCGCTGGCGACGGCGGCGTGGGCGCTGCGCACCGAGGCGGCCGGCGCCAACCGCAGCTGCACCGGCTGCGAGCTCGGCTCCGTCACCGCCTTCATCGCCACTGGTCAGTATCGGTGTCGGGTGGCGAGATCATCGTCATCCTGCAACAGCCTACTGCTGTGCACAGTCCTCTCCCAAGACGCGCCACTCAGTTAGGTCTACGGCTTTTCGCATCCCTGCACTTCCAGCTGTCAGACGCAGGACATCCCTCTGCCTAGCCGTAGGGCATCCTACACTTCGTTTGCCCAAGCGTGGTCTCCACTCTAGGCCTCCCCTGCTCCAAGGGTTGTTGTATCTGCGACATATACCTGATCGAATGTCGAGATGCACCGAAGTGATTGAGACGACAGTTGCTTGTGGAATGACACTTTATTCAAATTTGGCAGCCCTTTTATAGGCCCCAGGAAAAATCTAAACAGCGCGATTCAGCATTTCTATGTTACAGTACAGCGACATCTAGCGGTGTACAAAACAAACAATATAAAACTATAAAACAACAATCACGGTTTAACATACCTACTTACTATCCGTCAGACGGTGAGGAAAAACTTGTGTTCGAATATTTTATAAGCCCTTGTCAAGTGTAGTGTACATGATTGGTGTTAAACTGAGGTCTTCACTGGGTCCCTTCGATTCCAGAGAGCGGTCTCACCCGCTGGCAGCAGTACTACGTAACAAGCAGCGCCAGCCCTCCCTCCGGCGAGGCGTGGGCGCGCGCCGCGAGCGAGCCGTGGTACACGCGCGCCGCCGCCGCGCCCGGCGCGCTGCTGGTGCACGCGCCCGTCGCGCCGAAGCGGATCCTGCGGAACAGCGACGCCATGCCGCCTCCCGTAAGTATCGTCTCATGATCACCGTCATCAGCCCGTGTCAGTCCACTGTTGGACATATGCCTCTTCTCCCAGCCTATTAGTCTTTGACTTTTCGCATGGTCCTGCCTGCTTGCAGCCGTCCGAATGCAAGCAGGAGTCACTACCACTAATTTTCCACCTGCTTATGACGACGAATAACTATTCACGTACTTGCCTTGCCTTGAATCTTGTGCAATCTGGCCTGGTGGCCACACCGAATTTGTACCGAATATGCAGCAACCCTAGTTAGATTCAATCTGACGCATCGCACCCATGTGTTACGTTCCGGGCCGCATCAAATGTTATATGGCCAACACACGATATTACGTACGAGTATGCAGGAACATATGAGTGTATCCGAAGGCAAGACTTTGTGCTCTAACTGTAGATTTATTTGCGACGGTAATCGCCGTGCATCAAAGAAAATAAAACTATTTAAGTAAGTACTCTTACTGAAAGACTATAAATAAACACGGCTATGTTAAGTTGTAGGAACAAACTATGGAGCTAGTTAATTGGTTATCCAGATCGGGGAGCGGGCTAAGTGGCTGACGGCGGCGCGGGCGCTGGAGTTGCCAGGAAAGGGGACGGTCGGGGTCACCGGGTACCACTTCAGTCCGGATCATTTGGAAGACTTGCTTGAATCTATCACAAATTTTCCTGTAAGTCAATCCGTCACGAATTTCTTGAAACACGCAGTAAACTAACTTCGGCTGATCGATGGTCACCGGTCGGTCAATATCGTCGTTTGTTTGTGATTAGGCGGTCTATCAATAGTTTATTCACGTGATAAAAGGCGAGTATGTCTAATGATTTGAAAGTAATCAAATAGTTTGAGAAGTCTGCTCGAACTAAAAACAATTACTTTGCTCACCCGCGACCACTAATGACCACCACTAAACCTAACACCACTAAGTCTGCTCGATCAAATCAAACAGTCAACTGAAAAAAATCTACATCAACTTGACCACCTACCTGTTATTTTATAGCAATCTTTAATTATATCCTTGCATAAAACTGTATAAAGGTATTGTTCTTCTTTCGGAGGTATTTGTTCTTCATAACCCTCAGTATCCAGAAGACGAAGCGGAATCGCACGTCAAATGTGAAGGTAACTGGTCGTGTCTGCTCATTGACGATGGCGGCTGGGTGGTGGCGGGCGGCGGCCTCAACGACGATCCTGATAGCCCCGAGGAACCCGTTCGGCAGGTAAGCCAAATTTAGTCAATCAGGATCGTCTAGGGTGATTCTTCGCGCGAAGATTTTGGGAAAGGGATCCCAAGTGATCCTAGTCGGCCCAACGCTGCCAATTGCTGAATTCTTGAAACAACTTGTAGGGAAGCAAAAACAGAAACTGCGATGATGTGTACCTATGCGTATTAGTCTACTTACAATGGAATGTTTTTATGAAACACAATGAGTTGCTTAAGTATTCATAAGCGATGACGTTTGCAGCACCTGGCAACACTATACCCCGCGGCCATGGCGGCTTTGCTCAAAGCCCGCGTATTTGAGCTCAACTGGATCCATGATTACCAAGCTGTTTGCTTCCCACCTACGGAGGAAGACGTCGGTAATGCTGGACCGGTAAGTAAAAATAGCGTTTACTTGGTGTTCAAACGTCTGAAGATGCTAAAAGTACAAAGTGGAAAATTAATGTTGTAAAATTTTCAGGTGATGTCTTCCATACTGAGGTCGGTGTGGCTCACAATAAATGCAGTATTACACGCGACGAGTGACGCTTTGACTCTGATGGTGCTGTCGAGCTGTGGTAAGTCTGTCCTGCGTACCTAATAACGTGTTTAGGGTTGCAATCATTAACTACCTAACTTTTTGTATTATTTTTATTTTTACGGTCATCCCGTTTGAAATTAATTTTTCACAAATTTCAAATTTGATGCGTAAATATACAGAAAAACCAGAAAAATTTGTTCTCGAATTGGGGTTCGAACCCAAACCTTTACCATACCGTGGTAACGCGCTAATCCAATTGCTCGGATAGCGTAATTGGATTAGCGCGTTACCACGGTATGGTAAAGGTTTGGGTTCGAACCCCAATTCGAGAACAAATTTTTCTGGTTTTTCTGTATATTTACGCATCAAATTTGAAATTTGTGAAAAATTCATTAACTACCTACCTATTTACTTCTTATAAAGTTATGAAAAGCGATCGATGGAAGTCTTATCACAAATTTTGCAATGCCGTCACATTCTTCTTATGATTTTTACCTTTATGAATGCTTAAATAAGTACTTACGTAATTTTAGAAAAGACTGTGGATCAAAAAGAAAGCGAGACTTAATTGTGAAACAAACTAGTCCAAACTACTTACTGGTGACCATAGGGCTGGCTCATTCTTCTCTCAGTTAGATGTAATTAAAATTAACCGCGAATTAATTAAAACTGTTATACCAGGTAGTTATTTAATTGTTTCAGGGCGCCTGGTGTCAACCGAAACTTTCAAGGAGAAAGAGAAACGGCGTAAGAGCATAAAGAAGAACTTCGAGCGCGAGAAGTTTGATCGTCTTTACGACGACCGAGTGCTCGTGAATAGGTCGCATATCGCTGCATGCGACCGTTCAAGACCACTCTATGTGCTGCATGTACGTCATAATATTATACAGATACTAACCACCTCCATCACCGTCTCACTCGTACCTCTTTTTTTTTTGAGAATTGGTCCTTTTTTAACATGAAACTACCGTGAGATTCAATCATATTGAAATAAACGGATCGTTCACGTATGTTAGTCGCGTATAGTCCGACATGTTTCGGACTAATCCGTACTTAGTCCTTCCTCTGGGAGCACACGCTACTCCGGTGGCGAGACGTAAACGTTTAACGTAAGACGTGTTTAATTCACTATAATTTGTCCTCTCATCTCTGCCATTGAACTCTGAAAAATAATTTCAGAGGGTATTATCAAAAATTTAAATTGTGTAACCCGCATGTATGCGTAGTAAGTATTCAACGTAGGTATTTCACGAATTTTTCAAACGGAATGCAAGTTCCCAAAGATTTGAACATTTCACTGCACCTTCAGCGAGGCCGTGCGGAAGCGGAGTTTAAGCGGGCAGTGTCCGAGGGTAGCTGCAGCTGGCCGCTGGCGGGCGCCCTGCTGCCCAGGACTAACCTCGTGCTTCTAGCCGTGTACCTTCCGTGCATGCACCAGAGAGCCTCGCCGCCGGATCCCATGATCAACCAAAAGGTTATAAAACAGTGCAATTTAATTATAAGGTTCTGAATCAATGAAAATAATAAATTTATTATTTTTGTTTTTATTTTTATGAAACATTAATAGAATGAAACTCAACATACAATGACAATGCAAAGAAAAATCCGTTAAGCAGCTGGACTTGAACCAGCAACCTCGGTAATCCGTACCACGCTTCACCAATTAAGCTATACTTAACGTTGGTGTACCTAACGAATTTTTCAATGCCTTGTGTCATATTTTTATTTGGAAGATCTCTCCTCAGCGCCATCTATGAGTACCTTAATCAAGCGGCTCACCCACTACGGAACTTCTGCAGTTACGCATTAGTGGCAAGAGATGGAACTATTTTCTGAATTAATGAAAATAATCGATTTATTGATTATTTTTGTTTTTATTTTTATGAGACATTCATAGAATGAAATTCAACATACAATGACAATGTAAAGAAAAATCCGTTAAGCAGCTGGACTTGAACCAGCAACCTCGGTAATCCGTACCACGCTCTACCAATTAAGCTATAGCGTAGTGATTAAGCTACTCATAGATGGCGCTGAGGAGAGATCTTCCAAATAAAAATATGACACAAGGCATTGAAAAATTCGTTAGGTACACCAACGTTAAGTGTAGCTTAATTGGTGGAGCGTGGTACGGATTACCGAGGTTGCTGGTTCAAGTCCAGCTGCTTAACGGATTTTTCTTTGCATTGTCTTTTGTATGTTTATAAGGTTCTGATCATCTCTGAAGGATGCCAGGCCCCTATTTCACCATCTTTACAATTGTCAGTTTTATATGACAATTCGAACTACATTTCTTTCATATTATGAAGCGCGCTAAAACAGAAGCTCTTCAAGTCGATTGACACCGATTGTTATTGAAAACTGACAATTGTAAAGTTGGTGGAATAATGGCCAGTCCTTCGCTGAAGTCGTTGCGAACTAGGCATTGCTAAAATACTTGGCAGAGCCTCTGATGTCTTAAGTACTAGTATGCGTCAGTTTCGGTAACACGAAAAATACCTATAACTCAAAATCCGTAAGCAATGATTTTATGATATGGATGTAAAGATCGACTTGACTTAGATTTGACTGCAAGAGCAGGTAAGTTAACGCATTTTTTAGATGCCGCCTATACATGTATTGATCTATTCTAGACATCATCATCATCGTCGTCATATCAGCCAGAAAACGTCCACTGCTGGACATAGGCTTTCCCCAAGGAGCTCCACGACGATCCGTTTTGTGCCAACCGCAGCCGCAATGGCTTCCTGCGATCTTTACCAGTTTCGAGTACCTACTTGGGCCATTTTATGGAAAGTTGTACCCCCACTTTTTATTTTATTTTGATTTCTTTATAATGTAGATATCTACATAAAATCACGAGCACTACTTATCGATTTTAATAGGTGAAAAAAGTCCCAAAATTTCATACATTCCGCTTCCATTCCGTTACTCTCATATAAGTATAATTTGGAAAGAGTAACGGAATGGAACACAATATTTTAGGACACTTTTTTTCATCTATTAAAATCGATAGTGCTCTTCATTCTAAGTAGATATACTTAGGTATCATAAAAAATTCAAAATCAAAAAAACTGGGGGGGTTAGGTTAGCTTTCCGTAAAATGGCCTACTTACCTACTATATCTCAAAAGATGACCTATAACGGATGCAAAAACTTAAGTACTTAGATGTTGTATCTTTTGCAGGTGATAATAGAAAAAGAACTTCCTCCGGGTAAGAAGAAGCCCCAGTGTTTGGCGGCCAGTCTTGCCTGCTGGCGCAGCCTCAAGCCTCTGCCGGCGCGCGCGCCGCACATGGCTTGCTTCGAGCACAATTATGAGGAGGTATAATTTCACTTGCCAATGAAAGGAAATATTTATTTATTTGCTAGCTGTTGCCAGCCTTATCTTCGGTTATCGCTATCCCGCGGGAATTATATAATTTTCCTATATGTAAAGTAGCCTATGTTATTCCGCAATATTCAAACTACCTATCTTCTTACCAAATTTCATCTAGATTGGTGCAGCGGTTTTCCCGTGAAGAGGTAACAAACAGACAGACAGAGAGACAGAGTTACTTTCGCATTTATAATATTAAGTTAGGACAGTTAGGATTAGGATGTTAGGATTGAAAGAGGGAGGAAAACGAGCAAGCGGGTCACCTGATGGCAAGCGATCACCAACACCCATGAGAACCAGCAACCCCAATGTTGCCGGATTAGCAGCTCCAAACATTTTGGTGAGGTCGTGGTGGTGTTTGTCCAGTTAATTATAGAACAAAGCATTTTGTTTTTAAAATTTTACGTCGCACACAGAAAACGGTCGAGCAATGACGTTCTCAGCCCTTCTTCTTGGCAGGCAAGATACGATCGAGCACATTAATAACTCTATCCTTTTATACTTTTATCTCGATACACTACTACATTGCTCAAAAATACCAATTATGTGCGGACTCCCATACGCGCGTGTGATTCCTAGACATTTTTAAGCAGTGTTGTTCTGTGATAAAGCTTTGGTTGAAACAACTTGTTTTTTTTTTCAGGAGAAAGGCTACCGACAATGTGGACTTTGGCTCCCGGATGCCAATCAGCCAGACGAAGACGATGACAATAAATATTCGGAACAAGACGAAGCTTTATTGGACGAGGCAGAACACTCTACGTTTTCAAGGCTTCTGCTTTACTTATCACTCCTAATGTCGATATTAGTTTAAGGAATCAAAATTAAATACTTAGTTGAAGATGGAGCGAGGACCTGGTAATGATCGCGGGATCGCGGTGGATGCGGAAAACACAAGACCGGTCTGAGTGGAGAGCCTTGGGGAGGCCTATGTCCAGCAGTGGCCGTCTTTCGGCTATGATGATGATGACTTAGTTGAATGTATACTTAGAAAGACCTATGGGTATGCAAAGCTTTTTTAAGAGCAATGAAATGTAAACAGACAAATAAGAATTTGAATTTACTTTGTTTTGTGACTTCGTCTTTTTCCTTTTTGTAAGACGTTTGTTTGTTTTTCCCAGCCAGGCAAAAATCAATCTTATGACAATGTCATAAACATTTTGACAGGGGAAAGCTTTTCTCACTTTAACTATATAGCGTTATAAAAGTTTCGACTTTGATATGAGCGTTTATCTATTAACTTCTGGAAACTCTTATAGTACAAACTAGAATTTTTAGTAGGGTGCTTCATGTACCCAGTTCAAGAACGAAAGGAAAGCACTTGTCAACGTTTCTACAATTGCACAGTACTCATCATTGTGCCCTGGTCCAGGGGTGTTCCTTTGGTTTCCTATTTAGGATTTACTCTTTGACTAAGTAAAACGTAATGTTTCTCAATTAATACGCAAGACTTATTTCGCCAAAAATATAGAATAGGATTAGACAATTACTAAAGTAGTGTACCTAGTTGTGGTTAGTTGTCTCTCTAATTATAAAAGTTTATATTAGTAGGTTTATAATTAAAGCTTAGCTTTTGCATTAGCTCGTTGTCGTTAAATAAAACAGCTTGTCTCCATCAACTCTTTTATTTCAAGTATTCAACGATTTTTGGTTCGGAAATATTCTATTTAATACTGAATTTCTACAATCACAAGTTGGCAGCGTTACCATAATCTTTTGTAAAGAAAAGTAGGTATATTGGTTAACTGTAGGTACAGTGAATGGAATGGCTGTCGGTGCAAACATTTTATTTATAACTTTACTTAAGACTAAATGAAATACTTACTAACAACCCTTCCCAATATTCAATCTATCTTTTATCTACTGATAATTTAATAAATGGGTCAATCAACTTTTCATTGCCACTCGTTGCCATGGATATGTCCCATCGTAACTCATCGAAAATATAATTAACTCCACTCCACTCCCTTGAAAGTCAGGATTTGCATGCTTAGGATAAGAAGCATTCGCGAAGGAATTGGCATATGACTGTCGAAACTCCTAACGTTTGATGTAGTGGTGGCTTAGAAAATATTGATTCAGACGAGTTACCCGGAGGACATCTCCATGGCAACGAGTGGCAATCAAACGTTGATTGATCCAAATATACAATCCAAGAATTTGCTATCTGTAGACGGCCCACCCTCCCATCGAAAGATAGCATGCAGAGATTGGATTGCCTACCGATTAAAGATAGATGTTTTTATCGTCAGTAGATCAAAACAAGAGATAGATTGAATATTAAGAACGGCTGTAACAGGTAAAGGACTAGCAAAAAGTAATCGTACACAACGTAGAATAAGTACTTAACGAAAATACCTAGGAAAAAAATAGCTTAACAAATTCGTGTCATGTTTTTTTTTGCACTGCCAAATGAAATATTACTTAAATAACAATCTTAAATCTTAACACGTTTACAGTCTATGGCTAATAAGTATGCTACTGTTCATAATTGTTTCGCAAGTGTAGTTTGCCATATATGGCACATGACACAGATATCCAATTATTGTAGAACAATTTGAATAAAAATACAGATGCATTCAACGGACACTTTTATCCTAGAGTTTAGAAACCTTTAGATTGATAGATTAGATTAAACATGTCAGCTTGAGGTCCCGGGTTCAAATCCCGGTCGGGGCAGATGTTTGTATGATAAATACGAATGTTTGTTCTCGGGTCTTGGATGTTTAATATGTACATAAGTATGTATTTATCTATATAAGTATGTTTATCCGTTGTCTAGTACTCATAGTACAGGCTTTGCCTAGTTTGGGACTATGTCAATTGGTGTTTAATTGTCCCATGATATTTATTTATTTAAATGTAAACATTTGCATGGAGTTATTTCCCAAATTTCAAACTGAAACGTAAATATACAGAAAGACGAGAAAAATAAATTCTTGGACTGGGGTTCGAACCCAGGACCTCCACCATACCGTGGTGACGCACTACCAATTACGCCATCCGAGCAATCATTGGCAGCAGCGAACAACTCCTATAAATAATATTCACGTTTCAGTTTATTTCAAATGCGAATACTGACTCGTTATTTGTATGGAGGCCGTCAAATCGAAAAATAAAACATGTGAACTGTGACTGTGAACGCGTTAATTTTTTAATTAATATGAGTACGGGATCTCTCATAATAACACTGTTACAGCAAAGTGTCTGAAAAATTAAATTAATAAAAACCAATTAATTGCCACTTAAAAACAGAATACTAAGCAAACTAGTTTAATTATTAATATTTGAGGATGACAAACGAAACCGAAAACACTGATGTAAATGAAATATTACACTATTTAATATTGTCATGTTTCAATTGTAACTAAATTTATTACAAATATTTTTAAAAATCGGTAGGGATTTCTTTTTAGAACTTAATATTCAGAGTTGTTTTCTACCATTTATCCAAAATCAAATTCCTGTACAAGATCAACAGACACCTTGGCTATTACTAAACATGCCTGACGATATACACATTTCTTCTTAAATTGTTTTATTCAGATAAAAATAGATATAGATTTAGAAATATGTTAGAATTTTTGCATTACATTCAGACCTATCTACTACTACAATACCTATCCAAACACTATGGTTGAATGAAGTTACTGTTGCGTCAATTTTACTTACCGGAGCCATTTCTAACCGCATTCAAAAAAGGGGGAGGTACTAAATTCGTTGAAATATTTTATTATTTTAGAAAGCTGTTAAGTAAATGTCACTAAGAACATATTTACTAAAACAAAACTAGGTACGAGCTTTACTGTAGTAGACAAGTATTTAACGATATCCACTTGTCATGATAAGCTACATTTAATCAGTGAAACATGATAAGAAACATTTTCTGTACAGGCTAGGAATGCATCGTCCTTTACGCTACTTCTCCATTTATATTATTGTCTGATGACATAATTATAAAAAATCGTTTAGCCACACCATGGTAACCAAAATTAACGCAACTTAGACCATTATTATTCTAATAAAATATTTTATTTGAGCCCAGTTCACTGAGGTTTTAGCTTACTCTGTAACTCCTTAAGACTTAATGTCTGATTTTCTTAACTCAAACATTTTTTTTTAAATACACGTAAAAATAGATTTATCTGCTCTATGTTTATTGTTTATTCGATTACTCTGAACGACAAAAAATTGCATAGCCTTAAAAGAAATGCGCTTTTATAATTTCGTCACTCACTGATTTCGTCCACTAATTCTATGATTTTAGCAACAGAAAAAAGAGCATGAACTATATTTGCATTGGTTTCTACTTAATCCTAAATAATGTGTAGGTAATTAATTAAACTTATGGATAAAATTATTTCGGTTTAACAGATTTGCACAGGTTTTCAAATATCCCTTGCAGGTTTCCCTTTTGGCACACTTAATACTATTATAATACGAGATTTTTTAACAATTCGCGGTAGATAGATAAGAAGTTAGGATTAACCCGAGCATTTTTTATTTTTCATGAATCTCACATCTAGCGAGCTTCCATCGAGGATTCAACCGTTAAATCATAATTGCATCTTAAGGTCGAAATCTTTATTCGAGTAGCGATTGCAAGTTTAGCGATGTCTAAAAAATAAGGTGACCTGAAATGGTTCTTTGTAACTAAAATCACTCAAAATTCCCATATACTGTGTTACCAATCTAGAGATCACTGATTTTTGTTATCTGAACAGGATAATCAACACCAATTACTTTATATTTTGATTAAACTTTAACACTGAGACTGAAATCAGTTGGTAGTCACTAGTAACATTAATTTATTTTTAACTATTTGTAATTACTTACACCTAATCTTATACTTATATTAATATCATCTTCAAATCAAGATGATAAAAACGTCAAAAATATAACACGAGTAAATAAATAACTTATTTTCTTTGGTACGAAAGAAACTCTTTTAGAGAAAAACGAAAAAAGAAAAAAGAGTAAAGTAAAAACGTATAAAAATATTTCCATAAGCGCTATTAGATAGCTCTCATATTAAACAAAGTATACACATAAACCTAAATAAAAGCGTGTTTTTATCACTATACACTGATTTGTGACGTTCAGAAAATTAACAACTTGTTGGAATGCGTTACTGTAACAATAAACTTATATACTTAACCTTACCCAATGTTCCAGTTTGACTTGACTTGACACATATAATATTATGTCCTCTGGTGACACAGGTCTTTCTATTTATTATATGTATAGCATGTTCGATAACACGTTCTACGTCCCGCTGACGTTACATAAGGAATAACTTTAGACCAGCGTGCCATATGTGGCACACTGCACATTTGAGACATTTACCACATCTGGAACGGAGCTGCCAAAGTGTTCATCAATAATAATGAACGTCAACTCTCGAATAAGACATCAAGGTAATAAGTGTAATAACCCAAACGTGGCATAAATTAAACAAAAATGTATAACTCACATTAGGCATCACTTTATGTCGGTTTTGATGAACGGGCTTGAAATCTTATGACAGACTGGAACCTAGCTGAGTATAGGTAAACATATATACAACATGTATTAAGGTATTTAGCACTACACTTCAAACGTGTACTATAAATAGAAACAAATCACTATGTCATTTTATTGGCAGTATAAAAGGCGGTATCTGATGATTGCGGTCAGACTATTGTTATTTCAACCGCAATACACAGAAATAAAAGCGCATTCAGATTAAAGAGTTTGTGAAACAGTATAACTGTATATTTTAACTCGGTAATCCAACTTCCATAGTCATAGCGCATTACTATGTTCCTGCAGTAGTGGAGCGGTGAGGGAGAAAACACTCGACCAATAGGATTTTCGCGTCAGGGAGGTTGGTTAAGCAGGATAGCTGAATCAGCGATACGTTTTTTAGGAGTTGATCTGGATCCTTATCTCAGATTTCATGATCACGTGGACAGTGTGGCAAAGAAACTAGCAAGTGCATGTTATTCTTTGAAAACTATGGCGAAAATTGCTGACGAGCACACTCTTAAGACCGTGTATTATGCTAATATTGAAAGTATAGTCCGTTATGGAATCAAAGTGTGAAGTTATAGTACGTCGATTAAGAAAATTCTCCTTATACAGAAAAAGTGTTTAAGGTTGATCGAGGGGTACTTTCCTGAAACTCATAGACACTTATTCATAAAGAACAACATCTACACAGTAATTTCCCTATACATATACCAACTTTGCCTTTATGTGTTTAAACACTTAGGCTCACTTAAAACTGTAAACAATTCCCGAAGATACCCCTCACGGCGCAGTCTGGATCTTGTTCTACCTGAGTCGTACTTTTTACAATATAAAAAAAGCATAGGTTATATAGCAATAAAGGTTTATAACCACCTTGATGTTGACATAAGAAAGTCACAAAATCTGAGAGAATTCTCCAATAAGTTGAAATCTTATTTAAAATTGAGACCATTTTATAGCCTTAACGAATATTTTGCTAGGATATGTGACTGATTTATGCTAAATTATCGCTTCGTCTACGTATTTATGCGTGTAATATTAAAACTCATTAAGTCACATGGGTATATCTAATTTAAACTATTGTATTTCTGTTAAGCCAAAGTTATTTTAAATTATAATTGTATCTTCTTTGACATTGTTATTATTTTATGAAAAATTTAACAAAGAGAAATTGCATTTATTATACCTGTAATATAGCATTATTATATTAGTATAATTCTCTGAACTATAATGTATTGCATGGAATTCCTTAACGCAATAAAAGATTGAATACTGAATACTGAATACTAGGTTAGCAAAATAAGGACAGCTGCTTCAACGAGGTTAGCAAAATAAGGACAGCTGCTTCAATGAGGTTAGCAAAATAAGGACAGCTGCTTCAAGGAGGTTAGCAAAATAAGGACAGCTGCTTCAAGGAGGTTAGCAAAATAAGGACAGCTGCTTCAAGGAGGTTAGCAAAATAAGGACAGCTGCTTCAAGGAGGTTAGCAAAATAAGGACAGCTGCTTCAACGAGGTTAGCAAAATAAGGACAGCTGCTTCAACAAGGTTAGCAAAATAAGGACAGCTGCTTCAACAAGGTTAGCAAAATAAGGACAGCTGCTTCAACGAGGTTAGCAAAATAAGGATAGCTGCTTCAACGAGGTTAGCAAAATAAGGACAGCTGCTTCAACGAGGTTAGTAAAATCCTATTAGTGGATTTTTTCTCCCGAATCGCACCACTACCATTGGAACATTCAGATATGTGCTATAGGATATCAAGATAAAATCAGTATTGATATTGAGATTTAATCCCTTCGGAATAAAGAGTAAAACACTTACGTCCCTCTTCTTTGCGTTATTTCAAGTAATTAATCATGACTTCGACGCATTCGGCCAATTTTAAATGATAGCGTATGACATAAGTTTTTCGATACTTCACTCACGTGAAAACGCGCCAAAAATGTGTAGCGATCATCGTGTAAAGTCGAGTTTAGACCTGCAAGAAAAATTGCGCACGTTGCAATACATTAAAGCGATCGATCGCCCACTCCAAACTTCTTCGCTTTACAGCCTCGCATTGTATTGCAACTTGCATGATTTTTCTTGAAGGTTTAAACTCGGCTTAGGAATTTTCACACGCGTTCGATCCCTAGATATTATTCCGACGTATCTTTATTTAATTTTAAACTGACCAGCGTTTGCCTGACGATGAAAGCAGATGAGAAATGCGGCCTAAGACTGCGTATCCACCAGTGCTAAGCGTTATAGCTAAACGCAGCTATCCTAATTTTGTTTTGGTTTGTTTTTCGCGTACCGCTTAGCTACCTCGCATAACATTGGATTCGCAGCCTAAGATGTACTTAGCTGGTTTAATTATTTACTAATGCCATCGTAATATTCGAGTGTAAATAATTAATTACTTATGATAAGTTGAGTGGTTGGTTTACTCCTCTTCGGATTCGGTGTCTGAGTCGGGAATGGTGTTAAACCAGTTCTCCCAGTTTGATGGCGGGCCCAGCGCTGGTCTGAATGAAAAAAAAAACATGATAATTTCCATCATACCATAAAGATAGAGCCGCAACTCCTGGGGTTTTGCGTAATTTAATATTTTGCAAATACGCCATCGTGTGTCGTGAACTGGTGTAGAAAACATACGGATTTAAAAAAAACTAGGATTCCTTTCTTATGTAAGTAAATATACATTAAAAAAACCATACTTCATGAGACACCGTCGTGGGTGAGCGGGATAGTTCGATGGTTCGACCGAACATCGTCGAGAAATGCCGAGCGCAGCCGACGCGTGTCGCCACTCATTGGCGAGCTGCGATTTTCGATGTCGAGTGCCACGTGTACATGCGTCTTTGTGCGTGTTATAGTGTCACATTTTCGTGCTCGTGTTCTTTACAGTTCGCTGATGAAACCTAGTGTACGTGCTACTGACCGCTGCTTGGTGACCGGCTGCGGCAGCGTGGCGGTGGCGGGCGGCGGCGGCGCGGGCGGCGGGGCGCGGCGCTGCAGCGTCTGCGTGCCCTCGTCGGCCTCGTCGCGCCAGCCCTCCTCTAACACCCATCTGTCGTACAAGTTAACATAAACCTTCAATAAAGTGCCATCACGACTCGAAAATTGCCTCTTTAGCCCCTTGTCCACGCCTACTAGCGCCCTCTACCGGCGCACGCGGAACCTCACCTCCCCTTTTTTTGGAAGAAGCACATACTCTCGCAAGTCACCGGCCACGAAAAAGCACTAAACATTTTTGTATTGGTTTAAAACGAAATAAACCCCTTTTATAAATTAAAATAAATGAATTAATTGAATTGGAATCCTGAAAGCCACCGAATCCTGCACACCCCTTATTCGTAGAAGGCTATGTAACT
The DNA here is from genome assembly GCA_963691665.1 of Clepsis dumicolana. Lineage (NCBI taxonomy): Eukaryota > Metazoa > Arthropoda > Insecta > Lepidoptera > Tortricidae > Clepsis > Clepsis dumicolana. The sequence goes on from OY829521.1 coordinate 9,718,568, forward strand.
CTTCGATACCCGACGATGTTACTCTCCTATAGCGACTACTACAATACAAATCCACAGCGGTTCGTACACACACAGGCGCGCGTCGCCGACATTTTGTTTTGTGTTGTGGTAGTCGCTTAATGGCTAAAATAGTCACGAACACAAACGAATTAAAAAATTGGCACCGTTGCAGTGTCAGTTTACTATGTATTCTATCTAATTTAATCCTTGACTGGTTAAAGTAAAGTCAAATATCGGTTGAATCAAAATAAAATTTCAATCTGTAATGACAATCATCGTATTATCATCAGCCTTTATTAGTCCAGCTGGGCCCCGTTTCTCGAGGCTTATTAGACTAATAATATTTGGTTTGTTTAATTTTTTTATGTAATTTACGAGACAAAACACTAATATTATCAGTCTATTAAGCTTCGAGAAACGGGGCCTTGGACATAGGCCTCCCGTGATGAGCGCCACACGCAACAAGCAAGCTTAGCATTTTTCTCCCATGGTTAACATTGTCAATAATCAGATTAATCACAAACGTCATAGCTGCGCAATGTCTCAGGATTGACTTCACGGCGGCGGGGCACTATAGTTACCTGGAGCTGGTGGCAGACTTGCAGTTTTCGCATTCGCTGCGGTAGTCGTCGTGTTCCTCGCTGCCGCCCGCCGCGCCGCCCGCGTAGCTGCACACGCACGACGGCTGCGGGCGAATCATAATAACAAAAATAAATTATACTAATAAATATCATGGGACAATTGACACCAATTGGCCTAGTCCCAAACTAGGCAAAGCCTGTACTATGGGTACTAGACAACGGATAAACATACTTATATAGATAAATACATACTTTATTTATAATAACAGTAAATGTATTATAAAAAAATCAAAAAAGACAATTTTGCGTTATTATTTAATGAAATTTATAACTAACAGATTTATAACTATTTCTCTAACAAGTCTACAATTGTTGTTACTGACTTAAAATGTGCTTTGATGAATTTTTCTTCCTAAATTGATTGACGGGGAAAAAAATAATTGGCCAACAATTTCGCTGTATCCATGACAATCATAGTACTCGATTGCTCGGTCTGTGTAGAGATATCCATGTCCTTTAGTTCGCCTTCCCACGGATAAGAAAATGTCAGGTGTAGGTGACCCCTGAGTTGACTCTGACCCGTGATGTACTCGGCTCATTTCAAGTGACGATGTCGTTTAATTAAAGAGGTTGGTAAATGATAAGTGGTAATTGTTTATGAAAATACTATTTGAAATCATCCTATGAGTGGTTTGATGTCATCCGCATGAATTGTTAGAGCCCTACACATTGCACAGCTTCATAGCTTCTGATTTTCGACAATGCTAACCATAGGAGACAGATGCTAGATTTGCTTGTTTGCCGCACGCAGGACATTGTCAATAATCAGAAACTTCATAGCTGTGCAATGTGTCAGGATCGACATCATAGCGGCGGGGCACTATAGTAGGCTTGGTGTTGAGTTTATCTGTATCGGTTTACTAACGTTTCGCCGAAAAACTAATCCCAAACGAATTCGTTTCCCAAATGTTTCATATGTGCAATTTTTTTTTTGTTACAATACTAACGTATATTGTCCAACAAGATAGTCCGGAAATAAATTCTGAGTTTACAGTTTCAGAAAAAAATCATGAGTCCATATCTTAGAGCAGGAAAGGAATGGAGATGTTAACGCGCGATTTCCCCTCTGCCAAATCTCTAAAATTAAGTATGATCAAAATGATCAGGGTCTGTTGATTGTCTGCGTGTTTTTAGCATTTGTGTGACAGTTTTGTTTTAGTGTGCGTTTGTAGGAATGTAACAAAGTTTGACAGGAGTGTAGACGTGTGCTGTACGTATGTTCCTCGTCCCCCTCAAAAAGTGGCATAAAAATTGTAGTGCATAGATAAGCCAAAGGCGCCTCCCGTCTGTCTGCTTTATGGTCCATATGAAATATTTGGGAAACGAATTTGTTGGGGATTAGTTTTTTGGCGAAATGAAAGGATACCATCTATGTGTTTATTACGCATGTTAACCGTAGCTCACCTTATCGACGGTGAGTGGTAGCGTGGGCGCGGCCACTTCGGCGGCGCTCTTGCCCGCCGCCTTTATCGGTTTTGGCTCAACGCTGCCCACATTCTGTTCTTCGCTGTGAGCTCTGAAATTAAGAAATAACTCAAAAATCTCTGTAAAAGTTGTCATTGTTTTACATTTGTGGCAGTGGGCTGTTTTGATTGGTTAATTGATGTTGTTTTCTTCTGGTATATGAGAACGAATATTCGTACTCATCATACAAACATCTACCCAACCGGGGATCGAGCCTTTATCGTCCTCTACAGACTCCTCTGTTGTTATTATTAACATATTGATTAATTGTTAGTTTTATAGTGTTTGTGAATGTGTGTACGTTTTGTGTGTGGCGAACCAAAATAAACAATTAAATAGTCAGGGTATCTAACCACTAGGCTATTCGGTCGGTCGTCAGTTTATTAGACATAATGAAAACGGGATACCTATTGACCGCGATTATAGTTTGATGAGCTCCTCGAATAGGTTTGACGGTTCATTTAAAACTGTCGGCGGTGTGTGTTACCTCGAGCGCGCGCCGGCGCAGTCCAGGCCGGCCGCCAGGTTGAGGTTGCGCGGCATGCTGCGGCCCGTGCCGGCCGGCGGTGTGTGTTACCTCGAGCGCGCGCCGGCGCAGTCCAGGCCGGCCGCCAGGTTGAGGTTGCGCGGCATGCTGCGGCCCGTGCCGGCCGGCGCGCGCGGCCCGCCGCCCGCGCGGTGGAACGAGCGCCGCACCTCGCCGGCCAGCGAGCGGTCGGCGCGGCTGAACGGCGACGCCGGCCCGCCCGGGAGGGGCGAGATCCGCGGGATGGTGCGGTGGCTGGAAACATGACATGCATTTTGAGTTTCTTCGATTTCAGATGACACATATTTTACAAGCCTGTGAAGTTTTTTGAACATTCATCCATACATATTGTCAACCAGCAGTGCCAATGAATGTAAATACATGGGATTTTTTTTTTCAAATAAAAACTTTACATGGGTGTTCACTTCGACTTACTCAACCCCTGACTAAATTCCTGACGTTTCATTAAAACGTATTCCGTATAGGCTTTTACGTATAATTTTTTTGAGTCTACCAGCGCCAGCGACCATGATTGCCAGAAATAATACACCGCAAGAAACTTGACACAAACTCAGTAGCAGCAGTACTCGCGCTCAGCAGGCCGGCTGCTGATACTCACAGCGAGGTGTGCAGCGCAGGGCTGGCATAGAAGCCCGGCACGTTGTGCGGGCGCTCCGGCTCGGGCTCGCGCGCCGCCGCCGCGCTCAGCAGGGCGCGGCTGCTGATGGCGCCCAGGGACCCCGTCAGTCGGATCGCGTGAGGGAACCCCACCACAGCTGGACAACACACGAACGTTCAAACAGAATGCAATAAACAAAGTTGTGTTGAGGTAAAACAGATCAATTACCTCTCGATGTTGTAAAATGGACTGTTATCGTTTCTTGCAAGCCTTTACGTATTGGCCGAGCGAACGAAGTTCGAATTCGTTTATAGGATTTTTTATTAAATTGAAAGAAAAAACGAATACTGTTCAATTCGTGATCAGGTTCTATAATTATATCTAAGTACCTATAGGATGTTTGTTGTCGATTCATTTTATAAAAAAAAAAACGAAACTTATTCAAAATTGAGTTCGTGATGTCTACAGCACAGAGCCACTACTAATAAGAACAAGTAAATTTTAGCAAAAATCTTATTCCCTTGAATTATTCGAGTGTAGCTAAATAGCGTCGCTATACTTTCTAAACCTCGTATCTTACCGATACGTTTAGTTCCAAAAATAACACTGTTTAGATCAGCACAGAGTTGTCTTTGAAAGTAAATATATCGGTAAGCTACGAGGTAGGTAAGGCAGAGCACTGACCGCTGGGCGCGAGCGGGTGGTGCGGCTCGGGCGCGGCCTGCAGCAGCGGCGCCGCGTAGCACGTCGCCGTGCTCGCCATCTGGACACCCACACCAACAAACCACTCAATCACACATGTTCACCATTACAATTCTTATTGTTAACTTTAACTTTTGTAACCCTTCTTTTGTATTTGCTTATGTATGTAATGTATGTGCTTTTTTTAGCATTATAGGCGCTTTCATATTGTCAAAGAAATGTAGTTCGAACCCTATTTCACTGACGTTAAAATTTACAGATTACAATGACAATTCTTCTATACCTATAAAACAGTACCGTGACTGACTGACTGACTGACTGACTGACAGACAACGCATAGCTTACACCACTGGACCTAGAGACTTGAAATTTGGCAAACATATACCTTGGGTATCCTAGAGGTGCACTAAGAAGGGATTTTTCGATATTCCCACGGGATAGGGAACTAGCCCATTTTTAAATATTTCACGGGGGCAAAGCCGCGGAGCATAAATTAGTTCAGTATAAATTGCTGACTAGAAGAGTTTTTGTTTTAGTGCGCATCATATTGGCAATGATATTGTAAAGTTGGTGAAAGAGGGACCTGGTATCTGTGCGACAGACGTGTACTGTACTAGGGTTACCGATGGCAGGAATTTTCCTGACACGTCAGGAATTTTGGTCATTTGTCAGGATTGCGGGCGGAATACGAAAATGTCGGGAATTTTTAATTAAATATTAATATAACTGCATGATATACATGCTTTTTGCAAAACGTAATAACCAATATACTTCAATAAAACCCTTCCGTTACTGAGTGACTCACAGACAACGCACAGCCGAAACCCTTAACTCTAAAAGTCTGAAATTTGGCATAGAAGTTGCCTTTATGATGAAGACAAACACTAAGGACGAATTTGTTGAAATTCCCACGGGATAGAGAATAAAAGGGGATTTATTATACAGTAGTAGCAGCAGTGCTTGCACTGTTGTGTTCCGGTGTGGAAAGTAAGACAGCCGGTGTAATTACGGGCACAAGAGGAATTTCATCTTAGCCCTCTAGGTTGGCAACGCATCTGCAAATCCTCCGGAGTTGCGGGTGTCTATACGCAGTGGTGATCAGGTGACCCACTTGCTCGCTTGCCTTCCTCGTTGTATAAAAAAAAAAAAAAAACCTATGCGCGTACGAAGTCGCGGGCAAAAGCTAGTTCTATATTATAATAGTAAAAGTATAAAACATCATTACATAGTATACCTGCGCGAGGGGCCTCGGGATGTTGATGTAGGCGTGGCCGGAGCACGGCAGCGCTTCGTCGGGGCGCGCCACGTTCTCATAGGTCGCGGGGTAGGTTCGGTGGAAAGGCGTTTCAGTGTTCATTCTACGAATAATGCTCACTTTTAACATTACACTACCGTGCGATTCAATCATCTTCTTCTAAACATACAAAACAGAAACGTGACTGACTGACTGACTGATCTATCAACGCTCAGCCTAAACCATTAAAGCTAGAGACTTGAAATTAGGTACACATATACCTTGAGTATCCTAGAGGTGCACTATGAATGTATTTAAAAATATATATATATAAGCGTTCGTCAGCAAACCTGATGAGCTCGGAGCGGCACTGCGCCACGGCCTCGTCGTAAGGCGGAGGTGCTTCCCCGCGCGGCAGGTAGTTGCCCGGGGGCTTCCACGCCGCCATTGCTGTCTCGCACGTGCCTCCCATGTAGCCCATACTGCCGCTGATATATCTGCAACAATTATATTAAACTAGCTGTTGCCTGATGACTGATGACTTCGTCTGCGTAGAATACGGTTATCGCTATCCCGCGGGAACTATACAATTTTCCGGGATGGAAGATACCCTATATTTTAAACTAGAGTATAAGCTATCCCCATTCCAAATTTCATCCAAATCCGTCTAGCCGTTTCAGAGTGAAAAAGTAACAAACCTACTCACTCACAAACTTTCGCATTTATAATATTATGGTAAGAGAGTAAGATAATAGTCTCTGTCTGTCTATAGACTTTTTTTTGTTGTAGAAGAACTGCGTGGCGAGACTTGCATGTTTTTACATGCAATATTTTTGATGGGATACAATATTAAACATCCAACACCCGAGAAAAAACATTCGTATTCGTCATACAAACATCTGCCCCGATCGGGACTCGAACCCGGGACCTCGAGCTTCATAGTCAGGGTCTCTAAACACTAGGCTATCTGATCTGAAAAAATGTAGGCTTGAGTCGGCCAGGAACTAAGAACTGTAGGAATGAATTCCCGTCGCGGACCGAAAGAAACTAAATCCTTTCGCACGATTTGAATCGATCTTCGCTCCTTTAGTTCAGTAGGTAGAGGAGTGGAGTGGACGAATTGCTTGAGCGGAACGGAACGGCCGCGGTGCGAGCGAGATAAATAGCACTCTTTCTGTGGCCCGTTCAAAGTGTCTCTAGAGCAAGTGCGAGTGAGATGAACAACTATAATTCCGTTTCGTGTCCTACACAGATCAATCAAAACAGTTCCAACTCGTTCACTGAACTACTGAACTAAAGGAACTAAAAGTCCGAACTAGTTTCTTTCACCGATTGAACGAGATCGGAGCGCTTCCTTTAAAGACCGAGCAGGCAAAACTCTACAAAAATGTCGAAGCCGGCAGCATAAACTAGTACTGAGCTACGTTGCAGCAACATTATAGCAATGAAACAGTGTCCATTCGAATCAATTAATTACAATGCACAACATTGCGCAGTAGCAGCGCTTACGTCAGTTGACTTTGACTGGATCATAATGGGCGGAAGTCAATGGGGTTACCTTATTTATAGACGGCATTATTGACACTGCGTGACCGGCAACTATTTCACCAATTTTACAAATGTCATTTTTAAATGACAATTCGGTGTTAATTGCAGACTTGAATAGTTTTTGTTTTAGCGCGCTTCATGTTGGGAATGAAATGTGGTTCGAATTGTCACTGAGAACTGACAATTGTAAAGTTCGTGAAATAGGGGCCTGGTACTGCAAGGGTTCCATCTGACGAGTGCATTTCTGGGTTGTAATTTAAGTCTCACGGTAACTTTACGTAACGTAGTTTTTCCTTTTTAAACTTCGATGCGTTTGCAATGTTTTTACTGTAGCGAATGAGCATCGTAACATTTTTTGTAGCGACTAATAGATTTCAATGATAAGTGCCATAAAAACACAAAGGAAAAATATTGTCATCTAATCTAACAGGACTCTGAATGGACGAATTAAGGATATAGATGGAGTTAGCTGTCTTAGAATTAGTTAAATGCAAGACGTGTGTTGTATGATTGGCTCCAGAATTCCAGATTAAAAATCGCGAAGAAAAACGGTTGCCTTGCACGAGTAGGTTTGTTTCGTTCGATCACTATCAATAAAAGTACCCGACCGAGCCGGCGATGTTACGCTATACAAGCAGGCACCAAGAGCGAATAAAACAAAACACGGTATATTATAACCGTATAAACAATAAAATTGTAGATATGAACTAAAAAACAATTACTTTGCTCACCCGCGACCACTAATGACAAATAGTTATATCTGTGCGGCAAATGTATGTTTCCATGCAACACCTCCGCCTCCACTGCTACACGAATCAACGGGTTGCGGGTGAGCAAAGTAATTGTTTTTTAGTTCATAAATATGGACCTCCGCAAAGTAACGCCTGATTCAATAAATTATTTAAAATTGTAGATGTTCCATTTGCGATCTATAGGTATAGGTACCTACTACTGGCTCACTTATGCATGAATAAAAATTGCTTTTTTTTATTGAAAGCGGGAGACAAACGAGCAAGAGGGTCACCTGATACTAAGCGATCACCGCCACCCATGAGAACCAGCAACCCCAAGAGTCACTAGTCCGTTGCCGGCTTTTAAAGAGGAAAAGGGGGGCGGAGGGCGATCGAGCCTCTATGACACTCTCACTGACCGAACGAAACGCACCAGAGCTGCAGTTGCTTCACACCGATTTTCTTACTTTACTTTAGTACTTCCCCGGACGAGTCGGCCCATTCGTACGGCAGCAAATAGCTGCACTATGGCTTACCCACCACAAAAAAATTTAAAATGTTACCCAATGCTGGTGAGGCTCCTCTGGTCATCGGCGTGCGGGGGCCTGCGTCGCTTCTGCCGCCGCACCCTGTACACGACCAGCGCGACGGTGAGCAGCGCCGCGGTCACCGCCCCGCCGGCCGCGAGCCGCAGGTTGCTCTCCGCTCCGTCCACTGGCTTCACTACGTCGTCTAGGCAGATGAATTCGCAGCAGGTATTGCCGACGCGGAATGATCGGCAATCCTGAATAAAATAAATACATAAGAGTAATACATAAGAGAGTGCTATCCATAAATGTACTATTTTATGACTTTTCTTTTAAGTACTCCTATTGTGTTTAAAACAATATTTATGTTAGCTTCATAAACATGTACGTTATATACATGTAACACAATTTTAAAATCTGGAAAAAAAGTTTTTTATGTTGAGTGTATAGCTTCTTTGAAGAATTTGAAGAATTTGTAATTTGGACAGTTACTAATTCTTTTGTTTTTGTCCCAACATTGCACAGTAAATCTAAACCTGTCTATATTTTTTGGATTGAAACGGAATTTTCTAAGCATCAAAAAGTTTTACAGGCATGAATGTGCAAGTTATGTCTTCTTCTTTCTTCAAGCAGCCAAATTCTTAGCAATATTATTAGCCTTTGTTTTCTACAAGGGTTAAAACTACCTAACTAACACAACCCTTCAGATAATGTCAGCTCAAGAGACTGAAAAGGTCAACGCCTGTTTTCTTTTCCTTTTTTGGCTCGCGCGGTTTGCGTATTTGCCATAGATGGGTAAAGTTAGGGAAACGTAACAAAGGCAAAAATACGGAATTTGGAATAAATTATCAGGATAGCATTACACGGGATTGTGTAGGAACATACCTAATACATATCCTAACTAATGTTATAAATTCGAAAGTAACTCTCTCTCTCTGTCTGTCTGTTTGTTACCTCTTCACGCAAAAACCGCCCTTCCGATCATGATGAAATTTGACAAGAAGATAGATTGAACATCCGGGAGTAACATAGGCTACTTTTTATCGCGGAAAACTGCAAAATTCCCGCGCGATAACGATATATCGAGAAAATGAACTCGCGTACCCCCGAGGAACCTTTTCACAACAAAATTCATAATGATTTCTTTGGCACATGTATGGTATGTCAGTATGACATTTGCAGTGATACGGTTCCACAGTTATACAATCAACATACGATTCAGTTCGCGCAATCCGTGGAACCTTTTCTCAATACATTTTATATTGATTTCTTTGTGGGATGTATTGTACGTTAATGTGACATTTGTAGTGAAACGGTCCTGCAGCGAAAATGGTCCAGTGAATCATTTTTACACGGATTTTTAGCTATTTTTAGTGATAGAAGAAAGAAAGAATAAAGTAAAACAGCGTAATACATATATTATGTCATTTATTCATTTACAATTCACTGTTATACAAATAAAAAACATCAGTTGTTCTTCCAATACACAATACAAGCATTATTGATGCCACGATTTAGTCTTGACTTGATGCTGTCATACGGTATCGTGTAGCCGAAATTGTAAATCCGATCTGGTGTGCAATTACCGGCATCGCACAGGTAACTCAAAATCACAGTAGTCGTCAAGGTCCTTAAATAAATAACTACAGAGAGGGAGCAAAAAATACAATCGTTCGAATAACAACAAACATGATAATTATGAAGTAAATGCTTTTGCCACTATGACATTTCTTTTAACCATAGATCTACAGTTTTTACCTTACTCCAGAACAGTGCATATGCATAAACTCCATAAACTCTTTATTAATGTGTGTAGTAGGAACAACAGAAAAAAATGCCTTCATATTTTTAATAAACTCAAATCTCAAATTCAAATTTATTCAAATCTCAGCTCGTTTTTATCACTTTTTGCAGTGACTAGCAAATAAAGTGAATAATTGTAGTGAATAATTGGAAAAAATCGCAGCCCCCCGCCATAAAAAATATACAAACACTACTCTTTCCTCCAAGCCACTGATAAGTAGCAAACCACTACGCCGCGGAAAGGAAAGAGGGGGGGGTCAGAGGGCGCAGCCCCCCACCATAAAAAAACATCAACACTACTCATTCCTCCAAGCCATTGATAAGTACGGAACCACTACGCCTTCGGAAGTAAAGAGGGGGGGGGCTCGGTGGGGGGGGAGCACCTTTGCAGCAAAAAGTATACAATATATGCAACACTTCCTCCAAGACATAACATTGATAAGTACCAAACCACTCAGTAGTTACCACTGCAGCTAGCAAAGTGGGAGGGGGAGCGAAACTTTGGGTTCTTAAAAAAATTACATCTAGGCTCCATCAAGTCCATCATTCTTGAATGGCTTCCCAAATTAAATATACCTAAATGCATGGGATAATGGACAGTTAATTGTTATACAGAACTTTATTATATCCGCGGTATAGCAATAAACATATTCTACGCAGACGAAGTCGCGAGCAACAGCTACTTATTTATAAATACATTATGTAAATTATATACATTTAAATCATTAGACGCTAACAAGACAGAGATGGATGTAGGCAGAGGAATTTGGTAGGATATGAGATTAACATAAAGAAAAGTGTGGTCATGGAGGGGACAGGAGAGGACAAATTCATATGTGATTAGTTCATCTCTTATTATAGGTCACATTGTCCCAGTTCTCAACAGAATCAAACTTTCAGCTTGTTTTGTTTTTAAGTTAAGTACTGGCCACTTATAATGGAGGATGCTATTGCTTAGAAACTTTTTGAGTTGATCTATAGAACACTCACCTGTGGCGGTGAGCAGAGTACGGCTTTGCAGGCCTTGGGCAAGCCGTTGTCACACACACACAGGGTGCAAGTGTCCGGCCCGGGCACATAGTGCAAGCCGTGCGCGATCAGCCGCCCGCGAAGGTCCGTGCAATCCCCTTGCGCTGCGACGCCTGCACAACAACCAACATCACACACAATTCCCAACACAACACCAACTATGCAACTGGTACTTACTATAAAAATGTAAAGTCAGACATAACACGGCCTTGCCCAACATCGTACTAGCCTGAATCAAATATCAAACACCGTACTCATTTTGAGTGATAACAGACCCGTGCCCTATTTTATAATCGATATTTGCTATATGGCCGAGTAAATCTCTACAAAGGATAAGGACAGAGAAAATTGATCATGCGTCTTTGAGTTTTTGCGCCTGTCAGGTACTCAACACGCAAATGTCAATGTCGGTCAGCTGTCAACGCAAGGTGTCAAGTTTGACAGCCTTATCACGTTCGGAATTTTATAAAAATCGTAACCCATCGTAACTTAATAATCATGTTTTGAGAAAAAAAATCCGTTTTCGGGTAATAATTTATTGCATCTCACAGACAATAATAGTCCAATATGCGCTAAAAATGGATGACTAAACCTTAACGTGGTAAAGGGGAGTGCAACACAAATGGCGAATTTATTTGCGCTTTCCTCCCACACTTGTGTACAAACGAATATATGACCACTCGCTTGCCATTTTGTCAAACATGGACAGTGAGGATGATAGAAATAAAATTAATGTATTCAAATTGTACGTGAAAATGTGTTCGAACCGATTGAATTTCGATTGTAACGTCGTACATTATCAGGTCGTGTAAAACCTTATACGCCCTAATAATGCGCGACCATGATATTTGTACGACCGACCCCTTTGCACGCTAACGCTTATCCACAACCCACAACATAATAACATAAAGTATTCGTCCCTCTCGCACTTTCACATTTATTAGAAAGAAATGGCTTCCGATTATGACGTCGTACTTTATTAGGCGTACATTCGAGAAGCTTATACCCATAATGGAGCTTGCAGTACGAAATTTTTTTTGAAGACAGGTTTTTTGAACTCATTTGACCTTTGCTGTTGTCCTCTGTCTCACTTACTCTGCAGACGGAGTGGCCAAGCTAATGGTATTTTCCCCCAAATAAAAAAAAACTATTATCTACCATATTCTTTATGTTCATAAATTATCAAACATTTAAAAGTTCAACAATGAAATTTTGATTAGCTTTCTTTATTTTAATAGCTATCCTTTTTTTATGTCCTTAAATAAGCTACATCTCGGGTTTTAAAATTATTATTTTTTTCTACTAAATTCCCTAAATTTAGAGAACGTTATATTGCAACACTGAAAGCAAATGTCAAACATTGTAATGGTTGCCGCCACGAACTTCTCGTTCGATTCGAAAGTTTAATTTGCTTTTATTTTCTATTTACATGGTGTTAATTACTATGAGTTGTATAGTCCGTGATTGCAGAAGTGTCTGGTATCCAGGGTATAGCGTAAAATTAAACAGGTAAGTTGTTATATCAATATCATTACACGCTTGATCACGTTTTCAACAAAGGCTTATTTCAAGTCTACAACCGAGCTTTCCTACGAAATATGTGCAAATTAAATTAGAATAGGTCTTCGGTCCAATCCGCACTTGACCCGCGTGGGAACTATAGCCTAAGCCCTCTCATCCTGAGAGGAGGCCTGTGCCCAGCAGTGGGACGTAAATAGGCTGATGATGATAATGATGATGAGGTCGTCGGTAACAGATTTAAATACTTACTATTGTAGTCAGACAAGCGCAAGTACTCAAAAACTTAAAACCAAAAATAGGAACTTAAAAGATTAGGGTGACCATTTCTTACGTATACAATGAAACAACAGACAGAGAAAGACCCATGTCTTTACTCCATAGTACTCCATAGTAATAGTTGCAAATCATGTAATAATTAAATCATCATCATCACTAGCCTTTTTTACGTCCCAATGCTGGGCAATTAAATAAAAAATAGACAATAAAATTTAAACCAATTTGTCCCAAACAGGGCAAACCCGGTACCATGGGTACTAGTCAACCGATTAACATACTTATATAGGTAATTACATATATCACACTCAAGGCTCGAGAACAAACAATCATATTCATTCATCCATAGTATATGCCAAGATTCTGTAGATATTCAAAGCTGTTAATTTGTACTTCAAAGTTACAGTAAATATTACCTTATTTTTCAGGATTGTATGAATGTGCCGTGCCCTCAACTTCCCAACTTAGGGATTGTGTTGCTAACTCAAATGGAAAATTCTGTAAGTGAGCAATAGTGATCCAATTGTTATTGTTTTGCAATTTTATTTATATTTTTTTTAACAAATGTTTTAATATGTTCAAACAGGGCGAATTATCCATTAAACGGCGCGAATTTTGATGATTGGGACAATATTAACAAGAAAGCATTCCTACCTGTTGTTAGTAATGCTACAGTCACTCTGCGTTCTCCAGCACTAAATATTGATGTAGTAAGTAGCATCCATATCCTATTCATACCAAGACAACGTGCTCTATTATACAATGTGTTACATAATTCCCCATTTAAAAGAAAATATTGGTTTAACCGGAAAAAAGTGCACAACCTGTCACCTCAAATAAATTGAATTTTCGTAAATTTTTTTACAGAAAATAATATTATTATTATAACTTCATCATTATTTGTACCTAATTTAATAATAATTAAACCGTTTTATCCTAAAAAGGTTTGCAGTGAGAGAGGGTATATTTCCAACACGACGAAGCGACGGCGCATTTTGCTCCTGAAATACCTACTGCAACACCTTAACGCTCGCTTCCCGCGAGGATGGATCCTTCGCAGAGGACCGGTGCCGTGGCCTGCACGTTCTTCACACCTCACACCGCCACACTTTTTTTGTGGGGTTATGAAAAGGAGAAATTATATTCCACCGATTGCTCTACTGCGGCCGAAATATATATATAATATATAACCTACGATTATTCGAAATGCAACACAGGCCCTATTTGTTGAACCCTGTAAAAAAAAATTTGTTAATTGATTTTTGGCATCAGTAAAACCCATTAAAGAAAGTTAACATCTGTAGTTTTATTAATTTATATTTGTTTGGTTCCGTACCTCAAAAGGACGAAACGGAACCCTTTTACTATATAATAGAGCTGCAAATACACATACATGGTATCGGTTGTAATATTCGTCCTTACTTGTATGAAAGAGGTCTCGTAATATATCGCGGTGTTTGGTCCGACTGTAATACTAGGTAATCCAACTTAACACTCAGAAACGGTAAAGATAAGTTTGTCTTTCAGCCGCACTTGTCCGTTCTGTTAGAGCCGCAGGATAATTGCGTAACTATTTTTACACTCGTCATCGGATTAAAATGTCAGTTTTTGTACGACTGGGACAGCTACCAGCTATGTAGCTGTTTAGCCTACACTGAACACAATGGCGATTGCGAGCGCGTTAGACAATAAGCATGCTGTTTTTGATTAGTATCCGTTCATTAAGTAAATAAATGTGTTATGTACTGATTCCTCGGTGCGCGAGTGCGGGTTCATTTTGTATTGGGCTGGTTTTTTAATTACGGCTATATTCATTCCTACCTATATCCACATTTTCAACAAATGTATTGTCACCCTAATCAAAGAGACAGCGAACAACACTGACGTCATTCAAGGTCGAATATTTGGTCCTAAATTTTTTGTTCGCCGTGCAATCTCCATTTTGGATATAAGCTTCTTGCGTACATTCATTCCGGGATTTCCGGGTCGTACATTATTGGCTCCCTTTTCTATGAAGACAAATGCTTGTACATTATCTTTCTCTCTTTAATCTGTGAGTGAAGACAAATGGACGTGGTGTTCATGTGGTGTTTTTTTCATATTTTATTTAGAAGTGTTTCCGTGCATGTTTTCTTGGTCTTGGTGGTGTAGTTTAAGTGCAAGTGCCACCGGCTATCTGACTACTAAATGACGTGAATAAGTGGTGCTCCAAGATGAGTAAAATGTCGAAAAATAAGTTGAATCTGACCCTCCCACCGGGGTCCATCGACACAGCCCCAGCGGCTACTCCGTCGAACATGACTCCTCAGCTCAAGTCCGCTACGGCAACCGAGTGAGTTACATCATGATTATCCATGTCAAACAGTTTGCTTGCATTCATACGACGCATTTGAAAATTAATAAGTATTTAAAAGTTGGCTTGCAGTTATTGATCTCTTATCAACTAATCAAACGTGGGTTCATGGTCAACAATCAAGAAGGTTGTTGACATCAGATTTTAAATTGAATTGGCTGGAAAAAAATTAGGAAATAATATATCAATCAATATCACAACTAAAATTGTAATTGCGGTCAATATCCCGTTTTCGTTATGTCTAAAATATGTAGGTAGATGAGCGTATATTATGATGCATTATTATAATAATATTTTGGTCACACATTGTTTGTTGAAACATGTGTCATTTATGTCTGTTTGTAGTGATTCATTGAGGAAGAGCGAGTCACACATTGTTTGTTGAAACATGTGTCATTTATGTCTGTTTGTAGTGATTCATTGAGGAAGAGCGAGTCAAAGGCGTGCATGCGAAATTTTGTGAAAGAAGTTTGATTTACTAAAGAGACATGATAATACTAAATCCCAACTTTTAACACAGGAAATGTTTACTTCAAACACTGAAGTTAAGACTGGCTGCAATGATCTGCACATGTAGCACGGCGCGCCATTTGTTTTAGATCACCCATCTGTTCCTTCCTAAAATGTAAGAATTCCTCAACCAAACAGTCTTCTTATGCGTGTATGTCTAAATGCTGACATTGGCAAAATACTCCTTGTCAAAAAAGCAAGAGTGAAAGACATAAAAAAAACAGCAGCAGATGATGTGTTGTTGTGTCATCATGTTGGCGCAGTTGTCATTACAAACCAGACCCCAACTACAAGTGTCAGCAGTATTTATTATCTTTTATGATAATGTGTGTACCTATGCAATCGGGTCACATCAGGCATTTCACGGTAATACAAAAACCAGTGCTACAACAACTCATCATCTGCTGTAGGGACTTCCAAGCGTCGCGATCCTGAGTTGTGACTGCCAGTTGTAGTATAATATTAATACATCATTTGCAGGAGGCTAACAGGCCTTGCTGGCAAATCCAAAAGCAGCATAGAGGTGTTGACGGAGCGACTGGAGCAGATCGAGATGGATGACACCCAGCGCCGTCGGATAGAGGTCTTTCTCTGCCAGAAAGAAAAGATTGGAGAGCTGAGCGATGACGATTTTGAAAAGCTCGGGGAATTAGGTAAAGTAAATGATTTTTTAAGTCAGTCAAATAGTCTCTTCTGGCTATTTTTAATATATGTTTGTTTAGAATCCTAAGTGAAAGAAAATATTAAGTAGGTGCTTTAACCAAACTCATAAATCTCTCTGCAATCTCTCGTAGCAAAGAATTGAAATGAATATCCAAACCGGTCCTATTTTTCAAGTTTTATTTTTTTATTTTCAGGCCAGGGTAATGGTGGTGTGGTGATGAAAGTCCGACACAAATCAACGGGCTTGATCATGGCGCGGAAATTGATTCATCTGGAAGTAAAGCCTGCTATTAAGAAGCAAATCATCAGGGAGCTCAAAGTCCTCCATGAATGCAATTTCACTCATATAGTGGGATTCTATGGGGCATTTTATAGCGATGGAGAAATTTCTATCTGTATGGAATACATGGATGGTGGATCTTTAGACCTCATTTTAAAGAAGGCTGGTCGAATTCCAGAATCGATTTTAGGTAAGATGTTATTTAATAACCAGAAAGTAATTTTCCAGAATCAACTCAGACAATGGCTGAAATAAAAAACATGACCCTCCTTGGGCAGTCCGGTAATTAAGTACACTTCACTTGGTGAAAACCATCAGTCACATTCATAAGGAAGCCAGAAACACATGTCATCTGCAGTGCATTTTATTAGGGTTGCATAGCTTATATTTTCGTCATGTCCATCCGTACGTATGTCACAGGCATTTAACTCAAAAACTACAAGTTGTATACTGATGAAATTTATAGTGTAGTTGTTTTGTAGAAATAAGGTACTTTTTAGTTTGGTAGTTAAATGAATAAAATAAACATTTCAAGGAGGTGCACTGCACTCTTTTTCAGCAAACATCAACATGTGGCACATATTTTGACAGCCCTTTTAAAAATATTTTAATGTTTCTAAAAATTTTTTTGATCAAGTAAATATTTTCAGACATACTCGCTCCGAAAGTACTATAAAAAAATATGAAAAAAATTACAAAGGTAATGCATAAACTTATCTTTCTACAAAAAATATTTTCAATTATCGGTTATCTTTCTTCAGGGACCATAACATCGGCAGTGCTGAAGGGCCTCAGCTATTTACGCGACAAGCACGCCATCATGCACCGTGACGTCAAACCGTCGAACATTCTTGTCAATAGCAACGGCGAGATCAAGATCTGCGACTTTGGCGTTTCCGGGCAACTGATTGACTCCATGGCCAACTCGTTCGTTGGCACCCGGAGTTACATGTCGGTGAGTTGGTACCAGTTTTATTACATGTTAAAACATTACCATTGAGTTGAGCCTAATGCCAAAATAAAATCTTGGAAAAGGAAACTAGCGAAACGTGGCATTTGGTTAAACAGGAACGACGGGATTACAGATCCACTAATAGCCATTGGATTTTTTTTGCAGCCGGAGCGGCTCCAAGGCACGCACTACTCGGTGCAGTCCGACATTTGGTCCCTAGGGCTGTCTCTAGTGGAGATGGCCATCGGAATGTACCCCATCCCGCCGCCTGACGCTAAGACCTTGGCGGCCATCTTTGGGGGCCGTAATGAGGACCATTCGCCGGGACAGGTAAGAAAGAAAGAAATAACCAGTTTACTAATTTGTAAAATGTCACGTTTTAGTTCAAAATTATTTAAGGTAAGACCTAAAGACGACGACTGAACATGGTAATTATAGTTATCATAATCACATCGGTAATTTATCTTATTTAGTTATTTATTTACTTCCTAAGGATTGATCACTAGGCACTTTTCATGTGTTTAACTCGACACTCAACTACACCATTGATTTGTGTGGGATTGCGACTGGTGTCAAAGATCAGTAGTATCCGTTTTTCTTTGTCTATTTACGTTTTCACAAGCTTTTTACTAACTTGCAATGTATGTGTACGTACTTAGGTAAGTATGTATGCATGTTTGGAATGGGTATTTAAGTTAGATGACAATACAAGAAGTCAACAAAAAGTAGTCGGCAAAAAAACTTGAAATTTTAATAGAAAACTTTTTATATTCAGGCGCCGAACTCCCCGCGTCCAATGGCAATATTCGAGTTGCTGGACTATATTGTCAACGAGCCGCCGCCGAAGCTGCCCTCCGGGATATTCTCCGACCAGTTTAAGGACTTTGTCGACCGCTGCCTCAAGAAGAATCCTGACGAGAGAGCCGACTTGAAGACTTTGATGGTGAGATTTCAGAATACGACTTCAAAAATCATCTTGTGATTTTTCCCTATATTTTTGTCATTTGTGAAGTTGTCACTTTATGCGGTTGTCCAAAAGAAGAGCAATTTAATTTCGGAATTAAATCGTTGATCATAAAATAGTGTAAATTATATTAAAAAAAACTTAAATTTTACACGAAGTGTTGCCATACTCATGTTCTACATCAGAGATTTTAAATATGAAGAAAGGTGCCCTGATTCATTTGTTTCTGCACTTTTTAATAAATTTTACTTTCCGTCAGAAATTATTTTAAACCATTTTTTTGCAGAATCACGACTGGATCCGCGCGGCTGACGCAGACGCAGCGGATATCGCGGGCTGGGTTTGCAAAACAATGGACCTACTTCCCTCCACGCCCAATTCTAACGTGTCTCCTTTTTCTTCATAAGCTGCAAGAAGTGCATAATTTCAACAGCGAAAAAGGGTAAGTTTTTATAAAGCATACTGTGACCAAAACAGGTGTAGAACGTAAAATGTCAATATGCCAATAATTTTTTTTTTATTCGCTTGAGCTACAAAATTTGAGGCAAGTTTCTTATAGCACATTCAATATTCTTTCGGTGTCCTTAGACGATTGGCCTTCAAGTGTTAACGCTGGATAAAACTGTTATCCCACTCCTACACGTAATGCTTGGGCGTAAGAAAGAAAAAGCCTCAGCATTAGCAGCATGTAGCGTTGTCAACTTTGGTAAATTATGGTCCTTCCTGATGCTGTTACAATCATAACCTAACCATCTTAGAAAAGTTGAAAACCCCCGACTCCACAACATTTTCATTTCAAAGTTCAATATCTTAAAAACGGTTTTAAGAAACTTATCGATTTAAAAAAGCCGTGCCCAAATCCGTTCATCCGTATAGGAGCTTAGAGGTCAAACATTATAACACCCCATCTTTATGCGTCAGGGGTTTAAAAATTGCATATAAAAGATCCAATTTTAATTCTAGGTCAAAACATTTCCCAAGAAAGAGCGGGCGACACGATCAGTGAAGACTCGGACTCCGAGGAACCCTGAAGTCGGACGGAGCAGTATGTCAACTCTAGATACCATTGTTCACTTCACACCGTTATCGCGTAGCTCCAACATTGATTATTGACACGTCCAACCGAGGTCTAGGTGTCGATATCGCAATGAGGCTACACGTACTCGAACGCAGTTAAACTACAGGAATAAAGCTAAAGCAGCCATATAATAAGTTACTATGGATCTCGCCTTCGTTTAGCTGTTGTACATCTACAGTCAACGTTTTTACATAATTCCAAAGAAAACCAAAGCGAGCCTTGTAGGAACTTGCATAGCACTGTTAATTCAACTTATCACACTCAGTATTATTGTATTGATATTTATGATCATGATTAGTAAAAATACTCTCAGGTATGTAACGCAGGTGTATCCTAGTGACTTATTTTCTTGGTTGTAGCAATTAATTCGAGTCCATGCTCGGTGAAGGCGCGTAGATGTGAAGGCACACGGGCTGTTAGCTGTTAGTTAAAGCGTTGAACTAATTTCGCTAGTAGCTCTTTTTGGCTACAAGTGGCCTTAGTTTGGCGGCATGTGGGAAGGAGGTGTCAAAACGGCAAAGACAGGAAAGGCGCGCCAGCACGTTGACGGATGTCAAAGCGATAGGGCAATTTCACATCACGATATTAATTCGAAATGTAACATATCACCGTGAAACAGTATAAGTACGCATCAGGAGAACTGGCATCGAATACAAAAGTCAAAATTGAACATTTAATTTCTAGAATTGGCTAAGTAAGGTACCTATTTTTTGTAGGAGTTATTGAAAATACGTGTTGCGCTGCACTTGAAAACTAAATATTCGAAGGTGCTTTAAGTGTTTGGAGCTTTCCCGCTCATATACGGGCTATATGAGCGAGAGAAGGCGCCGGGGAGTTCCGCAGTGTACCGTGCGCGGCGACGATAGCTAGGGGTTATAATACTAAAACATAGTGCATTCGTGGACGAACTAATCGAGGTTTTACAACAAAGCGTAAAACAAGTAATTGATAAATGGTCAAGTAGAGTTGATTTCACTAGTCGCAAGTCGAAAAAAATGTTAGTAGTGTTTTGACATATTTTTCTTTGCTGAAAGTGCGTAATTCATGTCAGCTGATACTTGTTATTCGAATAATTTAAAGGAGTGCTGCAATACTCAAACGGGCGCGGCGCGCGCGCGTGGGACTGTTGCAGACCTCCGCCTTTTATAATCTGTAAAATAGACTGTCATTTGTAGACATTACAAGAAAAAATATAAAAGTAAAAAAAAAATGTGTACAGTAGTTTCGTTTTTACTTATTTTTGACGTGATGCACTTTTTACGTTTGGTTTGTGTATTGATCGCTTTGTTTTAGTAATCCCGCAGTTTGTTTATCCCGTTTCCGAGCACCTGAAGTTTTGTGGGTGTGTGATATACCTGTGTATAGCGGTAGAGTAGTTATGTCGAGCGCGACGAGGTTTGTGAGTTTCATGCCATCGCCTTTTTTCATCACTCGCGCTTATTTTGAACCCTGCACGCCAATTTGTTAGATTTTATTCCCTAGTTAATTAATTTGCTTGTTAGTAAGTTTTTGTTTGCCAGGTGAACCTGAACTTAGAATTTATTCTATTGTGATAAGCGTTCTAAAATTATACGTGTCATTGTGATTTATGATGTGTTTTGCTGTTATTGAGAATAATATAAGTGTTTCGCTTGAATGCCTTCGTACGTAGCGTTAAAATTTCGCCGACGTTGGTATTTCAGTTGCTGTTCGCATGTTGTGATTATTATTTGGCAAAGCGATGATTGTTTGTATATAAATGGTAAATTCATTCATAAGAATATATAAGTTATGTAGATAGGACTTCACACTCGGCTCGCTCGTGTTTACTTAATTTTAGATAGTTTTCAAATTTACTAATGGTTAAATCTTAATTATTTATCAAACTTTCTATCAAATCTACAACTTGTAAAATATCAGAAGTCAGAATTGATCATCGGAACGATAAATCCCATTTTTATTAATTTAAAAAGTGCAAAAATGAAACTGAAGCAAATTTTATTTTATCCCCTTTTTTCAATTTTCGAATTGCTATAACGACTGCAATATTCTACAACATTTAATAAAAGATGTTTCAAATGCGAGTCTTTTTTATCATTTTTATGTTAATTTAGATTATATTGTTCTGTCATTTGTCCAATTCGACTTCAAAGATTTTACATCTACCTAGAAGGTTTGTGATCGTTAAGAACCAAAACTAAAAATAAATAAAAAACATGCAAACAAAGCGAACCTAGCGATTCATAAGTTCGTATATCGGTATATCTCAACTATTGGTATTAATATTAGATACTATTTGGATTTTATAGTTTTATTTGTAAGTAAAAGAAGGTATCAAGATTTATTAAAGTTACTGATTAGGAGGAAAAGTGTATTATCTGTGTTGTTTGATAGCATATTTGAGCAAGTGTCGATAGATACGATATTAAATAGGCGGAAGGAATATTTGAAACCAGTCGATTCTTGTTAGGTACGTGTTCGTTGTATAGAAATTAGACTTCAAACTTAGATTCTAAGAAAATTGTAACACCAATTATTTCTAATTACTGAAATGATTATTTATTTTTGGAGCTATTTTAATTGCATTTTTATTATATTTTAGATGTCCTTTAGCTTTCCATATATTTGACATACCATGCATACATTATAGTCGTCCCACGATAACTGCAACGAACTGACAACAGTAAAAATCTAAAGTTTGTTTATGGCAACACTGATTTATAGTCAAACAACACGTTTTGAATTTTTGATTAGATTAAACATTAGACAGGTCATCGTTCATTTACCATACACCATAAAAATACTTCTCAAATTTCGTTTTATAGATTTTTTTACCGTACAACGACAAAACCTACTAAACACTGGCAAAATTGTCCTCCAATGGACAGCCATATTAAAAAAAAAACAGCGACTTTTGATTACTACTATCATTATTATTAAAGAAATGTCTGAATGTCATGAAAAAAGTATTACCACAGCGTTTTTTTTTATTTATTTCATGACCATGGATACAAAGTCCTTCAGTCGGAATATTAGATAATAATAAAGAGAAGAATGCATCAAGAATACAACTTAAAAACTTGGAACATGAAAATAACAAAATCAATTAGTGAGACTTAACTAATAGGAAACATTTTTCATTGAATTACTATTCTAATTATGTTCTAAATTACATTCTAAGAGCTTAAAGACTACTTAATGACATACAACACAAGTTATTTATGACATCTTATCGACCTATAATACAAATAATAATTAAATTTTGTCTACACTGTTTAAAATGAATTTAAATACCGGTATAAAGTAGACAGGGTTCGATAGCAAATCTTGGACGCGGCGGGGTTACCACATCGTGATTTTTCTGGGTTGCCAATTAATATCTTATGCAGAGTTATCGTGGGACGATTATACTCACTTCCAACCGCGCTTATGTTTACTTAAACCAAATCATGTAGTTTTTGAATTTTTTAACGATGCAATATTTTTTTTATAATTTTGCCAACTATCTCAAGATCTTGAGATATCAAATGAAATGGCGTCCAACTTCGACTGTTCAATTTATACCGCCACATAAATGTAATTGTTTAGTAGAAAAATACACTTTATTATTTTGTATTATATCGAAATTTATAAGCTTGTGTTAGGGCGTTGCAAAGCATTGTACAAATATAATGTTAAAACGACAACTTGTTTCATTTCGAATTCTCCGACGCCTTTATTTTATATTATGTGAATTTCGACGAATTCGCAATATTTCTTTTGTAAATAAACAGGTACGTGTCCCAAAATTATAATTTTACCTTTGAAACTTTTGCCAACATTAAATTATTCCATCAGTGTTATTGAAATGTCAAATTACATTTTGTATTGACGTGGCAACTTTTGTTCAAATGAAAATCTATGAAAGTTTAATTCAGTCGACTCTGAAAGTAATTAAGTGAAGTAAATGAGTTAAGAAGGAAAGCAGAAATTGCAATTACTGCCTGAATGGGCGAACGCAATCAAACGCTTCGTTTGTTCCTGATTATAGCGCTCTCTCGGCTTAGGCTATCGAATAAAATAACATTTTCTTATAACTTTACGTCTAATCTTTCGATGTATAATTTACTTTCAATAGGTACACTTAGAACGGTATTTCTGATTTCGAAGATGTTTAAATGCGCCCGTGAAATTATGAGGACTTATTGCCAGTTTATATGTCTTAATTAAGAGAGTTACTCCCACCGAAGAACCTATAATATAAGCAGGGGCAGAGGAAGCTGGCGTTAAATGTATAAAAATCTACATCGGTCGGAATAGCAGTTTATGCAACTGTTACATAATGAGGGTGCTTAAGACACGAGTGTGGTTTGGAGTGTTGATCACGAGTCAGGAGTGTTTTAAGGCCTAATTATGTAGAGTTGCATACATTACCTTAACCAGACACATTATCATACCCATACCTGTCACGAAGTAGACTGTTTTTTTTAATCATAGACGAAAATACCGAGCTTTTTTTATTGTAAATTATGTTGGATTTTTGGAGATGTTTGACTTTGACGTAATGACTTTTCGATACTATAGTGAAACAAAACGGATCACTCATGTATAAGTGGAGTTTAGCCCGACATAATTCGGACTAATTCGTAGTCTTTCCTCTGGGAGCGCACGACCCAGCGGCAGCGAGACGCACACTACTCGCCGCGACTTTGCTCGCGCGACTTAGTCCGAAACATGTCGGGCTAAACTCGACTTACACCCGTTTTGTTTTACTATGATTGAGTCTCAACGTAGTTTCATGTTAAAAGCGGCAAATCTTTACTGCTGGCGACGACAGACCTAATGAAAAGCTGGTAATTTTCTACGGTTTCTGAATGCATTAGATGTAGAGGACTTATGATAAGTGTGTAGATTAATTTAAAAAGTGGCTGTCATTCATCATATTGTCACGTCGCGCCTTGTTCCCGTGCTGGTTGGTTGTCGAAGTTATCCTAAAGATCTTTTGTATTGTCGTGGTGACTCTTGTCGTACTCCTTTGTGAATGCCTGGCACCCACCAGATTAAATCCTAGCTGCCTGGCTATCCCCACTCCATGCCCATTAGTCTGGTGTTGCCAGTATTATTGTTTTATTTACCCAAATATTTAATTAAGAATCATGACAGTATGGCGTACTGTCACATCTTTTGTCAACTCACCTTAATTCCTTAACTCACTTAAATAAAGCTCACCTATACAAAGTCAATGCGCCGGTATAGTTAGTTATGTTATTATTATAATGCTACTTATTAAATAGCTTGTCGGTGATATCTATTTACAAAAGTAATTTCCCAAGTGGTTTCACTGTAGGTACAACGCAAGAACTCTTTATTGAACAACACATAAAAAACAAAACAGAAAGTTTCAAATTTCACTTTGCTGGTGTAAGAATATTTGGTCGGTATTTATGTGATCAAATACAGAAATCGATTATTTGAATTATTTGTTTCATAAATCAACATTACAATTTTATTATTCACAACAGGCTTCGTCAAAACTGATGTTTCAATCAGCAACGGTCTTGTCAACTCACTTAACTTTCTAAAGAGTCGGTGGGTATAATTGTTTTATTTACTTATTTTTTTTATTTGGGGCATCAACAGCAATACAGTCCATTATAATGGGACTTAGGTAACTACTAAACAGAAAGCCAATAACAGAAGTCCACAGAAAATATAGTTAAGTAAGCGAAGTATATGTACTTAAAACTAACACTGACAACAAATTTCATATTAGGTAGGTAGCTCATTAAATCAAGTATCTCGGTTTAAATGTGAATAGATAGTATAGTAGGTACCTAGCTGAGATCATCGAGATAAAGAGTTGGAGTGGGTCGAGCTACGCCCGTGAAGCAGCATTAAAATGAAATATGCGCGGTTGAATCGCAAAAAGGTTGCGGGGGGTGAGAATCTTCCTTGTTCCTCATTATAAATGGGCGTAAATATTGTTTCTGCGGCGAGCCTTCGGCCGGGGCTCATTAAGAAACCATTACGAGCTAAAGTTTAATCCTCGCCACAGGTCTAAGATCACAAGACGGCAAAAAGATGTTTACCCGACGTTTTGTCCAGACTACTGCCGCGAGGTAGAACGTAGAACCCTCAGCCTCATAATACTCGTACAATGCCCCCTTATTCATAAAGATAAAAGCCTTAAATCTCTTTGGGCTCGTTTTATGTCGTTTTTAAAGTGATTCGAGTTAATTGGAAAATAACGGCTCGGGTTTGGAGTTTGCAACCTAGAAAGAAGCGTCTCTGTGAATAGAAGAGCGCTTCTGAAAAGAGCTTTTTTTTTATAAAATTAACGATTTAAGACCAAATGCGGGTAGTTCGAAAAAGTCGCACGGCTAATCGTGATTTTATTTAAGTAATATACATTTAGACTTTTTTAGACTTGATGGTACGTGATCACCACTGCCCATGGACACCCGCAACCCCCTTGGGGGGGGGGGGGGGGGGGGGTTTGCAGATGCGTTGCCAACCTAGAGAGGTAAGATGAAATGCCTCTTGTGCCCGTAATTACATCGGCTGTCTTACTCTCCACACCGGAATACAACAGTGCAAGCACTGCTGCTTAGCATTTTACAAAAAAATAAAATCGATACGAAACGCCAGTTCGGTATGTTGGGTCTATGATTATAGAAGCAGTAAAATTCATAACAAATTTGTTGTTTTCGGTTTTGATCCCATCTTAGAGTAGGTACTTATAATGTGTAAAAAAGTTATTGTACTCTATGGATAAAATTAGGGCTTGAAACACTCGTGTGATCTTACTATCAGTCTAACGCCTCGTTTACGGACCCTCATTATGTAAAAGTTGCATAAACTACTTACTTAAGTATACTATTGCGTCCAAGACAACTTGGGGTACGCACTTTTGTGGCGAACTTATTTTATAGGAAAACACAAAGTTGAGTTGCAACACAACCCCCTTATACTACGGCCTGACTCGGCACAATACCTACAAGATTTATATTGCTTACGGATTTTGAGTTATAGGTATTTTTCATGTTACCAAAACTGTCGGATACTAACTAGTAAGACATCAGAGGCTCTGCCAAGTGTTTTAGCAATACCTAGTTCGCAACGACTTCAGCAAAGGGCTGGCATCAGTTTCCACGTTAAGTGGCGAAGTTACTCGAAGTTGGGCCGACACTTGGCGCGGCCCATTGACGAACTTTGACATTAGCCACAAAACAAACTTGAAGGGGGTTCATTAGCCATTATTTGAAACCTCTTTGTTGCTTTATTGCTAACATTTTCAAGCTCGTAATACTTTCAGTTAACTCCGCGTACCTAGTTAATGTAAATGTGGCAAGTTGCCGCGTTTACATGCTTTGTAAACGTGGAGGAGGTTTTTAAGCAAAGTAGGTATAATAATCCTTGGTTGGGATTGATATTTATGTAGTAGTATGTTATAATATGGTTGGCTTTTGTATGAGTTTATGTATTGTATTATTATTTATTCACCTTCACTATTTGTGATTATAAACGCACTCTTTGTCGGTCCCTTAAATTAACTTCTCTCTACCGCTCAAAGGTTGACTGGTAGAGATCCCTTATAGGGATAAGTCCACCTTTGTACCGTATCTCACTGTTCGTAACCTGTATTTATTTCTGTATTTTCTGTACAATAAAGCGTTTACTTACTTACTTACTTATATTTTGTCGAAATTGTAATAGGTTGTATAATTTGGTAGCTAACCGACGGAACCCCGAAACTAAATATTTGGCAACACGTCAGTTTGGAAAAGAGTATAAATTTAATCTTCTAAGTGTATTGCGGGAAATTGTTAAGTTTCACCTGACGCTTGGTGCGCCGAAAAATGCTGCCAGCGAATCGTTTTTCCTGCCTTCTTATTGTTGGTTTAAGTTCACATAAAAATTCTGTATAATAAATATTACAATTTCTCGAACGCAAAACGTTGACTCTCACATTTACCTCCTTACTGACATTAAAATCGTACACTTTCAGTATTTTTAATAAGATAACGCATTTAGTAGATTTAAGTCAAGTGACCCACTCGCTCGTTTGCCTTCCTTGTCGTATACAAAATTATACAAAAAAAGGGTACAAAATTAATGTCTCGGCGTGCAATTAGCATCTTAATTAATTAATTAAATATATTATATGGTATTTAGGATAACGACAGCCTATTAAGTTGTTGAGCTACAATATACATAAAAAAGTATAAGTAATAATGTTAATCTAAAGGTAGGGTGCATCGGGGTAATTCCGAAAACGGGTATATTCAGAAACTTCAAAAAATCTAAGTAACGGTAGCGATATATTTCTATTTTCATCTTTACTCCAGAGGCCAGCTTTATTGTGCTCGCCGCATCAGTCATCACGAGCCGCTATTGGGGATGGATGAAAATCTTACGATGTCGAAAAGCGCAAGTCATCGTTCGTTCAGGCAAGCTATTGGCAATGTCCGGGGGCAAAAACAGTTCTTATAATAATTAAATTGGAAAAAGCAGTGAACGCGTAGGCAGCGAAAACAAAGTTATGTCTGTGAAGACAGCTGTCAGATGTCAATGTCATTATTTACCACAGACGTTTTTCTGTAATATGCGATGGACCAAGGAAAACGCAAAATCAGCCGTCCTAGGCCCAGAACGTGATGGAGGAAATGTTTTTATTTTTCAAAAATAAACGACTCAAAAGAAAAATCTCAAACTTTTATCAGGTACTAAGGAAGGTTATTTCTATCACCAAAAAAAAAATCAAGCAATTCTGAAATTTTCATCCATCCCCAATTGTCGACCTGACGTGCACAGCGTCGATTTATCCCAAACAAGTGCTTTTCACGCCAATTTCGGTGATTCGTAATAACCCCAACAACTTTTTCTCGGAATTTTGTTGGGTTATTTGAACAGTTGTTTCTTTTTTCGATAAATTGTCGTTTTATATGAATAGCTAAGAGGAACACAACGTCCTAGCTGTGATTAAAAAAAAATTGGAATGACCCCTCCTGGGTTATTCTGATATATACTCAATTCGCAATAACCCCACTTGGCTTATTCATAGTAATTAGCAGCGGTTCTCAATCTATACCTATAAAAGAAGACCGTGACTGACTGACTGACTGACAGACAACGCACAGCCTAAACCACTGGACCTAGAGACTTGAAATTTGGCAGACATATACCTTGAGTATCCTAGAGGAGCACTAAGAAGGGATTTCTCGAAATTCCCACGAGATAGGGAATAAATGGGATTTACATTTTCGAATCAAAGTGGGTCTATCTCCGCAGCTAGAATTATTAGAGATTACAAATTTGGCATGCAAGTAGGTAATAACAGCTAATAACGGGTTTCAGGATTTTTCAAAATTCCCACGGGATAAAGGATAAACAGTAATATTTTCATAGTAACTGACTAGCAGATATAGAGACTTGCAAGTTTACAATTATTATTTCTTGAGGATCATAGAGGTGCACTAAGAAGGACTTTTTGGAAATTCCCACTGGATAGGAAATAAATGGGATTTACATTTTAGATTTTTTTAATCGATCTAAAGAGTTAAAATGCAAAATTCCCGAGGGATAGAAATAAGCGAACTCAACTTCGGGGCTGATTTAAATTAAAATCACTGATAGAAAGCTACACTGTCACTGATTCATATTTAAGTTTTTTATAATAGCTAGGTTAAAACAGTTATTAATATCCGGCGAGAACTTTACAATTTCTCGGGATAAAAGTAGCCTATATGAATCAGAAACAGTGTAGCTTTCTGTTAGTGAAAGATTTTTAATCGGGCTAAATGTAGAATTCTCTTATTTCTATCCCCCGGGAATTTTGCATTTTCCCGAGGAAAAAGTATGTGCCAATGTCAGTTAAGAACTGTAGCTTTTTATAAGTGAAAGTTTTTTTATCGATATGAAGAGTTAAAATTACTTAAAATGAAATAACCCGCGGGATAGAATTAAGTGAACCCAACTTCTGCGCTGATTTTAAAAATTCTTCCACTAATAGAAAGCTACATTGTCTCAAATTAACATTTAATTAAAATGAAGCCCTATATTGCTAATAGGTACGTCCGTCCGCGGTTAGAGAGTGACATAGGCTACTTTTTATCACGGGATAATATCTCATTCCCACGGGAAACACGTTGCAACATCGCCTTTATTTGTGGTTTTGCGATGGATTCAAGTTTTTATATTTTTTATACCTATATGGAGATAGCTGAAAGGTTGACGAGTGACATAGGCTACTTTTTGCTACGGGAAAATATCTCATTCCCACGGGAAAACACGTTAGAAATCTTATGACATAACCCATAGTTATTGTAATGCTTGCATGCTCAGTTGCATGTTTGCTTGCATGCTTGCTTGCGTGCCTGCTTACATGCCTGCTTGAATGCTTGCTTGATTGCTTCCTGGATGCTTGCTTGCATGTTTTCTTACAAGCTTTAATAATTGCTTGAATGATTGCTTGCGTGCTTGCTTGCATGCTTGCTTGCATCTTGCTTGATGCCTGCTTGCATGCCTGTTTGCATGCCTACTTGATGGCCTGCTTGCATGCCTGCTTGCGTGCATTATACCTTGCTTAGTATACTTGCTTGCGTGCCAGCTTGCATGCTTGCTTGCAATATTGCTT
Source organism: Clepsis dumicolana (assembly GCA_963691665.1). Lineage (NCBI taxonomy): Eukaryota > Metazoa > Arthropoda > Insecta > Lepidoptera > Tortricidae > Clepsis > Clepsis dumicolana. The sequence goes on from OY829521.1 coordinate 9,748,580, forward strand.
GCAAGCTTGCAGGTTCGCTTGCACGTTTGCTTGCTTGCTTGCTTGATTGCTTGCTTCTTTGAAATGCTTATGGTTCACGCGAGCGAAGCCGCGGGCAAAAGCTAGTCTGTAAAAAAATTAACACTACAATTTAGATGTGAATATAAGAATCCTTAATTATATTAAAATTAAAGATAAACTAGCGTAGTTGCGCATGGAATGGTAAAGTCAGTAGCGCATTGTATTTCATTACATACCTACTTAAATAATTTTTGAGTTCCATAATATATCATATCATCATGTCATAATTATTCCTCATACCAGCTTCGTTATATGCAGTTCTTCTTTCGGTTTTAATAAACATTACAAAGAAAATAATTTAGGCATCATACATTGCACATTATGATAATGAAAGGTTGAGACCCGCTGATCCTTCCTGGGGTAATTCCGAACTAACAAAGCTGTATGTAATGAAATTAACGGTTCCAGTGAATAAAGTAAATATATGTTGCGTGAGGGGTAAAGAAGGACCAAAAATAACTGCGGAACTTCAGTCAAAGTATAATAAAGTCCATTTTTAAATAATTTCGGAATTACCCCAAGGTAGTTCGTAATTTCCCCAATGTCAAAAAAATACAACTCAATGCTTTAAGAGCTTAATTTTAAAAACCCTACTGTATATTCTGGATTCTATTAAATATTTATGATAGGTCTGTTCATTAAGTAAACAGAGGTAAAACAACAACGGCAGTAGATACAAAACTTCTTTGAATAAAAAATCAAAATATAGACCTCTAGTCAACTCGCATAAATTTCTGTCGGAATTGTCCCGATGCACCTTATAGCTAAGTTACATTATATAAAAGGACGATCACAGCTATCCATTGCTTAGTTATTTATCTGTCATCAGAGTTGAGATGCTTAAGAGTCAGGACTGAGCTACAGCTAAGTAAGTATAGCTAAATTTTAAATACTTTACGTATGAGTACTTAGTTAAAAGTAGTAATTGATTAGACTCGATGCATTGCCATCTCGTATATAAATACATTAGGTATTCAAATGCTAAGTTTATGGGGTGCCATAAACATGAGAGACGGGCCCGCGACAGAAGCAAGTCTCCTGAGACGCCCAACTAGGTCAATCGATAGATGCGAACCGATTACTATCGCCATCGGAGACCTAAAGCCATAACATAAAAATAATGAATACTAGAAGACCAACTCCAATGCTTTACGTACACAAGGATGCCTTCTCCTAACACGAATTTGGGTAGGTAAGCACAGTTTGCTTTCAGAAAAAAATAGTTGTCCATCGCTGATTAGCACACGAGTTCTCGTGTAGACAGGCAACTAAACTCGACCGTGATACTTACATTACAGTGCCCTAAGCACGACTTGTCGAATCCTGCGTCACGTAAAATCGAATAGTAAACTATAACGAGTTTGTATGACGTTTGGAACAGCGCCCGCCCGTGAGCGTATTTGGAACTAAAATTTAGTATGAGATTTCTCGATCTCGATACGATAACCGTAACGTAACGCAGGATTCGACAAGTCGTGCTTAGGGCACAGCTCTTACTAGTAGCTACGGGGACCACTATATGCGCTTATTCAGACTGCCTCAAATTATGATCTCAGTAGGAGTATCTTTTTGTATTTTTTCTCCCAATTTTTTTATTTTTACGGTTTTCCCGTGAATATCAATTATATTTTTTACAAACTCACTGAAACATGAATACACAGAAAAAAAACCAGAAAAATGCCAACTCCGGGAATCGAACCCGGATCCTCGACACTCCGGGTCGCGTGCTTTTCCCCTACACCACGGCTGGACATAGAGGAAAGGCTGAATTTTTTCCATGTATTCAAATCTTAGCTTGTTTTTTTTTTTTATCACTTTTTGCAGTGACTAGCGCCATCTATGCGATTACTTCGTAAACCGAAAACAACGTACCCTTTCGAAACTTATCAGTTGAGTTTCTGGTTTTTTTTCTGTGTATTCATGTTTCAGTGAGTTTATAAAAAATATAATTGCCTCAAATTACGCAAATACTAATTACTTAATAACACCTAGCATTTAAATGAGTGTACTTTTGCAGTACCTAAGTACTTACAGATGTCAGTAGTTAGTAAGTCATCATCATCACATCAGCCAGAAGACGTCCACTGCTGGACAGGACATTTATTGTACCTACTTATAGGCCTTCCCCACAAGGATCTCCACCACTATCGGTTTTGCTTGTGCTACCCGCAGCCAATAGCTTCCCGCAATCTTCACCAGCGGGACCGCGGTGGATGCGGAAAGCACAAGACCGGTCTGAGTGGAGAGCCTTGGGGGAGGCCTATGTCCAGCAGTAGACGTCTTTCGGCTGAAATGGTGATGATGATGATCTTCACCAGATCGTCCGTCCACTGGAGAGTTATTATAGTAATTAGTGTAGTAAATATTGTCATTTTGTCAATTAGACAAAGAACGTAGGTGCCAACGTAAGATTTATCTTAGGGCGTTGAAGTCACGCGTGACGTCACGACTTTGTACATTTTTATTGATTTGTTAAAAGCGAAAAATACGTGTCCAATATTTTATCATAATGCAGTTGCCAACGCACAACAATGCAGTCCGTTAGTTAACGAACTATTTTTTTTTACCTGGGACACATTCTATAATTGTTAGGATTTCAAGATAAGTACTTAGAAGTATCATTAGACCTTTTTGTATTAAAATTCTTTTCTATGCAGCAGCAAGATAAATATACCAACGACCAAAACCTTTAATTAAATGATGAAATTAATTGCCACTAAATAAATATTATCTGAAATCATCTCCGAGTAGGTTTTACCTAACCTCATCCAACCACGTAGTAAATACAATAGGCACTTGTAACCCTTTTGCGGATTTTGTTGGATTAATCTTACTTAAATTATGGGAGAAACAAATCTATCCGTAATAATTTTAGTGTTCGAGGTTCCTTGTATAGGAAGCGGAAGGGATCTGAGAGAATATTAAATCATTCCTTCAGTGTCTAATACAAAGCCATTTTTTTCCTTTAAGTATTGTTTTAATTTTCCTTTCTAATGTTTGCTCCTGAGAATCAGGCCCGAAGTCTCTAATTTCGTTGATCTGTAGTCACTAACCAACCATTGTCTCATCTCGGTGTGGTTTGTTAATACGTGTGGCGCACTAAAAGTTTTCGGAATGAATTACTTTTTAAAATACTGTTTTTTGTATGTGGCCAGTTCCGGAAACTTTCGGTGCGACTTATGTATTATCTATTTACCAGTGCTATTTTCATTATCATCGTCAAATATTTAAAATAATTATCAAACAATAAAATAGCAAAAAATAGTAGTAGTAATAGGTAAGTACTCCGTTTATTTTTAACCCCCGACGAAAAAGAGGGGTGTTATAAGTTTGATCTGTGTATCTGTGTGTCTGTGTATCTGTCTGTGGCATCATAACTCCTAAGCGGATGAACCGATTTCGATGCGGTTTTTTTTAGTCGATAGCTAGTCCAATCGAGGTGGTTTTTAGCTAAGTTTCATTAAAACCGGTTCACCCGTTTTTGAAATGACAATGTCGGGGTTTTTTCAACTTTACTAAGTTTCTAAGAACTTATATAGAACCAGATAATTTTTGCCCAAGCTAAAATACTTCGCGCTCGTTCGGTCAATTAGCATAGGTAGTACTAGCTAGGGCTTAGTCGTAAGTGCTAACTTCAGTAACTTTGAACAATCGAAGTACTTAGCCTCGCTAGGTACAAATTGAACATTTAATATTAATAGGATTTAAAAGTTCCGGCAACTCGAGTAGTCAAGTCGTACGGTTGAGTGCTGTAAGTACAAACAAGTTTTTTTAATATTTGCTTACTTTACAGACATTAAATTTATCTAGGTATTGAACAATAGTTGCTACCTTTAATCTTATATGCATAGCAATAAAGGAAAGGTGGGCGCACGAAGGGTTCCGTACCATCTATAAAAACGGCAAAAAAATCATGTCTGTTGTATGGGAGCCCTACTTAAATATTTATTTTACCTATTACGTTTTTAGTATTTGTTGTTAAATAGCGGCAACAGAAATACATCACCTGTGAAAATTTCAACTAATTTTTTTTCTGAGATCCAATGGCACTTTCAATACGCGTGTAACTATAGGTATCGTGTCATTTAATCTAACGTTAAGTGCGCTAGAATTCCAAATTAACGTTAATATCGCTCTACGACTATAGGTACATTACGTAGCAAATGGGAAACAATTCGATGCTTCCGCAGCGCAGTACCTACGTGTTGGTGCTTCCAATTTAGACATAAATTAGCTGTTCTATAAAGTTTAGCTTTAACACTAGAATTCAGTCCGCTCGGTCAAACGTGCCCGTACGTCACGGGCTTAACGGGCTCTTTAACAAAGGCGTCGAGTCGATGCACAAAATTCGATCTGAATTTCTAAGCTGATATTATGATACCCTCTTGATTTCGTGCAAAACACTGGCGAAGCGATGGCGTAATGGCCACTATCCGTACATCTAATGCCCGATTTCGCCACCCCGAATGTGAAGACATTGGATACAGTCATTTTGAAGGCTGCTGGGGAGTCATTCGCTAAGTTGTCTGCATTGTGTTCACAGTTCTTTCAGCGTCGAAGTGTTAAATTTACGGAACTACCTATCATCATCACCGTCATCATCATGTGACGTGGGATTATTTTTCTCTAATACCTTTATCTAACTAGACGCATACTTAAGCAAGTGTCTCTACCCACATCGCACTCTCAGCCTAAATATCTCCAGTTCGTTACCTACCTACCTCCGCTAGGGCAAACATCCTCTGAATAAGAAATATACTATTAAAGCCCTAGAACATCTAGGAGTGGATTAGGCAGGATTAGAGTTCTGACCCCTGGAAATCCGTGGCTGGAGCGGACAAAGTAAAAAATCTGCAAATGTGTACTGCTTTATACGCGGGGTCTGGCCTTTTGGATTAGCACGTAGAACAGAATTACAATTTATTTACTCAAGTGTTTTGTTTCATTTACACCTAGGGAATGTTGATACACTACCAACGCACAACGTCTTTGTTTCGTTCGTCGCTTTGCCTCTTATGTACTTACGGACAAAAAATTCTCTATGTTATATATGCAAACCTAGTACAAACCAACAAGTGGGATGTCTTCAATACCTATAATGGTGATTGTTGATGTTTGATTTGTGTGACTCTCCCTGTCATTTGTATAGATGTCGTATCTAATATATAAAAGCGAAAAACCAGAACGGGATAAAAAAAACGAGACAGAGCGGGATGGCGTTCTACAACACCATTTTGACACGTTTCTCCCAAACAACGCAATATTTCTCTGGAATTTTAAAGCAATTCGATTCTTTGACACTGGGAATCGCGAAAAACTTGAGAAAATATGATATTGGGTGTGCAAATTTTCTATAATAAGCAAAATAAATCAGTCTACGGAAATTTTTAATTTTATCTACGTATGTAAATTTTCATTGATATCATAAAAAGCAGAAAATACGTGTCCAATATTTTTTTTTCGAAAATCTATATGACGGACTAATCAGAAATATTACTTTTTTACCCAGAGGGCACATTCCTATTACTATAGAGAATCATACGTTAATATAATATTCCACGCGGGCGGAGCCGCAGGCGCTCTCTAGTTTATTATAATGTACCAACGTATGTGATCCGTTTTCATCTGCAACGCGTCCACTCGGTGTGGTTGTACAGACCTGCTCTTTGTATTAAACACTAAGTTATTTAATAAGGGGCGATCAAGTCGACATGCACCGTACGCTGCGGTCACTATCGTGTGCCAGCTACCTATTCTAATAACATCGCAGACAAAGATTTTCCAGACCTATGATTTTCGAATAGAAAGCTTTAAAAAGCGACAATTTGAACCGTAAGTTTCTTTCAAAACCGGAACCAGAGAACTTCCTTGTTTGGAGTCCCGGTAATCCGCCGGACACTTTATTTTTACCCAGTCAAATGAAAAACCTTTACTTTTGAGGGCCGGTTTATTCCAGCGCGACTAATAAGATGATATCAAAGAGCGGAATATTCAAAAGGACTTTTAAAGTTTGCAGGTGTTCTGCCTTCGGCCTTCGGTGCTGTTTTGTCTTTGTCTCAAATTCTGGAAGGTATTTTGTTTTAACGATGAAATTTTGCTCCTTAGATCCATGACTTAGTTTTCAGGCTAAGTTTGGAAGAATTAAGTAAAATGAAAAAAACTGAGAATGTAAATGATCTGCTTTGAAACGTTGGCTGGGTGTCGGAACTACACTAGGTACATAATATTACAAAGGCGTTGCTCTAATGAAACTGCCTCTTGTGTAGGTAAGTAGGTATATAGGTATAATACCTATATATATATATAATACCTATTAGGTACCTAAGTTACTTTTCTTCGCCGTCTGAACTCAACTGTATTATTCAATTTGAATCCTTTCCATTAGATTTTTCTGCGACTTTAGCTTGATGGGTGACTTTTTTATTCAATTGGGTTGGGATGTAACTACCTGAAAATCTATTCAATGTTGTGAATGTCATTGACATTTTTTAAAAAAATTAGTATAGGGTACCTACATTGAAATGATCTAATTTCTTTTTATATTGAAATACCATCTATTTTGCTTTGTGTGTGTTTAAGTAATTATTTTATTTCATTTGATTTTGACTCCCAAAAATATCGACCACAGATTAACCCACAAAAATTCACGAGTTCGTGTTAATCACATCGATTGAGGTGAAATTAAAGTCAAATGAAAAAATAGGAACAACGTATTTAATGAAAACGTTAGCATGAAATTGGATAACTGTGCATCAATATGACAACGTATTGTTTACGTACCAAACATTTAATGTAAACAAAATTCAGTTGGCAAAACCTCACGAGGATGCCCGTTTCTAGTAAAAATGCCAGCGTCCGCAAGCAAACATTTTTGTATAACACGTTACAATATTCATTATGATTCCTCCACGCGAATAACATTCTTGAATACGATCGCGATGGCACGTCCCTGAAGGGTAACAGTGTAAGCGTAGGTCTTGCCACTGTTTACATTTCTTGTCGTGATAAAAGCCCGTCGCAGGATTGTCGTCATGTTGCTCCATAAAGTATTATTACGACATCTGCGGCGACGAAACTGCTTCATGTTATTGTTATTTCCGCTGATGCCTCGTATTTAGAAAGATTTCCACCCAGATATCAATGTTTCTCCCGTCGAACGTGGATGTTTGCAATCCCGATTTGTGGCGCAATCTCGGAGGTTGAGCACTTTGGCATTTTTAAGATATACCTAGTGCTATATAGTTAGGCTATAATTTTTATAATGCTGTTTTTATAAAAAGTCAGTAGGTATAGGTATGAGTATGAATTGGGCGTAAAAATTATCTTATTGTTTGCATTAGGCTGTAATGTATTGCAAAGTCGATACTCTGCCATCAACTGACTTAAAAATAAAGTTTTTATACATAAAAAAAATACGTTTTTGATACAAAGCTTTTTTGCTGACTGTACTTTTTTGTTTACTGTAGGTACCCACTTGCATTGTCACCCAAGCTACTAAGAACTTGTAAAAATAGCAAATGTTTGATCGTCCATAAGTACCTACCTACTTTCAGGTGCACATAATATTTTGAAGACCAAAACATTTTATTCATTACTATCTGTAAATTAGGTAAGTTAAATATTTCTGATTCATATAATCAAAAGCCAAGTAAATGTTATATTAAAGAGCCCCAAGTTGTGGCATCGTGGACAACGAAAATCGGCCATTAGGGGCCCATTCACGCGTATCAATGCAATATCCATTCGGCTTTATTGCCATTCGCATATTCAATACCGATGCTAACGACATTTGTTGTCACGCTGCGAGGAAAATAGGTATAGACTAGCTTTCTCCCGCGGCTTCGCTCCCGTAGCAGAACTCCCTATCCCGTGGGTATTTCGCAAAATCCGTAGCAGAATTCCGTATCCCGTGGGTATTTCGCAAAATCCTTCCCTATTAATTTTTTTTTCTAACTGACATTTTCAGTTGGCCTCAGACGGCCTTTACTGCTTACCGCAGAGAGAGCGAGCAGCCAGACGGGCTGCTCAGCACCCTATCCAATGTCTTAGTTTTATGATAACTAACGTTTTTTCTCGTACAATTTCTTCTGGAAAACAGCGATGCGGCTCGCTGCAACATAATGCTGAGTGGGGCCCATTTCACAATATTCGGCATTTCTATAAATTTTAAATACTTATTAAGTTTCTGCTTTTGTTTCATTTTTAATTTTTAAAATTTACTTAATATACTGTTTTTTGTGTGTGTTGAATTTGGTGAATATGTATTTCTCTCTTTCTCTCTCGCTCTACAAACTTCCACCCCCTTTTTCACTCCATTTAGGTAATAAGGTTAGGTCAAATTTCTCTTGACTGACTTTTTATATTATATATGTCGCTCGTTTACAATGACAAAGTTTAACGTATACAGGGCCAATGGCCATCCCTGATGTATACTGTGTATACTATGTATTTACATGTATGTACCTACAGTATGAGCAGTAAATAATTGGAGCGACATTATAGTCTCTGAACGTACACGTTTCCATGCACGAGACTGCGCCTCCGACTTACGGCGTGCATTGAAATCGATTACCTTTAATACCTACCTTACTGTAGTTACAATGCATGCGGACACACAGTAGGTCAAGAAATATTCACACGACGCTTGTTTATTATATTTCGTACAATTAAATGTCTATTGTTAAATTAAGACCAGTGCTCACCAGCGGCAGAGCAAGACACAGCACGGCAAGGTATTCATTATATTAAAATTTTCTTGTCACGATGTCAACAAAATTTTAAATACGAGCTTAGTGAGCATCAGCCCCAAACGTACCGAATCATAAAAGCGATTTTAATTATGGCTTGATTGGATTTTAGACTAGTGATAAGACAAATCTAGACCAGATTTGATTAGACTTTCTAAGTCGATAATAATTCTGCTGTTCTTTTCAAATCACACTGGTCCCTTCGAGACCATGGACGCAACGTCGCGTCCGAAACGTCGAGGTATTTAAATTCAAATTTAAATATAAAAGTTTTTACGCGATTAAGTCCCGAGTATCATGATAATGTGTGAAAATCGCGAAAGTTTAAATCAATACATAAATCACACTGGCTTTATAAAAATAAAAGTTGTAACAAGAACATACAAGATTTTCAACAGTCCAAATCGAGGTCTATAAAAATAGTAAAAAAAAAACTTCAGGGTACCGAATTTACAAAACATTGTGCGAAAATAGATAGTTACCAATCGACATTGTTGGAAATCCGTGTGGTGTCTTATTACCAAATTATTACAAAATTACCGCGTCAATTACATTTTTGACTAATTAAGGATAATCACTAGGTCCATAAGTTTCTAGAACTCTGCAGTAATTTCAAATTCATCATATTATTGTTTCTCAATTTCCGAGTCGCATTTATTTTAACAAATATGATCTGTAAAATTTGTGACGGGTATGATAATGCCTTCGGCTTCTGAACGCATCTTTGAATACTTATAATATGTGTGTGTAGATAAAGTATTGTATATGCGACTCTACATAATTAGACCTTAAAACACTCGTGGGATCTTATTATAAAACTGGGTTTCACCTCGTTTTATAAAACCACACTCATGTTTTAAGGACCCATTAACAGTTGCATAAACTACTACTAAATACTACTAATACTACTGCATAAAATACTACTACTATTTTGCATTGTCACACCTCCGTAAACACGCACTGTACCTGTTTCCACTTCCTCGTTATCACCTAAATCGAACCTGGCTATAGAATGGTGCGGATTTCATTAATGCCCTGACGGCATCTCGGGTACTTTCAGCAAAATTATGGCCCTAAAGGTGAAAGGACTAAGTTGTCCCTCGCCTAATTAAAATGACTACCTGCGTATTTTAACATTCAATTGAAAAGATGGTTTAAAGGATGTGCGCGATTCCGGTCATAAAGGTTATTTAGAGGTCGATTTAATATTTACGGGCTTGCCCCCCCTCATCAAGTAGAATTCAAACGAAAAAAAAACTACTCGTAAAATCGTTCAAGGGTTCAATTATAACGCTCCACAACATACACCTGATTAATCGGAGATACCTACTCTAATATAAATAATTCCTAAAAAAATACACAACTTTATCGGGGCAAGTTTTTCTTGTTAACGAGCGCAGCTACATCAGAACGCATTACGTAAGTCATTATTTTTAACTTCTCTGACCTTAATTTCCGGCGTCAGTTTTCAAATCCCGTTATTGGAGTGTTGCAAAAGAGAATGCTAAATGGGAAAGCTTCCTACGCGTTCTATATTTTTCACTCCAACAGTTTTTCTAATCAAATTAAAATTTCATCGGGATCTCGTTTTAAGGGGCGAAAATTCTGTTAGGGTTTTTTATTTTTACAGCGTTTCCCTGTGGGGTAGGGGCGTCCAGATTACGAATGCCACCCGGAAAGTTCCAACAATGTGTGTAATATTTGAAAAAGTTGCAGCCGGTCTGTACAAAAAAGCCTCCAAATAAAAGGACATTCTGTAACAGGCAGTGGAAGTTACAATTAATACGTGGATTCCATGTACCTACCACGTGGATGTGCTCTAATCAAACACGGGTAGAGACCAGCCCGTAACACAAAACATACATACAAGCTTAAATAAGTAAAATGCTTCGCGGCTGGTTACACTTGTGAAGCTCTTTCGGATAGCTTTCAGGGTATAATATTGTATCTAGCGTGAATAATGAGGACGCTTCTGCTATGGTTCAAAATGGATTTATAAGCACTGCTTACTAGCTGGCCCGGCGAACTTCGTACCGCCTAACAGTCAATGTATGGATGACGAGAGTTGTCAATTGCGGAAGATTGTGGAGTTTCCAACCTAATTTATATGAAAAGTAACTTTCTATATTATTATTTAATCCCTCAATTTTCCCGATATTGTAATAGTATCCATAGAGAAATATTTCCAGCCAGTCGCCAACAACAGTTGAGAAAGTTACCGTTACGTATAAAACCGAACACTTATAAATTATAAATAACTAGTGTTGAAGACTGAATCCATCATCGTGTAACTCCTAATCAAATAAATTAGCAATAAGTTGTACGAAGCTACAAGTAGTATTAACTAGGATTAAGGCTAATATTAAATCTGTCAAATCGTCATGTCATTCTGGCATTATCCTTTAAGCATTGCTGTGTAACGAGACATTAAAGTTACGTGTTTCGCAAAATTACGCTTTTTTATTGAAGTCCATGGATTAATTCCCAACATATGGTCCATCGAGCCTGATTAAAGAAATCAGAAGAAAAAAGAAATTATAAGAAGAGTTAATTACTGGAGAGTTAACTTAATTGCACCTGGCGGCACCCGAGTACCTACGTGTAAGACAAAGGAAGTGTTGCGTCATCAACGAGTGTGGTCAGGATTCAGCAGTATTTGGACTATAAATATCAGAATTATAAACCTTTTGTAGTGTTAAATGGTATTTAGTTTCACCCAACACTCGAATTCAGGTATTTATTAAGTGTAATAAAGCGACTGATAAGGTTAGTAAATGTGCTTTATACCTACCTAATTTTAATTAGTTAAGCTTTCATTTAAGTTAAGTGTATCGGTTTGAGTACAATTTCATATCCTATCAAATTTATTGATAATTTAATTTAATTATAACTACTCATACCGCTTAATCACTAACTCTTAAATCTGCTTAATTGTTGGTAGGTAATTAGGTAGCATTTCAATGAATAGATGCATTTAAATTTACTTAATCATTAATTTAATTGATATCAGTTAAGACACACAAATGTTTAGAAAATAATCAATAAAGTTAGTTAAGATAAAATAAATCAAGAAGTGAGGAAACCGTTTAAAATAGTTAGTTATTATAGTAGATATAAATCAATACGTAGATAAGCAGGCAAATAACCTGTGGAAGTGTCTAGTAATGTTTGCATAACGGGTAAATATTTAAGTACTTAAATCTAAGCATAATAATTATTAACAAAATCTAATTATATATAAGGTGCTTACATTCTAGACAAATTATACAATATTATCTACACTAACAATAATTACAGAATAAAAAACAATATTCATATCTTAAAGAAGTAATTATTTACATAAGAACCTACTTAATCTTAAAATAACTTATTACCTACTTGCTTACTAAACTAGTGGTTTAAAATTAGGTCTTAAACGGCTATTTGGCTGGTCGTTATTTACAATTAATTTGTTTTATATAACATTCCAGGTGAGAACTAACACCAGCCTACCAGAATGGCCGATGAAAAAGAGTTGATTAAAAGGCGTGGAAGTTACAAGGGGCGTTTGACGGTGTTCGCCACCTACCTTAACGGTTTGGACGCACCTAAACTAACTTCTACTGAGGTGAATGAGTTGCAATTGCGTGTGAGTAAAATTGACTCGTTGTATGTGCATTACGACGAGGTACAAATGAAGCTTGAGTGTATCGCTGAGAACATGAATTTACAAATCGCTGAGCGTACCGAATTTGAGTCACAATATTATAAACTGCTTTCTAAAGCGCAAGATATATTGGCTACTTCTTCTAGAAGTCATGAGGCTTTTGGTTCTGCGGAAAGCGATCGCTTAAGTAACAGAAATAATCACAAGCTTGTTAAGTTGCCCACTATTCAGCTTCCTAAATTCGCTGGTTCCTATGACAACTGGTTGGAGTTTCGTGACACCTTCATTAGCCTCATACATTCGAATGACGAAATAGATGAAATTAATAAGTTTCATTATCTTAGGGCTTCGCTGGAGGGGTCAGCCGCAGTCGTCATTCAATCTATTGAGTTCTCGGCTACAAATTATGAGGTTGCATGGAAACAACTACGCGAACGCTTTGATAACAAACGCCTATTGCTGCAGAATCATGTTTCAGCGTTATTTAATGTAGAACCGATAGCACGCGAATCGTCCATGTCATTAAAACGGCTAATTGATAATGTAAACAAACACTTACGTTCATTACAGACGCTGGGCGAGCCAGTCGAACACTGGGACACTTTACTCATTCACTTAATCACTCAAAAACTTGATTCAAAAACATTTCGTGAATGGGAAGAATCAAAAAGTCATTTCGACAAAAATAAACCGAAAAAAATCACTTTCGACATACTCAAAACGTTTTTACGAGACCGCGCCGATTTTCTAGAAACAGTAGAAATGTCCAATCAATCAAGTCCGTCTTATAAATCTTCACATAAAGTTAAATCTATGCTTGTAACACGCGACAGTCGAATTGACAACAACAACAACAGCCATGGCTCCCCGACTAAACCATGCCCGAGCTGTAAGGGTGATCATTGTTTGAGTAATTGTTCTCGATTCCTTGGGTTGACTACTACGGCGCGGCTGCAGTTATTAACGAATTATAAAGTATGTCATAATTGTTTTCGAAGCGGTCATTACGCTAATCATTGTAAAAAACCTGGATGTAAGATTTGTAAACGCAAACACCACACACTAATTCACGTAACGGAGTTTAAACCTACACCGACACCTATTGTAACCACTAATAGGTACCCAGCTATTCAATCTCACGCGTCAGTGCCCGGCGGCGTTGAAAAGACCACTGAGCCTGTGCAACCCTCGACCAGCGCTGGCGCCGGCGCCGATCCTGGCGCTGCCTTCGCGCTGTCGGCAAACCTCGGAGCCTCCGCGTGACGGGGTCAGGACGTACTGCTGTCTACTGCGCTTATAAAATTGTATGATGTTTACAATCGCGAGCATGTTGTTCGTGCCGTCTTGGACAGCGGCAGTACGTCTTGTTTAATTACAGAAAAAATCTGTAATAAGTTAAATTTAGATACCGACTTCGTCGATAAGTATGTTCAAGGTATTAATAATACGCTGGCACCTATTGGCAAAATGTGTCGAGTGCCAATGAAGTCATTAAATGATCAGTACACGACTAATCTTCAATGTTTTGTGTTACCGTCCATTACTAGTGACGTGCCTTGTCGTCAGGTCGATCTGACGAACTTTAACATTCCGTCGAATATATGTTTAGCCGATCCTAATTTTCACACGCCTGCCGACGTGGATGTAATCATAGGTGCTGACTTGTTTTGGGACTTATTAGGATCGCAAAAAATTAAACTAGGCGATGGACAACCGATACTATGTGAAACTAGGCTAGGGTGGTTAGTTTCAGGCCCAATAATGTGCGGTCAAGTGTCGTCGTTGTCCAATTCAATTAAGTGTAACTTTTCGATCGCTCAGTTCACAGGTACTGGTACCAATTTGTTTAATGATGTTGATGACATTCAAAACCAATTAACGCGGTTTTGGCAGCTGGAAGAAGTTCGCCCTCAGTCGTCACATTATTCTCCCGAAGAGAAATTATGTGAAGAGCATTTCACTAAGAACACAACGCGCTTAGATAACGGTAGCTTTTGCGTAAGGATACCATTAAAACAAAGCCCTCAGGTTTTAGGCGACTCATTTACTCGAGCTAAACATTGTTTTTATGCATTAGAGCGCCGATTAAAACGTAAACCGTTACTTCAGAAGATGTACAGAGAATTTATGTCTGAGTACATCTCTTTAGGTCACATGTCAAAGTATGAACCAAAACCAACCGATTCAGGTCAAGTTACTTATGTCATCCCTCATCATGGCATCGTCCGCGAGGATAGTTCTACTACCAAATTAAGGGCAGTGTTTAACGCCAGTAGTCCAACTACTTCAGGTGTGTCGTTAAACCAGTTACAAATGGTAGGACCCACAGTTCAAGATGATTTATTATCGATTCTCCTCCGATTTAGGCAACATAAGTATATTATATCGGCAGACGTGGAGAAAATGTACCGAACTGTGATGTTGCATCCTGACGACCGCAATCTGCATTTGATCATCTGGCGTGATAATGAAGGTGATGCTCTTCATTTGTTTCAATTAAATACTGTTACCTATGGTACTGCTAGCGCTCCATTCTTGGCAACTAGATGTCTTAAACAAATCGGTCTGGAATGTAACGATGCTCGTGTTAAGGAAATAATACTCCATGATTTTTACGTCGATGACCTCTTAAGTGGGGGGGGTGATATAGACGACGTATTAAAACTCCGTCAAGGAGCGATAGACGCTCTTGCTGCAGCACGGATGCATTTAAGGAAATGGAAGTCAAATGATCCCCGATTAGTGGTAGGTGCGTCGTCACAACCGTCTGTGAATTTAAATATAGGAATCTCGGAGCCAAGTAAAACGTTAGGTTTAGGTTGGTGTCCGGAATCCGATGAATTGTATTTTCCCATTGGCTCAACAATTACAGCAGGCAAAACAAAGCGCGATGTATTATCTGTCATTGCACAGATTTTTGACCCCTTAGGTCTGTTAGCTCCGTATGTAATTTTAATGAAAATGCTGATGCAGAAATTGTGGTTGCTCAAATTATCTTGGGACGAGCAACTACCTTCTGAATTGATGAGTCAGTGGCTGGAGATTGTTGGAGGTCTGCCAGTCCTTAATGCAATTCGCGTTCCACGAAGAGTCATTTGTGATGACTATAGGCGACTTGAATTGCACATTTTTACAGATGCGTCGGAACGTGCTTATGGTGCTTGCGCATTTGTTCGTAGCATAGACGAAAGCGCCTCGGTTTCAGTTCATTTATTGCTTGCTAAAAGCAGAGTTGCTCCACTAAAACCTATGACCATACCTAGGCTTGAGCTTTGTGGCGCACTCATCGGTGCTCATCTGTACGACAAAGTAGTCAATTCACTTCGACTTAAATTCATCAAAACAGTGTTCTGGACTGACTCAACTATTGTGTTGGGTTGGCTTAAAATGTTACCGAGTAAACTTCAACCATTTGTTAGGAACCGCACAGCTGACATCCTGGAAATCACAGGTAGCTGTGACTGGAGGCATGTACCTTCTACTCAGAATCCAGCTGATCATTTATCTCGCGGTGCCACTCTTACATCAATTATGTCCCTTGATTTATGGTGGTCAGGTCCAAGCTTTTTAAAGGAGGATGAATCAGCTTGGCCTTTGATTCCAAGCACCAAGACTCTGACTACACTCCCTGAAATACGGCCAGAAATCGCCTTACATGTTAGCAATCAGCAATCTGACAATTGTGCTTCCTTGATTGATTTCAACCGTTTTTCAAATCTTGCTCGATTGCAGCGGACGGTTGCGTGCGTCTTACGGTTTGTAGCTGCTTCTAAAAAACAAACAATCATCACACCTTTTCTCAATCACGAAGAGTTACAAAATTCCTTAAAATTTGTAATTAAAAGCTGTCAAAATGAATCGTTCCCTGAGTATAAATTGCTTATGTCAAATCAGAGCCTATCAAAAAGGAGTCCGTTACTTAAATTGAACGTGTTCTTGGATTCCGAAAGTATCATGCGCGTTGGTGGTCGTCTTGACAACTCAGATTTTCCCTACGACAAAAAACACCCGATTGTACTTCAGTCTAATCATCGATTCACTAAATTACTATTTGTTCACGAGCACAAAAGATTGTTACATGCAGGACCACAGCTATTATTAGCCACAATCAAGGAAACATATTGGCCTCTTGGCGGTCGAAACTTGGCTAAAAAATGTTACCGTCAGTGTGTCACATGTAGTCGTATGAAGGGACGCGTACTTAGTCCTTTGATGGGTAGTTTGCCTAAGCCTCGAGTCTCTCCCGGTGGTTTCCCTTTTGACAGTGTAGGCGTCGACTACGCGGGCCCACTTACCTCTGTTAGCCGTCAAGGAAAAGGTTGTAAGTTGGTAAAGGTGTACATAGCAATATTCATTTGCCTCAGTACTAAAGCAGTACACCTTGAATTAGTGGGCGACTTAACAAGCAATAATTATTTACTAGCATTGCGTAGATTTATGTCGCGCAGGGGAAAGCCGAGCCACATATACTCTGATAACGGTACCTCGTTCGTTGGTGCGTACAATGACATATCCAAGTTTCTGAAGCAAAATTGCAATTCACTCGCCGAAAGTGCAGCTAGTCAATCAATTAACTTTCATTTCATTCCGGCCTATTCGCCGCATTTCGGCGGGCTTTGGGAGGCTGGTGTTAAGGCCACCAAACATCACTTAAATCGAGTGCTGGGAAATTGTCATCTCACTTACGAGGAACTCTACACTACGTTGGTTCACATTGAGGCAGTATTAAATTCTCGACCACTAACGCCTATGTCATCAAACCCGGAAGACCTGACATCTCTAACACCCGGACACTTCCTCATCGGGCGACCGCTCACTTGTCTGCCGGTGCAGGACTACCAAGACCACACATACAATTATTTAACTCGGTTCCAGCGAGTCGAGCAACTTCGCCAACACTTTTGGTCTCGCTGGAGTAAAGAATACGTTTCCGAGCTCCAACAACGTATAAAATGGCGACGCAGCGGAGACTCATTGAAGTTAAATTCCCTTGTTCTTCTGAAGGAAGACAACCTTCCTCCGCTGAAATGGAGACTTGGACGTGTCATCGCCGTTCACTCCGGTCCAGACGGCATCAACAGGGTAGCCGATGTGAAGACTTCAGGAGGAGTGGTTCGGAGAGCCTTCGCAAAGATTTGTCCACTACCTGAAGCCGATGATTCTGGTTGAAAGTCAGGCTTTCAACGCCCGGGGGCATGTTGAAGACTGAATCCATCATCGTGTAACTCCTAATCAAATAAATTAGCAATAAGTTGTACGAAGCTACAAGTAGTATTAACTAGGATTAAGGCTAATATTAAATCTGTCAAATCGTCATGTCATTCTGGCATTATCCTTTAAGCATTGCTGTGTAACGAGACATTAAAGTTACGTGTTTCGCAAAATTACGCTTTTTTATTGAAGTCCATGGATTAATTCCCAACAACTAGCCTTTGCCCGCGACTTCGTCTGCGTAGAATTCGGTTATCGCTATCCCGCGGGAACTATAAAATTTTCTTTGATGAAAGATAGCCTATGTTTTAATCTAGGGTATAAGCTATGCACGTTTCAAATTTCATCTAAACCCGGCTAGCCGTTTAAGCGTGAAGAAGTAACAAACTAGTAACAAACATACCTACTCACTCACTCACTCACAAACTTTCGCATTTATAATATTAGTGGACAGGATTAACTTTCATTGTTATTTAATTGTTACTTGCTGTTAGCTACTTATTTTTGAAAAGAGTTTTTCAATAAGAAGTCATGTCAATATCGTTTACCTTCTTTCTATTGCTAAAAAAAAACGAAGTATGGGCCCTATGGCAACGCATATAGCAAGTATCAATGCGCAGGGATGCTGATAATGTACCTACTCGTAGGTACATAATTACCTAAAACCTTGCATGCCATTATATTTTAGCCACTTTCACTCTTGCGTTTTTAAAAAAAACTTTAGTAGGCAACTTATGTTACATTTTGAAATGACAGTACCATGAGACTCAATCATAGTGAAATAAACGGATCACTCACATTGTATAAATTCAGTTTAGCCCTACAGGGTTTCAGACTCGAAGTCCTCCCTCTGGGAGTCCACGAATCAGCACACACACACACACACACAGCGCACACTGCGCACCAAGGCTCTTCTCGCAATCTCGCATGACTACTCCTAAGGACTACGATATGAGTGAGTGATTTATTTTAATACCGTTATATTATCGTTCAAAATAAAGTATAAACAGTATAAAACACTGTATAATTTATTAACAATTAAGTAGGCTCAAGCTCTAAACTTTCCTAAGTTTAGTCTAATCCTAAATCACTTGGTTAATTCAACTGGACTAAGATTAAGCGGACTTTATTTCTTGTTCGTCGTAAATGAGAAATTATGACGGGCCCCAAGGCTTAGGCGAAATTTAGTGAGGGAATTTTATAAGGGATTGTAATTCGTAATTGTGGCTCGGTCAGAATTACAAATTAATTTCTGGTTCTGAATTGTCGCGGTGGTTTGCTTCTAAAATAATCTTCGGTACAGTACCTTTTTCCTATTTTTTTTATTCGACTAGGAAGGCAAACGAGCAAGTGGGTCACCTGATGGTAAGTGATCGCCACTGCCCATAGAAACCTACAACCCCGAGGGGTTTGCAGATGTGTTGCCAACCTAGAGAGCTAAGATGAAATGCCTCTTGTGCCCGTAATTACACCGGCTGTCTTACTCTCCATACCGGAGCTCAACAGTACCTATAAGCCCCCATAAGTCACAATATCTATTAAGAATTGGGCAGGCACTTTAAATCCCATCATTTACCTAGTTTTAGCTAACTCTTTAAGACCCCAAGCTCTTTGTCGCCGGTTGTCAAAAACTGTACTTTGAAAATGCTTTGACAGTGCATTTACAATCCTCTGTCAGGCCCCTTTTTCACCAACTTTACAATTGTCAGCAGTTTTCAATGACAATTCGGTGTCAACCGCTGACTTGAACAGCTCTTGTTTTAGCGCGCTTCATATTGTCAAAGAAAATGTAGTTTGAATTGTCATATAAAACTGACAATTGTAAAGGTGGTGAAATAGGAAAATGGTATTGCACCTGTCTATTGGATCTTTTGAGGACTTTAATTTTGAGTAAACAGCTTAAAACTCGCATTGATCATAAAAGAAAACAGTAATAATAAAGCTCTTTATAAATATTATGGATTAATTACCAAAATCGTAATCCCGCCCGTAAGCAAACTGCCCCCCTGCTTAATGGCGGCACTTAATACAAAATAGGGTTCATAAAACGATTAATTACTTTCCTAAGTAAATTATAAGACTTCATAAGACTGCTAATGACCCAATGTCTTTGAGTGAGGAAAACGCAATCTGCCATGATTTATACCTATTCATAGAGGGAATATATTTTGCGGGAGGTAGGACTTAGTACAACATCCCTTCACATCGCTACCACGATGATGTGTTTATGACGTGGAGGCAGAAGAAGAAAACGCTGGCGCCTGGTGTTAAGATGGCAAAGTAACCGAAATCCTTTTGGTTTCGGGTATATCTAACTTACTGGCAACTCCTGCACTTGCTCGTTACCTTCTTATTTCAATAGAACCTAACTTAACAAACTTACAACTAAAAACAGAAAACCCGACTGCAATTCACTCCCACACTGAGACGAATCCAATGACACCTCATACGTTGAAATCCGTCAAACGGTTTAGACTGTAGAGCGTGCCAAAGAATTAGATAGGTATACATACATACATAAGCTCGTAAAACAGAACCCTCCTTGGGCAGTCAGGTGAAAATAAACGTGAATAGCTCTTAACGTTGTCTCAAGCTTGTGGAGTTGATGACCGATAAAGATCTTAGACCATGCAGGTACCCAGGGGCAAAACGAAATTTGGAGGCCCTTGTAGTAAACAAGAATGAGATATCGAAAACACCCCAATAATGTCGATGATGATTATGATGGTATAGAAGGCATTGGACTGATAGGGTAGGTTCTCGAGAGCAGAGCAAGAGATCAGGAAACGCAGGTGAACTACGACTACAACTTTACAAACGTACATTATCGTTACAATCGTACATTAGGACCCTAGAAGATAGACCCACGAGTTACGACTTAGTTAAGGTCGCCGAAACAGTTATATTTTAAAATGTGACGGACAGGCTGTGGCATACATAGACAAGACTTGGATTTGGATTAGCTTACCCACCTGTTTTCGGCGACTAACATAACGTACAACCCCAAAAAAGTTGAAAATCCCTTTTATTTATCTCAAAGTCCAATAGTGAAATAAACGGATCACTCACGTATGTCAGTCGAGTATAGCTAGACATGTTTCGGACTAATCCGTAGTCCTTACTCTCGACTGACATACGTGAGTGATCCGTTTATTTCACTACGATTGAGTCTCACGGTAGTTTTATGTTAAAAGTCAAAGTCCAATAACTCAAAAACGGCAGAAACGATTTTAATGATACTCAGTTAAGAACCATCTCGATTAAACAATCTTTCTAATGAAGAAACTGCGTCCAAATTGGTTTATTCGTTTATCTACTCACATATCATAAGTCCTCTAAAATGCGTTCAGAAACCGTAGAAAATGACCATCATTGCAGTACATCGTCGCCTCCGCCGCCAATCATCTCCACCAGCAGGTCCTGCAGTAAAGTAATAGTCATTACGACATCGAATTCGATGTCGTAATGACTTTTCGATATCAAATTAAATTTTTCGAATTTGACGACCAACGTAATTTACAATTATAGTGAAATAAAACGGATCACTCACGTGTATAAGTCGAGTACAGTCCGACATGTATAATTAATAATGTGATATTGATTTATTTATTTTTTTAAAAAAAGGGGTTTGCGAAACGTCAGCTCGGTATGTTTGTCTATGATTGAAAAAAAAAACAGTCAAATTCGTGACAGGTATGGGTATGATATATGCCTAAGGCTTTTGAACCCATCTTAGAGTACTTATAATATGTGTGTAGATAAAGTAATGTATGCAACTCCACATAATCAGGCCTTAAAACACTCGTGTGATCCTATTATGAAACTCAGCTTCGCCTCGTTTCATAAAAACACACTCGTGTTTTAAGGACCCTCATCATATAGCAGTTGCTTAAACTACTATTAGGAGCTGTGGTGCCACATTGTAGACCCATAGATAGGTACGAACATCAAACTTATAGACCCGTCGTTTTGCGTCGGGCGTTAAAAAACAAACCAAATAAACACCGCACATTTATTGTGTTTACCCATTGATCGGCATTAAGCGCATTAGTTACGCTTTATTTCGGCCGACACGCAATCACTGGGTCGACGATTTAGTGCCCATTACAGGGATGAATCACTTTTATCTGAGCATAAGAAATGATTTAGATGCGCTAGCTAACAATTGTAATTGAAATACTGGTGACGCTCTTTTGTTTACTTTTAGTCTGGCAAAGGAAGACAAATTTTTAGGTAAATAACTTCTAACACTTGGGTTGGGTTGGTATTGGTACAGTCAAGTGCAAAAATATGCATACAATCTTACTCAATAACCTAACCAAAGTGGAAAAGTTGAAAAAACATTGTCATTTCAAAGTTCAATATTTCAAAAACGGGTGAATCGATATTAATAAAACTTAGCTAAGAACCATCCCGATTAAACTAGCTTTCGGTTAAAAACCCCGCATCGAAACCGGTTCATCCGTGTGGGAGCTATGATGCCACAGACAGATACACAGATGCACAGGTCAAACATAAAACACTCCTCTTTTTGGTGGGGTTTAAAAATATGTCCCATGGCTCTTATATCGGCGCCGGCAAATTGACCCTGTGGTATTGTTGTTGTGGTGGATTAATTCGACACATATTTTTGCACTCGAACGTACTCTCAGTTTGTTACAAATGAAAATGATCGTGTTCGCCCTACCACAATCAAACCTCTTCGTAACAAATATTATAATGACGTATAGGTAAATCAATTGGTTGCAAAGAAAGTCATTACATTATGAAACTTGTTGCGTAAAGGAATACGAGCGAAATTACTTGCTTCATCTTTCGTAAAGCGGACTGCTAAGGAATGGAGTTCACTTCCGTCGTCTGTTTTTCCGGATAAGTACAATTTGGAGGTATTCAAAGGCTGTTACTGAATTCGTGAGCTATACTTCGACCTCATCTGCCCTGACCGTCAGGTATTTAAAGCGCTGGTCAGTTTATAACATGACATAAAAATGGTAATACAAATATTAAAACCGAAGTGTCATTAAAAACAAGGCATGTCAAAACGAAATTGGTTTGAATTTCTCGTATATTTGGATTTTCAGTCGTCGGTCTGCCGAACTATCCAATCCAATATTCGGTAAAAAAGAAAAACCTGTGAAAAGCAATCCGTTATTACCGGTAGTCACTTTGAAACCAATATCCGGTCGGACGGTAGACAACTTTGATTGTGCAGCTGTTATGGAACGCTGTCATATTAAAATTACCAGTAGGTATTTCACTAAATACAACGTACAGACAAGTGAAAAAATATGGGTGCATATAACTTTGTGAAAAAAACGGATCACTCACGTATATAAGCCGAGTTTAGCCCTAGATGTTTCGGACTAATTCGTAGTCCTTCCTCTGGGAGCGCATGACCCAGTGGCAAGTTTATTATTGGCAAATACAGGATATCACCTTCACTGATCACATCACTCTGTAAAGGCTCGTTCACACACAACTTACTCAAAAATATGACCTACTTATGTGGTTTTATGTCGGCGAATTAAGGTTGTGGTATTCTTGTTGTGGTGGATTAATTCTATATTTCTTCTCTTCTCAATTTTATTGACACTATAAGCGATGACGTTCTGAGGTAGCCACCCATCCGTTTTAAATGATCCACCCTGAATATTACCAGTCAAGCATCGAAAAAGAATACAACCGCTTCTGCTTTATTTAAAGAATCAGAATAATAAGCAAAATAAAACTAAGCTAAGGTAGACGTCCCAATAATCGACACGTTAATTCCAATCATTGACACCCTACTTGTCACCTTTATTGTGCTACGTATTTACCACACAAAAATAGAAAAAAAATCTAAATATCAATCTCTCGGTCCGAACTACAATTTTTGTTGCAGTCGGGTTTGAAACCTTGGGTCCATGAAGTCCCGGCGCTTACAAGCTTATTTCAGAGTTGCAAAGGCGCTTAGTCGATGCAACTTGTGACCAAAGGGCTGGCAGTTTTCTCTCTCAAAGAATCAGCATCGCTGTTCAGCGAGGCAACGGTGCCAGCCTTTTGGGCACCATGCCACGGGGGCCTTATTTAGATTTAAGTTTTAGTTCATTTAGATTTAGCTTAGATTTAATGTCATTGTAAATTGCTTTTATTATGTAAATAAAGTATCCCTAGGTAATTTAAAACCAAATAATATTAAGTAAGTAAGTAAGTAAGTAAACACTTTATTGTACAAAAAACAGGATAAAACACAAGTTACAACAATAACATAATATAATAATAATAATATTATTAGGGAGACAGAAGTAAACGCCGAGCTGAAATCTGCATGGATGATATTACTATGGCACCTGTATGTATAGGGCACGCTGGGACTGACAGTTTGCTATTGGGACACTTTCGGGCACAGGGAAGTTTACCATATAACTAAAACGAGATACGTCCGAGGTCAAAAAGATTTTCATTCAAATCCTTAAAGTTGACTGCGTAACCCACGACGAACTAAGGTCAAGCCAATTAGCATATTTTCCAGATTTAATTTACACGCAAATTACTCCCGTTTCAAACGCGCCTGGATTATAGCGAATTGTTGGTCTTAAGCCTTCCTAACCAAGGTAGTAAGCAAACGAAGTAGACTCAATAATATACTGCATGTATGATTATGTAGAACTTTTCAGGGTTCCGTGGCTCAAAAAGGAAAAACGGAAGCCTTATAGGATGACTCGTGTGTCTGTCTGTCCGTCTGTCACAGACAATTTGACGTTTCCATCTCCATCAACATCTCCGCCTACACTGCTTGAATCAAAGTGTATGTCATACATACCCAACTGTCACCATCACTACACTATACGCTGTGGTGTTTCGAAACTCTCTACGAGACCATTCTCAAAGCGACATGTGGTCCCTGGTGAGCAAATTAGTTTATTAATAACGCAAACTCAAATCGATTATAACATAAATATCAAAATCAAAACCCCACTAAAGTATGAATTAAGAATGTAATTTGAAATGAGATAATTATTTAATCCCAAAACCTTTGTAGATGAATGCTGGAACCATACCGCGTGCTACGCGCGATCCAAATGCGGTTTGCGGTTCACCTAATTGAAATCGATAGGTACCTATGTGGATTAGGTAATGAACGCCCTACGTCTATCTGCATTAAAAACTAATTGAGAGCAATTAGAATCGCGTATTTGTGTTTGTATTTGCCTATTAATTAATTAATTATTTTGACTATTTACAGTTTAAAAATAGCACGGAAACAAGTTTATTTTTATTGCATTTTTTTTATTCAAACCTTTGTTTCGGATCTCAACATAATATCTAATAAGTCATCTATCTAGGTTTACATGTAAAATACAGTACAGGAGGGTAACCATTTGTACTCGTATCAATACATTAAGTGTCAATAACCTATTTTCTACCCCTTAACTTTTAAACCCTTTTAAATCTGACCTATTTAAATATATTTGGAACCTCAGTTTGACACTTCTCCAAATGTATCAATATTACATACGTGAGCTGCTCTTTCATTACCAGAAACTCGGGTAAAAGGGATAATCTATCTTGCCTCTTCCCGAAATGAGCTCCGGCCCAATTACATTTGGGCACATTACGTGTGTACTTAATTCTTCACGTTGACACCGACTTGAAGAAATAGGCCAACACAACACTAGTTTTATAAACACTTACAGTTTGTGTACATTTAGAACCGGAGTCGGGTTTTAGAAATACTTCGGCGATTTAGAAATACTTTTGCGGGTGGTTGTGGTAGGACCTTGTGCGAGGTCCGTCCGGATCGCTACCACCATCTTATTCGCTAATCCTGCCGCTAAGCAGCAGTGTAATTTCGGGCAAAAGAGGCATTTCAACTTAGCTCTCCGGGTTGGCAACGCATCTGCGAACCCCCCTGGGGTTGCGGGTGTCCATGGGCAGTGGTGATCACTTACCATCAGGTGACCCACTGCTCGTTTGCCTTCCTCGTCGTATAAAAAAAGAAGTCAAAGAAATCTTATTTTTTATTACTTATTCCAAAGAACCAGACGTCAATACGAATTCACCCGAACACCTTATATTTTTATATCAATGACCGAACCCGAATCCTATTCTAAACACTCACGCACTGCACTTTGCCAGTCTACTTTTGTGGTGATAATTATGAATTTGGTGTTTTAGGATAGAATTTGTATGGAAGTGACACATGCCAAATCGGTCACATACAAATTCTCCCATTTTAGTTTCATTAATTCACATGCGTTTTATTGTGGCAAATGCATTTTGTTTTAGTTTTAATTTTGCAAAAAGGCTATATTCCTTTGTTTTACGCACGTGCATCCGTTGCCTTTGGGAGCTCTACCAATAAAGCGAAGGCAACATATATTCAGAATAGAAAAGAATATAATTATTTTATTTGCCAGAATAATTATAAACGTAATTGTAAACGTGTAAATATTACGTAGTACAGGGTATAAAGGTACAGAAGTACAGTATTCAGTCTGTGAACGACATGCAAAAGTTCCATATACAATTTTTCAAATATGATTCAGATTGAAACAAAGCCTAATCGCTATTTGATGAATGGTCATATCATTTATCTTTAATTAAATCGCGCAAAATAAAAATGTTTAACCTGTAAAGGTCCATACCCTGTTAGAGTCCATATACTACAACGTCATGCACTTATACGGGACTTTAATTTGTGATATTTTATTTACATGATAAAAACAATTTACAATGACATTAAATCTAAGCTTAAACTAAATAAACCACAAGTTAAAACTAAATTAAATCTAAATAAGGCCCCCGTGGCATAGTGCCCAAAAGGCTGGCAGCGTTGCCTCGCTGATTAACGAAGCTGATTCTTTGAGAGAGGAAACTGCCAGCCCTTTGGTCACAAGTTGCATCAACTAAGCGCTTTTGTAACTCAGAAATAAGCTTGTAAGCGCTGGGACCCCATGGACCCAAAGTTTCAAACCCGACAGCAACAAAATTATAATTCGGACCGAGAGATTGATACTAATTTAATTGTTTACATTATGTTGTCATCATGAGTCTATATAATTCACATCCCACTACCTACTGGGCACAGGCCTTCTTTAGCTTCTCTTTGCATAATTTCTTTCTGCCACTTTTAAGGGGGATGGGGCACACCACCTGCAACACGTCAGTGCAACACTCATGACAAAACCTATTACGCACATAAACGCCGCAACTTAGTTTGGGGAACACTTCAATACAGAGATCTCTCTCCAGGCAGATGTTAAGTCTGGGCACCGAAATCCGAAAGAAGAGGGTTGGAAGTTGTACTCATGCATCCGACTTGAGAAACTTCGTTAGCGCGATGTAGAACAGTGATGTCGTCATCCGCGTACACAATTAAGATTTGCTTTGTCAAAATACTTGTCAAATTATGGATTGGAAGTTTATTGTCCGATTTCCTTCAATTAAAATGGAACTTATAATGTAGCAACTTGCGTGTTTTTTCTGACGACACACTGTATTTTTTCAGTATGTATTTTTATTATTTTTTTATTTTTTTATGTATGTACATCGATTACTCCGTCAATTGTAGACCGATTTTCAATTTTTTTTTATTCGAAAGGGTATACTCCTGAGGTGGTCCCATTGTCACCAAGTCATGATCTGATGATGGGATCCCAGGGAAATCGAGGGCAACCCTCAAATTTTACAGGCACGTAATATGTGTTTCATATATTTTCTAAGGTTATTCAAGTATTTGCGTCTGGTAGTCATCATCTCATGATGATGAGCTGATGATGGAAGGTACAACTCCTTAGCGGTTAGGAGTTGGAGGATAATTCTGAAAATGTTAAATCATTATTCGAAAGGGTATACTCCTGAGGTGGTCCCACTGTCACCAAGTCATGATCTGATGATGGAATCTCAGGGAAATCGAAGGCAACCCTCAAATTATATAGGCACGTATCATGTGTTTCATATATTTTCTAAGGCTATTCAAGTATTTGCGCCCGGTAGTCATCATCTAATGTTGATGAGCTGTTGATGGAAGGTACAACTCCTTAACGGTTAGGAGTTGGAGGATAATTCTGAAAATGTTAAATCAACGTAAAATTGTGAAATAAAAATCTTTTAAGAAAAAAGTAAAACCGCCTTCAAAAAAAAAACCTTAGAAAAAAACGCAAAATAATCCTCTAAAATAATGACAACTAAATAAAATAAAATGCGTTTATTTCGGACAACAGAAACTAAAGCCTAAAGTTTTATGGCCTAGCACTAAGCAGCAGAAATATGAAGTCGGTGCTTCATTCAAAAAATATTCCGCTCGCACCGCACCGGCTTCATATTTCTGCTGCTTAGTGCTAGGCCATAAAACTTTAGGCTTTAGTTTCTATTGTCCGAAATAAACGCATTTTATTTTATTTTATTTAGTTATCATTATTTTAGAGGATTATTTTACGTTTTTTTCGAAGGTTTTTTTTTATATTTGTACCTATAATATCCATATAAGCCTGACCTTTTGCTTCATTGCACAGTAAATACATAAAGCGTAAACAATCATAAAAGACTTTCCCTGTTTCGAATATGTAACACCAATATTATCTACCTATTCTTACTTCTTATATTTATAGCTAAGCTTCCGCGTTTTTCCGGTATACATGTAGGACTGCAGGTACACGCGGGTAAGCGACTCAAACTCTCTTGTATATTTAAGTTTGTTGTGGCAGACGAGAAATCAGGCACTGACAAAGTATTACATTTTGTTCATACTATCCCCTCCCTTTTAAAAATGAGGTACCTTTACTACGGGATAGAATATCGTCGTTTAGAGATTGCAAGCCTGTATCGTGATTTACGATGGCGATGAGAATTGACATCCAAAATGGGACAATTTTCGTGGGACAGTGAGATAGGCTAAAATAAAAGCTGTAGGTGCTGTTAGCCTGGTGCCTATTTAGACGCGGCTGTTTGGGTATGTGATGTGTTAGTGCTACTGCTAAGCTGCGAGAGGAGTATTCTTCACAATAAATGTACACCACCATCAACAAGCAGAGAGCGACCTCCTTCACGGAATAATTAATAGTGGTGCGGAACCCTTAAAACTACTGTCGACTTGAAAATAGTATTTACCCAATTTCTACGTACCTACCTACTTACAAAACTAAAGGATTTCGGTGAAAGCGTATCCATCAAAAACGTATTTAAAATGGATTCCCGGTAAAGGACGTTGATGTATGACTCGGCGAAACTCCACGCTCTTGTGGTTACGAACTTACGAATACCTTCAAGTTTAGTTAGAATGTTGTGAAGAATACTAATAGGCGTTCAGCGGGAATAGGTTTCGAGGTCGTTTGAATTTCATTCCTGATAATGAGAACCAATTTTGACACGAGCTCAAGATAAACGTCCAAATGTTTGAAGTTTGACACTTTAATTACAATAATTGACAGCTTATCAGCTTTATTACCAGGTATCTATGTATATAAATTAAGATTAAAGATGGCCACTATTGGGTCTGTGCCGGGGGCTGGAACCTTGCTAATATTATTATTGATTTTAATCACTTTACCATCAGGTGACCCATTTGCCTTCCTCGTAGTTTAAAGATAAGGTGTGCGCTTGATTTGTCTTTTAAATTAATTGAAATGGAGCTAGCAGGGTGTCAATTGTTGGAATTCACCTGTCAATCATTGGGACATTTACTCTAGTTCCCATAAAATTATCACAGGGTGCACAGTAACGTCTTAATCTCTTTATTATTAAGGTGATCTTGAATGGCCATGGCGCTTGCCAGGTTTTAGCACTCAATTCGGTGTTTTTGTCCTAATTATTTTAGGGCTGCCAGCCTTTTGGGCACTATGCCACGGGGGCCTTATTTAGATTTAATTTAGTTTTAAGTTGTAGTTTATTTAGTTTAAGCTTAGATTTAATGTCATTGTAATTTGCTTTTATTATGTAAATAAAATACACTTTTTTAATATTATTTTCACCCAATGTTTATATGAAACTTAATAACCGGCTAATGGAACAGTAACAGGAATTAGCGCCCAAAATGTGACGGTGCCGGACGCGCGGACGGCCGCCGGATCCGGCCGCTGATCTATGACAGCCATTTGCCGCGCAAATTGTCTTTTGGGAACTATGTTTACAAATTAGACTTATTTATAGAACTCTGAGTACGTGTGTGTTTAATTGATAAAATGTGATTTACCCTCACGAGACAGACCAGAGTCGGATTTAGCTTATCTCTGCACTACATTTTATTCTGTCACTTTTCGAGGGTAACGAGGTAACACACGACAAGGGCCCTATTCCACCAACTTTACAAACGTCAGTTTTCAATGACAATTCGGTGTCAATTGCTGACTTGAAGAGCTTTTGATTTAGCGCGCTTCAAATTGGCAAAGTAATGTAGTTCGAATTGTCATTGCAAACTGACAATTGTAATTGTAAAGTTGGTGAAATAGGGGCCAGCACACTTCTAAGCTCATGTTAAAATTTGTTACGTTCGTTCCTACAATCCGTAGCAAAACAAAACGATCAACATTATGACTATCAATGCAAGTATGCTTAGATTACTTCTGTGTGGGCCCGATGCGATGCGATGTCCTTGTCTATGGAAAGTCATTCTCCACTTCTGTAAATTTTTGTGAAATGATTAGTTTTGTAACCATGTTATACCAAGTACTGTGGTTATACCTACATTATAACGTTACAAGTTTCCAATTAGAAAATATATCGTAACCTGCTAGACGTTAAAAGTAATTTGGTTTTCCTCAAAATCGCAAGTAAGTACAGAAAATAAAACTAAAGTCACCTTTATTTGTCCGTTTGTAACCATGCTACTTATGATTTTTTTTTCTCTCCCATACATGATAATGAACATTATCTTGGCTTTCTTACTTTTTTCAATTTCTTAAAAATTACCTCATCCCATGCTAATTTCTGAAATATTCCGCCCAAATCCCTACCGCCCCCCGATTTTCGTCCATACTGGCAGGACGGGCAGGGCAAGCCTTAATATCAATATCAAGCTCACACCACGTATAAATCCTGCTCATAATCAAATGAATTTACCCATTTCCCCATATCCCCGACCTCGGTGCGGTTCAAAGTCGACCCATTAGCTGTAAGATGCGCGCGACGGGTCGCTCTCGACTCGGACGGCGCTATTTCCTCGTGTCAACTGCTGGCTGGCGTCAACACTTCCGCTTTCCGGAGGTTACTGGCTGGAACGCGGTAAATGTGCCCTAATTGTTTTGGGAAAATAAATTAAAATACCTACTTTCGTTATTGTAGATTAAGGGTTCTTACATTTAAAACGTGGCCGCGCTAACGGTGGACCTTGTAAGGAAGCTCACAGTCAGTCGGAGGGCGGTGGAGAGGGCTATGCTCGGGGTTTCTCTGCGGGAAAGAATCAGAAATGATGATATCCGTAGCAGATCTAAGGTTACCGACATAGCCTGAAGAATTGCGAAACTTAAGTGGCAGTGGGCGGGGCAAATTGCTCGCAGGACGAATGGCCGATGGGGTCAGATCAGAAGGTTCTCGTATGGCGTCTACGGACCGGGAGACGAGCTGTCGGTAGGCCTCTAACAAGATGGAGCGACGACCTATGGTGAAGATCGCGGGATCGTGGTGGATGCGGAAAGGACAAGACCGGTCTGAGTGGAGAGCCTTGGAGGTGGCCTATGTCCAGCAGTGTACGTCGTTCGGCTGACATGATGATGATGATGATGACATTTAAAATACGATACGATATCGCTTCGTGCTACGTGAAACGATGAAAATGAACAAAATATATGATGATTTAAATATGATGATTAAGTCCCGAGTATCATAATAATGGATGAAAATGAAACCTCCGAAACGGTGAAACGATGCCGCGTCGTAGCACGATGCGATGTCGTATCGTGTTTATGTGAAAGAGCCCTAACTGTCACACATTCGTTGACGCGTATAGCATGACAAAAAAGTCAAGAAATAAAACGAGGGAGCCACTTTCTTCGTAATTACTAATCACATTTTTTTTGACGTAAATTGCTTAAGTATGAGAAAGTTTAGTTCCTCTTTTCTCCGTTTTCTTGACTTTTTTACCAAGGTATAAATTGTTTTAATTTAATATTTTGAATTACGGAATGGGTTAGATATAGTAATTAGGTCATCATCATCATCATCATCAAACTTAAGAGTTATACTCTTGTCGGCGGAGTTTCTTTCAATCATCTCTCTTATAAGCCAGTTCCTTGACCTCCTGATACGACACGATCCGGCCTTCTCTTTTATCTGGTCCATGTAGTTTCCTGGTAATTAGAACAAAATAGATACGTGCAGTAACAACTGATTTTGTCATTGAATAAAGAGGAACTTATTCACTGTCTATGTTTTATTTCAATAAAAAAACATTATTAATAAATAGAAACAAAACATAGTGGCATTACGTAGGTATATCAGTGGGATACAGATATTACTGTAAACAAAATTTGATCAAATATTGTTATTCAGCAAGAAAACATAGAGAGACCTGCTCGGCTACTGTTTCATCTTAAGCCTAATTAACATAGTAAGTACTTACGTAAAGAGCAAATAAAGTAGCAACCTTACGTAGGTACTATGTTATGTCACAAGCTGCTACAAATATCTCAAAGAAACAGAACTACGTGGTGCGAATCTTAATATCGCCTAAGGCTCGCGACGTATGCCTAGGTTTCCATAAATAACCTAGATAATAACACAAAGCTAGCATCAGGTATTTCATTTACCTACTGCAGAAATATGTAGAAGGTTCCACAGAATCGTCTCGGTGAGGACTGGAAACGCACCCGCACCTTGAAAATTCTTTTAATAAAACGCTACATTACTTTCTCGGTGGAATTTACAAATAGAAATTGAAAAATGTGAATATGCTAGGTACTATTGAAGATCAGGAACAGAATACAGACCGCAGGCTAGGTAATAAATCATATTAAAATGTCAGAAGCAATCATGTTTATTGCGATGAATTCTATTTCTGTTTGTTTGACAAATAAAAAATCTATCAGAATGTATTTTTAACGATGGTAAGTTTAATCTACGTACCCATAGCATTTGCTTAAATGTTCTTTTGTTTGAACTTTACGTTAGCATTAAACTGGCAACATACAAATTACGCAAAACCAAAGTCAAAAAGTTAAAAAAAAAACGCCTCCACACCAACCAGATGATCCCTTGAGTTCCCAGTGTCTGCGGCTTTACCTCGATAATCGGTTGGGACCCAGCAAATTAATGCCATCGGTACAGAAAATCAAAATAACCGTAACGTTACGCAGGATTCGAAAATTAGTGCTCGACCCTCTGAGACAGCTGTCAAACAAAAACAAATACTCGGATTAGTTGTTCGACTAGTCGCCTCACTAAACACATTGAATTAGTAATTTGGAGGGCCGGGCCATGTTTATCGTAGTTTATCTCTAAATTCGTATGAACGTTCAATTTCACGTAATCTTACGTAAAAAATATTTTGCTAACAGAACAGGGCATTATACTAGAAAGTGTTTTTGTTTACAGGGCATCAGCCGATGTGCGTTGAGCACACAACTTAGGTACTTAACTAAATGAGTTATTTTGTCCTGGGTATTCTGTCTTTATATTTTTAATTAATCATGAGCATTTCGGTGAAGAGAAACATCTTAAGGTAACCTGCACACTCCTGCGAATCTATTCAATGGTGCGTGTATAGTTCCCAATTCGTACTGGGCCCGAGTGGGAACTATAGTCCAAGCTCTCAAATTCTGAGAGCAGTGGGAAGTTGATAGGTTGGAGATGGAGCTGATGGATGGTCTTTATGGTAGTCGTAAGAAATATTATTATCGATGTTAATTATTAATTTTATTATTCAAGAACCGCTTCGTACCTTCAGTAAATTATTAAAGTAAAACTTTATAGGCCCATTCAGAAGCAAAACGATACCTCCCCCAGGAAAATACGTTGAGTCGTTACAAGGCGGAAAACTGCCTTATCTTGGCAATCCGAAAAATGGAAAGATGAATTTGGTTCGTTCCAATTTCTAGATTCCCTAATGAGAAGCTTTTGTTATGTAAGCATTACGGTTTGTGTATCTATGTAGGTAATTTATTGAATCAGGCGTTACTTTGCGGAGGTCCATATTTATGAACTAAAAAACAATTACTTTGCTCACCCGCGACCACTAATGACAAATAGTTATATCTGTGCGGCAAATGTATGTTTCCATGCAACACCTCCGCCTCCACTGCTACACGAATCAACACATGCCACACAGACCCAACTATCACCACCACCACTATACTAAACGCTGACGCGTTTCGGCACTCTCCACGAGGCCATTTACGAAGCACAACAACAACCGCTCAACATGCCACCACTTCCACTACTGACATATGTAAACCATGTACTTAACTTAGTTAATGACAAAACCAACGTACCCACTAATCACACAAATACATTTGCCGCACAGATATAACTATTTGTCATTAGTGGTCGCGGGTGAGCAAAGTAATTGTTTTTTAGTTCATATCTATGTAGGTATATTAGGTACATATGAATACCAGGCGACAAAGTTGTTTGATGGTATCAGAATTCCACGACAGAATGTTCCTGTTTTTTTTGTTTGCGTATATACTTATTATATAAAGACAGATGAAGAAAGTTAGCAATCAACAAAACAAAGGTTCGCATAAGGTATGGTTTATGTTAGTTTGTGTTGTTTACTTTTAAAATTTCAAGTGCGATAGGTTTCTCAATCAATTTACCTATTTGATCAAAAAGTTATTTTTTATTTTTCAGGCATCAGAGCCCATAAGTAATAAATGTCACGGTTAAAATTTAAATTCGTACAAATCATTAAAATGTGATAAGTTAAAATAATTAAGACCAAAATTAAAATTAATTAGTAAGTATAGGTAGAAATAAATGACATAATTAAACATGAACTTATGAACCAATTAAATGTCTACAGGTTTAATTTATGTATCTCAGCAGTTTTCGGTTCCCAACATTCAACAGTACAGTCAGCAGCAGAAGTAGCTAAGCAACCAAAATGGCCAGAATGATCTAAGCACGGCTCTATTGTTATAGACATAAGAGCTTGTGTAGCTCATTGTGACCGCTTCGGTTGCTTAGCTACTTCTGCTGCTGACTGTACTTATGAATGTAGCACTAATGGCCGGTCAGTGCCCTAAGCACGACTTGTCGAATCCTGCGTTACGTTACGGTTATCGCATCGAGATCGAGAAATCTCATACTAAATTTTAGTTCCAAATACACTCACGGGCGGGCGCTGTTCCAAACGTCATACAAACTCTTTATAGTTTACTATTCGATTTTACGTGACGCAGGATTCGACAAGTCGTGCTTAGGGCACAGTTCACTCCCATTCAGAGGGTCGAGCACGACTTTACGAATGCTGCGTAACGTTACGGTTATCACATCGAGATCGAGATTTTAGTTCCTAATACGCTCACGGGCGGGAGCTGTTCCAAACGTCATACAAACTCGACAACGTTTACTATTCGGGTTTACGTGACGCAGGTTTTGAAAAGTCGTGCTCGACCCTCTGTCGTATTTGAACGCGTGTTGTAGCGCAAGACTACGTCTCCATTTTCACATGAATTAGAAACACGTAGGGCGCGAAGCGCAAAATTTTAGTTAGATCATCGTAAACATCGTTATCTCGTGTCACCTGTCTGGAGGCGTGAAGCAACGAACGTGACAACTACGTCACGTAATAATGTTTGGAAAAACGCAGCGTAGAATTACGGACGCAAACAACGTTACTTCCACGCTTTTGCGTACGGAAAGCGAAAGCTGCGAGTAAGGTGGTTTGAATAAAATTGTGAAATACTGATGGTCGGAGCATAACACACAAAATCAAGACCAAGTTATTCCAATATTCTAACGCAGGTTAAATATTGAAACAAACTTCGATCAAATATTATTTAGAGTCGCAAAATAATTGTAACAGAGCCTAACCATTATTAAACCGCACAATTGGGTAAAGGCTTAAATTAAAAAAAAAATCTACACCAGCTATTTCACCAACTTTACTAGTGTCGGTTTGTCATGACATTTCGAACTACATTTCTTGGCCAGTGTCAAGCGCGCTAAAACAAAAGTTCTTCAAGTCAGCAATTGACACCGAATTGTCATTGAAAGTTGACAATTGTAAGTTGGTGAAATAGGGGCCGATGTCACAAAATACCTTAGGTCTGCAACAAATATTAGGACTCGGAAACAAAGCATTTAAGGCAAGTAAGTTTTTCTGAAAAATAAAATACATGCTTAAGTAGACAGATTTTATCGGTAAATTAGGTAGCGTGGATTCGTTGGAAATTTGAGGCAGCGGAACCTATATATTTTCGTTGCCAAACAGCCCAATGAATAAAAATTACAAAATGTATGATACAGACACTCACTTGTAGGTAATCAAATCAGGTAAATTATAAATGGTCAATGGCCGGCGGTTTAAATTAAACATTATAGGTAAGTACCAAACGTAAAGTCGATATTCATTAATTGTTTCACTACTTCGCTACAGGTATTTTAAATGAATCTTTGAACATGTTGATGCCAAACAAGAACTCATTCGTAAAAGTTTGAAAGAAAATACTATCCTTACTTCTGCTAGCTAAACGCAATCATGACTGTAGGAAACCTAGCAAAGCTTTTCAATCCTGGATCGTAAAAATTCAATGCCTCTATGCAAATCGTTCAGCCATTCTCTCAAATCCTTTAGGCTGATGTTAAACTAACATTTACATGCCGAGTCTGCAGTCGGCATATTGGTTTGCTTTGCTGCACGCTTTGTTCGTTATGGTAGGCCGTATTGCCAATACAAAGCATACGACACGTGCTAGTAACGGTGCTCAAGATGAGATATATTAACTTAATTTTGGTATGGTGCAGTGTTTTATTTCATAACCGTGGAAGTACTATATGAAAATGGAGGAGCGAAATTAGAAAACAAATACAGTACGATTACTCTGAGTTTACCACAGACAGGCAACCCATTTTGCCTTCATTTCTTTTTCAAATTTAATGTCATACAAATAAAGTACTTATTTCAAAAACTGTCAAACATTGCTACAGATTCTTTAATAAGTACTTTATTTGTACGCCATTTAATTTGAAAATGAAATGAAGATCTGTCATTAGTAAACTTAGATTAATCGTACTGTGACAAGAGTGATGTCGTTATCATTTATTTTTTGTTCGTAAAAGAATGAACTGAGACTATTTTAATAGCCCTCAGTGGAAAATAAAATTCAGTGTAAGTAAGTTTAATTTCCTTACGTTATCGAAGGTAAATTTGGACCGTAAAATATACGGTAGAGTAAACCGTAGATGAGTTTTAGAAGGTCTTCGTTGGTTCTTGAAAAGTATCTGGATTGGGTTGCCTTTTCCCCTACGACGCACCATTTGATTCGTAATACAAGTGAAAAAAAAAACCTTAGAAAAAAAACGTAAAATAATCCTCTAAAATAATGATAAATAAAGTAAAATGCGTTTATTTCGGACAACAGAAACTAAAGCCTAAAGTTTTATGGCCTAGCACTAAGCAGCAGAAATATGAAGTCGGTGCGGTGCGAGCGGAATATTCTTTGAATGAAAGCACCGACTTCATATTCCTGCTGCTTAGTGCTAGACCATAAAACTTTAGGCTTTAGTTTCTGTTGTCCGAAATAAACGCATTTTATTTTATTTTATTTATTTGTCATTATTTCAGAGGATTATTTTACGTTTTTTTTTCTAAGGTTTTTTTTTGAAGGCGGTTTTACTTTTTTGTTAAAAGATTTTTATTTCATAATTTCACGATGATTTAACATTTTCAGAATTATCCTCCAACTCCTAACCGTTAAGGAGTTGTACCTTCCATCATCAGCTCATCAACATGAGATGATGACTACCGGACGCAAATACTTGAATAGCCTTAAAAAATATATGAAACACATGATACGTGCCTATAAAATTTGAGGGTTGTCCTCGATTTCCCTGAGATTCCATCATCAGATTATGATTTGGTGACAGTGGGACCACCTCAGGAGTATACCCTTTCGAATAAGAAAATAATTTTGAAAATCGGTCTACAATTGACGGAGTAATCGATGAACATACATAAAAAAAATACATACAGTGGAACGTAGAACCTTCTTTTTTGAAGTCGGTTAAAAATGGGGATCTTTCCCCCAACTCTAACTCCGGCTCACCTCTGTAAGCATTCTAACAGGTTTCTGGAGGCACACACACTCAATACTTCTTTTCATTTCACAATCAAAATTTTTGATGGATATTTGCAAAGTCTTGAAGATAAGGGCTCTCTCCCTGAAGTCGGATTCACTTCAACTTTATGAAAATATAAAGTAAATTGGATGACAATACAATACAAACACAGTCAGCAAAATTAGCTTGTAGCAAAACTGAAAATTTCGACAAAAAGTTATTTATTTAGTAAGCCTATGATCATTAAGAAATTGCACTAATTCCACCATAAACTTAACCCAAATTGCATTATAAGAGCTTAACTGACGTAGCCACTCCGAGTACCCCATCGTCCCTTTTAATTCCTCCTTAACTTTATCAAATTCATTAGGCAATATTATACTGCCTCCACTGCCTTTGATGTCTCGACGAGGCACAACTCATTTGTTTAAAAAATATCGTAAATTTTTACAAGGCAAGCTATAAAACCGAACGGTTCTTTTTAAGGCAGCTAATTTTTTCGCTCGTTAGAGCTTCTTCCGCGGCAAAATGACCGTCTCTAATTCGTACGATTCTGACTTGTAAGGTTCAAACAGGATGTATAGCATAAGAATAAATAATAACATAGTAGAACGGAAACTACCGCTCCGGACGGGCTCAAGGTCACGATATTAGAGTACTCGTTAAACGAACTACTCAGTCAGGCTGTCACGGCCGGCGTCGCCGTACGCGCGTTTGGTTGTTTATAATTTGGTTGTAAAAGTTTTACGTGAGTCTGTATGTATTTTATTTTATATTTGTAGGTAAATAATACTTACTGAAATCACCTTAAATGGCTTCATTTGATATGGCACTTATATAGAAGTGTCTATAATAAGTAGACCTACGTAATGATTCATAATAAATTTAGTAAAACTAGAATAAAAATAATGATTTCAAAGTAAACAAAAACTTATATTTTAGCAATATTATCTTTAGACGTAAGTAATATTTAACAACAAGCAACCCTAGCAACGCGCCTGGGCGAGAAAGGGGTGTAACGACGTGAAGGGGGAAGTAGGTATATAAATGGCGGTGTTTTGGACTCGGTCAAAAGAGATTCCGTTCTACTCTGTTATTATTTATTCTTATGTGTACAGTATTTTATTGTGTGATCGATGCGATGGACGAGCTTTACCGCGGTTTTATAGGCTCACCGGTATAGCTTGCCCAAGGATCATGGCAAAATCGCAGTGTTGTGAGAGAGCCTTTACCGCAGTATAAAGCTCGCCATAAATAAAATAAAATACAAATTATAAATTGAAACTATTATCAATTGACCGAGCGAAAGAAGTGAGCGAGCGTCTACGTTTCAGCTTGGACAAATATGCTTTCGTATGTATGTCTGTCCGCCGTCTGTTTGGCTGTTCTCCTCTACAGTGCCCTAAGCACGACTTGTCGAATCCTGCGTCACACTGCGTCCTACGTAAAATCGAATAGTAAACTATAACGAGTTTGTATGACGGTTGGAACAGCGCCCGCCCGTGAGCGTATTTGGAACTAAAATTTAGTATGAGATTTCTCGATCTCGATACGGTAACCGTAACGTAACGCAGTAATCGACAAGTCGTGCTTAGGGCACAGGTCGCATTTCTCAACCGATTCTAGTGAAATTTTGTGAGCAAGTTCGCTAATTGTATAGGACTTTTTATGTCTATTAGGTTTTTGGATTATTTTTACAAAAAAAAAAACGGAAGATTACCCATCTTCGTGAAATTTTGTGATCTCAATCGATAATTAAGTACGTAAGATTTTTTTTGGTGATTCATTATTTTTTTAAATAAAAAAAACGGTAAATGTTCTAAAATGAGGTCGCGTGGTCTACAGCTCACAGAGCCACAAGTAATTAAAAGGCACAAGTGTGATAGTAAGGACTCATGTGTTTAAGATGTACGTTGAACCTAAAATACCGTGCAATAAGAGTCAATTTAAAATACAATACAGGATCACTTTATTGAACACCACAGTACCAAACAAAACAAAATAGGTACGAGCAAAATTGTATTTTTAAAGTTACGATTATAAAACTTAGGGAGGGTTTTTCGAAATACGAGTTCTGCCACAGTGAAAGCTAGTGTGTAATAGCTCATTAGTTTGATAACTCCAAACGTTAGGTTTTTGTTCACACTTTTGTGTCTTATTATGTATGGAACTAATAATACGAACATTTTCCATCACATGTAGCAAGTTTGACGGCCGAATAGCCTAGTGGTTAGAGACCTTGACTATGAAGCTTGAGGCCGGGTTCAAATCCCGGTCGGGGCAGATGTTTGTATGATGAATATGAATGTTTGTTCTCGGGTCTTGGGTGCTTAATATGTATATAAGTATGTATTTATCTATATAAGTATGTTTATCCGTTGTCTGGTACCCATACTACAGGGTTTGCCTAGTTTGGGACTAGGTCAATTGGTGTCAAATTGTCCCATGACATTTATTTATTATTGAAAAAAAAAAAGTTGCGCCATCCGAGGCCCGAGTACGAATATTCGAAACCTGCGTCACGTAAAATCGAATAGTAAACGTTGTCGAGTTTGTATGTCGTTTGGAACAGTACGCACCCGTGAGCGTATTTGGAACTAAATTTGTGAATGAGGATCTCGATCTCGATACGATAACCGTAACGTTACGCAGGATTCGAAAAGTCGTGCTCGATTGGCATTGGCGTAGCCTGTGCTACGACTCGTCGTAGCGTAGCGAGTTTGGATTCGCTAGGAGTATGCTACAAGAATACGCCAGTAGGCCGAGCAGTTTTCGAATCCTGCGTAACGTTACATTATCGTATCGAAATCGAGAAACCTCATACTAAAGTTTACTTCCAAATACGCTAACGCGCTGGCGTTGTTCCAAACGAACAAGTTTGGAACAGCGCCGCCCGTGAGCGTATTTGGTACTAAAATTTAATATGAAGTTTCTCGATAGCGATACGATAACGATTACGTTACGTAGCCTTCGAAAATTAGTTTGGTTGTATTGTTTTTTCACTTCATATTTGGAATAAGTAATGTACGTATTGTACAATCAGCAGCAGAAGTAGCTAAGCAGCCGAAGCGGTTACAGTGATCTGCAAAGCTCTAAGAGCTTATAAATGGTCTATAACAATAGATCCGTGCTTATTGCTTATACATATAATCGTGAACGCGTCGGTTGCTTGGCTACTTTTGCCTCTGACTGTACATATAAGTATGTTAATTATGTTTATTAATATACCTATTACATCGCTATTTATTTTCTTTTATTGTTATGTTATGTTTCTCCTTCCTGTTCATTAATTAATCTTAATTAGCTTCTTCATTGTTTCTGCATTTGTTTGGCTGCATGAGATCGCCTTAAACGATAAGGCCTCCTATTTTCTAATTTGCATGCCCTTTTTGTAATCTCCTTGTATTGTCTTGTGGTGTTCAATAAAGAATACTTGTATTGTATGAACCTCATTTTTACCCAGTCACTTTTTATATTATTTTCGGTCGTCGACTGAGAACCTTACAAGTTCTTTAATGGTGCGCGGAGCTAGGTTCATTTTCTCTATCGCATGAAGTGATGCTCTCTCTCGTAAACCCAGCTAGTATACCCAGTATACATAACTTTTTAGTATTTCACAGCGAAGCTTCACTTTCAAATTACCGTAAAAATGACGCATAATAACCGTGATATCAGTATTTTCTTTTTAATTTGAAAGTCCAAATTGCAAAGAAAGTGTAAAGTAACTTACAAGATAATGTCGTCAAGTACAATGTTTTAAAAGATAAAGTTTATTGCATTTAAACAAATCTTTTGTTAAATGTGTTCAGAACTACATGAACAGGAGTTGTTTATGGTTTTAGTTTTTTTATCTATAGTGTCACCTTTTCTAATTCTGTGTATTCTATCAAAGTTCGTTCAATAAACGGCTTGCATTTTTAAACTAATAACTTTCATTAATGTAGCAAAAGAGTGCCTATAGCAAAAGAGTGCCTATAGCAAAAGAGTGCCTATAGCAAAAGAGTGCCTATAGCAACAGAGTGCCTATAGCAACAGAGTGCCTATAGCAAAAGAGTGCCTATAGCAAAAGAGTGCCTATAGCAAAAGAGTGCCTATAGCAAAAGAGTGCCTATAGCAAAGGAGTGCCTATAGCAAAAGAGTGCCTATAGCAAAAGAGTGCCTATAGCAAAAGAGTGCCTATAGCAACAGAGTGCCTATAGCAAAAGAGTGCCTATAGCAACAGAGTGCCTATAGCAAAAGAGTGCCTATAGCAACAGAGTGCCTATAGCAACAGAGTGCCTATAGCAAAAGAGTGCCTATAGCAAATTCAGCCCGACGTCCATATCCGCGGGCGTTTGCTACAAAATTTAACAATGTTCAAAAATGAGATTTGGATAATTTCTTTCTCTACAGTCGAATTGTGTAAAACTTTGCCATCTTATGCATCATTAGCGAAAGCATAATCTTTTTCATGCGAATTTCAAATCGCTTCGCTGA
The DNA here is from genome assembly GCA_963691665.1 of Clepsis dumicolana. NCBI lineage: Eukaryota > Metazoa > Arthropoda > Insecta > Lepidoptera > Tortricidae > Clepsis > Clepsis dumicolana. The sequence continues at coordinate 9,790,916 of OY829521.1, forward strand.
TCATTTTCACACCAGACGCCGCGAACGTAAAATGTTCACTGAAAATATTCCATTCAGAAATGTAACAAAAATGAAAAGGCCTTTAAAACTCCTTACTCGGTGTGAATTTTATGAGCACTAAAATCTCCTAAGGGTCCGTTAATTTTAACAAGGAGGCGCCTGAAGAATATGGTTACTTAGTTGCTGGGTTGTCAATAATGTTGCCTTATAAAATATTATACACTAGCTTTCTCCCGCGGCTTCGCTCCCGTGGCAGAACTCTCTATCCCGTGGGAATTTCGGCAAACCCCGCCTTATCCCGGGCGTAGTTTAAAAATGGAACCTCTATGCCAAATTTCAGCTTTCTAGGTCCAGGGGTTTGGGCTGTGCGTTGATAGATCAGTCAGTCAGTCACGTTTCTGTTTTATATGTTTAGATAATGAAGCCGTGATAGCCTAGTGGTTTGACCTATCGCCTCTCAAGCAGAGGGTTGTGGGTTCAAACCCCGGCTCGCACCTCTGAGTTTTTCGGAATTTATGTGCGAAATTACATTTGTAATTTATCATGAGCTTTTCGGTGAAGGAAAAACATCGTGAGGAAACCTGCACACTCCTGCGAAGCAATTCAATGGTGTGTGTGAAGTTCCCAATCCGCACTGGGCCCGCGTGGGAACTATGTAGCCCAAGCCCTCTCATTCTGAGAGGAGGCCTGTGCCCAGCAGTGGGACGTAAATAGGCTGATGATGATGATGATGATGATGAAAAAGTAAGAAAAATAAACCAATGAAAATAGCTTGAACTAGGAGCAGAATAAAATTAATACAAAATATTGCGAAATACATTTTAAAATCCGGATGAGCTTGAGTGTAAAACGATAGTGGATTAATGTTCGCTCTCATGTCCAAACAAAAGCTGCATTTTGTGTAACTTTTTGTATGTAAAAAGTATCTTTTAATTAGTACTATCATTGGGATAGCACATACGTTTTGACGCGGATAACGAGAATTTACCTATCTATACCTATAAAACAGTACCGTGACTGACTGACTGACTGACACACAACGCACAGCCTAAACCACTGGACCTGGAGACTTGAAATTTGGCACACATGTACCTTGAGTATCCTAGAGATGCACTAAGAAGGGTTTTTTCGAAATTCCCACGGGATAGGGAACTAGCCCATTTTGAAATATTTCGCGGGGGCAAAGCCGCGGGCATAAGCTAGTTAGGAATATGCCGATGAAGCTACGTTTTCCGGCATTAATGTTTTTTTTTCGTTACGTTCAATTGGTTACTTATTTTGTGTAAGAGTAGTTTAGCGTTTTGATTTTGTTATTTGATTAAAATCGAGCCAAACAGACTACAATATTAAGTGACTGCATTCGAGGTACCTATTAAATAAATGCGCAAAAGCATAATTCGACATTTTAATTATAAAATTTTGGTAAACTGCGTAATTTATTCAGTAAGTATTGAACAATGAAACAACCGCATGGTTCTTTCCCTTTATTGCGTACCTTTACCCGATATTTGAACCTTCGGTGCAAAGAAATTCAACAATATTAAATCTCTTTACCTCGGTGATGTTGAACGTTTTCACATAAGCACCCGATTTTATCTAAATCCAATCCCATGAAGGAATTTAAGACGTCAAGCAGACTGACAGGGGACAGGCCGACACAGATAAACAAACTTGCACATTCATTTTTAACCCCCGACGAAAAAAAGGGGTGTTATAAGTTTGACCTGTGTATCTGTGTATGTCTGTGGCATCATAGCTCCCAAACGCTAGTTTAATCGAGATGGTTCTTAGCTAAGTTTCATTTAAATCGGATTCCCCGTTTTTGAAATATTGAACTTTAAAATGACAATGTCGGGGGTTTTTCAGCTTTTCTAAGTTATTAACAGTTAACAGTAAAAGAAAAATAAACAAGCATTCTCAAGAACAGCAGCGTACCAAGCGTTTGTGAATAAGGGGGTTAAACTGTTAAACTTTAAATCAACTGTTCCAGAGACATACACGCCTTGAGGCATCTCTCCGGCAACTCCAAGTGTTTTACTTATCAGGCATCCATCAACAGAATACGCTGCCCCCGGTGCGGATTAACCGTCAAGGTTACGAGTTACGTAAATCGCTTAAGCATTTATTCCACATCCCGTAGGTTCGCTGAATTTATGCGAACAAAAACTCTGCTCCGGCGAACAGAGGAGCTGTCCTCAGGGAGTCGACGATGATATATTGACCACATTACGGCGGATGGGGCTCGCACCTACGTTACGTACGCTTTTGCTCACGCACGGGGTACGTCGAGATTTGGGTAAGTACTTTTACTTTTGTGTAGTTTGAGAGGTGCATTTGTCATGTTGAAAACGTTCGGAGAAAAGACGAAGCATTATTGGTTGTTTTAAAAGTTTGTGGGATGAAATACTTAACTGCTTATAAACATTTATATCGCCGGGTTAAAAGCAAAACCGATTATCTGTTATTAATTATAAATAGCAGACAGTCGGTTTTGCCTTTAACCCGGCGATATTTATATAGGTAGGTACCAAAGTACTTTTTTACAATAAAACGACACCTGTATGTACCTACTCGTAAAGCACGGGGATATAAATTATGTTAATGATGTGGCTTAAGTTTAAAATTCATTTACTAAACCTGTATAAATAAATTATTAATGATAAATTATATTATGGAATCAACAATGTGTTAACAACAATAACAAGCTCACATTAAATGTACTCGTATATAAAGCAAATGTATTGCATCGGTTGACATACGAAGCCATTCGTGAGAACTGAGAACACAGAAATAATTTAGTACCTACCTATATTATCGTTGGTGTTTCACCTTTGCAAATCTAGATAAACCTTCGGAGGCATCAGAGCTCGTTATCTTCCCCGATAGCATCTAATCTTGCCGCGGATTAAGCACCCTTCCTTAATTAAACTAGGTAATTCCTTATGCAAATAAATTAAGCAAATCTGTTTCATAATTACTAAAGGGAATAGTTTCCATGTACAGGTGTGGATTGGATGTGTAGATCTTTACGTTTGAGCAATCGTAGCTCGTGCCTCTCGCGAGGACTCGCTACATTCAAGATGAAAAAAAAAAAAAAACTACAGGTACCTGAAAACAAGATAGTCCGTTTCTCTGACTGATTGATTGATTGACTAGCAAGCAATTACAGCCTATACCTACCACTAGAGCTAGACTTAGACTTGAAAGGACACCACTCGGAGGAAAAAGATAAATCTGGAAAACGAGCAAAAATCATCATGTATGTATACGTATTGTGTTTTCCATAGAATAGTGCTAAGGCGTCAAACCAAACATAAAAAGTAATAATAAAAATAATATCGTGGAACAATTGACACCACAATCAATCTAATCCCAAATGAAGCAGAGCTTGCTGTGTGGTGTTATGGGTAAAAGACTACGTATTAAACATATCTATATGTAGAATAAAAATGCATACTTACTTACATATTCTCTTCTTAGTCGTGTCCATCATGACTGATTATCGTGGTTAGTGATGGTTGTTCGCGCAAGAACGCACTCTCCCCACCGATTCCGGTCCATCGCGTTCCTCACAACGTCGTAGAATTTCTGGGATGGGTCTTTGAGCTGGTCAGTCCATCGTGCAGGTGATCGGCCACGTGTTCTCTTGCCTTCAGTATTACCTACCACGATCAGCCGTTCCAAGCTCTCGTCTCCCCGCCTTATTACATGGCCAAAGTAGTTCAAAAAGCGTTGCTCACAGATGGTGGCCAGTCGTGTCTTTACTTTTAGCTCCGACAGTATTGATTAGTTAGTTCGCCTAGCAGTCCATGGGATACGCAGCATACCCCTCCAGCACCACATCTCGAAGGCATCAATGCGTTGTCTCTCTCTCTACTTTTGATGGTCCATGTCTCGGCTCCGTACGTAAATATTGGAAACACCAGGGCTCGCACTAAGCGTATTTTTGTGTTTCTAGAGACGCCACGGTTTTGCCATATTTTTTTGAGATCTTTGCCCATCCCAATGCGTCTTTTGATCTCCGGAGCACAGTTTCCATCGTTGCATATCTTAGACCCCAGATATACGAATTCGTCTACGGTGTCTATGCCCCGCATGGTATGCGTATCAGCCAGAAGGCCGTCGCGATCCACGACCATCAACTTTGTCTTGCTACGGTTGATCGCAAGACCAAGCCTTCCGCTCTCATCTTCCAGTCTACGGACGAGTTCTTGCATGTCCGACATTGAAGAGGCTAGTAATACTGTGTCGTCAGCGTACCTTAGGTTGCTAATTCTCTTCCCACCAACAGCAAACCCTTTGTTCCGATCTTCAAGAGTTTTACGGATTATGTATTCCCCATATATATTGAATAACATGGGTGACAAGATACATCCCTGCGGACTCCTTTTTTTGTCTGAAACATTCTAGAACAATCAGAACCGATTCTTACGTAGCTCTTGTTGGTAGTGTACAAGTTTTGAATTAGGCCTACAAGATGTTCCGGCGCTCCTATGTCTTTTAAAACGGACCATAGCTTGCTCCACTGAACGCAGTCAAATGCCTTCGTATAATCGATAAAGCAAAGGACCACTGGATTATTGAACTCTCGACTCTTTTCAATAATTTGTCAAATGTTAAGCAGCTGTTCTCTTGTACCTTTCCCCTTCACGAATCTCGCTTGCTCTTCAGGAACTTCTGTCTAAAAAGTACTTAAGACGTTGGTTGATTATGTGAAGGAGAATTTTGCTTGCATGAGATATTAATGCTATGGTCCTATGGTTCCCGCACTCTTTTGTCGAACCCTTTTTGTGGAGTGGTATAAATAGAGACTCCGTCCAATCATCGGGCCAAACACCCGACTGCCAAATGAGATTGCATATTCTGGTCATCATTGTCAAACCCGCCTCCCCCATTCTTTTGAGAAGTTCACCCGTTAACCCGTCCTTCCCTGGGGATTTCCCGTTCTTTAACGAGGTGACTGCTTGCTGAACTTCCGCCGGGAGTACATTAGGCTCATCCGGTGACCAAACACCGACTGAGATGGAATTATCCGCACAGTCATAGAGTGACGCGCAGTACTTTTTCCAGCGTTCCAGTACCTGATCCAGCTCCGTGAGAAGTTGGCCGTCATCGTCATTTACGGCATATGATTGTATAGACCTGGATCTGGTCAGTATTTTTAGCTGCTGATACAGGTCTTTCGTCTCGTTCCGTAAAGAGTGCAGCTCCAGGTTCTCACAAATACGGTTGATATAAGCGTTGAAGTCTTGCCTGCACTTCCGCTGGACTTCGAAGCTCAGCTGCGAGTACCTGTTAAGCTGTTCGGGATTTGATAGTCCACCCAGCTTTAATTCACGACGTTCCCTAATGACTTTGGCTGTATCTGATATAGGCTTTCCCGGTAGGTCTAGGAAGAGTGTACTTTTTAGCGGTCTGTACCATTGTGTCCCTCATTGCATTCCATAGGACATTGCTATCCAAGATGTCAGCAGATGGTATCTTCCTTATTTGCTGTTCAATTTCTCTTCCATAGGCCACTGTGTCCACTCTTCGAATATTTGGCGCTGACTTTAACTTCTCTATTCTCTTCAGTCAGAAACGCATCGTTGCAACCAGCAGCTGATGGTCGCTGCCACAATCAGCACCAGGATAGGCAACCACATTCGTAACTGAAGACCTCCATCTTGAACGCATTAGGATGTAGTCTATCTGGTTCCTATACCGGCCTCCAGGAGAGACCCAAGTGTACAATCGCCTTATATGATGCTTGAAGCAGGTATTCATTACTGTGAAATCCTCCTCTGTGCAGAATTGAATGAGTGTTTCGCCTCTTTCATTTCTTTCTCCGACTCCGTATCCCCCCAACTGCCGCCGAAGATCAACTGCATCGTCGCAATTGCCGATCTTGGCATTGAAGTCACCAATCACCATAGTTATCTCTCGGTTCGGGGTTTCGTCGATGGTTTGTGACAATGCGCTGTAAAAGCTCTCAATTTCTTCTTCCGTGGATTGACACGTAGGAGCATATACTTGGACAACATTAAGTTTGCACGGCGTTGTATTCAACTTAATTGCGATTATACGCTCGTTGACCGCTTTTTATCCCGATACATATTTCTCAAGTTGTGGTGGTACTATGAAGGCTACACCCCTACTGCTGTCATTTTCGGGCCCGGAGAAGTATATTTTATTTCCTGAGTCGGAAAAGAAATGTCCAGAATTTCGCCAGTGCGTTTCGCTTATGCCCAGTATGTCGACATTCACACGTTGCCTTTCGTCCTCGACGATTTTGAGTTTGCACGGGTTGGTAACAAGACCCTGCACATTCCACGTACCAATGCGGTGAGGACGCCAGATAGATTTGGTAGTTTTTAGGCCACCAGTAGCAGAGTTTCCATGTGCAGCCTGATGAGTCACGTGCACGTGGCCGGTAGCACATTTCACACCACCTTGCCCGGGAAGATGGCGCCGGGCGTTAGCCGGATCACATGACAAAGTACTCGCTGTAGGCCGACTTTCCATCATAACGTTCATGGAACTTACATATTAAACAAGCAAAAACCGAGAACAAACATTCATAATATTCATCATACAAATATCGGATCGAACCCGTGATCTTGGGCTAGTCAGGTTCACTATCCGCTTGTTCGTCATTGGCACGAGCACCTGAGCCTCTAGTGTAATCGATGGACAAAAATACGCCTCGAACGCGTTTGCGTTAAAGTGTCAAATAGTATGAGAATAAAATTCTTTGTTGTCGATAGATGCCACTAGTAGCGCTGCTAATGTGCCCATAGTAATTCAGACGTAAACGCGAACGCCCAAAAAAAAAAAGCCGTGATAGCCTAGTGGTTTGACCTATCGCCTCTGAAGCAGAGGGTCGAGGGTTCAAACCCCGGCTCGCACCTCTGAGTTTTTCGGAATTTATGTGCGAAATTACATTTGTAATTTACCATGAGTATTTTTGGTGAAGGAAATCATCGTGAGGAAACCTGCACACTCCTGCGAAGCAATTCAATGGTGTGTGTGAAGTTCCCAATCCGCACTGGGCCCGCGTGGGAACTATAGCCCAAGCTCTCTCATTCTGAGAGGAGGCCTGTGCCCAGCAGTGGGACATAATAAATAGGCTGATGATGAAACGCGAACGCGATCGAGACGTTTTTTTGGCCGTCGATTACACTAGACGCTCTGATGTATTTTTATACCTTATTCACATAACAACGAAATTTTACGATTGTAGAAACTAACTTGAAACTCAAAACAATGTGTCGTCACCTCACCACTTTGAATTCAATTAACATTCGCGATCGCGACTCACTACCGACGAACGTGACGAAAAACCTCATACAATGCCACTTTCTGTAAATCCACGTCTTTTTGTGCCACTACGCAGCTTTAGGAAGCTGGAAGTGAAAAGAAGTAGAGATTTCAGTTTCACTATGATTGAGTCCCACGATAGTTTCATATTAAAAGATTTTAGTTTAAGACTTTTATCATCAAATGCCTTGAGATTCAATCATAGGTTAAACGGATCACTTACGTATGTAAGTCAAGTTGTGCCTAAATATAATTTCAAGTTAAATCGTGTCTTATTTCCTTCGTGCGCTCCAAAGGAAGAACTACGGCGGGTTAATCCGAAACATAACGTAAGTAAGTAAGTAAGTAAGTAAGTAAGTAAGTAAACACTTTATTGTACAAAAAACAGGATAAAACACAAGTTACAACAATAACATTTGAGTACAAAGGCGGACTTATCCCTTCACGTCCCCTTAACGTCATGCTAAACTCGACTTATTTACTTGAGTGATCCGTTTATTTCATTATTTTGTTTGTGATTCTCAGTAAGTATCATTTTGGAAAGGTCTCCTTCCTTTGATGGTTTAATTAATTGTAAGAGTGTGATATTATCATCATCATCATGTCAGCCGAAAGACGTCCGTTGCTGGGCTTCCTTCCCCAAGGCTCTCCACTCAGACCGGTCTTGTACTTTCCGCAACCAACTCGGCCGCGCGGGATCGCGGTGTGATATTATAAAAGTATAAATTGATCATTCAATTACATCCGTTTTCTTATCTTTATAGCAATAATCAACGGACAACATGAGAAACGGCTGACAGTAAGTCAATAATCCTTCCTTACATTTTTTTTTGGTAAGTACAAGAAACTTTTGCACAACAAAATGTAAGTTGTGAAAACAAACAAGTGCATAGAAAACAGTACAGTTATTTTGTGTACTTAATATAATTGTAGTATAATGCGGGGTAATGCTGCTGGTATTGTGGGGACATTTGAGCCAGGTACGATGCGGGGTGGGGGGTTTTAGGTTAGGGTTTTTCACGAAGTTTTTAGGTTGAGCGTGCTGAAGAGGCCTGTTGCTGATGTCGAAAGACGTACACTGCTGAACATAGGCCTCCCCCAAGGCTCTCCACTTTGACTTAGCAAAGATCGCGGGACCGCGGTGGACGTGGCACAAAACCGGTTGCTGATGTATTTCAATGTAAATTCTCTTTCCTTGACATTGTACCTACAATTAATGACGTGATTTTATATTAATAAATGGCTATGGTATTTCATACAGAAATTATAATCTTCATTACTCACCTTACTTATAAAATCTTCGTAACTTCGCTTCCAGCCGCCATAGCTCCGACACTCCGAACAATTTGCCCCATCACTCGGAATAACGCGGGTGGACAGGCTTTCAGGGACTTGTTTGCCGGCGCGGCGTTACTCGCTTTAATCATCGGGGTAATGACCCGTGCTCCAGACTTAATTGACGACAATTAAAAACACTGCCTTTTTTGACGGCATAAAGTAGGGTTAGGTGTGAACCTTTGAAGTTTCAAGGCCTACCTTTTTGAGCAAGAGGTCAGATGTAAGTATGTTATTACCACCGACCTTGGATGCCTGTGCTTTAAGGCCGACTGCCTGGGCCGTGTTTTATAAAGCTACAAGTTACAATTTACAAGCGGAAGTCTCATTCTATCACCTTTTGTTCGAAAGAGGCTTCCGCTTGTAAATTGTAACTTGTAGCTTTATAAAACACGGCCCTGGGTTAGACATTAATTCGGTGTTAAAGCTGAAGCGGCGACTCGAAGAGATGAGGGGAGTCCAGCAGGTCTGTCGTCGATGCCGAGCGCGAAAGGGGCCTCGTAGGGACAGGACGACCAGCCTGTGCAGGAGTCTTCGCCGAAGTTCTTGTATAGTATTGTAACATTATATCAGACAATACAAATACTTGAAGTTACTAAAAACAATTACTTGCCCACCCGCGACCACACGTGAAAAATAGTTATGTCTGGTGAGGCAAATGTATGTTTCCACGCAACACCCCCGCCGCCACTGGTACACGAATCAACATATGCCACACAGACCCAATTATCACCACCACCACTAAACTGAATGCTGAAGCGTTTCGGCACTTTCTACGAGGCCACTGTGTAAGCATCAAAACAACCGTTCCGTTACCGAGGTTGCTGGTTCAAGTCCAGCTGCTTAACGAATTTTTCTTTGCATTGTCATTGTATGTTGAATTTCATTCTATGAATGTTTCATAAAAATAAAACAAAAATAATCAATAAATCGATTATTTTAACCGTTCAACATGCTATCAGTTACAATAACAGGTCGAATTGTTTTTAATTCATACTTTAGAGTTTTACTAGTTGCAACTATTTTGGGTGGAGAATCAGCCTCGTGATTCAACTTGGCAATGTTGCCAACTTTCTGGACATATCCCTGTGAAAGATTTATTATTTTAGGTTACGCCAGCTTTAGAATGATGCTATGGTTTCTACATATACCTATGCTTGTAATTTTAAGTTGTTTTATTTATTGACTTTTTTTCAACATTACCGAATAAATGAGGCAGAATGTCCAACGAGTAATCAAGCCATTTTCTCACCGAAGTAGGCCGACATCACTTACTTTCTCTGATACAATTCAGATGATACTGAAACTGATTTACCTACTTAGTTCACTCACAATATTTTCTTTCTATCTGAATTTTAATATAAAAACTTATTGTACCTAAAATTTCATGAAATAAATAAATATGATTATGATTATGATTATGTATTGTAGTAAACCTTCGTTTAGAAGGCTGTTGAAGTATTTGATACAACTGCAAGCCTAAATGTACTAAGTAAATAAGCACAAATAATAAACAACAATTAAGTGTTCTGTTAAATAAATTTCCAGAGAAATTGTTTAACCCGTTGCCTTTATTATGGTTTAATTATGATTGGATCCACAATAATCTAATTTCGAAATCGCTGTTTCATTATTTAATGTTAACAGGTGACTGTAATTTCAATTAATTTCATAGAACAATAGGTACTCGTAATTCGTCACGCGAAATGCAAATTGAGACACGTTGTAATTATTCCTAATTGTCCTATCTAACTGTCTAGGGGATCGGATTCCGAATCACATAAATTATCTTTAAGTTAACCACGTACCTATTTAGGGGCAAAAATTTATGCAACTTTCATTGGATGCAATTAATTATCAATCAGTATACTTAGCTTACTTTTAACATGAAACTACCTTGAGATTCAATCGTAGTGAAATAAAACGGATCACTCCCGTATGTCAGTCGAGTATAGAACGTTTATTCATCAACAAAATAAAATAAAAAACACCAAGAACCTTCAATCTTGCTAGAGAAAGTAAGAGTTAATAGCACTGCAGTCCGAATCTCGCTCCAGCGTGAATTAAGATTAGCATTATTATTCCAAGGCAAAAACGTGCAATTCTTGGGATCACGTTCACGTAATAAAATCGCAGTACAAGCTTTATTTCCTCTCCGTGTCTCGACTTTGCTATTTTCTTACAAAGTTCGGCGAGGATGCAGGCGATGTAAGGTAACACCTTTTGATTAGAGAATAATTTTCTTTCAGTCTAAAAGGTCTTAAGCTTCCTCATGCTTCATGTCTTTGACATGAGGGGTAAAAAATATTCCGACGAACTGAGAACCTCCTCCTTTTTTTGAAGTCGGTTAAATAGTGTGTGTCCAACCCGTAGTGGTAAGTAGTCTTAGAGCAAGAAAGGAATGGAGATGTTAACGCGCGATTTCCCCTCTGCCAAAACTCTAACATAACATAAGTCTGACAAAAATGGTCAGGGTCTGTTGATTGTGTGCGTGTTTTTGGCATTTATGTGACAGTTTTGTTTTAGTGTGAGTTTGTAGGAACGTAACAAATTTTGACAGGAGCGCAGACGTGTGCTGTACGTATGTTCCTCGTCCGCCTCAAAAAGTGGCAGAAGATTTGTAGTGCATAGATAAGCCAAAGGCGCCTCACGTCTGTCTGCTTTATGCAGGTAGTGGAAGTACATACTGTATAGAATTGTTATGGAACAATTTCTCATGTTTCTTTAGGCAAACTTCGGACACATTTTATTATTTGATTGTAATTGTTTATTGTTATTATTTTATTTATATTTGGACATTTAGCGATATTAGATCTGTTTCTTCAATTTATTTTCCCGAATTAAATGTTATTAATTTTATTTTTTAAACTCTAGACGAATTCAATAATTATGAATTCTCGTAACTTGACGTTGTACAACTTATGATGTAATTTTTATTTAATGAATAAATAATCTAATCTAATCTACGGAACCGTAAAACAAATTCACACCGAATATGTCCAGACAAAATTAGGGATAAAAATAAAAGTGTTGCCCAAAAGTCAAATCAAAGTCTTATCAACTCGACGCTTTCTGCAGACAGGACAACGCGTAAAAACGTCGCCGGGCATATAATGAGCTAACTAACTTTACCCATTGTCTGGGATACTTTTTGCAACAACAAGTAACCGAGGTTGCTCACGATACATACATACAAACGGAGCTGCGGACTTGTTGACCGGTGGCAGTCAGCTCCGTTTGTATGTATGTATCGTGAGCAATACAAAGAGGGTTTTATTAAAAACGGCAGGTAAATATTGGCAAGGGAAGCGCTATTATTGTCACTCTGCTAATATTGGAGGCCCTTCTAATCTATTTTGAAGAAAATGAGGTTTTAGTTTAGTAAAAAGTTACGTACATACCTAACTAACCACGGCTTTAATTACGAGGAGAGAACGCCATTTTCTATAAAAGTTTTTAGATTAAATGGAAGCAATTGAAGTGTGCGAACGTTCTAAGCTATAGTACTTAAACTAGCTTTCGCTCGCTGCTTCGCTCTCGTGGCAGAACTTAAATTTTCTAAGTATTTGTATTTCGCAACATCCCTTCCTATTAAATGTCTAAGTCTCTAAGTTTTATGATTGTAACTTTAAAACTAACGTTTTTCTCGTACAAACTTCCACTCCAATTTTTGCCCCTTAAAGGGTTCAATTTCGGAAAATCCCGCCTTGTTCCTAATGTAAATTATAAAAGGAACCTGTATGCCAAATTTAAACTTTCTACGACCAAGGGTTTGGGCTGGGCGTTGATCAGTCAGCCATCAGTCAGTCAGTCAGTCCGTCAGGACTTTTCTTTTTGTAAAAATAGATAGATTTTTAAGCGTTTAAGATTACAAAGGCAAACTTTAAATTGCAATATCGCGGATTCTCGAGCGCTTAGTTTGCAAACCTAACTTCAAGATTCCAAAGCAACCGCAGTGGCGATGAAAACTCTATTTATCTTCATAAGTTCTTGCAAACTCCAGTCTAGGCGCGCCGTCGCTTACATTTCTTTCACATCAGGACCTGCGTCACTAGCAACTTTTCATCGGAATTGCAAGATTTACTCATAAGTTATATCAAAACTGGCAGGTCTCCTAACACTCGCCACAAATTCGCCTCGGGAGCAATATTTCATCGTGAGACTAGGTTCCTACTTAGCAAGGACGTTCACTCTGTTATCTGGCTTCGGTGATATATGTTATGTTCTTTTATTGTTATCAGTTGCGTAATAGTTGGAGAGAAAATCGGAGGCGACAAAAAATATGGTTATGTTGCTCGTTCATTTTATTCGCGGGAGTTTTTGCTGTGACGGAGAGATGGTTTTCTGGTGAATACGTTTTTGCGGATTTTGCGGTAAATTTAGAGGCAGTATTAAGATTGAAGGAATATTTTTGAATTTGCTTCCTGAAGTTCATGTGAAAGTGGAGATTGGTATTAGGTATATTTTACTGGCATGGGTTACTAGTTATTCTGAACGTTTTTAAGGAGTTGGTTGTACCATTTAGGGCGTCTCACGCCTACGACTATTTGTTACACTTTGCTACGACTTATTAGAGAAACTTCTACACACATTCGAGATTTTCGTCTAATATGAAAGATGAATCGTCTCATTACCATTGTGACGCAGGTACAATTTTATAAATAAAGCAGATGGTGTTTAAACAAACGACGCTAACGTGTTTTCACGCTCATTTCACCAAGTTTCCTGAGCAAATGGTTTAACTTTTCGTTTACTATAACGCTGCTGCTTACAAGTCTAAAGGTACCAGTCCACAGCTTAATTTGGGAACACAGGCATGTGCAGACACTTTGAAGAGCAAATGTCATTAACTGAGTTGGAATGAACCAACTCCGGAGAGACATCATTAATTGTTGCAATATTGTGTATTTTACAGCAAAGTCTAGCATCTCGATTAAAGTTAATGAAGTTAGGAAAGTTCGTAATGCGTTTTTCTAAGATTACACGTTTTAAGTAAAATGGAAGACAAATAGTTTAAACCCAAGTTCGGCTTTTCATTTGTTATCCTTACAATCGTATGTGAGTTCGATAATCTAAGAATTATATTTATCAGCAAATATCAATTATTTTTTTTTGTTGCATAGTTTACCTAATATTATTTATGTACAACAACCAAACTATAAGTGCAAAAAACTGCAAAATATAAGTTTGGAATAAGTGGGTCTACATAACATTGTGTTTTGAAAAGTAAAAAACCCTTTAAGGGTGCGAAATTGAAAAAACTAGTTTAAAAACATCTTTAAAATTCATGTTGCCCTTGATGCAGGCTGCATTGTTTTACGCGAAACCTTTTTACATTGTGAAAAGCATACTCGGGAATTCACGTAAACGTCTGTTTCTTTATAGAATAGCGAACAATGATTAAACGTGCACGTATTTTTTTGGAGAAACGTCTGCAGTTTAAATAAAAAAGAATTATTCTACCTGTACTTCTTATAGCTCGATAAAGATAGCATAATGTTTATTTTTAACCGACTTCAAAAAAAGGAGGAGGTTCTACGTTCCACTGTATGTACTTTTTTTTATATATGTTCATCGATTACTCCGTCAATTGTAGACCGATTTTTAAATTTTTAAGAAATATGAAGTCGGTGCGGTGCGAGCGGAATATTCTTTGAATGAAGCACCGACTTCATATTTCTGCTGCTTAGTGCTAGGCCATAAAACTTTAGGCTTTAGTTTCTGTTGTCCGAAATAAACGCATTTTATTTTATTTTATTTATTTATCATTATGTTTTACTTATCGTTCCATCACAGTTCTCAGGTGAATGACCTTAGCTAAAGCTATAAGATTTTTCATACGGTAATTTAATTACAGGCTGATCTCATCATTTTTAAAAACATGTAATTTCCGAAAGATTTCTCGAACACACCAATGCTGCGACAGCACATGGTGGAATGGAGTATAAATAAAAAAGTATCCGCCATCCATACTGCAATAAATTTGTTTAATTTTCTAGGTAGGTAAGTACGTTTTAAGTTTTCGGGTGAAGAGGCTTTTCGGACTATTTTGTGGTCGCGACACAAAATTTGGCAAAGTCTACACTTACAAAATGACCAGTACTTATATTATCCTTCATACATATAAATATTAGGGTCACATTTTTTCCGCCTGGTTATATTATGTTTCCTAAACACCACTACCCGGTTCAGTATAAATTTCATGCTAACTACTTGGCCCGCAAGTGGCGGGCTCGGTGAATAATCAGCACGGACGGCGGACTAATTATTATCATCATTAAAGGGGATGAGTACTTTCATCCCAGCTTTGTTCGCTAATTTAAATTTTAGCGTTGTTAATGGCTTTGTTGTGCTCCGGGAAGAGGATACCTGTCCTTATTTCAATAACCACCCATTTGAATGATAACAATGTGTAAAATTTCTTTAGAATTGCTACCCAATTATGATGTAATGTTCTTTGCATCAGACCGGGAGTTGTGCAAATCCAGAGGCCTTTGCCCTGCGGCGGGACAATTCAGCAGGCTATTAAAAAAAAGATGTTCTTTAATATGGAACGGTGGCGCGATGTGGACGTGAGGATGTGAGACGGTGATGGAGACACGGTATTTTCTTTAGCACTAAGATATAATCAAGCTTTCACAAAGACGTCAGCGACCAAACTGAATGACAATAAAACAGAATCTAACAATAATATTAATATAATAATATCATACCAAAAATATAAGTATAGAAAAAGGTTATTAAGTAAAATGTAAGAAAAAGGTTAAGTTTGCATCCGCAGCCAGTCGCTATTAACTAAATTCTTGTCGTGATGATGATAAAATACAAAGATGAGAAAATGAACCAGCAGAAACAATTCATAGCAAGTGATTGGCAAGGCAAATCTAGATGGACAACCCTGTAAAGTTTAAAAAAAAATCAATTTCCCACTCCAAGATTTCATTCCGCAGAGAGAGGAAACAGACTTAACAATTCTAATTAAAAATAGTGAAATAAACTAAGTACTCACATTAAAAAAAAAATACTGAACGAGGTTGTTCACAAAAACTTGCTCATTATACTTAATGAATTAATTCCCTTTCTTTTTCTAACACCATGTTTGAACTTATAAGTGTCATGATAAAATGCGTATAACAATTTGACTTGCAACTTTGCCTTATCATACGAAAACACGCAACGCCAGGCTCATTCATAACACAAGCCATCCCCCATGTATCAATAGGCTGAAATTGATGACGACTGCTCCAAAAATATTGGCACGGCGGCCAATAGGTCAGGAATGAGCGTGCCATATCTCTGCCAGGCATCTTGGCCCTCGTCTCAAGAGGTGTGGCTGCCAAAAGCTACCGAATCGAGATTCTACTCAACCCTATGGGATCCAGTCCAGGCTACTGGGGGATATATTGCTAAAGTGAGTATTGGTTTGCGGAAAGGGATTTGTGATCGCTATTTTCGGCAGTGTAAGGTACCTATGGTAAATTAAATTAGATTAGATTATTTATTCATCCAATAAAAATTACATCATAAATTGTACAATGTCAAGTTAAGAGAATTCATATTGAAATCGTCTAAGGTAGGCGTAGTCTAGGTAAGCGTAGGCATGTTTTTTGTGCGTAGTGTCGCTTATTATTGTAAATTTCTTAGGAAACAGGCTCGTTTTCGTTGCTTCTTACTTTATATCGCTCGTTGATTGGCTTAATATCGTTTCTTACAAATTAAGATAAAATAAATTGCTGTTCGCTCCGTGCTATGCAATCATCAGTTATTAGTCAGCAATCTTTTATTTCACTATCTAGGACAAATGCCATAAGGCGCTGCTATATCCACGCTCCTTTTAGTTTCTAAGTAATTTCAATAAAGGTTTTCGACCCGTGATTAAAGATTAAGTGTAAGATTTACAAGGACCCCAAAGATGAAACATGATTGGAAATAAAATCCTCTACTTTTAGTTCCTGAAGTTTAGTGAGAAGGAATGTACTGCGATTGAGCGAATAGAAAACTAATTATTGGTTCTTCTTTTTGGATAGACAAAAATCAAATCAAGCTTTAGTTTTCTTACTCAGATCAATATTTTAAACGGTTTTTTCGCTAATTAGCACAAACTATTGATTCAAGACCACTCTGAGTGGAAAACCTTGGGGAGGCTTATGTCCAGCAGTGGATGTTTTTCGGCTGACGTGATGATGATTGACTCACATGCATTACCGGATAGCGTAGTCCCGCTTGAGTGAATATTCTCCGCCTGCAAAAGTATTGCCTTAAGTCATATTTCATCTGTAATTACTGTCCAATACGAAAGCTCTGCGCAGCGTTAGAATATAGCGGATCCAGTTATCGGTCACCTATGCAAGATTTATTAGACAGCGCGCCGTACATGCATTCACTCTACACGTAAAATTATGCAACCTGCTCTCACTGACTTATTCTGTGTTTTGGCAATGTGTTGTTTTTAATTGGGAAACGTTATAGAATTCGTTAAGCAAGATTGTCCTTAAAGTAAGAAGAAGTCCTTGATAAACCTGAATCGCATACCGTGTGCTATGACATTTGATGATGTTCTACAATGAATTGCGACTGCTCGTCCGGGGAAGTAGCACCCTCTCGCAGAAAATCGGTGTGAAGCAACAGCACTCCTGTTGCGGCTCGTTCGCTCATGGAGAGTGCCGGAGGCCTGATCCCCCCCCCCCTTTCCTCTATCCCTTTTCCTCCTTAAATGCCGGCAACGGAAACGGAGTAATGACTCTCTTGGGGTTGCTGGTTATCAAGGGTGGCGGTGATCGCTTACCATCAGGTGACCGTCTTGCTCGTTTGCCTCCCTCTTTCAATTAAAAAAAGTCTATTGTTTTAATAGTAACATACATTACAGCCCATGAGCACTTAGAATATCATCTCTTTTTTTTAGCCGACGTATTTCTAAAACACGAATCCTATTCTAAATGCTCGTACTATATGTGGAACAACAGACGTGCAGTTCAACAGCATTTCAGCTATCAAATAGAATAAGGCGGTTGATTGCAGTAACACGAGAATCTATGACACGGCCCTCGTATGGTGATGGATAACAACTCCATTTTACTGCATTGCGCCCTGAGCACAGATTAGTCTCGTCCACTATAGACTATACGTAGAGTGGACGAGACTAATCTGTGATACATATAGGTGTACGCTAGAATCTCTACTACTCGTTGTTTTCTCGCTTGTTGCTCATTGTATCCCTTTCCTACTGGGTGAGTGAGAAAAGGACGTACTGAGAGATCAGCTTAAAAACTAGATGCGCGCTCGATGAGGGGATCCTTGATGCCTCTAATAATGTACTTATAACTTGATGTATGGGTGATATGGACGCAGATGAATGCTTCATTATATCCTGTATGATATGCGATGTTTATATTTCACATAGGCCGCCTTTAGAAACCCATATCTACTCGTATGATAAAATTCACTTTTTATAAGAATTTTGAAGCAAGCATCAGTAGCGTCAGACTTTCCGCGACAGTGCGGCAGATGACTGAACGTCTAGCTAGTGTAATATTTGACACAATAAAACGTCTCGATTGTGTTCGCCTTAACGTCCCAATTTTATTACTACGCTATGGGCTTATTGGCAGCGCTTCTAGCGGCACGTATTGACAACAAACTATTCTCAATATGTAGTATTTGACATGTTATAACGCTTGTTTAACGTAAAATGGTTTGTTGCGTCTTATAAGAAGTTTACACTAAGGGCTCTGTGCCCTTAGTGTAATCAAAAAGCACAAAATACGTCTCGATCGCGTTTGCGTTAAAGTGTCAAATTGTATGAGAATTGTTAAACGCGATCGAGACGTATTTCTTGGCCTGGTCGGCGATTACACTAGGCGCTCTGAGTCTCTAGTGTAACAACGACCAAAAAAACCGTCTCGATCACGTTCACGGGCACGGGTAAAAGCCCGCTGTAGGTGTACACGCCAAGTGCCGGAAGCCCGCAGCGCCGGGCCTCGACGTTGTCGTATTTCGCGCGTAAATAAAACCTAAGAATTCGTATTTAGAACGCACACTTCTGTAATTCAATCAATCGTGCGTTTTGGAACGCAACCTATATTTATCAGAAGGTAGTTACTGGTTCGCAACTTACCGTTCTTTTTTTAAATATTGAAAGGAAATAAACGTTGTTGTTTTATTAAAATGTAAAAAATAATCTTCATTCCATGTAGTCACGAGCACGAGACTTTCCAAGCTGATGCTCGCAATCGCAACCCCCCTGGGGGTCGCGACCCACACTTTGAAAAACACTGCACTACTTACACGATGGGCCATTGATGTGATTGCCCATTAGAGGAGCTATTACGAATTTCATCTCTGCACTTCAGTTATCCTAGGCCTGGAATAGCAGCTCGAAACCAAAAGGCTAAATATACTTTGTACGAGCATTTGCAGCACGGCTTTTCCATTAGTCCAATGTAGGTATTTGCGTAAGTCCTGAATGCAATGTCGATTCACGCTTGCCGTTTCGTAGCGTTATTGCCTGCTATCTATTGACGTTATACACATGTACATACAATGTACATTATTCGAACATTGACTACTCATTATCATAAATGCGGAGGTGTTTATTGGTTTGTTCCTTCACGCGGGAATACGGACGTCAAATAAAAGAGGTGGGTTAGTTTGAGGTTGCACAAATCTTGGAAGTGCAGTTTGAGAGAAATAATGGCCTTAGTTTGGATTTAAAATGGCAACGGTAGGCAAGTAGGCATCAAGTAGGAGTAATTTTTTTGTAGGAACCATTCCAACAACAAGTGGTCTCAAATGGTTACTTTCCACTGATGTAAGTATTTGAGTAGGTATGTATTTGAGATTGAAACATACTTGTTGGTGTTGCCAACATACTAAATCTGTTATTCTGATAGTGATCATGTTTTATGTGGAAACAAAAGTTAGGCAGTGGGGATTTCTTTTGTGACTCACGCAGACTCCGCCGTCTGGCACACGTATAATCGTGGATTGACAAAGTACGTCTTAGTTAATTTGTTGCATTAACACACTAACATACAGTATATTTGTTTGCGACACTTCTATATGAATAAAAGGCACTGTATGATTTTATAACTATATTAATCGAAATACACGAATTAGCAACGTACAACGGTTGACAGAAGAGAGAGTGTTGCAAGGCAACAAAACTGATTATGTTTTATACATAAATTGGGGCGGCCAAAGAAACCGCCGGTAGCGATAGTAAATCGGTTACCTTAAAGTTAAAGTATTGAACCCTAAATTTACTTAATTAGTTAACAAAGATACTTAGGACTAAATATAATTCTAAAAAGAGGCAACTTTCATTTAAAGCTCTACATTGTTAGGAAATGATTCTATTTAACAGTTAACGGAGAGAGGAACTT
The DNA here is from genome assembly GCA_963691665.1 of Clepsis dumicolana. Taxonomy (NCBI): domain Eukaryota; kingdom Metazoa; phylum Arthropoda; class Insecta; order Lepidoptera; family Tortricidae; genus Clepsis; species Clepsis dumicolana. Next base: position 9,810,931 of record OY829521.1, read on the forward strand.
ATTAAATTATCACATTATCAGTCTTCAGTAGGTAAAACGACAATTTTTGAGATAGCACGAGAATGAAGTTTTTTGTCCGAATACCATAATTCCAAATACCCTATATAGTGTAGTCTGTAATGTATAGGTACTTAAATATGATGAATAATGTCAGGATTGCAAACACAATATAGCGATCAGATATTAAGCTAAATCGACGGCGTACGAACAAAATCTGTACATGTGTGTGTAATTTAATTGATTGCTGTGAATACTGCTAACTTTACAAGCGTGTATATGCCCACGTTTCTAAATTTCTGTTCTATATAAAACGTCTTAAGAAAAATATTTTTTAAACAGTGGAAGGAGAAATTTAAATTCAATTTGCATTAATTGTCTTCGCTTCGTTAGTTTCAGGCGCTCAGTAAATGTCATATTGTGTCGCGTGAACCGTATTTTCGTGACATAAAAGCAAATATGATATTTCTCTGGCAAGCTACGTGTTTGCATAAATCGGCTTTATCGTAAAATAGGTTTATGGCTGCGACGAAATGGCAACGAACTATTATCGTATCGCTTTCTTTGTGAATAGTTTGTTTCGTCAAAATACCCTAAGATGAATCTTCACGACAAAGTAAGGCGAATTTATTTAGCAAAAAAAGTTTGGATCAACCCTTTACACTGGTGTTTCGATAGTAGAATGATAATGAAATTTTTAGGAGATTTGACATCCAGTCTCCTATTTCATAAACATAATGTGACAGATGATAACGACAATTCTGAATAATTTGAAGACTTGTAAAGATCCTTGGATACGAAATTTAGATTTGATTGTCACTGTCACCAGTCACCTGTCACGTTTACGAATGACTAAGTACACGGTCAAATATGTTTCTCATGATTATCTTAAGCCGAGTTTAGACCTGCAAGAACAATCATACAAGTGGCAATACAATGCGAGGCCATAAAGCGAACGAGTTTGGAGTGGGCGATTGAACGCCGCGATGTATTGTTCTTGCAGGTCTAAACTCGGCTTTACAGTTTGTGAGCATATAGAATAGTATTCGGAATTTAGACAAAGAAAGAGGTGTCAACACGAATGCACCGGAACCTGAATCCTATTTCTAAAGGCTCCCTGTAACTTTCATTTTATTTCCTTGACTAAGATCGTCATCTGTACGGAAAAACAGCAACGTTCAAATCTTTGGATCGTCAGTTTGTATCTTATTTTTATCAATCTAGAGCAAACCTCTCTCGTAATATACAAAAGCGTTCAGACCGTGAGCTGCGGTGGTTCTTTACGACGTCATCAAGGAAATTCATCCTTCTGCAAGCCTTCTTGTGTCGTATTTTGAATATTTTCTTAGAAGATGCTTCACATGGCTTACATAGTAGAGCGTTTTTTTAAGCGGGCACTTCACTTGGCAATGTTCGTCAAATGTTTGTCATGCCATCCCTGTCCTTCAGGTGAAAAACGAAAGAGAGACGACACGAAACATATTTGACATATTTGACAAATACGGCCAGGTGAAGTACCAACATTACAGGCGTTTTTATATTACGCACACTCTGAAAGTACATACTTTTCCACTATTGACGTAATTCAAGTAGTTACAGAGGTTCTAAGTAGTTGGAGGTTTTATCGATTGCGTATAAAAATATTGACTTCAAATTAAAATACGGGTCATGTTTCGTTCTCTTACTTACTTAACTAGGTCCATGTAGCTATCGAAGAGTCACTTTTTGCATAAACTATTAGAAATGTTGCTGCCTAATTGTTGTAAAACTGTGTCCAAATTTACATCAATCAATGAATTATTCGCGAAAGCTAATTTTAAAGTACTTACTTCATTCGTACAAAGGGTTAAGTACAATGACGGTAGGTAAAATGTTACGCAATAATGTTCAAAATTAGCGTCTGTTGAACTTCAAATTTCTCATTATCTCGCGTGTCAATTGCCTTCAATCTTCGCGATATTACTACTTAACGTCAAAGCGACGTGAGAGCAGAGTTTGAAGATATTTGACATGTAAGGATTTATTTGTAAAGGTTTATAAACTTTAAGATAAAAGGCGCGTGCTTTTTCAGGCTAAGATACAATTTATTAGGCCACTTTTGACCCCTAATAAATAATTTTAAACACGTGAAGTTTTGTTTAAAACCCCTTAGATTAACTACTTAATATAGCTCAAAAGGTTATTGAGATAGTGACGTCTAAAAGGTTGCCTTTTTATCACTACCTTATTGACTGTCATATATATATAAATACTTAATCAAAAACCTAACCCACTGCAAATGACCTAGCAAGTTGAAATTTGACTTCCATATGGGTAGGATTGTGTGTATACAAACAAACACACCAGAAAACAGCGAATTTTTAAGATTTGAAATATTCAGTAGTGGAAGTGGTGGCATGTTGAGCGGTTGTTGTTGTGCTTCGTAAATGGCCTCGTAGAGAGTGCCGAAACGCGTCAGCGTTTAGTATAGTGGTGGTGGTGATAGTTAGGTCTGTGTGGCATGTGTTGATTCGTGTAGCAGTGGAGGCGGAGGTGTTGCATGGAAACATACATTTGCCGCACAGATATAACTATTTGTCATTAGTGGTCGCGGGTGAGCAAAGTAATTGTTTTTTAGTTCATTTGAAATATTTTTCTAAAAGGCACCCCAATGTTTGACGCTTTATTTCCAATAATTGCCACCCTGCTTTAAACCTTTATGGCTATAAATAAACATTATAGTTTTGAACTATTAGGGCAGTGGGGAAGTGTCAGGCATTGGGAAATTTATTTTACTAGATCAAACACATAATTTAGAACCAATTTCCATAAATAATGGACAAATAGATAGGTAAGTAAGTAAAAGTGATAATGTCATCTTTAGCAACCCTTTCCATTAACCTTGCTTAATTGTTAACTGAACAGTGTAAGATCTGGCTGAAATAATTACGGAAATAAGTTCAAAAAATTGTAATTCACGTCAATCACTCTAGTTATATTAATATGTAAGAGTTAAAATTAATTGGTTTTAGCTGCTAAGCGAAATATATTCTTAACTTGTGGTTGCTTGCAATTTGTTTTGCGAAAATTTCCCTTATTGATATGCGAAATCTAAACTTTTTGAACCCTGATCACCAAAAACAAGAACAAACAGTAGGTATCTACTTTAAGTGGTTTCAAATTTAGGTAAGAAAGGTCGCAAACCAAGGGGAATGAAACAGTCTAATAAATTAGCTTTCGATAAAAAAAACTGCATCGATATCGGTCCATCCGTTTGGGAGCTATGATGCCATAGAGAGATACACAGTTACATAGATACACAGACACACAGATACACAGGTCAAACTTGTAACACCCCTCTTTTTCGTCGGGTGTTAAAAATAGATGCCAAGCTAGATATCCTATTAAAACAAAACTGCCTTTAAAAAAAAACCTCAGAAAAAAAACATAAAATAATCTCCAAAAAGCCATGAGTTTTACGGCCTAGCAGAAATATGAAGTCGGTGCGGTGCTAGCGGAATATTCTTGAAGTGAAGCACCGACTTCATATTTCTGCTAGGCCATAAAACTCATGGCTTTTTGGGGATTATTTTATGTTTTTTTTCGGAGGTTTTTTTTGAAGGCGGTTTTACTTTTTGTTAAAAGATTTTTTATTTCACAATTTTTAGTTACGTTAATATTTAAAATATTATCCTCCAACTCCTTTAACCGTTAAGGAGTTGTACCTTCCATCATCACCTCATCAACACGAGATGATGACTACTTGGTCTTTATACCTACACAGTTCTGTACAAAATTAATAAGTGATCTAATCTAGAAGCTGGGGTGGGTCATATCATAAAATTGGTAAAGACTTCTTTTCACGGTCCGGTGGCAGTCTACTTGTAGTTAGGCAGGTACTTTTTTTACTTAGGTTATTACCATTTTTGTACCTAGTCAGTATTACCTTGCAAGTTGACCTACTTAGATAGGTTTTATCACGAAATAAGCTTAAAAAAAAAAAAGCTTTAACACCATCTTACGGTTGACTAAAATGCGATGAGTGTAGCTCTATCTCTGTTTGACCTAGTACTTTAAGGAACCGATTTTGATAAAGCATGTCTAAGAATCATCGCTGGAAAACCTGCTTTCTGATAAAAAAAACCGCATTCAAATCAGTCCAATTGTTTAAGAGCTAAGGACACACAGACATACATACACACATAGCGGTCAAACTTATAACCCGTCTTTTTGCGTCGGGGTTTAAAAAGCAGGAAAAAAACACTAAAATATTCCATTGTACGCCGGCGCCCGCGGCATCCCTGCCATCCGATAAGGATCTGATAGTGCGAGCGAGTGACCGCGCTAACTCACTTTATGCGAGAACGGTAGGGTTGCGATAGTAACGGGTATGACTGTTTCTTGTGGGACGTACTTTTATAAAACAAGGGAGTCGTCTGATAATATCCGATCTTTTTACATCCGATCACTACTGCCCATCCCGGAGGGATTGCAGATGCGTTGACAACCTAGAAGGTTACGATGTCTTACTTTCCACACCGGAATACAACAGTGCAAGCACTGCTGCTTAAGCTTAATGGCAGGATTGGCTAAGTGAGATGGATCGATCCGGATGGACGGATGGCAAAGCCACTCAGAGGGCGATGGAGAGGGCTATGCTCGGGGTTTCTCAGCGGCATAGAATCGGAATATCCGCAGTAGAACTAAAGTTACCGACATAGCCCGAAGAATTGCGAAACTTAAGTGGCAGTGGGTGGGGCACATTGCTCGCAGAACTGATAGCCGATGAGGTCAGTAGGTTCTCGAATGGCGTCCACGGACCGGGAGACGAGCTGTCGGTAGGCCTCCAACAAGATGGAGCGCGGTCGATGCGGGAAACACAAGACCGGTCTGAGTGGAGAGCCTTGGGGCAGGCCTATGTCCAGCAGTGGTCTTCTTTCGGCTGACATGATGATGATGAGACCCGAAATAAACCGAGTCTTCGAAACATGACGGTATTTCCGTCATTTTTTTATACGACAAGGAAAGCAAACGAGCATGTGGGTCACCTCATAAATTATTACGAACTACTTATATACTTTAAAAAAAATATTTTACTAATGCTCAGGAAATTTGATTTGTAAAAGGAAAATATTACTTAAGTAAAAATACCTCTAAATACGCTTCGGCTACAAATGTCGGCATATCGGAAGCGCAGGAGATCAAAGGCGGTGGCGGAAAATCGTTTTTAAGGCACTTCTGCTTCACAGCTGAAAGCTTTTTATTTATTACTTATAGAAACGAATAAAAACCATAATTCAGCCTGAAAAACGTTACCAATGACTGATGTAGACAAATGAGATTTTAACTTTTTTCTTTTGCCTGAGAAATAGATTTTTCAAACGCGAGCGGAAGATATTGATAGGTTTTGGATTGTGACTTGAGTGAACGATTAATTTTCGGTGATGGTGTAAATATTTTTTTCTAGTTTCCAGTCGGTTAATTGTAAGCTAAAAACATCAATGTAATCGTCATTGTAGTTAACTACAGAGTCCCTGAACAATACTCGTCTACTTGTTACTTAAAGAATGTCCGAGGTACGCTACCTTTCACGTCAGGTGGTAAATAAGACAGAGTTTCAAACTTATAAATACTGCCAGGACCCCAAAAAAAGGTTGATTTAAGACATCTTCAAAGAGCCCACCTTAGCCTTCTTTTATTTCATAATGCATCTGGTTAATTATATCATTTGTATTTTTTAAATCAAAGTTTGGCTAAACAGCCATCTTCATTCTCATTTCACCTCCGAAATTGACAAAGGTTCGCGACTGGACCATCACCACCTCATCATCACCACCTGAGGAGGCATCATCACCTGAAAAATAGTCAAAAATTAAGTATTGAAGCATATTTTGGGTATGGCATTAGCTCTCGCAGAAAATCGGCGTGAAGCAACAGAACCGCTTACCATCAGGTGACCTGCTTGCTTGGTTGCGTCCCTCTTTTAATAAAAAAAAACTTTTAAATAAAACCTGAGCGGCTTCGTTAGAAAGGTACCTAATAAGTATATCTTACCTATTTATCTTTTCTATTGAAAGAATATGACATATACCCAGGAATAACATTCCTAAAAAAATTCTGGGGAAAGTTCACGTTTACAACGATAACACAACAGATAACAGATAATTAAAAATGATGTTAGCCAAACTGGATTTCACATTTTAATGTGTCAGTCAATCAATTCAGCCCACATCCACCCACTGCTGTGTAAACGTGTAGGTGTTTCATGGAAATGCGCGGGCATCGGAGAAACAGGAAAATAAAGTAAAGCAAATAAAATCTTAAGGTTTGCTTGACAGAGGTCAAATTTTCCAAACCACGCCCCCCTGTGAAGATACCATTCAGAAGAGGAGAAATACGAGTGAAGTAGAGGAAAATACGTTTGTCGGCTAATTAATATGTTAGCGATAGACAATTGTAGTACATTTTAGATACTGGCCATTTTTCTAACTGACGTTAAAAACTATAAAAATAGACCACCACAGCACGAACAAGAGTGTTCTTTCAGTTTATTTTTGTATTATAATGAGTGTTTTTCATTTACACAACGAAAACGACAATAATAACAATGGCAGCTGAGCACCGGAAAAATGCTCTAGAACATGTTTCGTCTCCGTTTAAACCAAAAGAATTTGACAGATCGTGCATGCAATACCTATTATAATGATCGTTTGTTTATTTGGTCTAAATGCTCTTTTGATTGTCAATTGTTTTTTAAAAGTTCATTACTGATAAGCCTTTCACTGGCTGATTTTCTTTTCAAGTTTCAGCCTGTGCTTACCTGAAAAATCAAGCAGACCTCTTAAAATGAAAAACAAAGTAACAAAGTACTGCATTGCAGAAAATTTACTTCATAGTCGTTGGGTTGGCATGGCACCAAAGAATGATTTCCTGTGGAGAATTATCGTCTTTCAACTACTATTGTTAAGGAAAATTGTTGGAAATGTTTCATTATTGGGCCACGGCGACTTTCGGTGGCCTGTGCTCGCAAAACTCCGCGTTTATTTGTTTTATCATTTTGTATTTTTGAAGTTAAAGCTTAGTAGGTCCCCACTCCTCTGAATACTTTATATTATGTATTATAGATTAGTGGCTGTTGAACTCGATTATAGAATTATGACATTAACGGGAATTATACCATTTTCCGGGACTACAGATGGCCTTTGTTTTAATCAATCAAATAATAAAGCAAGGCAAGCCGATGCTGTTCCGATGGTATGGAGTTTCTTATAAGGAATACTGAAAGGCTCGGGTTGAGGCGGTGTAGATCTGAGGGTCGAGTACGAGTTTATGAATCCTGCGTTACGTTACGGTTATCGTATCTAGATCGAGAAACCTCATACTAAATTTTAGTTCCAAATACGCTCACGGGCGGGCGCTGTTCCCACCGTCATACAAACTTGACAACGTTTACTATTCGATTTTACTTGACGCAGGTTTTGAATATTCGTACTCGGGCGTCTGGTGCGGAGCGGTTACGTGCGCGACAACCTTTAGACTCCAAGTAGGATACTTGCAATTTTCGACTTTGGGATAAAATTTGGGATTAAAATTGGTCAGAAAAATAGACGCCCGAAAGAAACTCTGCGTTTTCAAACCTTTAGGTTGGGCCCTGTTTTATCTCTTTCACAGTTCAGTTGCGAGTAAATCTGGTGCAAGCGGCATCGGTGACACGTTGAACGTGACGTTAACTAATTATTGTCGACAGAGGGCGTTCACGAGCGAACGGGCAAGGGAATAATTGGTTGACTTATGCTGCTTTTCGGAATTTGAAAGAAAAAAAAAATGATGTTGGCTTTGACGTAAAAGGTCTGGTTTGAGAGAAAATCCAAGTTTGCGGAAGTAACCGCACAGAATATTGCGTGCAGAGTGGCCACTCCCTGTCTCCGCACCGCAGGCGACGATTTAGAGTATTTTTAACGCTCAACGCGAAAAGAGGGCTGTTGTTATAAGTTTGACTTGTGTATGGGTGTATCTGTCTATGGCATCATAGCTCCCAAGCCGATGCACCGATTTGGATTGGACGCTGCTTTTTTTTTTAGTCGAAAGCTAATTCAATCAAGGTGGTTCTTAAGTAAGTCTTATCTAAATCGATTTGGCCATTTGTGAGATTAATTTTTAAATTAGAATGTTGGGGGTTTTCGAACTTTTCTTAGTTGGTTAAGTTAGGTTATTTTTACATGCAGGCTGTCGGCAGTATAACTCGCTCAAGTAAAGTATGGGCTATCTAGAAGCCACTTTTAAAATGAAATAACGAGAGATTAAATCATGGTGATGTACACAGACCACTCACGAATATTAAGTCTAGTTTAGCTTGTCATGTTTTGAACTAATTCGTATTCCTACAGTGTGCGCCAATGCTTTGCGCATGCGGCTACTAAACGCAGCTGATAGCAGCGCACTATTACCTGGTTTAGTTCGTCATTTAATTTTGTTTGTTTAGGACTACGAATTAGTCCGAACTTGTACTATTATGAATTCTGTGTCCGAACCATGCCCTTGTTATCTTTGGTTCGTTTTATTATTTTTATTACTTCAAGAATATATGTCTTAAAATGTCTGTCATGCTGTAAGCTAGATTTTATTGTACAATTAAATAAACTAAATACTGCAACATTACACTGCTCTCATTGCCTTTCAAGTGGTTATGGGCCCAGGGCTGGTTCATATATGTTGCTTAAAAACCACGTCGCGACGCTAAACGAAAAACAACGTGTAACGTTGTATTTGCGACCGGGAGCTACACAGCAAAATAAAAGAAAATGGCGATGTCACTTTCGGCTACAACGGTAAATAAATTAAACGGGGAAAACTGGTCAACGCGGAAGTTTGAGACACGAATAATTTTAAATGGCCAGGGATTATACGAAATTGTCTCGGGCTTAAAATCAAAACCGAAACCTGAATCACTCGATGAGGTGACTACATGGGTCCGGAGTGATGCTGAGGCACATACCATTATTGTCACCCGTAAGGAGTTAGGTCCACAAGCCCATATTCTATCTTGTGAGACCGCTTATGAAATGTGGGCGAAACTGAAGTCTGTTTATGACAAAGAGTCCACTGTCAGCATTCACCTTTTATAACGTTTCTTCACAATGCAATTCCACGAGGGCACCGTATCCGACTTCATGTCGAAACTGGAAGATATCCGTGTCAAGCTTAAACAAGCAGAAGGCATTTCGGATAAAATTACTATAACTAAGATCCTCATGTCACTTCCCGAGCAGTACAAATATTTCCGGTCTGCATGGGAATCTGCTCCGAGTGAGAAGCAAACGTTAGATGAATTGATATCACGACTCCTACTTGAAGAGGAGCGAAATAAAAGTAGCACTGGACAAGATGTGGCGATAACGCTCGTCACTCATGCACTCGTGCTTAACATGTGGTAACGCAGGACATATAAAGAAAAACTGCTATAAAAACAAAACCTGTGAGTTTGCAAGAAACCGGGACAAGGAGTTGTGAACATCGAGTATGTTCACACTAGTGTACAATTAGCAGACATATTAACTAAACCTCTGCCTCGACAAAATTTTGAAAAGTTAAGAAAAGTTTTGGGGTTATTTTAGATATGTGCTAGTGGAATTTATTATTATTTCGAACATTTCTTGATTGAGGGTGGGAGAGTTCACCAATCAAAATGTGACAAATTTAATTATGTATAAGTATGTAACGTTATGAATGTTTATCTTACAAGTTGTATGTAATGCGACTGAGTAGGAGTTACAGAATAGTTAGTAGAATAATGTTTATAGAGGTTATACATTTTGTTTATTTAGTCAAAGTCAAGTATTAGTTGTTTGTTAAGTTGAGTTTATAGGTTCTAATATTTGTCTTAAAAATTGATCTATTCCTGAGGGTGGGTGTTATCTTTGGTTCGTTTTATTCTTTATATTACTTCAAGAATAGATGTCTTTAAGTGTCTGTCATGCTGTAAGCTAGATTTTATTGTACAATTAAATAAACTAAATACTGCAACATTACACTGCTCTCATTGCCTTTCAAGTGCCCTAACCTAGAAGTCAGTCGCATCAAAATCCCAGTGCAAGCCACCAGGAGTCAGCAAAGGTCAGCATAGAGTAGGTTGGCGTGATGGATGGCGTGTCACGGCCAGCACCGAGTGATGGACGGACTTCATCGAGGATGTTTACGTTTGATAATACGAACAAGGAGTTGGATTAAAGACAGAAAGAATATGGTACAGGATTGCGTTAATATTATCATGCTAGTAACTCTGTGAGCCGAAAACCTCGGGAGCTCATTTTGGAATTTGTTTTATATTTTTATTTTATTTTTCAAAAAAAGAATCGACAAAAAAATCTATAATAATTAAGCAAGCAAGTTAGATAACTTGCTCACAAAAATCACGAGAATCGGTTGCAGTAAGCAGTTTTGTCGAAGCTGAAACGAAGTACATAATATTCTTTGATCAGTTTGAGCCTTTCTTTAGGGTTTCGTATTTGTAATTGCTTGAATCAGACGTTAGTTTGCGGAGGTCCATAATCTATGAAGTAACAACAATTAATTTGCGGTGTGATTGCAGATTATTTTTATTAGTTTCTTTCTTTGTAGTAAACCACTAAAAATCTTCAAATAGTGCACAAGCAGAAGCTTTTTATTTTTGCCAAAGTCCATGAGAAACGGCCAATATCTTTGCGGTCCGCTCGCGCCATTCCCAACGTCCAGAATTTATTTAGTTTTCGAGATTCTTATTAAAAAACAGCTAAGAATATTTTCTTGAAAATGGTAAAAACTCTTAGACCGTGCCATTAAAAAGCAGCTTTAGTGATAAAAATGTTTCAAGGGGTGTTTTAAGGGCACCTTTATTAAATATTAAATTGCGCAAGGCGCCGTCGAAGAAAATGTAGTTTAGAGTCCGACATTTAATTCAAGTACCTGCTTTAAAGGCATTAAAGGTTATAAAAATATGAATTCTTCTCAGCTAAAATACGTAATAACATAGACTAGATAGAAATTTGAAAGGGGTGTAAGAACAAATAAAAACATTGTAAAGCAATGAATGACATTTGCAGTTTTTTTAAGCCAAGCTAAGAATGCAAGAATGCGGAATGGAAAATTACTTACATTACGGTTACAGTGTGAGGCTTTCTGCTCACATGTGACCTATTGACATCTGTCACTTCCATACAATTTTTTTAACCTAATCAGAAATCAGAAATCTTTATTTGCATAAAACATGGTATACTTACTTAAGGGTCTATAATAATATTAAATGTTTCACATGTTTAGTCACAATAATGACGTGCAAATTTTACCTAGAAACCTTTATACGTGAAAATAAGCTGCCAAATCAGTCGCATATATAGAAAATCTCCCACTTGCAGTTTAAACACAATAAAAAACTAACTAAACAACTAATAAGTAAACTGCATTTTTACGTGTTACACCTGGTTACACTTTAAAACTTTTAGATGAATATTTTATCAATGTTAAAAATGGAAAGGCAAAATGTTTTTTTGGTACAACACTATACAAATATTGTAAGCATTTTTCCACTACTACATTGATGATAATAATTATAAGAGACCCTCTGTCCTCTCTTTCTTCCTACAAACACATAATATGTTCTCTTTTTAAAGTGTTCTGGTTGGTCCTTTACAAAAAACCGGCCAAGTGCAAGTCGGACTCGTACACGAGTGTTCCGTAGAAAGATTTTAACGCTTTTCCCCAGTGTTTTAAGAAGTCCAGTGATAGCCAGAGCCCTGCTCCTAAGCAAAATGTACGCAGTGTGGGATCAACTTATATTGGTGTGCGAAATCTACACACAGACATAAAATTTTTAGATTTTGAGAATTTTCTGAGTGGTTGTGCTATAAGAGCTACGAGGGGCGGCTGAAAAGTAATCTACCTAACAATGAAACAAAAGACTGTCGTAGCTAATTTTTTTATATTTTTCTATATAGTCCCCTACTAGTAAAATGCACTTATTAAATTTTTCAAATATTGAATTTAAACCATAAAAAAAAATCTATCGGTTTGTCGTCAAAAAAGTCAGCAACCGCAGCCTTCATTTCGTCATCGGTCATAAACCTTCGTCCCCTGAGGTCTTTCTTGAGAAGTCTAAACAGAAAATAGTCACAGGGGGCTAAATCTGGACTATAAGGGGGGTGGTGAATGGTTTCGAAGCCATTGTCTTTAATTGCTAGCTTCGTTGTGCGGGCGGTATGCACTGGTGCGTTATCGTGCAAAATCAGAATTCCTTTGGTTAGTTTACCTCGCAGTTTTTCTTTTATTGTCTCTCTTAGTTGATATAGTAAGTTTGAGTAATAATCAGCATTCATTGTAGTTTTCTTCGGTAAATAATCTATGAGCAAAATCCCTTCTGTGTCCCAAAAGATTGTAGCCATAAGTTTACCTGCCGCTGAACAGACCTTGAATTTCCGAGGCGGCTTCTCATCCTTAAATTCCCACTGTAACGACTCTTGCTTACTTTCCGGGTCCCATTGTCGAATCCAAGTCTCATCACATGTTACAATTCTAGAAATTATTTCTTCCTCTTTCCCTCGACTCATGTCCAAAAACTCTTCGCAACATTTGACACGCCTCTCCATGTCAAATACAGTCAACATTCTGGGGACCCAACGTGCACTAACCTTGGACATGTTCAAATGCTCATGAATTATTTCATTGTTTCGCTCTTTACTGACGCCCACATCTCTAGCTATCTCCCACTGCTTCATTCGTCGGTCCTCTAATATATTTTTTTTCACCCTGGCTACATTTTCATCGGTGACGGCCGAAACTGGTCTTCCGCTACGAGGATCATCTTCCAGGCTCTCACGACCTAACTTAAACCTTTATAACAAATTCGGAAGAACACGAACTGCCAAACACACGTAACATACGCTGTCTGATCTCCGAAGGCGTATTCCCTTCTTTAGTCAAAAACTTAATCACCGCACGCTGCACGATTTTATCCATTTCCACTTTTTCTACCGACATGTTTGAAACAATTGTAGGAGACAAATAAACGTGATGCAATAAACAAATGAATGTAATACATTTTGAAAATAGAATAACAAACGAATATAAATGCATACCAGCCAGCATTATTTTTGTATATATTTCTGACCAAGGAGATTACTTATCAGCCGCCCCGCGTACCTTCATACCAAATTTTAAGTTTCTAGGACAACTGGAAGTACCATTTAGGTTTTCGGATTTCGTCAATTTGTATGGAAATAGCCTTTATAATGACTGTATCTTTTGATTGCGTTGACTTAGAAGGTTGATTTTTTCAGCTTTAAGGGACCGCAGGCTTGAGTATTTGATATTAATTTCAGCATGCTACCTCCACGCGTTCCAGAGAAAAAGGGTCTTCACAGACAGATAGACAGACAGACGGACAGACAGACAGACAGACAGACAGATAGACAAACGGACGACAAAGTGATCCTAGAGTTTCGTTTTTTCCTTTTGAGGTACGAAACCTTAAAAACGAGCTTTATTAATGTAAGGAATTCTGCCACGGGAGCAAAGACGCGGGCTCAAGCTAGTCATGATCAGAATCAGAGGCAGTCTATTAATTAGCACTGTATGGAGCTAATAATGAACGTTATTAGTATACAATTAAATTACGCGCCAAAGGCTTCCCTCGCTTGTTTCCTCGTTATATATATATTTACGGGATATCTTAGATGCGAGTCAACAAAGATATTTTCCTGTGAATCAAAGATGTTTGATGTTTAGCTTTTGCCGTGTTATTTGAATTTCCAACCGGAAGGAAGGTTCTTGTTTTACTGTTAACAAGCCATATATTATTAATAAGCTTTTGTAGATAATCTCGTTTTTAACACAACCTTTTTTTTGCTGACAATGCCTAATTGACTATTAAATTAACATCGGGGCTTTGTACCTCTACATCTACCAAAACTCAAGTCAACCTGACCATTCAGTGGGTAGTGGGTAGAAATTACATGCAACATTGCAAATTAGTGGAAAGCTTGTACAACATTCTTTCAGCTACAACAATGACTTTAGCCGTCCATGATGAAAAGTGCATTTCCTATCACAACAGCTCCTCTACGGACTGTTTTATGGACCCTGCATCCTCGAATAGTTACTTCATCCAGTTCTGCAAAAAAAAACATAAAACCATTAATTGTGCCAGCTTAATTATAGCTTTAATGTGCTAACAGTGCTAGAACTGTGCCAGTAACTGCTGTAAAGGGGGCTCGCCACACATTAATAATGCACATGATATATGTTGCTGGATGCCAAGACCCAATATTCGGGGTGATTCGGGCGCTCACGTCCGACGACGATACATATTTCATCCTGGCTGCGCTGGCACAAGCCACAAGCTGTCGAGATTTCTAGCGCCTCTAATGAAGCATTTTGTATTGTAATTTAAACCAAGAGTCTGGCTATTGAATGTTGACCTTGCGAAAAGGCGGCAATTTTGAAAAATCTTGATTTGGCAACACTTTGTATACGAAGGATTTACAGTTTTGATAATTTAACGTTTCACTATTATTTAAATTTTAATACAGTCAAATTGCAAGAAGCCTCTTCTAAAAGTTAAGCAAACTTTGATAGTAAAAGGTGACTCATGAAATATAATAAACTGTTTAAGAATAAAATCATACTTATTATTATTATTAAAAACTGACCAGCGATTGATCTCTATCTCACCTGATGGCAAGTAAAGATGAGGCTAAAAGCGTAGATCACTGGTTCTGTTAATGATTTTGTCTGTTTTCGTGCTTACTGTATTAAAAAACAAATTTCTCTGCACTCTCTCCAAATGTCTACTATGTCTTATGATAAGGTAAAATTATTAATAAACACTTAGGTAAGTAGTTAGTAGTGGGTAAATGTAACTAACTAGTTACATTGTAACTACAGCTTGTATGAATTTTCAACTTAGTGAAATAAAAACGGATCACTCACGTATGTAAGTCGAGTTTAGCCCGACATGTTTCGGACTATTTCGTAGTCCTTCCTCTGGGAGCGCACGACCCAGCCGCGGCGCGCAGTGTGCGTCTCGCCGCCGCTGGGTCGTGCGCTCCCAGAGGAAGGACTACGAATTAGTCCGAAACATGTCGGGCTAAACTCGACTTATATACGTGAGTGATCCGTTTTTATTTCACTATGATTGAGTCTCACGGTAGTTTCATGTTAAATTTTCAACTTGTCTAAAAACTGCAAGAAGCATCCGCCATCAAAGTTAAGGTTTAGTTCGCCAAAATTATCAGCGACATACAAGGGCTGTTTGATAAGTACCCGTTTTCTAAATATATTAATATCACTGGCCGCAAATAAGTATACCACCTTTTTAAGCCATTTTTCAGAGGCGGGAAAATTAAAAAAAAAATGGCATTCTTTTGTTTTTTTTTCTCATTTGACTACGATTCAGTGAAGGCGTGAACTTAAAATTGTTAAAATGGAGAAAGAACAGTATCGGTCTGTAATTAGATTCTTATTTTTGGAAGGAAAAACACGTGATGAAATAAAAATAAGAATGCAAGCGGTTTACCATGAATGTGCTCCTTCTATGACAACCGTCAGATATTGGTATAACGAGTTTAAGCGGGGGAGAACAATCGTCTTTGATGAGGTTCGCCCAGGCCGGCCAGTTGAGGTGACTACAGACGATATGGTTAAGAAAATTGAAAATATCGTTATAGCCGACCGCCGAATTAAACTTCGAGAAATCGATGATGCTGTAAAAGTTTCAATCGAGAGGGTACAACACATATTAGAAGAAAAATTGGGTATGAAGAAAGTATCGGCGAGGTGGGTGCCGCGTTTACTCACGGAGGAGCAAAAACGGAACCGACTGACTACTTCGGAGCAGTTTTGGCCGTGTTCAAACGTAACCCGAAGGAGTTTCTGCGTCGTTTCGTGACCGTGGACGAAACGTGGGTCCACCACTACACCCCGGAAATGAAAGAGCAGTCGAAGCAGTGGATTGCTCCAAAGAAAGCAAAAACCGTCCCATCGGCTGGAAAGGTCATGGCGACCTTTTTTTGGGATTCGCAGGGTATTATACATATTGACTATTTAGAAAAGGGAAAAACAATAACAGGGCAGTACTATGCCAATTTATTGGATGAATTTGACGCCGTGTTGAAGGACAAACGACCCCATTTAAAAAAGAAAAAAGTACTGTTTCATCACGACAACGCCCCGGCTCATTCGTCCAGAGTTGTGACGGCTAAATTAGCACAGTTACGCTACGAACTATTGTCTCACCCCCCGTATTCTCCAGAATTGGCCCCATGCGATTTCTTTTTGTTTCCCAACCTAAAAAAATGGCTCGGTGGCAAGCGATTTGGATCAAATGACGAAGTCATTGCCGCCACAGAGGCCTATTTTAATGACTTTCCGAAATCATACTTTTTGGATGGTTTATTGAAGCCTGAGTATAGGTGGAACAAACGTATCGAGTTAAAAGGTGACAACGTAGAAAAATAAATGCATACATACAAAAAATAATTTTTTTTTTTTCATAAACGGTTACTTATCAAACAGCCCTCGTAAATATATTTACTTTCTTTTATACCACTCACCATAAATAAACGCATTTAAAATCACTTCTTGTCTAGAAACAAAGCTCAACCAGCAAGACGTTTTTTGGACCACCCATCAAACCAATTGAATTAAAGTCTGTGGGTGTCGCCCCTTAGTGCCACACTCGCAGCCGAGACCCTATCTTCTGCTACCTTCGATTTACCTACTGCTTCATTTATAAATGACTGCGTTCTGTCACTCACTACTGCCAGGGATTTTTCTCCCTACGGGAAAAAGCACTTTTACTACATCTTTTGCCGGTTCAGCAGTGCGTGTGCGTTCAAACGTTATGTTTATTGATTGGGCTGGAGAAATAACGTTATAAAACGGTACCGAGGATAGGTAACTATTTATACGAGTATTTCACCATTTTAGATACTTATATAAAAGTTTTCTGCATGTTCTGCACATTTTTACGGATTTCTATTTAGTTTTTTGAAATTGTTCGAAAAGGATTTGAATATTTTTTAACAAGCTTTTTATTTTATCTGATTTACCTACCTATTCACGATGGGTATGTACTGAGTCACGTTACAATAATTTGTACCATCATTTGAATTTGACTTTGTAGATTTCATAAGATTCATTCATTTGACATTTCATAAGCAGAAAGCATTAAGTAACAATATATAGAATAGAATAGAATAGAATACAATAGAATAATCCGTATCCGTATCCGTATTGAAATGTTAATTCTATTAGCATTATTGTTATCTATTTTAAATAATCATTGAGCTTCTGTTCTGCACCAGAGACCATGCTAGAATATAAACTCGCCGCGTGTCATCCAAGTTTAGATTGCGCGAAATTATGGCTGTCTGCCTGTCTGCTGAACCAGCATAATTGCAAGGCTTTACTTTTTGCCGTTTTACATACTTAAATAAAGCAAGGAGGTAAATTTTACGGAACTTTAGACTAAGTGTAAATACAAATTAAACGTCTGTACTAGACACATTATAAACATACAATTAATTATATTTTAAGCAATATACGTAGGTACAATATTAGACACCCAAGGTTCGAGAACAAACAGTCGTATTCACCATACAAACATCTGCCCGACAGGAAATCGAACCCGGAATTTCTCTAACCACCAGGCTAATTGCATCGTTTTTTTATACTAAAGCCGACAAACAGGCATGCGATTCACCTAATGGTAAGTGATCACCGTGATTATAGTGTTATCTTTATTTTGTCACTAGTTTGTAAGGACAAACTTAAGTACTTAAGTAGTTTAATAAGTAGAATTTTCATCAGGGGTATTTCTACTGAGTTTTCAAATCTCTATTCATTCACACTAAACGCCAAATTGTGTGTGTGTAACCTAGCAGCATTGTTATAATCGGTGTTTATTATTTATCTATTTCATTCAGATTTACTTTATTCAATAAATACACATACAATAATTGCCATCTAAATCTGACAAACTAGCAGAAGTTGCCAACCGATGGCCCGCAGACAACATGTGGCTCTCACCCTTGCCAGGTATTGCAAACTTTTTCCTGATTTTCATTCGTAACGTTGCTGTGACTATATACATATAATATCATGTCAATGAAATTGTCGTCTAGAAATAAAATGTAGCACAGCATAAATTCCATTCGTGTTTACAATTAGTAAAGGTAACCCTATTACCAAAATTGTACCAATGCGCTACCTACCAAAATTGTATTACCAAAATTGTACCACTATGCACTTAAAGGTTGCTGACCCCTGAACTAGATCAAGCGGAACACGGCACGTCTAATCCCACAAGTGGGACACGGAAATATCCCCGGCGCTAGCAAATATTAATTAATAATTAGTTACGAACTTCTACGTAGGTACTGAATTTAGCAATGTGCTGACACAGCATTTATAGTTTGAAGTGCTGTGTTTGCTATTTTACCTTCTAGAATTTTTGATACAGTTGTAACTTGAGCTAAGTGTACTCACCTTTAAAAGTAGCTATTAAACTGAAAAAATACTACCTGAAATTTAAAAGATACAACGAGCTTATAAGTGTGGACGTCTGAATATTATATCCCAAATAAGGAATGACACTTAACTGTACTACATAAAGCCTTTTTTTGATGCTGAAATTAAACTACGTGCTTTCATTACATGATTACAATAAATAAACAGTTAAAATGGCTTTCAAATAACTTGAAGATGAAATAATTCAATTGATAATAATAGAGGGAGGAACATGCAAACTGCTAACAACTAAACTTGCTCAATATTTAGAAACACTGCAACCTGAATAAAAGAAACAGGAATTGTAAGTTCATTATAAAAACTAAGCATTCTTTTGTTTAATGCCTTTACTTTCTTCAATCAAAAGAAAATGCACTTAAAAGCGTCACACTACGAGTACAACTACTATTTTCGCGTCAATAGAACACTTGGCTCGGCGCAAACTCGCTACATAACGCAAAACTTTAATTCAACGACGGTCTAAATTGCAAAAAAGCATCTGCAAATTTGCATAAATTGCTTATTTCCTTCCGGTTTGTTGTGGAGTGGAACTTTATAATAAACTTTATGGGCCTACAAGTCAGGGCTGGGCTGAGCTCGGCTTTTACGCCCAACAATTATGCAATGGAACTTATATTACGTTTTACGTCGACTGTAAAACAAAATGGAGTGAGCGGACCGTGTCTCGTGTAACTCTTAAGACCATCTGTGAGAAATGGGTTTATGGGTATGAGAAATGGCGGCAGACTGTAACTTTGCTAAGTAAGTTTTTTCGCCATTTGATGTAACTTTGCGCGTGATAGGATCTTGTCCGAGGTCCGTCTTGCTTGATCGCTACTACCATCTAACTCGCGAATCCTGCGGCTAAGCCGCAGTGCTTACACTGTTGTGAGCACAAGAGGCATTTCATCTTAGGCGTCTAGGTTGGCAACACATCTGGAATATCTCGGGGGTTGCGGGTGTCTATGGGCAATGGTGATCGCTTACATTTACCATGAGGTAACCCAGTTGCTTGTTTAACTTCCTTACCGTATTAAATTATAGCGTGAATTAGATTCTCAACATGTTGAGAATATGCATTAGACCTATGAGTAAGTAAACACTTTGGTATTGTACAACTGGATAAAAACACAAGTTAGAAACAAATTTCACAAGTATGAGTGTCCACTATCCGATGCGTATTCGAAATTCAACATATTTTCTCCATTTTCTAGTATCATTTTCACCGAGCGTGATTTGTAACATCGGCCGCCTGTTCGTCAGCTGAAATAGTGCAGTATTCTAACAGTTTAGACTTCCCCTTCCCCACATGGGTCACTAATACAGTCACCTCTATTCTATTCAGTACTTATTATAGCTCTAAATGGGGATAAATGAGGATGGACTGTATAATGATAGGCGCTATTTAAAAGGTGAAAATATTATAATAAAATAACACACGACAGACGATGATAACAACTAGACAACTAACTAACTGTCAATAATCAAACGGAAAAATAATAATATAATAATAATACTCTAAGTAAGGAGTTCGCAACAGTACTAATGGTTAACATTCAGTAGAATCTGGCGCAAGGATGTACAACAAGACATAGACCCAGATTTTATTAAATGAGCTTGCGCATTCATGATACAATATTTGTTTTATTATCTGGGTGGAAGATTAGGATTAGGTTAAATCATCAAATAGCATTGGAAGATTTTTTTTGTATTTTTTTTCAATTGCTTTGCACCCATTAGTTGTGCTAAGTATTTTAAAAATGACTGATTTAATAAGCCATAGACACACTTTGAATAATCGATACACAATATTAATTAGTGTAAAGATTAGTCCCGTGACACGGAATGCCGAGGTACAGGGTTTGATTCTCGGGCTAGGCTACTTTCTACTTTTCTTTGTATTCTTATTTCAGTGAGCATTAAGAAATTTAATATTTAATTTAGGTTACCCAGGATTATTATTTATTACGTATAAGGTGTCATTTCGTCTCCGCGATCTCATTTTGTTTCTCCTACACAGCACTGTCAGTGTTTCGCTCAATGTTTACTGTTTTTCATATTAATTTAAGCTGATGTGACAGTTTGCCGTGATATCGTAGTAGTTTGACCTATGGCCTCTCAAAGAGAGCCCCAAATCAAATCAAAATCAAAATTAAAATTTTATTCAGCAAATAGGCAGTTGAATGCTCTTTTACACGTCATTTTTTTGAGTCTACCAGCGCTTTCGGAAAGACCATGATTGCCAAGAAGAATGCGCCGCAAGAAACTTGGCACAAAGTAATTTTTTCTAAAAACAAGTTACATTAGCTCTTACAATACGCAACCACAGACAAACTACACAAAGAAACCTCACTCTGTCATTAAAAGATTAAGAGAGAAAAAAAAACAGCATTTTAGAAACAAGTGTAAAAAGAAATTATTAGAACAGCAAAACCAGAACACTACTTTACTGGCACGTTTTAATTGAGCAGGAGATGTATAGGGTCTCCAGGTCAAATGGCATGGATGGCATCTCGGAATTTACGTGCGAAATTACTTACATTTGTAATTTGATCTACACACATATCATAAGTCCTCTATAATGAGTTCAGAAACCGTAGAAAATGACCGGCATTTCAGCACGACGTGGCCTTCTCGCCGACAGCGCCAGCCCCAGCACTCCTCCACCACCAGCAGTAAAGTAATAGTCATTACGACATCGAATTCGATATCGTAATGACTTTTCGATATCGAATTCAATGTTTCAAATTTGAAAACCAACGTAATTTACAATCATAGTGAAATAAAACGGATCACTCACGTATATAAGTCGAGTTCAGTCCGACATGTATAAATAATAATGTGATTTTTTTTTACAATAAAAAAAAAACAGTTTACGAAACGTCAGCTCGGTATGTTTGTCTATGATTAAAAAAAAACAGTCAAATTCGTGACAGGTATGAGTATGATATATGCCTTCGGCTTCTGAACCCATCTTAGAGTACTTATAATATGTGTGTAGATAAAATAATGTATGCAACTCCACATAATTAGGCCTTAAAACACTCGTGTGATCCTATTATGAAACTCAGCTTCGCCTCGTTTCATAAAAACACACTCGTGTTTTAAGGACCCTCATTATGTAGCAGTTGCATAAACTACTATATTATCACGAGCTTTTCGGTGATGGAAAACATCTTGAGCAAAACTGCATGGTATAGCCGAAACGTATCAATGTGTTAAAATGCCAATTCGAAAATAGCGTAAAACTATCTAGAAGTTGAAGTACGAGTAGAGGAAAATCTCAACTGCGATTGAATTTAACAACTAGTAAAAAAAAATATTCGAGCGGTAGTTTTGTAGCAAAGAAATTTAAGTTCCAACTTTGTTGTTGTAGACAAGAAGGCAGGCAGTCAGACGGATGGATAGTAAAAAATCCTACGAGGGTTCCGTTTTTTCTTTTGATTTTTGAGGCACCAAACCCTGCTTTTCTGTATTTGTTATTTTTTGTACCTAAACTGTTTCCCGCTGGCGTTCGTGTCGTCACGGTTTGAGTTTGTGTTTGTGTATGTTTGTGTATGCACTTTGTGTCTAGTTTTAGGTTAAAATGGGCTCTGCAGAAAAACAGCGTTGCGGCTTGCCGCAACATTATGCTGAGTGGGGCCCATTTCACATCGTTCGGTGCAAACATATTGTATTGTTAAATAATATAGCTATGTGTTCCATTGTATTCTATTCCTTTAAATGTACTGTTTCATCTTTCTGTATGTGTCGAATGTATGTGAATAAATGTTTCTCTCTCTCTCTCTCTCTCAAACCCTAAAAATTTATAGTAAATTTAACTTTTGGCTAGGTATATCGGCGTCATTATTAAAATGAATTGGCATTGCATCCACCGCAGAGCCGCCGCAGGTGGCGTGAACGCGAGCGTGCTGTTCAACTCCTATTACCTATATTAAAGTAAGCCGTTATGTTAATTTCGGGGCGAAAACTAAATGGTTTTAATTTTTGCCGCATTTGCGTAAAATAGTGCGTCGTTTGTTTCGGGCGTGGCTTTTAATGTGTCCTGTGCGGCTTATGGCTATTTTTTATTCAATTATTTTTACTCTTTTTAATTCCACAATTTGTAAATTGCCATGAAAAGGTTTCTGCTATCAAAAAACTAAAAAGAAATGTTTAAAAAAGTACCTACTAAAATAAGGTCCAAATTATTGACAAGTTAATTCCAGTAATTTAAACCCTGCCTATCATCTTTATTACTGAAGGTGCCAACTCAATGGTTGGCAATGCAATGGGCAGTCGGACCTTACATTTAATGTCCCCCTGCGATTGTTTCAGTGAATTCAAAATATAAAATTAGCCATCGAATGCAGCAGTAGGCGGAGTTTTCTAACTATGTTAACCCAGCGTACCTACCTACATGTTTTGGTTTCGAAGGGTTTAATTGGTACACGAGTAGGAATATCAGTACACGTAAGCTGTCACCGTGTCGAACGACAGGCGTGTTCAAATCATTACTGTAATTTCGAACTTGCCAACAATCTCCATTATGGAAAATTATCCGTGATTACGTGATCAGCAACGTAATTTTACATTATAGGTACCTAATGGTAACACGTGTGCTGTGATGCGAGGCGAATTAGACTACATTAAAATTGATTTTGTAGCTTAATCGTTTATTGAATAATAAACAAGACAGGAGATGGTGGGATAAGCTTATCCTGTGTACATGATACAGTAACGTTTCCCTGGTTAATCAGTTTTGCTAAGCGAGAGGATGTAATTTAAACCTTTTAATAAAAATTTCACTAGAAATCAATATAGCAAAATGCAAGACGGAGCGATGGTGGTAGTCTAGACGACGGATGTTGCGAGTTTTTAAAAAAACTCACCCCTAAACACAGGTGAGGTCAAATTGCCCAAAAAAATCCCCTAAATCCCTTAACTTTTTTTTGTTAATTTGGTTATGAATTCAGAATAATGTGTAACTATCGATACGAGTTGGATAAAATGTCCCTTTATTTTCATTAAAAAAATCATTTTTGTTTGGGACTATTTTTTTGTCTATTGAAATTGACTGTAGGTAGGTACATACTCATGATTCTATAGGATTAATTCACCTTTTGTTTAACGACAGAACCGATTCTTGCTCTATTAATGGGTGCGAAAATAAACTGTACTTTTAGTCTGATTTCTATATTTTATGTTTCATGCAATATTATCGTACTATACGAGTAGGTACCTACTTCTATCTATGACACTCCTAGCTGTATTTTACCTCTTCGGTTACCATATTTTAAGAATTATAAAATATACATGAAAGTACCGTAAGACTCAATCATAGTGAAAACGGATCACTCACGAATTACGAAACAACTAATTAGTCCGAAATATGTCGAGCTAAACTCGATTTATATACGTGAGTGATCCGTTTTATTTCACTATTAGTTATTCAACCTCTTAGCGGGTGGCAGGACCTTGTGCGAGGTCCGTCGGGATCGCTACCACCATATTACTCTTGGTTTCTATATTTTGGTCATCTGTAAGAGATCGCTACTTGTAAGCGGTATTACTCGCAAATTCTGCCGCTAAGCTGCAGTGCTTGCACTGTTGTGTTCCGGTGTGGAGACTAGGACAGCCAATGAAATCACAGGCACAAGAGGCATTTCACTATAGCTTTCAAGGTTGGCAACGCATCTGCAAACCCCCGGGGATACAAGTGTCTATGGGCAGTTGTGATCCACTTGCTCGTTAGCCCATATCGTATAAAAAAAATGTTTTGGTTTAAATTTGAATGCTGTTTAAAGTAGATTAATTAAAAACTCGCGCCTTTAACTTTCGGGTACAAAAATAAATTGAACTCTACCGTAAAACTCAAAACTAACATCATATTTTAGGACCTATTTTTGGACGACCGGATGGCCTAGTGGTTAGAGACCCTGACTATGAAGCTTGAGGGTCCCGGGTTCAAATCCCGGTCGGGGCAGATGTTTGTATGATGAATATGAACGTTTGTTCTCGGGTCTTGGAGATTTAATATGTATATAAGTATGTATTTATCTATATAAGTATGTTTATCCGTTGTCTAGTACCCATAGTACAGGCTTTGCCTAGTTTGGGACTAGGTCAATTGGTGTCAAATTGTCCCATGATATTTATTTATTTATTATTTGACCTTATTGGGAGCAGCTGCTGATTTAATTACGAACTCATTAAATTCGCTATTTATATCATTAAGGATCCCTATAAATTTCTGTGGTTCTAATGTATGAAATTTGATAAGTAAATAGTCGAGAACGCTCATACAACTTTATCCTTCAGCTAACACAGCTGGGAGCCGTAAAGTTTAAAACCTATGCACTAATTATGGTAGTAATCTCGGTTATGCTACGGCCACATACATCGCGATAACGCGAACATTCGCTTTATCGCGATGTGTGTAGCCGAATATTCGCGAATACTTCGGCATTTCGGGCAAAGCCGCAGAGACTTCGCTCCACTGTCGGTAAACTTGCGTACATCAAAGCGTTTTATTGCGATGAACTTCGCTTGCGTGGCTACACTACAGTCGGCCCACAGGCATCGTGCGTATAGCTGACGTATTGCTTTATTTGTTTGCGAGTTGATAAGCTGTCTCATGAATAGGAATCATCCACTGCAGGCTTTTCTTTACTATATTATTATTTTTCAAATTGCACAATGCAAAAAGTAGATAATTATTTAGCGCCATAAAATAAAGAATGACAGCTGCGCATTTTTTTTTGCCAAAAACTATTGCGACATTTCTCTGTTTGCAAATTCTATCGCGATATGTGTGGCCGTAGCATTAGAAACTAACTTGCACTGTGTATGCTACGGAACCTTAGGTACGAGTTTAGTTTAAAACAATCCCCCAGTTAGGTACGTAATTGACTAAGTCGAGGTAAGCAAGTATTACTATTATTAAATGCTGGTGAAATTTAACTCATGAACAGGAATCGGTTTAACGTTTAACTGATTAAATATTACCCTGTTTCATTTGTAAAATTTAGATAACCCCGGCCAAATGCGAGTCGACACCGACGGTTTCGTAAGAATATGTAGGTCTGTAAAAAGTTCGTCTATCACGGGAATCGAGCCTCGAAGATTTTTCACGATTTTTTCCGAATGTTATGAGTTTATTCATTTATTCATAGTGAAATAAAAACGAATCACTCACGTATATAAGTCGAGTTTATCCCGTTTCGGACTAATTCTAATCGGAGAAAACGAGGGTAGTTGTGTGCCGCTGTCAGCTGCGTCTAGTAGTCGCGCGAGCAGAGCCGCGGCGCGCAGTGTGCGTCTCGCCGCCGCTGGGTCGTGCGCTCCCAGAGGAAGGACTACGAATTAGTCCGAAACAAGTCCGGCTAAACTCGACTTATATACGTGAGTGATCCGTTTTTATTTCACTATGGTTGAGTCTCACGGTAGTTTCATGTTAAAAGTTATTCATTTATTCATTTATTAATTGATCAAGTCATGTGCATAAACATAAAGATGTTAAATTGGTATAATAAGTCAGTCCACGACGCCCTGTAAGGGCACGCAATAATAATTAAAACTAAGTTTATCATTACATGCTGTTGAAATTACATTAAAATATTGGCATGCATTGATATTATCAAATTTTTTGTTACTATTTTATGTTGGAGCTATTAAAATGCGATGTGTTAAATAATAATTATACTGTATTATGTCAAAATAAATAAATTTGGGGATTCATAACTATTCATTATTTAATTGTCAATGTACTTATGTATAAGTTTCTAGTGTTAGGAGCCCTGCTCCTAAGCAAAATGTACGCAGTGTGGGGTAATTTTATATTGGTCACTGACATGTACAGACAGACATAAAAATTGAAGATTTTCAGATTTATCTGATTGGTTGTACTATAAGACCTACCTTTATACTAAATTTCAAGTTTCTTTCTATTTCTATAGGACAACTGGAAGTATCCTATAGGTTTTGATTCCACGGTAATTTGTATTAATGACTGCCTTTTTTTTTTTTATACAACGTGGAAGGCAAGCGAGCAAGTGGGTCACCTGATGGTAAGTGAATACCACTGCCCATAGACACCCGCAATTCCGGAGGGTTTGCAGATGCGTTGCCAACCTAGAGGGCTAAGACGAAATGCCTCTTGTGCCCGTAATTACACCGGCTGTCTTACTCTCCACATCGCAACACAACAGTGCAAGCACTGCTGCTTAGCGGCAGGATTAACGAGTAAGATGGTGGTAGCGATCCGGACGGACCTCGCACAAGGTCCTACCACCTGAATGAATATACTTAAGGTAGTCGCGTATCCCGTGTTGAATATGTCATTAATATGCCAATGACGAATTCCAATAGTAATAAATCAAAAAATATTATATTATATAGCTTTTTAGTAGCAACTGGTCCATAGAGGAACAATAAGTATTTTTAACGTTAATAGTCTGTCGGGAGAGTTGAAGAGTTAGGTTGCAGTTCGAGTTGGTGTACTTTGCGTAATTGGATTGGTAAATGTAAGACCTTTACACAGATTTCTTGTACTCTTTTGATTTTTCAATTGCTTGCCAGCCTAGTGTTTGCCCTATGCCCTCTCAAGCAGAAGGTCATGGGTTCAAACCCAAGCGCGCATCTCTGAGTTTTTCGAAATGTGTGTACTAAATTAGATTTGTAATTCATCTTAAGCTTTTCGGTGAAGGAAAACGTCGCTAGGAAACCTGCACACTCCTTCGATGCAATTTATTGGTGCGTCCAAAGTTCCTAATCTGCACTGGGCCTGCGTGGGAACTACAGCCCAAGCTCTCTCATTATGAGAGGAGGCCTGTACTCAGTAGGGGAACGTAAAAAAAGTCTGGCGATGATAATAATTGCTTGCACAAAACACTTAAAAGAGAGTTCCTTTTTACCCAACTGCCCGGATGGTTATGTTTTCTTCTGGCACTCTTCGAGGGGACTTAGGTTGCATGGCTACTAACTCGTATCAAAACCAAACAGTGACACAAATATGCTAAAACATGCACACAATTAACATTTTATATGATATGATATGATCAGTAGGTATCTGTCAGATTTTGATAGAGTGAATAGCGTGTGCTAACATCAGTCTCCTGTCATAACATAAATGTGCTGTGTGATTGTTTGCAGTTCAATATCCACTTACCGCCAAACTTTTATGTTTTTCGTCTAAGTAGGAGTAGGTATTGTATTAATTTTTAGTATTAATTTTAAGTAGCATTGATTCTTTTGTTTTGTTTCAACGGAACATTGATAAAGATGTTTTTTCATAAATACCGTCAACCGGGGTCAATAGGGATAATTTTGAACTTTGAATGCGATTTTAACAGAATATTTTCATTAGTGCTATCAATGCTAAGGTTTCAAAATTTTAGTCTTGTGTTTGAGAATCAATTTGTAATAATATATTTCATAACAATTTAATCTATACCCCCTTCATGTTAAAAAAACTGGCCGTCCCTATTCATACTGGAAATCGGGGCAATAGAAACGAATAAGGTACGAATAGGGAAAAATGGTTAGGGATGTCACAAACATGGCAAGCTGACATAAGTACTTAGGTGGTGCTGATCTACCTACTTACTACTCTGAATGTAGGTTATTGAATGTACACATAAAAGAACATTGACCCCAACAGCTGTTTTATTATTAAACGGGATTTTTTGCATCCTGTTTTCTTATCTGTAGATGTCCCTACGTAAGAAGGAAACAAAAGTCGAAATAAATAAACACAGTCATATAAACGAATTCAGAAACTTGCTGTTTTTGTGTGTATTTAATTTACATATACTTACATCTATAAATCATTTAACTATAGAAATACAAAAAATATTAAACACCTGCCTGCTTTTGAACAAATACCTACTACCCACACTTATAACCTATGACATACGACTAAGAGGATGACGACACCTCACATGTTAAAATTCATCAGGATATGCTCAAATTCACACACACACACACACACACACACACACACACACACACACACACACACATGTACATAGTAAATAAATACATACATTTATATTCACATATACAAACATTCACAAACATACGATCACATAAATACATGTACCTACTCATTCGTAAAACATAATCTATCGTCTATCACAGTCGAGTAAAAATCATCTACCAACGCATTTCAAACCGAAACTAAGTTTTGGCAGCCCTGTCCCTGTACACCCTTTAGCGCCCCGATTTCGACTTATTACGTCCCTATTAACTCCCAATGGCATCCCTTTTCACCTCTCATGTCGTGCCTATTAACCCCCTTCGCGTCCCGAGTAACCTCGGATTTTTTCGAAATTTTAGTGCATTACTATTTTTAATTTTTTACTAACAAAACAAAGACAATGTTGACTAACCTTGTTAAGTACAGGTTCTGCGGTAAATAACGAACACCTTTTTCACTACTTAAACCGGTGAGATAAGGTAGAAATATTACTTTTTGATGAACGCATCTGCAAACCCTCCGGAGTTGCGGGTGTCTATGGGCAGTGGTGATCACTGCTCTGTGACCCACTTGCTCGCTTGCCTTCCTCGTTGTATTAAAAAAAAAAAGTTTTGCGGAGCAAAAAAACTGCCACCAAAGAGGTCGAACTTCAAACGGTTAGCTTGACAATCTAGCTCCACCTTTATGGCGGTCCAGTGTTGCCATTACGAAAACCTACTATTCTAGTATTATTTTCAATCACCCGATAACATTTGTGTTTGGTAGTTTGTAAGAAATTATCAGGTAAATGTCATTCCAGGTTTTCGTCCCTATTCACCTCGCCATTCCTATTCACCCCGGTTGACGGTAATGTTAAGTTCTTATGACGACCTTTTTGTGAATTTATTATATTTTGTCATTTAAAATTTAATATCTGATTGATTTGATTTAAACTAATCTAAGAAACTTGGGCAATCGGCACTGGCTATTTTATAACAGAAAAAGATGCAGAGGACGAGATAACAGAACGGCTTCATAATTGATGCCAGAATGTTCGATAGGCGTCGCTCTGACAGCTTCACTACAGTTCAGAATGTGTCTGACTTATCATACCCTCATCTATTGAATTTTAGATTAGAGAACAGACCCCAAATACCTAAACAGACCTAAACCGACGGTGATATTTCAAGACATATTCGAAAGCCTGATTGGCAAGTTTGAAGTAGGTTATATTAAAAGGTACCATTTCTTAAGGTACCCAGGTCCCGGCGAAAGGCGTAAGCCATGAACCATTTATCATTTTGAAATCTACTAAAATTAATGATGCTTTGCTTCCCTACCGCGATATTAATGATTTCTTTCCTTGGGTAGGCTATACATTAAATTTGTAGGTATGGCTTGAAAAATTGAAACTTGACGGAATATTAAAATAGGCATTTAAATTTAGAATTCAAAGAAGACATTATAATATTGAACGGTGAAATGGGACCAGTAAAAAATACGAGAACGCACGCGAACATTCTGAAAAAAAGAGGCTTTTTTTTTATTTGTAGCTTTTTAGCCACTCCATGGGGTTCTGTTAAACCTTGTCTGTTTTATTTTAAAAGAACCATGTCGTTTAAAATGGTTAACTTTGTATTTCATTGCCAAAAGACGCTTTACGACACTTATCAAGTTTTGAATTAGTCTACCCTTTAACCCCCGACGCAAAAAGAAGAGTGTTATAAGTTTGAAGTATGCATTGTAGCTCTGTGTGTCTGTCTGTGGCAACGTAGTTAACTACTAAGCGGGTAACCGATTTGTACGAGGGTTTTTTTTTAATTGAAAGATAGTTTAACCGAAATAGTTCTAAGAAAGGTTTCAGCACAATGGTTTAGCTGATGAGATATTGGACTTAGATAGGAGTATTTAGGTACATACTGAAATACGTATCAGCTAAATATAAGGACACCCTGACGAATTTCCAACCTAGTCCATTCCTAAAAATATTACGTTTCAGTGTCTACAAAGGGTGTTCAAATTAATTGACATCTGCTACCGGCAACTGAGACCGGTATCCTGCCAAGTAAAGAACATTGTTAATGAAATATTGATAAAATTTATCACTCCCTAATTAGCATTGTCTTTATTTATGGCCACGGACAGTGTTTAAGAATTAATTAATCTCTTACTCGCATTTCCTACTCTACAAAAGGTCCTACATGTTGATAAATAATTTATTTTCTTTGTCAAAATTAGCTACAACGTATAATAACTGTGTTTTTCTTCGTCTAAAAAGGCATTTAAACCTCGGGTACTGACCAACTAAATTTTAAACCGAATTTAGCTAAGGCTCTTTTGACATGAAACTACCGTGACACTCAATCATAATGAAATAAAAATGAACCCAGAGGAAGGACTACGAATTAGTCCGAAACAAGTCAGGCTAAACTCGACTTATATACGTGAGTGATCCGTTTTTCATTTCAGTAAGGAAAACCTGGTTGAAGTGAAGAAAAGTCATATCGTTCGAAAATTAAAAACAAAACAATCGAATCTTTACTTCATAAACATCCAATGCCGACAAATTTCACGACCAATCTTGTGACTTTCATAGGAAAAAATCCTCGACGGCAGAGTAAATAGTATAACGTTTCCGGACAATCTAAGGCGGTGTCATTTACAAACTCTGAAGTTACGTCATTATAACAAAGGAGCACAGTAAACTCCTAATGGCTTTTTCATTTCCCTGACAGGCAATGAAAAAGTACAATATTTATTCTCCTGCATTCAGGGCCTTTTGGAACTAAATGAGATAATGGAGTAAAAGGTAAAATAGCAAACGTGTCTTTTGATCATTGTAACTCTACCCTCCATCGTCAAGCTTTTATACGACATTAAGAAATATTAGGCTAATGTAGAAAATTTCAATGATTTGCGCTGACTAGGTATTATTTTTAAATGCTGAGACTTCGTAACGTGCCTCCCTATCAGTACTGATCCTTCAGTAGTATCGAACAGCACATTGGTTTACGCTCATGTAAAAAAAATCTTACAAACTCATACCAAAACAATAATGTCACATAAAAATACAGGGGTGTAAAATTTTTGGCAGAGGGAAAGGTTTTTGTCTATGCTCTGTGGCAATTATGAAACCTTATCGAGCAGACGTAATTGTTTCTTCTACTTGTTCTTAAGCTTGAGATAGTTCAAGTTTTAAAACTTTGTAAATGTAAAGTTAACTCGTATGACGTGTTAAAACATGACAATGACTACATACCTCTAATTGTCTGCGATCCTATGGAATGTTATTCTAGTCCCAAAACGAGTATTCATGGAGCTTATTTGCTCAGAACTCATAACGAACTAAACTCAGTCAGTAATTTACTCCAACGTTCCATCTTAGGAGCGACTAGGAACAAATTACACCAATTTTTTTCTTGGTTCATTTTTTTGGAGGCAATTCAGTCGCGCCTGGAGAATCTTCCATTCCGTATCCGTCAGACTTGATTTAAAAAGCTTTCCAGCTAGCAGCTATCCTTGTCATTCTTGTTAGGGTTGGAACAAGACAGAAGATAAGACATCGGGGTCAGGAGTGGTATGGTTTCGATACCGAATTTCTTAGTAGTATAGAGTAGATAAAGGAGTCCTTTTTTAAAACTCACCGTCTGCTTCTCCAGATGAGGAAGAACGGTCGCAATAACGTGGACAAATGGCTGAAAAGGAACGAAAGTTGGCTAATAGGTACGTACACTAGAAATATACTTAGTTACAACCGATTTGTTTATACAGGTGGGGACTTCATATTACCAGAGGATTTCTAACAATGATTATAAATAATGTATGCCATTTGCTTTATTCGCAATAATTTTGTTACATACTTTGATGATTTTTTTTTCTGTTTTGTTTGTTATGTGGTATCCAACAAAAGGTTCTGGTAACGTGTTAGCTAGGTTGTGTAAGGAACGAAGAATGAAGCAGTCGCATTGGCTTTGCTCCTTCGCTCTCCACACACATGTGTGGAGAGCGAAAAAGCAAAGCAAAGCTCAGCGGTCCCTAAACCATACCTATCTTTAGGAGCAACATCAGTTTCAATCTGATGATAATTAGCAAAACATAGCACGACTATGTCAAGTCTATTTGAATATTATTTCATCTAAATTCTATGTAACCGCTTGCCGCTAACAGTGTCATTATAGTTCCAGCCTTAGCATTATTCTACACGGAAAAGGTGCTCGCCGGTACGTACTTTAATTGCATTATTTTATTCAAATTTACGAACAAAGGTCGAAAAAAGTCTGTTTGAGATGCTAATTTCCAAGGAAAGCTTTTAAGGGGTTTTCGTTTTTTAAAAGAACATCGTCGTTTTTGCGAATGTTGTGAAAACACGGCGATTAAAGTGTCGAACGGAGTTTCTCTTGATAGTGTTTGTCAAATTCGGAAAAAGTCACAAAAAACGTGTTCCAAGACTGCTGAATTATATCAATTATCTTGTTTAGATTAAGAAACTTTTTGGTCAGTTTAGATATAGTTATAGTGAGAAAAACTTTCGCCTGTCAAAATGTTCTTACCTACTTAACATTATCATAAGATTGTTTTTTGCCTGGCCCATGGGAAATGTTTTTCTACTATGTCTATATTTGGTGGTTGTAAACTGCACCTGAAATAAGCTGAAAAGTCGAGTTTCGAGTTATTAGTCGGATTGCATAATATATCAATCATTTTAAAAATAGAGTTGAAATTGGCAATGAAAGTTTTCTGATCGACAAAATGTCAGTATGGAAAGGAGTTCGCGATTGGCTTTCAATTGGATACTTTGTAAAATGAAATAAGATGAAATTGAAATGTAATAAAATTCTTTATTGGTAACAGGCGTTACAGGTCATTACGATGTATAATAGCAAAAGTGTACCTAATAATGTAAAGAAGCCAAGGTTCAAATATGAAACTAACTTGACCAGAGACAATAATTTCAGCCAGTCAAGTTGCCAACAATACCCTATTGAATGTCTACAAAAACAATCAGTAAATCCTAATACCATAATATACACAGTTTCAGTAAATCTCAGTACCCACCCAAATAGTTACTTAAACATAAGATAAAATACACAGTCCGAATGGGTATTACTAACGGCACTCCGCTCGTTCATTCCCCTACATTAGGCTCATTCGGCACTTGTCCCAATTCTATTGTGTTTAATTGCCAGTTTATTCCTTTGAGAAGTCGACACTGGAGGCTGAGTAAATCACAGGCACTTCAAGTATAATGAACAAAATGTCTGTCTGTAAAGTGATGTAGGTAAACCTTCTGAGGCATACGTGCGAATTCATTATGTATTTTAAATGGCGTAGTCGAGGGCTTCTTTGATAATAAGGAATTTCGCTTTAACACGTTCACTATTCCCGTACGTAATGATCTGATAATATGACTGTTAAGTCCTGCAGTTCTGAAGCACATACCTCATTATAAAAAAAGTACCAGAATCTTTAGCTTCATGGCTATGAATCACCTCTAATACTTAATCAAACTCCTTACTTGTTGAGTGGGATATAATATCGTTCGCATTATGTATTGATTCCTTTTTAAAGCATATTAGCTACGCATTAAACTGTTTAAAAATCATTGTCGCTCTACGAAGTACCCACCTAGATATTACATCAAGGCCAGTATGTGTGTCAATTTCACCAGATCAATGATACGTTTCCACGCAATCATGTTTGCTTCAAAATTCAGAGGTTTCAATCCACTTAAAAGCGTCATTAGCAGGTACGTAATAATTGCTTATTGGAAGTTATTCAGGATTGGTTCGCTTCCGGGCATCCAGGAAATTACTAGAGTAGTTGCGGTCATATCGACGCCGATTAAAAGATTAGCAAACAACGCACCCATACAATAACATGATTGTGATCTGTTGAATTCAATTGGTCAATTATAATCTACGTGATGTGTATTTGTCTGCATGTGACTGTTAGATTGAGACAATCGGTTAAATCTTTATCTTAAAAGAACAAATTCACGTTGAACGAATTTAACGTGTTTCAAAAAGTTAAATCAGTCGGCTCGTATTTCTAAGTACGTGTAATGTTGTGTTGAGTATACCTTTCTTGTTGAGTAAGTAATTTGATTATTATCTGCCTTGCTAAGTTTCTTGCTTGTATCCAATGTTCTTCGTAACAAGTTGCTTTAAGTCTTCATTTATTTATACTTTTACCCTTGAGGTATTGATAGATTTCGCATTCACATCATAGAACTTTCGCCATTTTAAAATTTGTCGAAATGAATAACAAACAGAGCGAAGCATAAGTGTCAAACCTCAGTCAAAGAAAATTCAAGCTCGGTGCAAGGTACTTATGGTTTCGTTTGAATGCTTGCTAGAAAGCTCGCTAAGATGTTTGCTAGAATGCTCGCGCTAGAACTAGAACACAACTATTGTGTTACAACAGTTTTAGGTGTCAGTCGATGACTGGAAGATATTTGAAGTGCTAGTATTCTCTAAGGTTAATTCAGCGTTGAAGCGTCAAATCGGTCATTATTTAGTACCGAAAAGTGACGTTAGTGAACAACATTGCTTAGTATTTTACCTGCGCCAAGTACAAGTTTATTTATTATTTATGAACGCGACTGGATTGTAGGGTTCTTTCTTATTCTACTTTGAATATTAATTTCTGACATTAAGAACATCAACGTACCGATTTTTTTTACTAGACAAAGACTAAATGCACAAACTAAATAAAGAAACACATAGGGCTCCTAGTACCCACGATAAATAATTAGGTTGTGTTTTAAATGTATAAATAGTTATCGTCATTCAATTCAAATTCGCAGTTTGCCCTTTTACTACAATAAAAACGATAAAAGCTCTTCTATCACCCCGCCAATCCAATAATATTTGTCAAACTTACCTCATAAAACCGAATCAAATCACAAACGTTAACGAAACACTTTCACTGCCTAGAAAATCTCATAAGCAACATCAAATGAAGCCCTGACTCCAATAACGGATAATCAATAAGTGAGCGAATTTGGAAGTAGTCCAAAACTCGGAGGAGTTCCTGATTTACCCTGAATGGTATTAGTTGGGTCTTATGGCCTCATTTTAGTTCCATTCAAACTTGTTTTACTAAGGTTACTTACTTTTACGGTCCCAAAAAACGGGAAGAAATTTATGCTTTAGTAGTTTCGGTGTCATTTTCTGTAAAGTACCAATTAATTCAGATAATTATAAAGGATAAAGAGCTCAAAAATACGTGAACATTAAATGTGGAATTCAAATGGAGTCTATTCTGTTCAGAACTGTTAATTCTCTGAGAGTTTTCATATGTCCAAATAATTAACGTCTCCGCAGTAGAATAAGAGCTTCAATGCCAAAAAATACTGCAGTTCCATAAAGTTCACTGAACCTTGTTTAAAGCCCATGACACTCGCTACGAAGATTCATAAATAAAGTCACGGAAATCACCTCTAAATATTCCAAAGAGGTAGATAGAACAGTAAGTGTTTTTCTCCACCCTTTCAGAACTTTACGAGGTGCATTTTTACCGGCAATAGACCACCGTCAGGACAGGAGGTCATAAAATTCAGGTGCCAAGGCTCACAGGTTTTACGAGTGGGTAGGATTTAAAGCTACCCTCATAGGCTTGAGTATCTATCAAACGTAAGGGCACAGCAGCAGGTTTGTGAAACATTTTTAAGCTTGCATGCATGTCTGTTTTTATTATATTGTTTTGAAACTTTATACTGAAATTAAGTACAGAATGCATCCGAAGGGAGCGCTATACATATAATAGTGTTTATGTTTAGCGCAGCAACTGTGTCGTCTGGAAAACAGCGTATTTTGCTAATTATCAAACCGCAATTAGGACGAAATTGAGCCCATGTATTATTGTATACTGTTATCTACAACTTTGGTTATTATTTACGCTAAATTATAATGCGGGTGCGTGGGAGTGTCCTTTCGGGATCCAGCAAACACTTGTGCAATAAAGCCAATGTTCCGAGTGATTGGAAATGTAGCCCATCTGTTTAACGCCGGGGGCAGCCGATACTCTGCATATTCTGTTGTGACAAAGGTCCATATTCAAACCTCAGCTCAATCCACTTCAAACTCTGATTCTTCAATTTTAAGGGCCATTGTTGAAAATGTGAGAAAATGGAACATATCACTTTGTTATGTGAGAGAAACCGAAAGGCTTAATAGCCATTACTCGATAGTTTTGTTCGGGTCGAAATAATTACTTTTGTTCGACATCGCGGTCGCTATTGTTGTACAGTGTAAGTACCTTAGGGCGTATTGTTTGTGCATTTTTAACCTCCAAAAAAGAAAGAAAGTAAGACTTATTTCATTGGGTGGAATTGGATTAAGAAATGTTGGAATTCGTTATACAAATTTGATATTTATTTATTTTGTGCATCCATTTAAATCAATCGCCATCACCACATCAGTCAGACGACGTCCAGTGTTTGGCGTAGGGCGTGGCAAAAGGCCTCCGTCGCTGATTTCTAAAAGCAGCGATCATTAGCCGCTTGTTTCCAGAATTGCTTTACTAAATTTCATAACATTACTCACTGAAAAAAGTAATAAAACGGGAATTAACCTTGTAAACATAAAACACCTTAAGTAGGTAAGAATTTTAAGTACAAGTTATTTGTAAAAAAAATAATTATCGCAGGCATTTTTGCTCACTGTACTAGCATTGTCATCCATTTGAAGTCAACGTGGAACTGGATGTGGATCAAAGTTAACTTCAAAGATACTACAGGTGAGAGTAAAAATAAAATTTCTAAATAATAACAAATATCTTAAAGAAAATTAAAATTAAAATACAGGAAAATCTGTAACGAAAAATCATATCTTGCGTTTAAAATAAACCTTTTGTAACCTTTCCATACGCATGAAACATAATCTAAACAATATAACATTTTAGAACTGGATACAGCAAGCCGGTCCCGCGTGTTCCGAATTTCCATATATCACTTGTCTCAAGTCACTTTGTAGCTTCTAGCTTTCAGAGCAGAACCGCATGCCATGGATATAAGCCTTTATTTAGACAGTTCTCAGCACAGATTAGACAGCTGTGCACTCTCTGCTGAAAAATCATCTGAGGCTAACAAGATAGATTTTTTGAAAAAAATCTTGACTTTGTTCTGCCTATGTTCGGCAAACAGCTCTCCTGTATGCATCTGTGACTAAAAGCGAAGGTTCCTACGAAAAAAAACTTAGGTGGGACCAAAAATTAAAGGGAATCCGTTTCTCTCAGAAGATCATTTATTAGTACCTACAGTCCACGCGCGAGGTCCGAGGAATCGGGGCTGGGTTTATTTTAATTTTTAACAAGCACACATTTTGCGGGTAGTAGGACCATGTGCGAGGTCCGTCCGGATCGCTACCACCATCTTACTCGTTAATCCTGCTGCTAAGCAGCAGTGCTTGCACTGTTGTGTTCCGGTGTGGAGAGTAAGACAGCCGGTGTAATTACGGGCACAAGAGGCATTTCATCTTAGCCCTCTAGGTTGGCAACGCATCTGCAAACCCTCCGGAGTTGCGGGTGTCTATGGGCAGTGGTGATCACTTACCATCAGGTGACCCACTTGCTTGCTTGCCTTCCTCGTTGTATAAAAAAAACATAGATTATTTATAGAATAATTTAACCAATAATTATACTAGCTAGTCTTATGTTTTATTATCGCCATTGTCCCGTATTCTAAATACATAGTAAGTATAGGTATTACGCCAATAAATTTTTACTCCTAACATTACCTTTTCCCCGTTAAATGTTGCTTGACATTGCTCTAAAATTAAATAGCGATGCGTTAATAAATATATATGTAATTAAATTCTGTACGCGATCCGGTTAAGATAACACATCCCAGTAGATGCAGTGCTGACACATAAAGCCACCAGTAAAGGCGCTAGAAGCTTGTGCTGGTGCGTCGTTCCTCTCAACGTTAATTGGTAATTCGAGACTGGCACACAGCAAAACTATTTATAGTTACAGTTACGTCCCTCGAGTAGGTGGAAAATTACGCCATGACTGGCGGGGGTGGATAATTCTGACGTAATTATGACAAGTAGCACGAGAGACATTCTATCTTAGAATAACTAAAAGAATAAGGTTTGTATAGAACTATTCAAAATAATACAACAACGTTACACATTATGTGAACATTATGTGTTTTAAGGAGCATAAGTGCCATTTCATTCAGAGATGTTGACATGGATAGCGCTCTGCATCCAAAATAGACGTGTATTAATTATCGCTTTGACTATAGTGCCCGGGTATTGGAGAGGGTCGAGCACGACTTTACGAATGCTGCGTAACGTTACGGTTATCGTATCGAGATCGAGAAACTTCATACAAAATTTTAGTTTTAACTACGCTCACGGGCGGGCGCTGTTCCAAACGTCATACAAACTGGACAACGTTTACTATTCGATTTTACGTTACGCAGCATTCGTAAAGTCGTGCTCGACCCTCACGTGACGCAGACATTAAGGAACAGGGTTTGATTCCCAAACTAAGTTATCTAGTTTTCTTTCTATTCTTGTTTCAGTACGTTGCCTTGGGGCCTTTTGGTGATCCTATCTTGGATCTAGGCCTCTTTCTTCTACTTCTACTCTTCACCAGCATGTGCCCGTCTCATCCAGACCTTCGTTCCATCAAAATGCATCGTCCATCCAACGTCCGTAACAACATAACGACAAATATATCTAAAAAGTTCTCTACTCATCATACCTATACTTCCTGAGTCGCTGAGACTTCATTGAGACGCCGATTTTCAGAGAGACTAAGGCGTCTGAGCTGGCATTGGGACAGCAATTTCTTTGGCGCTACGGGCTAAGAGTGGCGATGGTCACTTTGTATTTGTTTCTTTTGACACACTTGCTAATTTATCATCTTCATCTTTTATTTGTTTTAACCGCTGCTAATTTCAAAATCTGCAAAGAGGTTGCAAGTGCGTTGAGGTAGTTAAGATGGAATACGCCTTAAGTCTGTGATTTTCTCGGCTGTTTACAGAACATAGTGCGGCGCTGCTGCCTCTGGCGCTTGAAAAATCCGTCACATTCCTCAGTGTATTTAACGCAGTATGTATCTTCGCCAATCGCATATAGGTACTCAGAAACGTCTCCTAAATATTAATCCTCAAGGTCGCTTCTTTATGTTCAAACCCTAAAACCGCCAAGCCCACTATTCGGCGTCTGTTCGCACTTCGAGTGAAACAGCCTCGTAAAACATAAGTACTCATGCGAATAACATAAAATGTGGGCCAATAAAATATTCCATCAAAATAATCCGTAGCATGTCAGCGTGCCTACTTTGTTGGCATTTAATCTGTGACAATGAGTGATAACTCCAATGTAAGTTGAGGTATTTAAAAAAAATCATGGGACAATTGAAACCAATTGACCTACTCCCAAACTAGGCAAAGCCTGTACTGTGGGTACTAGACAACGGATAAACATACTTATATAGATAGGTAAATACATACTTATTTATATAAAATATTAAACATCCAAGACCCGAGAACAAACATTCGTATTCATCACTACAAACATCTGTTCCGACCGGGGATCGAGCCCGGGACCTCGAGCTTCATAGTCAGGGTCTCTAACCAAGTCACTAGGCTCTAGTCGACAGTTGAAATAGAATAAAAAAAGTTGTTCCACCATTTGTGAGGCTGCTACTGCTTTGCGACGCAGCTAAGTGATTCATAAGATAATGATAACGGGTCGTGAACAAAAATGAAGTAAAACTATGCCGTAAAGCCTTTATAGTAGCGAGGAATAAATGAGACCCCTCTCTGCAGTCGTTATTTAATCTGTAATTTTCGACGCTCTGACCCGTCATCTAGCTCTCTGTAATTATTGATCGAAGTACGCTAGGAAAAATAACATCAATAAGATAGGTGAGGGTCGAGCATGACTTTTCGAAACCTGCGTAATGTAAAATAGAATAGTAATATAGTAATAGTCGAATTTGTATGACGTTTGGAACAGCGCCCGCCCCTGAGCGTATTTGGAACTAAAATTTAGTAAGTATGAGGTTCCTCGATCTCGATACGATAACTGTAACGTTACGCAGCATTCGTAAAGTCATGCTCGACCCTCAATACTCACGCACCGTGTAGTTTTCGATACTATATGACAGCTAATTTCACACTTTGATATGTTGTAAATATGCTTACTCGTAACTGTATCTACATTGCATCCGTGTAACAGAGCATAAATGATAGAGATGTTAGCACGCACTTTCTCCTCTACCTAAAGTTTGACAATGACTCTTTTTGAAAAGGGTACCGTTGATTGTGTGCGTGTTTTTGCATTTGTGTTACTTATAGTTTTTTTTAGTATGAGTTTGTAGGAACGTAATCCGGTTTGACGTGACCGTAGACGTGTGCTAAACGTGCCTACCTCGTCCCCTCGAAAACAGGCAAAAAAAATGCTTAAGGCTGCTCCAGACTGTCTCCTCCTAGATTCATGTGGAACATGTTGAGCCACAAGCCGAATCACGTACTATTCTGTGATCGTGCAATTATTCAAAGCCGTTGCCGATCACTCATACATATGCAGAGCTGTGGTAATGTTATGCGTCGCGCACTGTATCTAACAGTCTAAGCCATCAAAAAGCCTCGTCAAATAAAGAACGAATGATTAAAAAAACACTTGAAGTCATAGAGAAATAAATGGATCTACTCCTTGAGACAAGCCGCGCGAGCAGAGCGTTGGCACTACCGCTGAGTCGTGCGCTATCAAAGGCAGGACTAAGTACTTTAGTCTGAAACATGCCGGGCTAAATTCGACTTGATTCTTGATTCGAGTCTGACGGTAGGCTCGTGTTTGAAGTAGACTTGAAATTAATTTATATCATTGCAATAATATCGCTTAATACAAACCATACACAGAGACAGTCAGGTATGATGTTTTTTTAGTGCATTTGTTAGTCAAGCAAGTAACAATTAAGAAATGACTCTTAACTCTTAAGAAATGAGCCTGCGAAAGTTTTGCTGTAATTGATACACTTCTTTACCTGGGTCACAGTAGTCCCAGATACTTAATTATAATCAGATATGCGTTATTAACACAGCCCGATGAATACAAGTACTTAAGGTAATGGCCGTAATAATTAGTGACGTACCGGATATATCCGCATCCGCGGTTATCTAAGAGAAAAAACCGGACAGTGCGAGTCGGACTTGCGCACGAGGGTTCCGTAGAAAGATTTTAACGCTTTTCCCCAGTGTTTTAAGAAGTCTAGTGTAAGCCGAACTCTGCTCCTAAGCAAAATGTACGCAGTGTGGGGTCAACTTATATTGGTCAGCGAAATCTACAGACAGACATAAAAATTTAAGGTTTGGAGACTTTTTGGGGTGGTTGTGCTATAAGAGCTACCTTCATACCAAATTTCAAGTTTCTAGGACAACTGGACCTTAAGGTTTTTAGATTTCGTCAATTTGTATGGAAATAGCCTTTTTGATGACCGTATCTTTTCATTGCGTTGACTTAGAAGGTTGATTTTGTCACAGCTTCAAGGGACCGCAGGCTTGAGTATTTGATATTAATTTCAGTATGCTACCTTGCTTGTGACCAATTGGTTAGACTTTAATCTCCTTACCCTGAATGTCGCAAAAACCAAGTATGTTACCTTTAGTATTCGCAATATCACTCAACCGTTGCCCGAAACCATTTCTATTAAATCTCATTTTTGTAATAACGAAACAGACTGTACTTGTATGAACATTGAAAGAACGGATAATATAAGATACCTAGGAATTGAGTTAGATAATAACCTTAACTGGAAAAGACATATTACAAGTGTGACTAATAGAGTGAGAAAATTGATATACATATTCAAAAATCTTAGACATGTGTGCGACAGTAAGTTGTTAATTTCAATATATTACGTACTTTGTCAATCAATTACAACTTACTGCATCACTGCTTGGGGAGGCTCCGCAAAAACTACGATGTTACCACTTGAACGTGCACAGCGTGCTGTTCTAAAAGTTATGCTATTTAAGGACTTCCGATACCCAACTGGTAATCTATACAAAACCAGCTCAGTATTAACTGTAAGACAGCTCTTTATTAAGGGTGTCATTCTTGAGCAACATAAAAGTTTACCTGATTATTCTATTACACGTCGTAGGATTGATATAGTTTATTCCATACATAAATATAAGTCGGTTTTTTCTCGGAAATTTCACAAACTTCTTGGACCCCTAGTATATAATCGAATAAGCAAATACGTTATATTGCGTAACCTTAGTGTTTATCAATGTAAAAAGGTATTAAATAAATTTTTATTCTCGCTTAGCTATTCAGAGGCAGAGAAACTCCTGAAATAAAATGGCATCACTAATTCGTACACATACACACACACTCACACTAATATATAGACACATTCTTACTTACATACTCATACACTATGCAGATATATTATAGACCAACATGTTAGACTTAGATTAGTAATAAACATTATAATTGTAAGCAACATAGCATTTTCATCTAGAGCTTTTGCATATACTACTTGTTTACGTTTAAGCGAGTTGTATCCGTAATTTAATTACTGATCGATGTAGGTACTTACTTACAACTTCTTACCCTCAACTAATTATATTAGTAACTGATGCAATGTTAACACTACTATGCAACATAGATTCTCTTATAACCTCAGTTAAAAGTTAAGAGTTCAGAAATTGTAACATAACAAATAGGATGACGGGTCCTGCTCCACCGTGATACAGTTTTTAACTAGTACGGGGAGTAAGGAGCATTGTCTGATCGCACTCATGTTATATAGTAACACAACACCTAAGTAAGTACTTAAATATAAGCTACATATATTGTACCGATCCTATTTTGGTTTTTGTGTTATTTGCAAATAAATTATTTGTATTTGTATTTGCTACCTCCACGCGTTCCAGAGAAAAAAGGTCTTGACAGACAGACAGACAGACAGACGACGGAGAACAAAGTGATCCTATAAGGGTTCCGTTTTTTCCTTTTGAGCTACGGAACCCTAAAAAGATCCGTATCCGTTTATTTTTAGCGGAAATTTTAATGGAATTTTCTTTACAAATTTAGTATTTCTAATAATACTTACTTAGATAGCAACACAATATTACTAAATTGAAATTCAAATACTTAATATAATAATTTAACCAATCACGTGTTTAATGCATTTACTCGTAGAATGAAAAATATTGAAAACTCGAAGCCGTAAATGGTAAAATAATTTATGTTCATATTTACCGTAAGAGCTATTAACATTATATTATTTATACACTAAAATGGTTTTAAAAGAAGCAAAAAGTGTCTGTTCGCATTGCCAAGTACTACCTAAACGCTACTTCGACTACCAATGAGTAGCATATATACGTAAGCTCGCTGAGTAAAGAAGTTGTTGTCCATAATATATCAATGATATTATAGGTAAAGATATGTCATAATGCTCACAATACAATCGAAAAACTTGTTCCGAGC
This sequence comes from Clepsis dumicolana, assembly GCA_963691665.1. Classification (NCBI taxonomy): domain Eukaryota; kingdom Metazoa; phylum Arthropoda; class Insecta; order Lepidoptera; family Tortricidae; genus Clepsis; species Clepsis dumicolana. The sequence goes on from OY829521.1 coordinate 9,854,842, forward strand.
ATGTTGACATTTGCGTGCAAGTTTGGACCTTATTCTACACTCTTAGGACCTTAGGCTACAGTTGTAGCTATTTCTGCGCTTCATTTTCGGCGTGCTTATGACATATTATAATATCTACCTCTTTTTATATGTAATATCATTGGTACGTATCCGAACAGTGGATCTAAACCCTTAATTGTTATCAGTTTCCGCAGATCTGTGAGGATCGTCGATCGATCACATCTCTAGTCATAATGTAACGGCGAATTTAACGTCCATGTAAATTAGCTACAAAGAGCTCTATCGTGATTGGCAGTTTGCATAATTTACGAATTACTGCCTACTTTTAATTAGCTCTGGTTCGGGCTGTTATAAGGTAGTAGCTTTTGCCCGCGACTTCGTACGCGCATAAACCCCGTTTATTCTCTATCCCGTGGGAATTTCAACAAATCCGTCCTTATAGTATGGCCATAACCGCTGTGCACTCCGTGTTTCAAAATAATTCTGTTTTTCATAGACGCGCCCAATGCAATCTCTTTGATGGACTAAAGAGATGTTTACATAAGCCTGGTCAGGTTTTTTCATGGTTGCAAAAAAAGCTACAGTATTTGGATTACCGAAATACCCAATGAAGAGGCGAAACACGGAGTGCACAGCGGTTATGGCCATACTATAGTGCTAGTCTACATCATAAAGGCAATCTCTATGCAAATTTTTAGCTTTCTAGGGCCAACGGTTTCCCATGTACATTGTCTGTCAGTTACTCAGTCAGTAACGGAAGGGTAAGGAGATGTCTAAAAGTCATCACTTTTGTTAAAAACGAGATTTTAATCTCAAAATGTAGAGCACTCAATATAGACTAAAGTTACCACTCGGTTATAGATACAAATATAATTTATGTAACTTGTCTTTTTTAACACTATGTTTTTTTTATTATGGATAATTACATCGTTCCAAACTTTCAAATCGTGATAAATCAAGAAGTTGCTAAGGCGACTAGTCATATTCTTTCTGTGTACTAGCCTTCATAATATTGATTTAATTTTTATTTGACGTAAATAGAGATGTTCACTGAGTAAAAAATAAAATCTAATTTGTTCATCAGTTAGATTAACAAAACATATTAGACACTTATTTTCTGCTTTGTAGAATTAAAGCACGTCTAAGTTCGTGAGGGGCGGCTCGTAACGTCACTTTCTATAAAAAGTTTACCTACATAATCAAAACATAAAATATTAAGTATCTTCGTAATTAAATAAAAAATAAATAAAAACACGTGCTCATATTTTTTGTAGCTGCTGAACTGAATAGACTTTAACGGGAAACTAGCCCGTTCACTGAATTCGTTTCATTAAAACTTTATCACGTAGCGTAATTGTCCTAGTTTTGTTTGTCGCTGCCTGGCTGCGGTGTTAATCCACTGGCTCTAATGTTTATCTAACTAACGACGCTCTAAACAATATAAGTAGCATAATAATAGAGATATCCCGTTCTTCCCGATAAGGTTAGAGCAAGACAGTATCTTGTGTGCAGTGACGGGTGAAGTTTACTCTATAGTAGGTATGTGGCGTCGCCATGGTATTTGGCAAACACGGGAGTTGACTTACGATTGTTATGGACTGTGTGTGTGTAAACCGTGTTGTAGCTATGCTACTATTCCCCTATCGTATGCGGGGAAAAAAATCTGCATTCAAGTCTCTTTTATTTTAATGAATACAAACTCCAAATAGATACTTCAAAACCCTTATCCTAATAAAGAACGTGGGTATTCTGGATCTATAACCCAATATAGTTACATACTTACATGAACCCTGAAAACAATACACTCTTTTTCTTTGGGCAGTCGTGTAAAAAGAAAAATCCGACTGCAAAAACTAATAACTAACTAAAAAAAAAAGGAAAAACTAACTCATTATAAGTACTTTATTAACCGACTTCAAAAAAAGGAGGAGGTTCTCAATTCGTCAGTATATATATATTTTTTTCTATAACTAATTGAATATTAAAGGGCGGCAGCCGGGGACGAATCAATGTCCAACGCATGCGGCTACGGCTATTCGGCTATTCGGCTATACGGCTGTTTTTGTAACTTTTTTTTGCTGTCGACTTTTTTGGTTTTTCACTCCCACAACTAAGACTAATTTAATGACTCTCAACACATTGAAATTCGTCAAACGCCTTAGACCGTAAAGCGTGCCAAAAAATTAGACATAGGTACATACATACGTTCGAAAAATATAACCCTCCTTCGGCAGGGTAAAAACAAAAAAAAAATCCAACATTGCGTCAACTTAATCCAGGCAGCTCTTCCAGAATCCGTGCCTAGTGGACCTAACAGGCTGTCCAGCTCCGTTATGTTAATTGGGTGAAGTTCCAGACAAAGGTCCGGAGCCGGCTGCGAACCCGTTGTTTGCCATCAGCCGATCAACCTTTAGCCTTTACCGATCTGCTGGAGTCTTGAGTTAAGAACAAACTTCAACAGCAATCTATATCTGTTCTAAAGGAATGTGGTTGGCGTTCTCGTTTATGAATGGTCGCATAGATGGCGTTTTGCACTCATTGCTTATGCCGAGTGATTCAAGAAAGCATAGCCATTTTACACGGCTGCCTAAAGAAAAAGAGTTTCTTGTTAGTACAAGCTTGTATTTAACCTGCACTATTCGTATTTATAGTGTATCTGTGTGTCTGTGTACCTGTGTATCTGTCTGTGGCATCATAGTTTCCAAATGGATAGACCGATGTCGATGCGTTTTTTTTAATCGAAAGCTAGTTTAATGGAGATGGTTCTTAGCTAAGTTTCATTAAAATCCGCTTAACCGTTTTTGAAATATTGAAGTTTGAAATGACGATGTCGGGGGTTTTTCAACTTTTCTAAGTTGGTTATATGACAATCACAGGTACTTACCGCGAGCCTGGCTGATGCCCTCTCGCAGGACCGGAGTTTTACCATCAAATAAATTACTATTAATATGACTATTACCGTGAGCGCATAAACCGCGGCAAAGCTTGCCTCGCACATTCAAAACAATCGCTTATTGGATCTAGCTGCAGCCGTGGGTCAAGCACGACTTGTCGAATCCTGCGTAACGTTACGGTTATCGTATCGAGATGGAGTAAACCTCATACTAAATTTTAGTTCCAAATACGCTCACGGGCGGTCGCTGTTCCAAACGTCATACAAACTCGACAACGTTTACTATTAGATTTTACGTGACGCAGGATTCGAATATTCGTGCTCGACCCTCTGTTACACCTATCTCTATGATTTTAGCCGAGGCTCAAAGTAGAGACATTAATACGATCCATGGCTACGATCGTAGCTTCCCTCTGGGCAGCATGAATAGCCGGCAGACTATGGTAATAGCACGATAACAGCATTCAGCAGTATCAATAGAATATTATTTGACTGCAGTATAATCTGGCAAAGGCATGGATCGCGGATTATTCACTATGTTCTGAATAGTGAAACTAACGAAGCCTGAGCCTTAGTGTAATCGACTGCCAAAAACTAGCTTTCGATTAAAAAAAAAACGCAACGGAGCTATGATGCCACAAACAGATATACAGATATACACAGGTCAAACTTATAACAACCCCACGTTTTCATCGGGGGTTAAAAAATATGTCTCGAACGCGTTTGCGTCAAAGTGTCAAGTAGTATAAGAATTGTTTGTTGTTGACACATGCCGCTAGTGGCGCTGCTAATTTGCCCTAGTAATTCAGACGTAGACTCGAACGCGATCTTAACGAATTTTTGGCCATTGATTACACTAGAGGCTCAGGTGAGATAAGAGTAACATGTAAAAAACATGGTATTTTGTGTTGGCGTTGTGTTTTTGTTGGTACTTGATAATGATGTATAAATACTGTGTTATTTTTTTTAGTACGGAGTTATGGATTTTTAGTAGGTATATTCGGTACCTTTTGTACTTTTGATTTGCTTTCAAATAGGTACCTTTTGTGAGCGAACTGATTAATAAACGCTTCAAATGACGTGGATCTTTTTTTAATTTATTCCGTTTGCAAATTTCGCAACGGATAAATAAGCGAGCTTGAAGTTATATTCGACTTCATCAAAGTGACATGAAAGCGTAGCGAAACCCTAGAGTCTATAAGCTCATAGGACTGTCGAACCGTGTAGCCTAGTGGTCATGGTCAGAAATCTGAATATGAAGTTTACGGTCCCGGGTTCGATCCCCAGTCGGGGCAGATATTTGTATATGAATACGAATGTTTGTTCTCGAGTCTTGGATGCTTAATGTTTAAGTATAGGCAAGTAATTTAAGCATGGTTATCCGTTGTCTAGTAGTAGTACTTAGTAGTTACAATACAATACAATACAAATATTCTTTATAGAAAACCACAAAATAGTACAAAGAGATTACAGAAAACAGGTATGGTAGACAATAGGCGGTCTTATCGCTTAAAAGCGATCTCTTACAGACAACCAAAATACAGAAACCAAGATGAAGAAGCTAAATTAGGTGGCAGAAATGAACAGAAAGGAGAAAGTTAAAATTAACAACAACTTAAATTAAATTAATAACTACAGATAAATATACTACATAAATAAACATATACCTACATATACAATACATACACTACTTATAAAAAACATGAGTGAAAATAGTAGTAGTAGTAGTAGTTGTTGGCTTTGTTTGCCTATTTTCGCCTAGTTTTCCTTTAGCAAACCATGGCTAGCTGGAAGTTTATCCCTTTCTAGGGATAAGCTCGCCTTCGTACTTACTTGCTACATAAAATTAAGTTTTTGTTACATTTGTTCATTTGCTAGTAAAAGTAACAACCGTTTCTATTACGTGCAATAACATACTCTAGCAAATGAAAATCTAGCTTCCACTTCGCCTCTATATCACCTAATATCGACGTGGACGACGGCGGAAACCCGGCCCTTCCTTATTTACCGGAAGAGTTCGCGGAAACGCGGAAAGCGAAGTTGAATAACTCTATATCAATAAGCCTATTTAAATTCGTGGGTTGATGAGAGGATGAAAGTTTGATGTGAATTTTGAACTATTTTAAAGCAAACATACTTATATAGATTCTATAGTCACAGCTCAGAATACAAACCAGAACCCGCGGCGCGTCTTAAACTAAGGCAGCTAAAACTACTTACTCTTTAACAAAGTAGTTTCTTATAGTCATCTCCGTGTACGCAACGTATCGTGACGTGTTGTACGAATAACAATACAAATTTTTAATCCCTTTCTCATGTCAGAAATGCCAAAATGGACACACTGCGCGGTGCTCTTATTAGATAGGTACTGAACGCGCCTTCTGGTTCTGTATTCTGAGAGTCAGTGGCAAATGCTATACTTAGTACTTCAGCCATCATTCTGATGACACTGTACAGAACATACGAGTATCAATAAAATACAATATTGAAGTGTCAGGCTTAAACATGGTTTTATTTAAAACTTAAACTAGGTACATTAAAATGTTTGCTGCATGTGGCCCGAAGTGCATGTGCTTACCTCGGCTTGAAAACGGATTGCCAGCTTCGTATCCCTTTATCTCATTGACTTACTAACATTATAGACGTTGGGTCTAGTACAAAATTCAAGAAAAATGTGTCTCGATCAGTAAAACACGGCGTTTTTCGATGACAGCCATACGCCATAGCGCTGTCGTTGGACTAAACTAAGACTTACTGACGCTCGATTAGTGGTCTTTTGGTTCGGACGTTTTCAAGCGCTAACACGAAGTCCATTTGTGTTGGTAAGTCAATGCTTTATCTATTTGGCCGGCAATTATTTTCCCGGCCTCTGCTGTAATGTACTTTTATTATTATTAGCTACTTGAGAAAAACCTAGAGTACCTATATTGGGATTTTTTCACTCTGTCAGTATTTATTGCCCTCTGAGCAGCTCCTCTGGGCCTCCTACGCGAGTTATTTTAGATTTATGTTACAGCTTTCCACATCACAGCTAGCCCGTGGTTTTTCAAATTTCCCAGGAGAACCCCATGTCCTTATATTACTTAATGAAAGTGGCTCCTATAGGTGTCTGGAATCTAGAGGGCATGAGAATTTTTTAGTCACAATCACCGGTGAGATTCAAAAATACGAACTTTTTAGTGAAATATTAATCCTACGGTTTGCCTGCGTACAGCATAACTTAGAATGCCCTCAACATTGCCATATTGTCATGCTAATATGTATAAGTATGGTATACTCGGTTATAGAAGCCGTACTTACCTAAATCATCCATACACAAATGCTACCAAGTAACCTTTTACTTTAATGAAACAGAGATACCTAGATTAAACCTCCTTTGTAGATCAATGTTCCATACGAATAGATAAACCACATTATAATGGTAGGTAAATTAGGCAAATGTTATTGAACTTAATTTGTATCGGTGACAGTTCTGTTTACCTGAGTGATAAAATTAAATGTGGTTAAATGGAACTATCACATACGTTGTCTGCGAACGAAAGAAATTCTGAAATATTCTGATGCATGAAATCTTAGAGCAGGATCTTAGCGAATCTTAAGAATGGAGATGTTAACGCGCGATTTATCCTCTCCCAAAAATTTGACATTAGGTCTGTGCAAATTGCACAGTTGCTTTTGATTGTGTGCGTGTTTTTGGTATTTGTGTGGCAGTTTTGTTCTAGTATGAGTTTGTAGGAACGTAACAAATTTTGGCGTGAGCGTTATGTTTAGACGTGTGCTGCACACGTGTACCTCGTCCCCCTCGAAAATTAGCAAAAAAAATTAAGAAATAGATAAGCCAAAGACGCTTTCCGTAGGTCTGCTTTACCTATGCATTCAATTAAGGTAACATTTAGTTTCCCAACTTAAATAAAAAATACAATACATATTATGTATTATGATACATCATCTCAATAGGTTACCAAAAAACTGTCTGCTGCCCTTTGTCATCTATATAATTTTTAATGAGTATTTCAAAACTGTGGTCCGCGGCGCCAAATTTCCGTATTAGGCACGTAAATATAGGCAAAAATATACGCTAAAAAGAAAGCCCGTTCAATCAGTTACTTTATCGTAATAAAACGACATAGTAAAAGAACTAAACTCCGTTCGGATCTGTTTGCTGATCGGCCGGGGAGGAAATTCTTCAGATAATTCGTATTTCCCATAGGATTCTTGCTGTTGATTACATTTCCGCTTGGGATCTGCTCTTAAGTGATTATTTATATAAGTAGTCCCTAAGCCATGGCTACCTTCATTGGAAAAGTTAATTTTAGAACTTTTAGATAATATCTTTTGAGATTAGAGAGTTATCTCAATCTCAAATCTTGAATCACTAACTTTAATACTACCCAATTTACTACAAAGTAATTCCCTCTTGAATTTATTATACCAAGGACGATAATCCCAGGAGGACTGCCATTCTATGCGATCTAGCATTCCTTTAAAATAATTGTCTAAGCTCTCTCATTCTGGAAGGAGGCCTGTGCCCTGCAGTGGGACGTAAATAGGTTGGAGATGAAATATATGCTTAAATCAGCGATAGGTAATACAAAGACTAACTTGCGTAGCTCCGAAATGTAAGGTTCACCAGATGACGTTGTTCAGCATATATGGGAGCAATACCCCGGCTAAACAACGTCATCTAGTTAACCTTATATTTCGGAGCTAGGCAAGTTGAGTTGAGTTGGAGATTGGCAGTCTTTATACTACTTGTCTCTGCTTGTATACAGATAACGTCTTGTCTCAGATTCTTATATCAACAGCGTCAAAAGTAACTTATCAACGTTGTACCTACCTTTTCGCTCTACAGAAGGCTAGGTCTATTCGAGCTATCGTCAATCCGCACTCTATGAATAATATGCCCAACGAATCTCAATCTTTTTGAGCACTTCATTCACAAATCTTCCTTTAATTCCGTTGCAATCAACGATTCTATGACCAGAAGCTTAGAATTAAAGCATTCCCTGCCGTTTAAGGCTTAGAGCTTTAAGCCACCGGAGAGATTGCCGACGACGTGTACATACCTCTCTGCCAAAAGTATCGTGAGCTGTTGCTTGAAGTTCAAATTCATCATCATCATCACCATCATCGGTCTTTTTTAACGTCACACTGCTGGGCATAACTTTAAGAACGAGGGGTAGTAGGCGTACGTTGCGCTGAAAGCATATTTAGATTTTTTTTAATAAGTACAAATTAGCGCACTTAACGACTCCGCTTCTTAATGCTCTAACGTCTTAGGCGATACCATCGGTTAATTTACATTAAGAAGCGATATTTTTGTTTCTGCCGGTCGTAATCTGCGCCGGGAATTATGCAAACTGTTTACTCGTGACTTGGATCTAAACGGTGGATGTTTACTGTAACAAATAGACTTAGCGTGGTCGCTGTATGTTTGAGGACCTTTGTGTTAGTGCCAGGCACTAAATTAGTAGGTTAAACTAGCATTAAGCTTGTGTTGAAGTGAAGCTGATAATGAATTATTGTTAACATAAAATTATTTATTTGACTGCTTCAACTCCGCCTTTGGATACGCGCGTGTTTTCGACTATAATTATTGTAGCACAGGCGCGTTACCTTTTCCAACGCGGCGGCGAGCAAACGACGAATTGATTCGAATTGAGCCGTGATACTGCGTCTCAGCGGACCACGATCCCCTTTCCACATACCGCGCGTCCCGTGCTCGCCCCCGCAAGCGTCCCTAAACGCACACATTGGCCGCGAGGTGGTTTGCTGCACACATTCGTGTCAGTGTCGTTTCTTTTTACGTTGGTATAATATTTATTGATTCTAGGCAATTTTAATTGACAAACGGGTGAGCTTATTGGATGTGTTAAGAGATTATCAACTAAATTGTAAGTAAGTACTTACGTGCCACGGTTGGTCGTTTATTGAGTTAATCGCGTCTGGTGTTAAACTCAGAGAGTTTGTACCATTTTTTTTGAAAAGGTAAGGAAAAGAAAAACCTTTATTAGATTCCCTACTAACCTACATAATACATATAATTTTGCTTGACCCGGTGGTCTACCGTTCTAACTAAAGGTCTGTTGACTTACTGATGCTACCAGGAAAACAGGACGCACGAGTAGGTATTAGCCGGGTGAAATTGCCGACTTTACGATGACGAGCGATCGGATCGCACTTTTATTACACTAGACCCGAATTTATGGGGCTCTTAGAGCTCGTTCTATATCTAGCTTTGACATAGTTTTCATCAGGATCCCAGCTTATTATCGTAACGGGCCAGCCACGGAATAGATTTTACAAAGACCACTCGAAATGTGCAAATCTGTGTACTACTTACTTTGCCTAGCCTTTTCTCATTTAATTTTGGTCGGCTCTCCTTGTCATCTTTCGCCAAACATTTCGGTTTTGGGTCGTTATGTTATTTACTTGGGCATTCTTGAAGTCCTTGTTGATAACAGATATCCAAGTCTGAAGGGGTCTATCTCGCTTTTTTGGGCCGGTATTTGTAGGTATTCAGGACTTGGCTGGTCATGTGATATTCAGGTCTTCTCATTAAATTGGTGCAAATCTGTGTATTGCGACAAAATAACCGCATAGATTAGATTTTTGACTAGGTCTATAGGTTTCGATTAGGTACTCTGTAAAAATCAGAAATTAATAAATTCGTAGAAGAATCAAATAATGATGACCTTTGGGGCCGTAAGGTTCTATAGTGGCAACCGCGTACCGGAAGGCGAAGTGTTGGCAGGCCTCCTGCAAGGTGGACGGACGACCTGGTAAAGATCGTGGCAAGCCATTGGCTGTAGGTTAGATAAAACCGATCGTCGTGGAGATCCTTGAGGGAAGCCTATGTCCAGTAGTGGACGTCTTCCGGCTGATAATTATGATGATGATGATGATGAGGGCTCTGTAGAAAATTAAACGGGTCTGTATTAAGTTAGATGCGATGGTATATGGCTATTATTGTTGTTTCGGTGAGTATTAGTCATAATGAAAACGGGATATTGACTGTACCTTATAGGTTCGATGAGCTCCCGATATTTCGACCCGGTCACATGCATCATGATCACGGGCAAACTGACGAAAAGCAGGTTTGATACTAATGTTGCGCAGACCGGGCTCTCGCACAAGAATGCGTTTCCATTTCGTCTAATGCAGTTAACCGCAAATCATTTAAAACTGTTAGTACTTATTTTATACTTATTATAAAGAGTTTTTGTCTTAGCGCGGTTACTAATTGGCTTTTAAATATAGACTTCTCGCTGTCATCTGTTGCCTGTTACGTAACAGGAGCCCGTCCCTTACAATAGCGTTGTTTAGTACAATGTTTACTGTAGTACCTTTGTTAGCGAGTTCATAAAGGCAGAAAGTTAACACTGAGTTGAAGCTAACTCTATTATCCGCTAACTATTCTTAGAGTTAGATGTTTTAACTCTGTTGTTAATACTCATTGTCTGACTTTAGTTAAATAGTAAAGTTTTCGTTTGAGCTAAGATAAAGGTAGATTATTTTACCTTTGAAACGGCTTATAAGCGAACGATCAAAATGCGATCAGGGACGTTTTCTTTTTAATATTTTAAGTTAAATGTCGAAAATGATTATGCTTAGAGGAAGGCATAATATTATTACAAGTTAATGCAGACTTTGCAAGCTATTCAGAAAGTACCTAGTTACTTGTAAAATAAATACAGACTTTTTTGTTGTCGTTTTGTAGTGAGTTATATTACATCAATCATTTTAGGTCAGTCGGCCCAAACTGGGACAAGTCCGTGAGAAGGCAAGTTTAATAACGGCAAAGATGGAATACATTTTATCAAGTTAAGTGTACTTAATAATTAATTAATTTAACGTAGCAGTGAAATAAAAGGATCACTTGGCTAAATAATTAGAGTTTAGGCCGACATGTTCCGAACAAATTGACGCTGACGCTATATTTACCTACTTTAAGAACCTATGTACAACGTGAAACGCAATAAAAATTTTGATTTGAATTTAGTCCTTTGAGAGCGTTCTACTCGTCGGTGATGAGTGACCTGTTTATTTCATTATGTTTGCATGTTCAAAAATTGAATGTGTAGTAATGTAGTGTTAAAATGCCAATTATTTACAATAACTTTTCCCATTTATCTAAGGTGGTCATCTATTGGTTCTTGTCGTCAAAAGGGATGAGCAGAGCAGGGGGTAGAAGGTTTTCCTTTGTACTTCTGAAATGGGCTGTTAAATATGATCACATAGAACCCTTGGGTGCACAACGGTATAACATCAGTAAGTAAGTAATCCGTAGAGAACGAGCCGTTTTTTACTCGCTTTCGCCTACTAAGGTGGTTCAGCTCGGAAGACTGCCTTGTACGTTGTATTGTAGCTTAGGTATAGGTGAGACTATAAAAAAAACCCTACGAATTGAGAACCTCCTCCTTTTTTAAGTCGGTTAAAAAGCGAACATTGATGATCTAGCGACTAACAGCGCGCTGTAGGCCGCACACGAAGTTTCCGAATCCTGCGTCACGTAATAATCGAGTAGTAAAGCTATCGAGAAATTTGTATGACGTTGGGTACAGCCCGCCCGTGAGCGTGTTTGGAACAAAAATTTTGTATGAGGTTTCTCGATTTCGATACGATAACGTAACGTTACGCAGGATACAAAAACTTCGTATTCGGGCCTCTGTGGTGTGTATGTCAGTTGGCTACATAGCTTGTAGTTTACTTACCTGCTGGATTCATACATACCATGCTACGGTACTTATACCTGCCTACGGTGCTCAAAGGGCGCACGAAAGCGGGTTTATAAAAGAATTTGATGATTTCTTATATTTTTATGAAATATTCATAGCATCAGTGTGAACGACGAACTCTTACAGAGTGTCGTGAAATTAGTCCGAAACATGACGGGCTAAACTCGACTTATATACGTTATACGTGGATAATTGGTTTATTTCACTATCAGTTGAGTTGAGTATGGTTTAATTGGTGGATTACCGAGTTTGCTGGTTTATTTTATACTGGTTGGTTGACTGGTAGCGACGCATTTTTAGTATTAAGGTTGGATAGGTTTATTTTTTGTTACTGGCCACTAATAAAGCTCACGGCTCGCAGCGCGGCGAAAAAAAAATTGAATGTGTACGTAACTGTCATCGCCTCGTCCCACGCTGCGTGTTGTGTAGCTCTTTAAATAATATATTTCATTTGTTTTCTTGTAATTTGTAGCTTATATACTCCAATTAATTAGTATTTGTTAGAAGGTTTATTGGGTACTTGTATAAAGAGAATTTTCGTGGAAAGGGTTGAGAGTTTCTAAGATAAACTCAATACATCATTTCATAACCATGTTATAGCTACTTATAGATTAATCAGTTATGTTGTAGAAAAGTCATGCACAAAAGGCCTTTAATTATTCAAGCTTTCAAGAACTCGGTTCAATTACTTTTGCTCTTAACCTTAATTAAATTTAATTGTGTGATGCGGAGGGAATGCGGTTCTCGCTTAACAATACATACTGATTTTCGTACATCGAGTTTTCTAAAAGCCTCTTTACAGTAATTTATGAAAGCTCCGTGGTCCTTGTAAATTATACCTATGCTCTTTGATTTTTTCCGGACGTTTCTTGGGTTTCAAACAAAAAACATTGAAAACATAAAACAATGAAGTTACGTCCACAGCACTGCAAAATTCAGTATGTACATATTTTACTACGTTATAGGCAACTTCACTAAGCTCAATGCTATGTATCATGGAATTGTGCCAGCATACTCGTACTTATGATTAGGGAACGAAATACAGTACTACATAATACTATATAAGTGTAATTTTGTTTTTAATCCCCGACGCAAAGAGGGCTGTTATAAGTTTGACCGCTACGTGTGTGTGTGTGTGTGTGTCAGTCTGTGACACCGTAGCCCTTAAACAGTTAAACCGATGTGGATGCGGGTCTTTTAAGTTGCGGTAGCTAAGTTTCATAAAAATCGGTGCAGCCGTGTTTGAGATATTGAACTTTGAAATGAAAACTTTTCTAAGTTGGTTAGGTTAGAAAGATACTGCGTTACGTTTAATTTTGTTTTGGACCAGCGACTTCTCTTTTAAATCTTGAATTCTTCAGACAAACACATTTAGACTCTAACGCTCAAAGGTTGACTGGTATAAGTCCGCTTTGTACTGTTTGTAACTTGTCTTAATTTCTGTTTTTACTATACAATAAAGCGTTTATTTACTTTACTTATTTACTTACTTACGTATTTGCCCAAGACTTTTACAGAAACATAGTATTTAAATACAGAAAAGTTTCCCAGACAGCTCAATTCCATGCGAAGAGTAAATACCGCTTTTGGAAGGCAAGCACAGTCGTAGAGCGACGTGACTAAACTGTACGAAGACTGCCGACACAGCTGGGTTGGACAAATTTAAGAACTGCACGCGACAAAATGTACGACAAGTTCATTGGTCTGAAAATTAGAGGAGATTATAAGTGGCAGATTGAACCGTTCGGTGCAAATGTAACATTTTATCATATGCCTAATTTGTTTAATATTAACACCTGCACCTTTTAATTATTTGGAGTAAGTGGTTGTTAGGTATTTCGTATTTAAAGAGTAGTAGCAGTTCCCCGGTCCATCCTCCCAACATCCTCTCCACCACTCAAAGGTTGGCTGGTAGAGAGCCCTTAAAGGGATAAGTTTGCCTTTGTACTCGAATTCGATTGTTGTAACTTGTGTTTTTATCCTGCTTTTTGTACAATAAAGTGTTTACTTACTTATATAAATATTTACAACATCTTTTTTTTCAGTCATCTAAATCGTAAGTATTTACCCATTAGTAATGACCTATAATTTACCTGTCGTGCTCCTAATTGCGTAGTTTATTTATCACCTCTTAATTATTCTGATAACACAATGTCGTTTTCTTTAGATTTGATAAACCTAGCTCTTCAAAACCTATTAAAGTAATCGCGGTCAATATCCCGTACCTAATTAGAAAGAAAGAAAGAAAGAAAGAAAACATTTATTCGTGACATTAATACGAGGTAACAAGGACAAAAGACACAGAATAAAGATTGTCACGAACTGGTCCCAACTCAGCGTGATGCTGGCCTTGCAGCTAGCGCTGGTCTTCCGTTGGATTACATCTACATCCTAAAATAAATACACACCTAGGTATATGTATGTATAACCACCATCCGCTGACTACAACCCAGTGTAAATTGTAATAAAACAAAATTATTATATTACTACTTAATTTTATTTGCAATGGACTTCTTTTAAAGCTTATTCGTAGCTCATAGGCTTAATTACCCCAGTCCAATTAGTAACCAAACTTTCTATCGCCACTCAATGCCCGTCGAACAATATTAAATCCCGGTAAATTAATTCCTTGTTCAACTCGAAATGAAATAGCAACTTCAAATAAGTATTTTAACTTCATAACTTGCAACTATGGGCGCCAAGTTTTTTAACACCGCACATTCCTTAACCTTTTCAACGCCAACGACGCATACAAAAGTTGTCATCCAGACGCCAAGTTGGCATAACTTCAACGAGGACTTAAACCTTAAGCATACGTTCGAAGGTCGAAGTTGCACTGTGAAACCGGACACCTATAAGCGTTGGTAGCGTCGTAGGCACGTCGGCTCATGACACTTTTAAGCGTTCTTGGCGTTGAAAAGGTTTAAATAGAATTGAAGACAGCAGCAGCTATAGGTCACCTTTGAAAATGTTTTACAAAGCTTACAGCAATTACAAAATATTACGTAAAATATCATCATCAATTTTATTACCACCAGCCTTCTTACGTCCCACTTCTGGGCACAGGACTAGAACTGACTGACTGTGCTGGAATGATACGACGACGACGTAAAAGACTGTTTACTGTTAATTGTTTAGAATGTTTAGACTGTATGGATTAGATTAATATAGGTAGGTAGATTCTGTACTTATTTTGAAATGGATTCAGTAAACATTGAGATTGAGTAACAGCTATTGCAACCATATTGTAAGCCTTGTCTCTTAGCGGGGATTGCACCAAACTTACTATAACAATGGCAAAATGACTGTAACAGTAGTGAAACAAAACGGATCACTCACGTATTATAAGTCGAGTTTAATCCGAAGACATGTTTCGGACTAATTCGTACCTAGTCTTTCCTTTGGAAGTGCACGACCCAGCGACAGCGAGACGCACACTACGCGGCCCCGTATGACCGTAACACTAATTTGACAGAAAACCTATGAAATTATTCGAATTCGTCGGTTACGGTCATTGCTAGTTTAGTTAAGTCTGATAAAGCCTGATACCAATGAAAGATCAAAACCGTATAGTTGCAAAATAAACAGACTAAAAATGTGCTTAAAATATTTCTCAAAAATGCGACAGACTTCTTATCACTTTTAATATCCGCAAACATTCTACCGCGGTGTCTTATTTCCTCGGCTTTCTATACATTTCCGTCAGCTGCTGAGCGTAAGCTTCTTTTCTAGTCGACGATGTTTTGAAGAGGGATATAAGGGACTTTGTAACAATGTTTCACCACTATGTGTTGAATAAGATCATTAGATGCTCTTAGGGGAACTCACCCGAAAAGCTGACTCACGAAAATAGTTTTTTTTGTTATTAAAATTAGACTGTTTGTCGTTATAAAAAGTCCAATCTCAATAATGCAAAGAGGTAACAAACAGACAGTTGATTTTCAAATGCATTATTATTATTATATGCTGGTACAGTTTTCCGATCACACAGACCCATCAGGGATAAATTTTAAACCCGCGGGCCGCTAAAAGCTGTATGAGGAAGCTTTTGAAATCATAACTGATGAAAATTGGGGGTAGGTACATACACAGACGCCGCCGACGTTATATCCGTACTTACTTGAAATATTTGATGTGTATTTTCTGCTGAACGATGAATACTATAAATCCGATTCTTAACATTAGAATTTCACGATGCTACAATACCACAGGTGGTACCCAAGCAAGTCGTTACTCAAGCAAAAGTTAACTTAAATTAATATGACCACCTAACTTCGTCCCTCATACGTTCAAATCGCACAGGGCATCGTTAGTTCGAGTAACTTTTAATCGAGTTAGCGAACACAAATTGCGTTATGTTGCGACTTTTGACTGAAAACGTGTGTAATGGTCTCTGGCGACCTCTTAGCTTTGTTATCAACTTCCTACAAACTTAGGGACTGATAAATGGCACAATAAACTTGAACGAAGAGGTATTTAAGATATTAACGACGTAATTCGGCTGATACTAGCAATTATATAAAACAAAATAGGGTAATCTATTCCGAACTCCAAGCCGAATACGCGCGAAAATACTTCAACCAAGGCAAATTTGATCATATTTATGAGAACAATAGAATTTTTTTATAGGCAATAACGACGAATGTCCCGTGAGAAACAAAGCACGAAACATTTTTCGCTCGAGAAAGCAAATATTTGTCCAAATTTTTCCGCGAAAATACCAGCAACATCCCTGGAGGTGTACGCACGTGATATCTTTTCTTTACGACGTGGTCGCTCACTTTCCCGGTACGTAATGCCCTATAACTAATAACAGGGGAACCGAGGGACAAATATTTTCCCTTAGCAACCGAGTGGACGCCCATTGCGAATAATGCCGTCCCTTTTTCATTAAGCCCTACCTAACGTCCCCGTATTATGACGATGGGTATTTGCACGTCCTGGTTCATACCAAGATGATTCGGGAGGTATATTTAATAAGGTTTAAGTGCATGCTAGGTACTAAGTTTTTCATTGTGCTGTCTATAGATTGGTTTCCAGAAAGTCTTTAAGCTTCCATATTGCTTTAGAATAGTTTCTGGAGTCCTGTTCTTAAACTGCTACTAAGCAGACGTCGATGGCGACAACGGGATGTACTGGACTTCTTCTTGAAGCACTGGCCACTTCTTGCGATGGATCGAAAGGAGTAGAAGCATTGGGGGATGCCTTTTGCTCAGCAAGAAGACACGATAGGCTCAGAATAATAATAACTTTGTAATTGTTTAAACAGAAGAAAATACTGTCTTGATTCAAGGTACACGTTTCAAGATATACCTAGTCGTGTATTCTTTTATGTCAACCTTTAATTTTGATTCGACTTATCGCATGCAAAATTTCAGCTCAATCGGAAACCGGAAAGTATACCGGTAAGTGTATGGGATATTGAACTTGCAAGATTTGGCCTAAAAAAACTAACAAAGGTACAAAAAAACTTTTCAAGTTAAACAAAAACCTGTAATAAACATGGTCCTATCGTTAACAAGCAATTAAAAGTAAATAATGATTATCCGTCCACCCTTGTACTAGCCAATCGCGAATTACAAGTCGGGAAAAAACATTAAAAAGTCAATAAGGCTCCCTGAGTTTTCGACGCAAGTATATGAAGTAAGTTTGTAAGACATGGAAAGTTTCCGAGCAAAGTATGTGCAGGTATTTCAGCGGACCAATTATTTTACCCCCGGCTCGACTTACATCGACTCTGACAAGACTTTGAAAAGAAATAAAATCAAACCGTGCAACGAAAATGGGGAGCAGGTACGAGAGGTTGTAAAATATTCTGTTACTGATGTCTGTTACTTTTATAAAGCTCTTATTTAAAATAGAATGTTTGTTTAAGTCAAGGCTTGCAAGCTGATTTTGACCCACTCCTAGTGGTTGGATTTATTTGAATTTGGTTCGGAGATGTAGGTTAGTGATAATGCAAATACAGGGAGCAAAAAAGCTTGTAATAAAAATGACCTACTACTACTACAAGAAATAAGTTTCACACTCAACCGGGTATTTCTACACATAGGACTTAATTTATCAACTAGGTACACAAAGTTGGTTGCTGCTAAAACACTGCTTAAATAAATACAATACTTATGTTCTAATGAAGTACCTACGTACTTGGTACGAAACATCTAGTCGTAGCAAATAATGATTTAGCTGAGTAGGCTCTTGTAGTAGTAGATCGGTTTGAGTGGAAACGAACCACCAATAGTGTAGCTACTGGTGATTTTTTTTCTCCCGTACCACTCCACTACCGCAGAAACGCAGTTCTGCGTAATGAATATAGTCCCCAACTATCGAAAACTATTCATGTAATGGTCATGCATCACTGTAATGAATACGACCATTTTTATTAGGATAGTCAAGTGGTATCAATGACAAAACATTAATTTAGGGTATAATGTGGCCACATAAACAGCCTTAAAATCACAGTTTTCTGCACGTGGTGACAAATTTTAATTATTCTCAAAACCCAACATTGAGTCTACAAACATATTTATTTTATTTATTTTACAAAATACCTAATTGCATAAACTTGATTTTATGGGTCCTTTTGGTACCTACCTTGGTCATAATTGCAATTCTTATTGAAACGTTACCCCAAGCACAAGTCATCTAATACACTTTCTCGGTTTTTCTCTGAGATCTTCTAACTCAATTAAACTTTGCGATATGAGAACCAATATCGACAAGATCTCTTGACGAAGAAAAAATCTGGAAATCCAATTAATTATCTGTTGAGTGCATAACCTTTTGTGTATAAATAAAACTTTTGGGTTTGTGTCAATTAGTCTTGTTGATTCGATAAAGATGTCGGACGGAGATAGACGTTTTGTAACATAACAACAGCTGGATTATATGAGATTTTTTTTTTATAAAGTTGTTATTCTAGAGCATGAGTTTAGGTATACTATTTTAAGGTGGTTCGACTTTCATACTATTTCATTTATCCAACTATGGGCGAACGGGACGTAATTTTACACTGAAACTACTTCCGTTAGCATTTTTTTTCATGTTTATTTGCGCTAAATTATATTAAAAAGAAAGCAACAGTTGAATAATCGCTTAAACGAGATCGATATTTTGGTTAAATTTTGTCAATGTATGGGAGGACGACAGTGTCATATGCTAAGCAAATATGTTTAGTAGTGTGTGTTGAGGCTACGTTGCCAGTTCTCTTTATGTTAGACCAGAGTGGGACACACACACAGAGAGAGAGAGAGAGAGAGATAAAGAGAGAGAGAGAGAGAGAGAGATACTAAGAAGGGAAGACAACCCATAGATAACCTAAGCAAAAAAAATGTAAGTCCTGTGTCCAACTTAATTTCCTATACATACTCGTATGTCCAAAACGCATGTCTTATATTTTACAATCTATCGCGACTACGCCCCGGAAAAGCAGCAGGGAAACGCTTAACGAAACCAAATAATTATAACCTAATAGGTATGCACTCGAACACTACTGATGACCCCTCATTAAGCAGACTACTATAATAATAGTACTTTATAATGACCCTCGATTTCGGAGAATCGATCATTAATATTGGCAGGGCGATACAGACACGTTTCCGTCGTTACGAGGGGTCCAACCCTTATGGCCCCTTCAATGGGCCGCATAGTAAGGCATGGGGCATTTCATTCTTGTTGTTATGAAGTTTTTCCGATTTTGGTGATGAGGCACTCAGTCAAAGAGTTTTCTCTTTATAATGGTAGTAGAGCCATAGTCCAAACTTTAGTCCTTTAATTAGGAACTATGTTAACTTTTGCGCAGTCGGGTGACGGTACTTACGGATGGCCTACGAATACAAAAAGACGGCACCCGACTACTGCGCAAAAGTTAACAGAAATTATTTTTTTTACTTTTTATAGGTTTTTCATGACTTAGACGCATGTCAAATGAAATAGCAGGCTACCAAATTAATGGTATCTATTACATTTTATTGGTTTCTGAAATATTTTCATTTCCCGATCGCTACTGTACAAGTGTATAGGAAGTGAAGTGATTCTACATTCATCTATTTTTAACGTACCTACACGAGTTTGAAATAAAAGAAAACCTCATTCTCATTGTGTTTGCTTTCAATCACAGTGATGAGCTCCCATCAAAAGTATACTCTGATCAAATATTCATTCTTTTGTTCTTTCTTAGAAAACGCTCCATGTATACTCGTACATTATATACTCATATTTAATAATTTCTGTGTATTTGTTCGGTTTCAGCAATTGTAATAAAATGAACGATGTAACAGGATAACGGTTGTAGCCATATACTTTTTGTTTTTACGAGTAGGTAATTTATGTAGCTTCAAACCTCCAGACGAAGCCACAGAAAACCTCACGAACTGACACGGACGATATTTTTTAACCCCCGATGAAAAAGAGGATGTTATAAGTTTGACCTGTGTATCTGTGTGTCTGTGTATCTGTGTATCTGTGTGTCTGTGTATCTGTCTGTGGCATCATAGCTCCCAAACGGATGGACCGATTTCGATGCGGTTTTCTTTAATCGAAAGCTAGTTTAATCGAGATGGTTCTTAGCTAAGATCCATTAAAATATGTTCACCCGTTTTTGAAATATTGAACTTTGAAATGACAATGTCGGGTGTTTATTATATTTATGTATATGTACAATGTATTGTGTAGACCTACATTTTTACTGTGTAAAACCTGGACATCTGGGAATTCTGTAATAAAACTAAGCAACAAAAGACAAGCTGGCATAGGGTGCAAGTGAGTAATTTAACGAAGTCCTCGTTATATCGTGGAGCGTCGACGAAATTGTTTTAACGAAGGGTCCTGAAGCGATAGTCACAGAAACCGCAGACGAAATTCACCCAGAGTTGTGCCAGACAGAGGAGAAGGAAGGGTTACTTTTGCAAAACACAATTATGCTTCGGCTTTTGGCTCGACTCGGACCTTTCTCGGGTCTTTACGTTTTTATCCCTTTTAAATACGAGTGTATTTGTAACCCGATTTTTCTGTTGGGAATCCTCTTTGTGCATGGTTTTAATAAAGGGTCAAATTGGGTTTAAGCTCCAACGCCTTAGACGCGCGGGCGCCCGGAGCAAGTGTCCACTCAATTGATTAGAAAAGATGAAAAGACCAGACTTTTCATTTCAAAGATAAATTGCTCAAAAACGGCTGAACCGATTTTTGTGAAACTTAGCTAAGAACCATCTCGGTTAAACTAGCTTTCGATTATAAAAAACCGCGTCCAAATCCGTTCATCCGTTTAGGAGCTACGATGCCACAGACATTTAAAGTTCGACCTGTGTATGGGTGTATCTTGTGTATATTATAAGATACACCCATACACAGGTCGAACTTTACCCCTCTTTTTACGTTGGGGGTTAAAAATACTATGAGCAGCGCGTGCGATGGATTTTCATACAAAAAATATAACGTTGGCTATAATTATTACTAAATTACTATAGTTTTCTTTTTTTTAAGCAACTCATCACTGTTTTTGACGTCGTCGTCGTTAATTTTGAACCCCCAATGAAAAAGAGGGGTGTTATAAGTTTGACATGTGTATCTGTGTATCTGTGTATCTGTGTGCCTGTGTATCTGTGTATCTGTCTGTGGCATCATAGCTCCCAAACGGGTTTACCGATTTCGATGCGGTTTTTTTAATCGAAAGCTAGCTTAATCGAGATGGTTCTTAGCTAAGTTTCATTAAAATCGGT
This sequence comes from Clepsis dumicolana, assembly GCA_963691665.1. Lineage (NCBI taxonomy): Eukaryota > Metazoa > Arthropoda > Insecta > Lepidoptera > Tortricidae > Clepsis > Clepsis dumicolana. The sequence continues at coordinate 9,876,189 of OY829521.1, forward strand.
TCACCCGTTTTTGAAATATTGAACTTTGAAATGACAATGTCGGGGGTTTTTCAACTTTTCTAAGGTGGTTAGGTTAGGTTATCAAAGTTTGACGTACGTAGGCACCTGTGTATCTGTGTATCTGTCGGTGTCATTATATCTATTAAGCGAATAGACATATTTGAATGCAAGTTTTTTTTATCAAAAGCTAGTTTAAGGGTTCTTCACTAAATAAATGCATCAAAATTGGTTCAGTTTTTCTTATTCGTTCAACTTTTATTATGTTTTATCAAACTAACTAGCGGTTTCTACACGACACCTTTACTCCAAATGCATCAATATACCTACTAAAGTTTTCGAGTAAAATTCCTGTGACGGAGGATGACGAAACTATAAGGGCTCCGTTTTTGCCACTTTGGTTACGAAACCCTAAAATACGCTCGGATCGGATCGCTACCATCACCTTACTCGCTAATCCTGCCGGTAAGTAACAGTGCACTGTTGTGTTCCGGTGTAGAGAGTAAGACAGCCGGTGTGATTACGGGCACCAGAGGCATTTCATCATAACTCCCTAGGTTGGCAACGCATCTGCGAACACCCCCGGGGTTGCCGGTGTCTATGGGCAGTGGTGATCACTTATTTGTCTTCCTTGTCTTATAAAAAAACAGCACATTAAATTTATAGCAATCTGTAGTTATAGATTTAGACTTTTTAGACTAACGTATTTTAAATGCGAAAGTAACTCTGTCTCTATGTCTGTCTGTTTGTTCCCTCTTCACGGAAAACCGCTGACGGCGACCAGCCGACCAATCCATCCTAGATGAAATTTGACAAGAAGATAGTTTGAACATTGAGAAATAATTATACTAGGCAACTTCTTATTCGGGAAAATTGCAGTTTCCGCGGGATAGCGATAACCGAAATTTACGCAGACGACAACAGCAAGTAAAATAATATGTATTGACCTGCCTGCAATAGTACTTAAGTCCAAATCGTTCTCTATTTAATACTGTTTGATCAACTCCCTGTAGCACCAGAAACTTCGTAGCGATTTACAATACAAACGGTGTATTCGCCGTTCGATACTGAACTATAAAAAACCACGGGAGGACTCGTTCATCCGCCGTGTGGCAGACTGGGTTTACGAGCAGCCAGTACTTGTTTGCGATATACGTATATAGCCTATTCGGCCGCGGGTTGAATTGAAAGATAGTTTATTCGAGATGGTTCTTAGGTAAGTTTCATCATAACCTAACCAACTTACAAAAGTTGAAAAACCCCCGACGTTGTCATTTCAAAGTTCAGTATTTCAAATCGGGTGAACCGATTTTAATGGTATACTTTGGTAAGAACCATCTCGATTACACTAGCTTTCGATTAAAAAAAAACCGCATCGAAATCGGTCAATCCGCTTGGGAGCTATTATGCCACAGACTGATACACAGATACATAGACACACAGATACACAGATACACATGTCAAACTTATAACACCCCTCTTTTTCGTCATGGGTTAAAAACCCAATAGACCGTTTTAGAGATATTGGACTTTGAAACGACAACGTTTTTCTAAATTTATGCTAGTATGCTACACATCACACGTCATGAACTTGTGAAGCAATTTTATGAACTGTGTGTAGTTCCAATTCCTCAATTTATTCATAAAGCTTTAAAAATTTTAGAAACATCCCTCAGACCGACAGCAGATATTCTACAAGCTAGTGACTGTATGTGCCTTTTTGGCAACGTGCATTATTCACCATTTTGTTTAATAATAAGTAACAAAACAATCTTTATTAGGTAAGCTTTTCCAACAAAACAACCAGTTTTTGTCATTTATACTCTCACTTAACTAAGTAGCATTTTGGATATACATTGCATAGGTAGTATACAAATATAACTTTGCCGTCGAATCAAATATTAACCAACACAGCTGCTAACTTAGTTCGCTTTGACACAAAGTCTTAGCCAACCGCAAAATAAATTTGGCAAGCCGTTTCCACGTAAACTTAGTGTATTATTTCAGATATTTTTATATTTTTGCTTTCGTCTTGTTTACTCGATTATCGACCTCAATTTTGCCAAAGGATGGAATAAATAAAATGCTCCCTACTTGCTACGTTTACATTAATTAGGTATTATTTAAGTGTAGAGAATTTTATTATCAACTACATTATAACATTACGACCAGATAGCCTAGTAGTTGTGACCCTGACTATGGAGCCGGGTTCGAACCCCGGTCGGGGCAGATATTTGTATGATGAATACGAATGTTTGTTCTCGGGTCTTGGATGTTTAATATTATAAAGTATGTTTATCCGTTGTCTAGTACCCATAGTACAGGCTTTGCCTAGTTTGGGACTAAGCCAATACGTGTCAATTGTCCTGTGATATTTATTTATTTATTTATTATTATTACATGACATCATATTATTTTTTTCTTCCATAGTTTGGTTTAGCCTTACTTTACCTACTTTATCTTAAGGTCACTTGCAGCAAAATTTTAAATCTAGTTTAAGTCCTATATTATAACCAAATTTAAGCCTAACAGTTATCTATTTATATTTTGACACCTAAACTGGACAACGCTAAAACTAGGTTATTTTTTTTGCTGTAAGAGGACATAAAGCTTAAAACAGTAATTTTGAATCCAAACGTTATCCCAGAAAAAGATACAAATCAACAGTAATCAATACCTAATCATGTCAGACTCAAAGATAAATGTTGACATTAACATTATCGTTCGTTTCGATTATTTCTTTTTATGACGCCCGCGTCGGCGGAACGCCTCCAATACATTGTTCGACTTAATTCCATCTCCCCCACGTAATTATTCGCATTTTTCGGTGAAATCTCGAGTTTCTGGGGTGACACATACAAGGGGGGGTCCATTACTGGGATATAGAAGAGCTTAATCTTAGCTGGAAACGGTTTTTTTTACTTTAATATTGCACTTGAAATACTTACTCAAAATCTTAGCTGTATAAAAATATTCCACTGGAGGCCTGCTGCCTAGCAACAATACAAGAACTCTTTATTGAACACTACATAACAAAAAACAGAAAAAGGTACAAAGAAAACACAAGATGGCAACCATAATGGAATAAAGGTAAGAATAAAATAAATTAAAGCGGGCGGTGCTTCAAACACATACCTAAAATATATGGAACCACCCTGTGGCTCTAAATTTGAAATAATAACTGTAGCGCTATGAAATCTTGCAATTGAAATGAATCTCAGTTCGACCGCAAATTGGCCGCTCAAGTGTTATCGTAGGAAGCTATATTTTTACTTTACTTTAGCGTGCCCAAAGGGCAATTCTTAAAGTTAGCCAATCCCTGCCTTATTTATACCCAACAACCATTCTGTACAAACAATCCAAAGTCCTTACTGTACGGCAACTCTTCATCCTTCATACCATCCTCAAGCAACACTTACGCATGATATTTGATCCAATTTCCTTATCGGTTAAACGCAGAAAACATAACATATGCCCCCCCAAAGTTTAGCACCCGTTTTTCTCACAGATTCTTCTGCTTCTTAGGAGGATTCTTATACACTAACATTAGCATTAAAGTCTCTATTTACCCCCTAACCGTGAGTCGATGTAAGATTGCTGTATCCAAATGGCTGCAAACCTTGGATTATAACGCGACAGAAAACCTGCTACACACAGTATCATAAAAACAAATACGTTTGCGACGCCCATGGGCTCACACACACACACACACACACACACACACACACATCCTATCATACTATACTACTAATTATACTACGATAACTTATGTAAACTAATAATTATGTACCTAAATCCAATTGTTGCGGACACCTGAGGGTCGGAGACCTGTGCCCTAAGCACGACTTGTCGAATCCTGCGTCACGTAAAATCGAATAGTAAACTATAACGAGTTTGTATGACTTTTGGAACAGCGCCCGCCCGTGAGCGTATTTGGAACTAAAATTTAGTATGAGATTTCTCGATCTCGATACGATAACCGTAACGTAACGCAGGATTCGACAAGTCGTGCTTAGGGCACTGGTGGTCTCCAACACACAAGTATGTAATTATTGTTGTAACCTCTCTTATATTTAATTTCTCTTGTTGTAACTTGGTGATGGAGAAAATAAATAAACTTATTATTATTATATCCTAGATGACAGTATCAATAAGTGCCGAAAATACGATACTCGTAATTCTTGGCAGTAACTAAAGTAATATTCATACGAATGAGCACACTCTTCACTTAACGTTAAAACAGAAGGTACTTCCACAGCCTCAGTCGCTACATCCATTTCGACGGTACTCTGACTCAACCTCGTATATTAATTTTGACGAAATTGGAATAACCACTCTAGGCCGCGAACCTAAAGTGGTTATTTCGATTTCGTCAAAGTTTATATACGAGGTTGAATCAGAGTACCGTCGATATATCTACTGTAGCCCACGTGATGGCAACGATTCCAGTCGGCGTAGCTCGTTGCGCGGCTCCTATTACCCGATACATTACCTTTATCGATCGCAAGCCGTGCAGCTTCAGGATTTGCTCGTCTAATAATAGATGTAATTATGTGCTTCAGTGCAGCATATAACGACTTTAAATGATAATAAAGGTTGGCTGCGCTGGGGTTTGAATTTTGTCGTTAATGGTAGCATTAGGTACATGGGAAGGATAATTTTATTAAAAAACCGGCCAAGTGCGAGTCGGACTCGCGCACGAGGGTCCGTAGAAAGATATTAACGCTTTTTCCCAGTGTTTTAAGAAATCCAGTGTTATAGCAGAGCCCTGCTCCTGAGCAAAATGTACGCAGTGTGGGGTCAACTTATATTGGTCTGGAAATCTACAGACAGACATAAAAATTTAAGACTTTGAGACTTTTTGGAGTGGTTGTGCTATAAGAGCTACCTTCATACCAAATTTCAACTTTCTAGGACAACTGGAAGTACCCTTTAGGTTTTCGGATTTCAGCAATTTGGAAATAGCCTTTTTAATGACTGTATCTTTTGATTGCGTTGATTTAGAAGGTTGATTTTTTCACAGCTTCAAGGGACCGCAGGCTTGAGTATTTGATATTAATTTCAGCATGCTACCTCAACGCGTTCCAGAGAAAAAGGGTCTTGACAGACAGACAGACAGACCGACGGACAACAAAGTGATCATATAAGGGTTCAGCTTTTTCCTTTTGAGGTACGGAACCCTAAAAACACTTGTATTTTAATGGCTAATAGGTAATCTACGGCCTATTGGGGGCCCTGAGCACTTTAGAATAATAAGGCCTAATGTCGGGGGAGGACGGGGAAGGGGGTAGAAAGACTGTTCTGATCCCGTAGTGTGCTTGCCCTGTGCATCCAATGGATAAGAGGGCCCTGCGTTGGGCTCAACGTAAAACTTTGCACTTAACTTAATGCAGTCAAAACTTAAGCCAACGACCTAAGAATAGTTTAGTTGCCAGAAGTTTATAGTTTTCGCAACTTTAAGATTATCGCGGGTGTAGGACCTTGTGCGTGGTCCGTCCGGATCGCTACCACCATTTCACTCGCTAATCCTGCCGCTAAGCAGCAGTGCTTGCACAGTTGCAGAGAGTAAGACAGCCGGTGTAATTACAGGCACAAGCGGCATTTCATCTTAGCTCTCTGGGTTGGCAACGCATCTGCAAACCCTCCGGGGTTGCGGGTGTCTATGGGCAGTGGTGATCACTTCTTACCATCAGGTAACCTGCTTGCTCGTTTGCCTTCCTCGTTGTATAAAAAAAAAAGATTACTGAAAGGTATACTTGTATTGGGTACAAAGACGTACTTACCAAGTGTAGATCGTGCGATTGACATCGATGTAACGTCAAGTTTATAGTGTCTATCTGTAATGCGCCAAGTGTGGACTACGTTGACAACTCCATTTTATCCTTAATTGTCCTTATATCCCGCAAACTACAGACTTCCTAAAGAGGCGGATTACACCTATCAATATTATTGCGATACCGGTGTATCAAAATTATACTGCGATACGCAGTAATAATTTCGTGATACGAAACGTGATATGCGTGTATCACGCGATAATATTGACAATTGTAATCCGCCCCAACGATCGATAGTATAGTCAAGCTCTTTCTCAGAGAGAAAGAGGATGACTGATTAAAGGTGAACTATCGCCCGAAGGAAAAACTGTAGTCTGCGGGGGTCTTAGTCAAATACCACCCCAATAGAGCCGGTCTTAGAAAAACTAAACTAAGTAACTAAAGTAACTAATTCCTGAGGGTCTTTAGGTTGCTCGCCCACTGTCCGTTCCTTCGGCACACTTAATTCCCCCAGATAAAGTCACCCAAATGTATCCAGTGCAAACTTATTACCTTTGCACTCTGTCTATGCACTCAAGTCAAACTTTTTTGATAGGAGTTTTAATTGAAGCTGTATTATACTTCATACTCCAGTGGTCTTACTTAGGTCCTACCAAATAAATTATTGTCAATAATTTATCAAGGATTTTAAAAGAGAAACGCTGTAGAATAGGAACTCCTTTATTTACAATGCATGTATTTACATCATACAAGCTCAATACCTTACACAATAAGATGGCAACTTGAGCAAATTTACCTTAAGTAAATATGTATTATGAAATTATTATTATGCTATGTTTGGTCGATAATTTAATACCCAACGGCAGAGGAAGGGGTTATATTTTCAAGAGTGAGTCACAGCCGGCAATCTCGACATTACATAATACCTAAACTTATGTAAGCATTAAAAAATCAGTTATTATTCATCGTTGGCCACTTAAATGCTAATTATCCTAAATTCAAAACCTAAATAGCGTCTAAACGATATAGAAAATCGAGTTTCTTGTGTACTGTGATAACCTCTCGTGAAACAAAATAGTCAAAAATAAATAAATCCTAAACACGCTTGACGGCAACTTGAATTGTAAAAACCTTTTAAGGTAAAAGATAAGGAAAATCTTTCGTGTAACTTAACCAAGGACCAAGAAAATGTTTTTTAAGACTACTTAGAAATAAAAGTTAACGAAAACGTCGGTTAATCTGAGCGAAGTAGTAGTAATCCTTAAAGAATCTAAAGTAACCGACCTAATCTCACTCGAACAAAGCGAAATACAACCCTGATCGTTCTTACTGATAAATTCGATAATAAAGAAAAAAAGCGAAGATTTCATTAGAATCTCTTTGGATGCAATATAAAAAGAATTATGATTAGGTAACTACCTTACTGTTATTTTTATATCTACCTACTTCAGCAGTGAATCTGAAAGTGAATTACACCAAACTTGTGACAGTTATTACAGGAATATCACATTATAAGCCCTGCAGTCGTTTCTTATTACGCTACGACTACTCACTAACATTCTGTTGATCGACTAATTCGTAATACTTAGCACGGAATGACGCTAGCCGCTATAAATTCAAATTGTCGTCAGACTCACTGTCACTGGAATACTTTATGGCCTGTAGGATCTCATCTTCTATCTCTACCTCACTATTTTGCTTCTCGTCAACGGCAAGTTTGTTGTAAGCTATATTAGAGTTATGAGCCAAGTTGGAGCTGTAATGACCGCCGCAGCAATACACACCCCATTTCTTAATTAGACACGCCGTCAGGAAGTATAACGAAATAAAGCAAATGACGAACAACGCGATAGAGAGAGCTACGTTCAGTCTGTAGTGCCAGTTGGCGTTATCGATTTGCGGTAGGACCGTGTTAGGGTAGCAATAGAATTTCGGTTCAACGTCAGTCATGTTGAAGAGGCGAGCGTCGTCTAAGCAGGATAGGCATTGACTGTTATGCGGCCCGGAACATGTAGCGCACGTGTAGTGGCACAGGAGGCAAACGAGAGGAGATTTCGCTTGTGACTCTAAAGGTTCCATGTCCGTGGCTTCCAACGCCGTCGGCTTGGGAGCATCGATGCCTTGCCGTTTGCTGACAGTTAGCTCGGTGCCTTCAGGGAAATACGTTAGGTTACGGCGTCTTGAGCTGCGTCCCGTGAGCGCTTCGCTGGCGTAAGTGCCGCCCGGGCAGCGAGCGTAGCACCGACCGTCGAACAAGTGCAAACCTTTCTCGCATTCTAGTGGAAGAGAGAACAGAGCGGTTTAAATACATAGGTCACAGTGAGACTTCGCCACCACCAGTACCGATCCAGCGTCCATGCAGATTGCGTCTCTTGCAGCAGCAGTTCAATGATGAGAATGATGCGCTCCACACCAGCATCCATGTCAGACGTAGATAGAATAACGATTAGATGGAAAATCGGGGATAGGTCAACAGAATCTTGTCACTGATCTCAAATAATTTTGCATTAAAATTTTCAAAGTTTCAAAATCGCAAACTGATTAGGAATTAACCATGCTCAAAAAGACGTGCAAGAAATTAAATGAAATCAGGAATATGTGAGGTATAATAGTAATCTCTCAAATTTCAGTGAACTGCGTAGGTAGGTAGTGAAACGAAACAAATAAACATCAATAAATTAAGTGGGTAGTGATTTACGGCTCAATACACAAACAGCGAGTTTCTACCAGCTCTAAATAGCTGAGCAACGATTCTGTCAATTTATTTACTTCATTGTACACTCACCGGCACAATTAATCGCCCACCCAATTTTCCCTGATTATTGTGAAGACTGTAATTTAACCAATGAATGCTTTTACAATAAATAGTAAAAAATGAGATGCGATTAATTATGTCGGCGAGTATATTTTTTCGCTGCTAAATTCTCCTGAATATTAGGAGGAAAGAAATTAGACGTTAGAGAAAATCGGATGATTTATTGTTATTTCCCGTATTATTTATTAGTGATTCCTGAGCAGTGAAATTGGTTACTCTAGGAGGTGGTGTGTTGTGCATTTAACCGTAAAAAAAAGTGTTTAAAAAGCGTGTTGTAAGGCACTTTAGCAAGCAGGGAAGCAAAGCAAAACATGCAACAAAATAAACAATACAAATTGTTAATACAACAAATCATAACAATACTGATTCTTAAAACTAATACGTGTGTAATTTTGAAACTACAATAACAAGAAAACATATGCGACTAACTGCTATTTGAGATATCATACAAAATCCGATCAGAGACAAGACTCAGCAGAGTTCTAGAAATAAAAATCTTCGTACGTTTTGTAATAAAAGATTGTTTTTATTATTATTTTCCGTTCACATAGGATCAATATATACATATTATGCATCAACATTTACATTAATAAATACACCGGACTGTAGCTACTTAACTCCAATGGAGGTGAACAATTTTACATTTCATACAACAAGTGTGTTATAAAAATGACCCTTCGAGTGAATATTCGACCCTCGGCAGACTAAATGAGGCAGGTTTCTGCGCTGACGCAACATATGTGGCAGAAAATCACGCGACGGTTTCAAGCTTAATTTACATGGGTGAAGGTGGGCTGATATCATTAATTCATAATTTACAAGTGAAACATAAGCTGCATTTTGTCATAATCATAACTAGCCGCGGAAATGTAGGGACTTATTTTTACAGTTGTAAATTTGTGTTAGAAATTGAAGAACAATTCGAATAATAAAAATACTTGCCCTCTTCTGTGGCAAAGATGTCTCTCGAGGACACCAAGAGTTGGCAAACGCTTAGCAAGCGCTTATGAAACCACCCAGTTGCGCCTCGCCACACACGCTTTGCCCATTTAGTTTGCCGTTGGGTTGATGCGACGCAGCCGCCCACAACCTAACTATACTTACACTCGCTTAGCTATACCACGAAATTACGAGATGTATCCTCTGAAGCTATTTTTACAGGGACTTGCATTACAGAATTACATTTAAACATTAAAATTAATTTAGCTACCAGTCGATGAAAAATGATGATCTTTCAGTCATTTTCGTAACAACTATTCCAATTTACACGTGAGCAAATTTGTACAAGTCTCCAAATTTATTAATCCGACACATTTAATTATTATGTACATCGTTTACGAGTAATTATTTTATTACATTTTAGGTCTAGATGGATTGGCAATCTCTGCTATGATCACAACCACAATATGCAATTATATTTTAATACAATTAACTTTAACACGATTGGATTTACTTGACACCTAGGTACACTTAAAAGGCGTTATCCAAGATGTCAACACGAAACTTACTATAGGTAACAGATATGTATGTATGACTCGTGATATTAATAGAATATCGTCAAATTTAAATATTTGCCGTTTCGCAATAAATTGGCATAAACCAAATAAAATAACGAACCGATACCTCAAAACCGTATATTTCAGTCGCGACAGATATGCACGGAAAATATGACGGACTACAGCATTTCGTGCGATGCAATAAATAATTTAAATAAAAATACGTTATCTGATTTACCTGCTAGTAAAATCTACAGGCTGAAGTTTTATACTTAGCTAATAATATCATAAATTATTTCATTAAATCATAAAACCCATAAATGCGTTATAATTTGGTATCACCATCGTGTGAGATTTAAGATTTCCCACATTTGAATATCTTATCATTATCACCTAAAAATATTTATTTTCGTGAATGAGTAAAGTTAATTAAAATTAAAACGAAAACACGAGTTTCTTGGGAGTTTGTGTAAAATTGGCACAGAAATAGATTGGAGTGGAGAACTGTTGTTTAAAGCAACATTTTGTTCGCTTAGCAATATAAAAAAAATACAAACTTTGAATAGGTAGGTATTAAGTTTTAGCTGTCGACAATATTTAACTAAGCTACCCAAAGGTTGTTATTTCAAACTCTTAAAAGAACGAAGCAGAATATGGTAGAATTTAATTTACCTTTCCTAGCTAACTTCAGCAATAATGATGCCGAGTAAAAATTACAACTACTTTTGTATGTCTACTTAAACAGAATTCTTGATGGATTTTTCTTCATAACAAATCAATGACCTTTAAATAAAAATAAAGAATAAATATATTACTGGAATTCAATAACATCATCAACTTATAGAGAAGCCATTGCGAAATCGTGGCTTCCAAAACTTTATTTAATTTTGTGATGCAATTACTCGATTAGTATGGACGAATTGGATAATCGTATATAATAATATCAATACATTATTTATTATGTAATCGCACTTGTGTATAGTTCTTCATTAAGTACAAAATTTTTGTTTATTTGCGAATCGATAACAATATTTTTTTAAATACATACATAGGTAAGTATATAAAGCAGGTAGCATGATTTATCAATTGGTACGAAACAATACAATTATTTATGTATTCGGCTGCACGCTAGATACACAAGCTATCCAGATGAATGATCAAGTTAAAAAGTTCCCAAATAAGATGTATTTCAAAATTAAGTCTCTTCTTTTAAGTTAGGTAATAAATTGTAATATTATAACATGCCGTAAATTTATTTAAACTTGCTAAAGACTATTTTGATCAACAATAAATTAACTATTATCAGATTATCGAAGGCTTAAAAAAACCTATTTACTTATACTTCATTACATTAGGAAACTTAAAAGCTGCTGAGCGTAACGTTAAGTACACTGACAAAAGACTTTTAATAACAAATTCTAGTGATAAGTATATTTCACCACCAGCGGCGAATGACAGTAATAATAAAAAATAAAATGAGATACAGACAAAAACATTAAGTAAACACTAGTGTATCCGTTAACAGCTTGTACTTATGCTTTAAATACATACTCTATCTATCGCCTGGATCATTAGAATGGTCGGTCTCAGATTCCATATAAACACGACGCGTCTAGGTAAGTTCATAATGCATTCTCTGAAACGGACATGTACCTTCCTAACCTTTTGAGTTACTTATTCGACTTGATTACGTCTAAGAGAATATCAGTTCTCCGTAATACTTTCTCGTTACATCCCATAACCCGCGAGTCACTCGCGCAACTTCTAAAAACCATTAAACATTGACTAGCAAATAATAAAACAGTAACTCCTTCCCCGCACGCTACGGCAGTGTTTCTTACCCAATTTCAAAATTTATTCTAACGTCATCGTGTCCCAATGAGTAGTGAGAACTGTCTCTCGATTTCCACCAATTACCTACTTGCCTCTGATTGGAGGAGACTGACAGAGATATTATCTCATTCAACACTAGAGATTCTAGCAGATTTTTGACTCGCGATAGCCCTCATACGATAAGTAACTCAAAAGCATCCAGACCTACTATTAATTAACTAAGTAAATTTAACTAAAATCACATGAGCCATGAGCACTAGGTCATCATAACCGGGGCGGGGGTCGGGGTGTGTCGTCGCAAGCACGGCGCCCGGGGCGGCCTGGTGGTCCCTTGCAGGTTAGGTCTTAGGCTAGCAGTTAGCGCACGGTTTAGTCTAGGTTTTGTGGGCTGTCGGCCTCGGGGTCGCTCGGCCCGCAAGGCGTCGGCCGCGGAGAGGAGGAGGATGAGGAGGCACAAACCTAGGCAGTGGTGCGGCGGGAACGGCGCGCGCGTGGTGCAGCCCGAGCGCAGGGCGCCGGCGCCGTCCGCGCGCGACGCAGGCGCCGCCGCGCTCGCGCCGGATTCTACGCTGCCTTCGTCGCGGATCTGTGTGGTGCCGCAAAAGCATGTTAGGTACTATTTAAAATTTATGCCATTATTCATAAACGTTGCTCAAGCCTCTATTAGTTAAAATCTTCTTACTAAAGGAAATGTCAATGTGACAAAGGACAAACGAACTTTAACGGCATTTTAGTCTGTAGTTAAAATAGGTTTATAAAATAGGGTTAGTCATTAAAAACCTAGTTGTTGAAAGAATAGTGTTTTAGTTCCTAGTTCAATCGCCATCAAATTCAACGGAGCTGCTCAAAGACATATTAAGCGCATTAATCATGACTTAACACTTACTGGGTACATGACTGCTCAAAATTATTTTAAGTAAGCATGTTTTCAATTTTAACTATTTATGTGACATTGATAATTACAATACTTATTTATCGTTCTATAATCATAATCACATTGAAACGATATACAGTGCGGTTTATACTTTTGAAGTGTTCTTGCATAAGTACCTTTAGTATGCATACAGTAATCCTTATGAAAGCATACGCTTTTTGTGTAGATAATTTATAGGTAAGTATAAATGTTGCAACGCAATGCCGTTTTAGCATAAAATCTTGCCAATCGTCAAAATGCATTATTGACATAGGCAGTTGCGGAAACAGCCTAGATTCCAATTATACTGATAAGGTTCTAGTACCTAGTGCATCCTAATTCCTAAATGACTGGTTCATTGCAGAATGGCTCCCACGCGTGCAAGTCATTAGTCTGTCAACAAGCTGCCTTTAACCTGCACCTGTGACATGATCGCATTTCATGATTGCAATGTGTAGGTTAAAATATTATACTTACCATCTATAGTATAGCGAATCGTTTTTATGTAGGGTTTAGTAAGAAGGTACGTAAGAATACTCAAAATACTGTATATTAGTAACCTGAAACTATAACGATGCTATGGAACCGATGCTTACTTGTTCTTTAAGGCGCTCTCAAAATTACTGACTTTTAGTTGATCGAATTAATTAGGCACATACGATAGAACAACTCTAATTAAAACAAAGTTTTAATTCTAATACAGGGTTGGTACTTGTATAATGTTTTATTACAATAATCTAGCAATACTGTTTATTTTCTGTTACGATATTTACAGAAAACCTACTACAGAAATTGTTACTCAATTTAGTTAACTACCACAATAAAGTCATACCAAATGTTTTGTGTCCATCGGACGGCTCCGGGATAATCGAAACATCTGAACAAGAAATATGTCCATCTATATAAAAAAGAATTGTGAAAAAGGTTTTTAAATCGAATAAGTCTTAGAAGATTTCGTTTACGGACGTTGATTTGACCCTTGTATTGTATGGAACCAACAATTCAAGTGACACGGGTTTCTTTACACACCTACAATCATTTCTGGATCCTTGAGAGTGACATGTATCACATCGAATACGACGGCCGTAATACGTAAGTGTCACTGAATGTAATCCGAGATATTTTTCTCGTGTCTGTTACAGCATTAGCGCCGGGGCGTGTCTCGGCCGTGCACTTAGATCTATTGTGACAAAAACATACAGCGGGGCTTAACGTGACTAAGTGCGTATGGTTTATTTCTCTCTGCTGTCGACATCCAGTGTCGAGCGGGAACGATCGTCCCTGCCGTGAGCTTCGGGAAGCGATGCTATCAATTGCCAAACACATTCTGCGTAAAATATAATGGCCGTTACAATTGACTTAAAAGAAATATGGCTGACCTTTCGAAACAAAATACTAGACGGAGGCGTAATTATTTACCCAACTCGGATCGAGACAAAACAAACAGAAGACGGGAGCGTGAATTTTTCAAGTATTTTTTTGCGATGGAGAGCATAGCGATTAAAGGTTACTGATGGGAGCAATTTTCACTGGTGATTGCTTAGCAGGAAACTGTTATACATTGTTTTATATTTTTGCATCCCGAACTGCGTAATTTATTTAGATAAACGCTAAATTTAATTTAAATTTAGATAAATGCTAAATAGTAGATATCGAGCCCTCTTTTAATAAGGAAGCCATTTTATATTACTCGTATGTAACTGACTGAGAGAGATGTTCACAAGAATATCTGAACAAAACGACTATTGCATTTGGACATTTTCATTTAACTTGTGCTGTCAAGCGTTACTTGAGTTATGTTTAAGTCACGTCATAATGGCCAGTTTTGTGACGAAATGTATGTGTCTGGCACTGACCGTCAGTTTTGTGACGACTGCTAACCATAGTTAACTAATCAATGATTCACTGTAAACGCCCATTTAAGAGGAAATACTTTCATGGATGAGAAATTACGAGGAACCTAGACGGTAGTTTGATTGGTTACACGTCTAGATCGCTTGGGTCCATTTCTGTTTAATTTCTTCGTGTTGTAAAAATAATAGGTAATAACCCAATATAATGTTTACACATCGGTTATTATCTCGTAGCATTTAGTGTTACACACTTGGCAGTTACTAATAGTTGCGACAAGTTTTCTATTTAACTCTTCGTGATAATAGTAGTTTATCTACAAACATATCATAAGTCCTCTATAATGCGTTCAGAAACCGTAGGTAATGACCAGAATTACGACAATCAGTTTTACTACAAAAATTATATTGAAATCGAAATGAAAAAATGAAATTGAAAATATATTGAATTCGATATCGTTATGACTTTCAAATATGGAACACCTTTAAAAAGCAATACAATTTAAATAAGCTTAATACGTAGCGTCATCGTCAGCTCGGTATGATGTTCGTATGATTTTAAAAAATGACAAATTTGTGATAGTTTTGTTATGCTTTCGGCTTCAGAATCCATCTTAGAGTACTTATAATGTGTGTAGATAAAGTAATGTTTGCAGCTCTACTCTATTAGGTCTTAAAACTCTCGTGTGATCTTATCATCAAAACTCGGCTGCACATCCTTTTATAAAACCAAACTCGTATTTTATGAATCTTCATTAACCATGTAACAGTTGCATAAACTACTATTAACACAATCAATGGTCTTAACAAAAGCCAAAACAAAGATACTTACTCTCGTACATACTTACTTACATGAACCCTGAAAACAATACACTCTTTTTCTATGGGCAGTCGTGTAAAAAGTCTGTTCGTACTCTTACATGAACCCTGAAAACAATACACTCTTTTTCTATGGGCAGTCGTGTAAAAAGTCTGTTCGTACTCTTACATGAACCCTGAAAACAATACACTCTTTTTCTATGGGCAGTCGTGTAAAAAGTCTGTTCGTACTCTTACATGAACCCTGAAAACAATACACTCTTTTTCTATGGGCAGTCGTGTGAAAAGTCTGTTCGTACTCTCAAGTGCTACTAAAATGCTACAAGATTACCGATACGTAATAATAATCAACGGTTTAGCCACCACAATTGTCTTAACATAGCTTAACGCCCGTCTGATCCCAAAATAAATGTGTTGTCTGGTGGCCATAATAATCTGTAAGAAGATCAGGCTTTTGTTACTTTAGCGTTCTTTGAATGCGCTCATTTTACTTACGTGGTGCTGGAAGAGTTTTTATCTACACATGTGTGCATCATAAGTCCTCTATGATGCTTTCAGAAACCGTAGAAAATTACCTGCATTGCAGTACATCGTCGCCTACGCCCGCCCTGCAGGTCCAGCGGTAAAGTAATAGTCATTACGACATCGTAATTTTTTTTTTAATTTGACACCCAACGTAATTTACAATCATAGTGAAATAAAATGGATCACTCACGTATATAAGTCGAGTTCAGTCCGACATGTATAATTAATAATGTGCTATATATGTATATATTTTTTTTACAATAAAAAAACAGTTTACGAAACGTCAGCTCGGTATGTTTGTCAATGGTTTAAAAAAAACCATCAAATTCGTGACAGGTATGGGTATGATTATATGCTTTCGGCTTCTGAACCCATCTTAGAGTACTTATAATATGTGTGTAGATACAGTAATGTATGCAACTCCACATAACTAGGCCTTAAAACACTCGTGTGATCCTATTATGAAACTCAGCTTCGCCTCGTTTCATAAAAACACACTCGTGTTTTAAGGACCCTCATTATGTAGCAGTTGCATAAACTAATTGTAATTAGAAAATGTTTCAAAACACAATTTTGAGCACTTCTTTTCACTTCAACGTTTTGAGCAGCACTGAGTCAAATTCGCGATCAGGCCCTATTTCACCAACTTTACACGTGTCAGTTTTCAATGACATATTGGTGTCAACTGCTGACTTGAAGAGCTTTTGTTTTAACCATAATTTGTACCATTCTTTGCATCTACTTATTCTAGGCAAATAAAGAATTATTATTATTATTATTTAGCGCGCTTCATATTGTCAAACAAACGTAGTTCGAATTGTCATTTTAAACTGACAATTGTAAAGATTGTGAAATACTCGATTACGTTACGCAGGATTCGAAAACTCGGGGACAGCCTACTGTGCCCTAAGCACGACTTGTCGAATCCTGCGTTACGTTACGGTTATCGTATCGAGACCGAGAAATCTCATACTAAATTTTAGTTCCAAATACGCTCACGGGCGGGCGCTGTTCCAAACGTCATACAAACTCGTTATAGTTTACTATTCGATTTCACGTGACGCAGGATTCGCCAAGTCGTGCTTAGGGCACTGGTGGTGTTTGCGTCATCAGTGTGGCGAAAAGGTCACGCGACTATGCGACTTCTAGGTATACCTAGTTACTCCGATTTGTGTGTCTAAGACTTACCGTGTGCGTTTCATGCCAAAGCCCGAAGTCATTGTCGATGGCGTTCTGTCTCACTTCCTCGATGTTTTCGGGTTCTTTAGGCCAAGTGGGTGCTCCGTGGAGCGCGTTTAGAGGATCTGTGTTGTCTTGAGGCGGTGTCTCTGTGCCGTAGAAGATCAGCTCCCACTGGGTCAGCGGACCCGCTGTAGAAACAGATTTTGTTTAAGTTGGTACCATGGAAATGTGACGAAATTAAACTTGATTGTCTTATAAGTAACTATCAAGAAAGGAGCAATAAGTCAATGTAAAAGGAAAATCGGAAAATAGAAAAATTATGTAAAATTGACATGTAAATTAGATACTTGGCTGATGTGGTGGATAAGGGGCAGAAAAATACCACATTGCATTTAGGTAGCCTTGCACACAAAATTAATCTTGATAATTTTGCAAAAACCACGTACTTAGTTGAGCAGTTGTTGAGCAATAAGCATCATTGTCTGCACTACCTTTACGTTTAACACATAACAATATTTCCATGTTCTAAAATTGGTTCAATAGTTAAATGAAATGACATAAAACTTAGCAACCAGACGCATGTAGATTTAAGTATTAACAGGGTTGGTAGTTTGTTATGGTTGGCTTTGTAGGGGTCTCATGATAAATTGGGGGCATTGTGGGGCATTTTGTGTAAGCAGTTGTTTATACTTGATAAATATATTGAAGTTTACAAGTACTATGTACAACCAAGCTCTACGGAAATGTAAACATTCAGGGCTTGAAATTAAGGCCCGTTAATTTATTAGAGCGACACATCTGCGAGGTACAAGGGGTCACAAATCCATCCTTCTGATTGGTGGAATATCAAAAATGGGCAATGAGAAAGACGGATCGTGCTACATTCTATTCATGTCACATTCGCATCACTTTAATAAAAAAAATTGCCACAATAAGAAATGCTGCAACAAATAAATAAATAAAAAATGCTGAATGTTACTAAACTCAACGAAGCATTATTCCTAAGCACGACAGAAAACACTGAAACGAAAACCGCTACATTAAAACTAACTTCCTCTACAAAATAAACTTCAAACAATACAAACACGAGACATGCAAAGAGCTGCTCACTCCGGAACAAACGTAATTGACGTGCAGGCTCAAACTAGGCGGCGCCTGGGGCCAAATAAAACGTCAGCAAAACGAATCAACGGACACAACACATGCACACGCTGTACCGTTAGCTTGCAGCGGCGCGGGGTAAATTCGTTGTATTTTGGGGTACTGCTCGAACAGGCTCGACATCTTGCGGCCGCGGGCGTCGGCCAGCGGGTCCGTGAGGTCGCCCTGCAGGTTCAGACTCAAGTCCGCCGCGGCCGACGTCACGCGAACCGTCGAGCTCTCTATAGGGGACCGCGTCGCCGGCCTACCCTGCTTCGATTTTTGCGAATTCCTATTCGGATTCTTGGAATTCTTATTCTTTTTCCTCTTGACGAGGCCGACGGTGTACGTGGGCGCGACGGCGAGAGGCTTCCCTCGGTTGTTTTTGCGCCCCGCCTGCACCATGACGGGGCGCGTCGCGTTGCTCTTTTTGCGCACAATCGGATTCCGGAACGGGATCGGATCGTTTTTGGCGGCGGGCGAAGTCGTGCCGTACAATATTAATGACCAGTCTTGCAACGTCGCTCTGCCTGGGGTTGATAAATGGATATATGACCATGTTAATCACAAAAGTAAGGTTGCTGGTTTTGTAGGTCGGTGAAAGGCTTACCCATGTAGCGTCCCTCGTTGGAAACCTCTAACTGCCAGACGCCGAGCGGTGACTCGCCCCACATGTGCACCGACATGAAAGGCCACAAGTTAAACCCGGCGCGCGAGGAGTCGTGCGCTCTGTCGGAAAATTAATCATATTATTACAACACTATTACAAAACTTAGTTCTAACCGTCTTCATTCCCTGTCTAAGCTTAATAAACTATAAATACGGTTGTCTGAACTTGCTCTGAACTTTAGCTAGTGTATCGTCTGAGTTGGCAGAGCAGCAGCAATTTATACTTGTTACACAGAAATTAGCCTGTGGAATTCTGTGTACTTATCTAGCTGAGAGCATAATTATTATTATGCTGTAAGTGAAATACTTAGCAAACAAAAAGTTATTCACTTTGTTCTAATGTTTTACTGACCCCAAATTTAAAGGTAGGTACAGGCAAAGCTCGTCTGTTCCTAGTTTAACAAGAAACATTCGTAATTAAGTTTCTTTGTAACAAAATCGAGGTAAAAACAAACAAGAAGTTGCGACGGTCGAGAAGTAGTAACAACTAGCCCTTGTGAATTCTCTCCACGGCTTGGGTTACAGTAATGGTCGGTTTTGAGACTTTGAACTAAGTAGTTGGGCACGTGTAGGGTTTTGCAACTTTCCACGGAACTATTATTCCTTTGTTCTCATTTTGACACTAACACACGTCTTCAGAGACTATTAATTACAAATTAGAGCTCGTCGGGTGCGGATAGCTCTGAGAACTAAGCTACATACACAATAACGTTTATATTATGAAATTCCAGTTAATTTCCAAAAACTGTAAGTTTGAGCATTGTGTGGATGAAAACAAATTGTAGGTACTTACTTAATCGCACTTGCACAAAACTAAAAGAAACGTTAAACTATTTTATTTCTAGTAATAACATAGCGCACTGCTGTGCTGCTTAAATCGCTCCTAGTTATTTCAAAAACTGTTGAGAAACAATGACACAAACTACATATTTAACGAGCCAATTATTTGCAGAAAGCTTAAGCACTCGTCACGTAATTCAGTGTAACAGGAATAACTGAACTCAATATTTTATTTTTCATTTTCTATTAGTCACGCAGTCGTTCAATAAGCTGATTGGAGGCGGCAAAAGTATAACATACATATCTATAATTGACATTAATATGAAAACATTTGTCTGTTTCGTATTGTATCTTAGAGGTTATTCGTTGTCCTTGGAAAAATACAATCGGTGAGAATGTAATGTAATGCAACAAAGTTTTAAAAAATGCACCCCGAAAAAGGTCGTAACAGCTATCGTGATATAAACAAGAACAGCGTAACTGGTTTTTTTTACGAAAAACTTAAACTTCTGCTCGTCGTATTTCTAAAAATTTTTAATTCGTCTTTTAAGCGCAGTTAATTCATAGTTACGACCCAAAAAAAATACACACACTTTTCAAAATACTGATTGATTTTTAGAATAATGTCACGGTACAGCAATCGATGTATATAAAAAAGCTGATTTTAGCCTTATACTTAGTCTAGTTACAACCTTTTAACGAGATCCGCCCTTATTGTTTTCCAAAGTTGACATAATTATCAAAAATTGCCATCTAAAAACGAATCTTACGCAAACGGAGTCTCGAGGAGAGATATCAATATTATGTAAATACTTTGTTGACGACACCACGAACACGTTTCAGACAGACGGGAACATTTGCGTAATTCCGACTAACTGTTTGGTGAACCCGAGACACGGCAGACTACCTGCCTCGTTGGATAAATTATGCTAATTATCATCACTTTAAGGCGTAGAATACAGGAATTAATCTGAGTTGTTTTACCTGGGAGCTAAGAGTGTAACCTCGGTGCCTGCGGGCGATGTTAGCGAAATCTTGAGATCGCCTCTGCGGGCAGCCGACAGCGTTATTCTTGCTTGCACGTGCTCAAGGTAATTGACACCGGGACACGCGGTCACATCCAACTGAGAAATAAAAAGGCGTCTTGTTAAATATTCGATCAAACCAATAGTTTTAGAACAAGTCGGGTTGAACAGAAAGATTTAGTGTCCATCAATGTTAAGTTAATAGATCTTAAGTTGTGATATAACAGGCGTATGCTAAGGCTAATGTAATTAATTATGCTATGACGATCCCTATTGGAGATATATTTTTTATTTGTAGTGTTTTCATAACATTATTTTATTTACTTCATTAATTTGTTTTTTGCCTTGACAACTCCCTTCTGGGGACGAAACTATTTTTGACATTGTATTATTATTCATTGTTTTATGACTTATTATTTTCGTTTGTTTATTTCATTTTTTGACGATCTCAACAAAAAATCTTATATTTTTGACATGTAGTATTTATATAATGTAATTTTAATGTTGAGTAAATAACAAAATCTAAAAAATCTAAATCTGTGAGTGTAATAAAATGGTGCGTTGCGGTAAGAAGGTAATTAGCTTACAAAATAAATCACTTGGTCTTTATGATATTTGGTACTTGGAATAACTGCTTTCGCTAACATTTGACAATTTGGACATTATGCTACACAGACTATAAGTATAGGTATAATTTCTAGCGTTATGGACATTATGTTGATTGGGCAAAATGCTAATTGGACGCTTGACATTTTGCTTCTTGGCCAATTCACGTCACTGGACATTTTGCTACATGGACGGTTCGATACTAGCACAAGAAGATGTACTGACCTGTAGATTAACAGAAGATCTGGGAGGCACGGCCCTTTGTGGGCGAGGAGCGACGAGTTCGCAGGTTCGCTGCGGCGGCACAGTTCGCCAGGTCCTGGCTAGTCGCACCATGCCGGCAGCATCGAGCAGGCCGTAGCCGAACGAATGTGAGACATTGCGACCAACGCCGTTGACGCGCCATTCGCCGCCCGTGCTGAGACGTTCGGGTCGCGCCGTGCGAACCACTGGGAATGGACACAAATTTGCGTGTTGAAGGTACGAAGTAGAATGCAAGATTTTATTTTTGCTCAATTTTATTAACTTTAAAAACCATGTTAATTATTTTATGTATCCTGTAGTCGTTATAATAACTAATCGTAGATATCGTTTGAAAAAATTTGGTTCGCATATAGGTTAACTGTTTCACCGCGTAACACATACGAAAAGCCCTGTAAATTCAGGTGAAAAAAAATCAGGTGCGCAGTGAATTTGAAAGGAAAACTATCATAGCTAAGTAGGATTTATAGGTTAAAGAGTAATACTTTGACCATTTGACCAAATTGTAAAAATTGTACATACAAAAAAAAACTATACTAAAATTAGATAAATGCGGGACTTTGTTGTAACGGCGTATGAACCCTATCCGGCGCATCCGACGCGCTCTTTTCGGGTTTTTCTTTTTCTTTTTTTGTAGAACTTTTTTCTAAAACTAAGGGCCTTGGCCAATTAGTAAGGGGGTCCCTATAATGAAGCCCTGAGCGAAGTCACGTCGCGGGTTGCGTCGCTTTGCCGCGCATTTTGACAGCTAATCGGTGTTCGCGGGGTGCGGTTGCGGAGACAGGGATAGATTATGCTACTTTAATTATACATTTGTAGTAATGAACATGGTTTAATGTTATATTATATTAATACGTTAAGCAAAATCTTTGGATCGGTTTCTAAGAGCACTGCGCGGGCAGAGGATTATAAAAATTGGTTTCAAATTTAATTTTTTTATAGGGAAAGGAAGAGCAGAAAGCTCTTTTTTTTATTGAATTGAACAGTTATTGAAAAACGAATGTTAAAGATTCACAAAGTTTCAGTACCTTAAATCGTAATCAGACGAACCAGCACGTTTGGTCTTTTGTTGAGCAGAAAAGCGAGCACAGAGCGACTCAACCTATCACATTCGCTAAAGCACTAGTTTCACAGCCTTATTCGCTTAAAGTCCATGGAATCCATTTATACATTGTTACAAAGGCCTCGTTTGCAATATCGCTCAGCGTTCAGCTGATCTGTGCGGACCAAAATAGGCCAACTCCATTAGAGCTGGTTGTTTGTCGCCCATCGTTGGCAAATGGAGCCGCGGTATAGGATGTAAAACAACTGACTATCGTTGCACATGCTTAAACACTGCTACCATAACTCATAGGTATAAGATTCGGAGTGTGTGTAGGTACTGTTGGGTACGTGCTTAGAAAACAACTGAGTTTTAACCATTGACTTACTAACACCATGGACTTTAGGTCTACTACAAAATTCATGAAAAATGTACAACATGGCATTTTTCGATGATAGCCATACATACCTACTTTGACTGACGCTCAATTAGTGGTCTTTTTGCAAATTAGTCGTGTTTTGGTTCGGACGTTTTAAAGCGCTAACCCGAAGTGCATGGTGTAGGCGAGTCAATGTTTTTAACCCATTAAGTACTGAATACTAAACAGCATGTTTCAGGTTTTAATTAAATATTACATTTTGCGTGACATTGTTTTTCGAGGTGGCTAAGTTAGGCAGAATTTCTTCGCTGAATATACCTTCTAGATAATGCAAACAAACGCTTTTTATTGAACCTGCATAAATAGGTACACGTGCGAAATTTATCGTGTCGTCGGAAATTTTTGCTCGTAATTCTTGGATTTTCATAAAGTTCTGAAACATATAGGAGAAGTTGGTGGAAGATGTGCAAACAAACTTTGCTTTCCTGTGTATTAGCCGAGCTGTAAATCATGGAGGTGTAAAACTAACTGCCTAATGTGGAGAACTTTTTTTATCGCGTTAAGTGCTTACGTAAAAGAGACTAATGCCCGTTATCACCAACGACACCTAAGTCATCACCTAGTCAGGGGACCCCTATCCTAAGTGGCCCCTTATATCTCTCCCTAACCTAATTTCATTTTCACCATACTGGGTAACACCTTAATAGGGGGTCACCTAACTAAGTGACGGTTTGTTTCAGGTAGGTTTCGGGTTGTTTCGGTTTGTGACTGGTTCGTTATCACCGGGATCGGTGTGTCTCTCTCTCTCTGATCTTTGCCCACGCGCGGGTGTTCCGCATTAAAATTAGTAATTAGTACAGCAACCCGATTGTGTATTTGTATATTTGATGTGAACGATGATTACACATACTTATTATCAAAAAGTGGAGTAATTCTTTCGCCCTCGGACAATCTGACTCCAAAGTATGAAAAGCACGCTTTCTTTCGACATTCTACGAGTAGGTATATCTTATGACAAATCTTTAGTACCTATCATACTTTGATATAAATCATCTGATTTTCAGTCTGATCTAAATAAGTTTGATGTGAATATTAAATCCAATTATTCAACAGCTTCCAAACTCTACAAAATCATTTAAATAGCCTTCCATTTTATATAAATCTTATCAATCGAGTTAATTATTGCATAACAAATGCACAATAACCTATAAAAATTAAAACGCATCTGCGACTGCGCGAACCGTCACTTAGCGCTAGGGGGTCAATATTCGAGCCCCTAAACTTAGGGGGCCCCCTAAGCAGTTAGGTGTTACTTAAGCGTTGGTGAAACGGAAATTGATCTTAGGTGTCACCTAAAAGAGCTAAGGGATCCCTTAAATTTTAGGAGTCGTCGGTGAAAACGGGCATGAGTCAAAACGCTAGCCTAATTTTAAACCCACAAGAAAATTGCCGTGCTATGTTTTGTTCTAATTAATCCTTGTTTGGCTCTACCAACAGTAAATGTGGCGCGAGAAAGTCCATAAAATTTGGACTCCTGTAGGATACAATATCATTTAAACATGTATTTATATCGGTATGAAATATGGGTAGGACACACCTACTGTTGAAGCCGTGAGAACTTACAATATCGTATCGATTTGTCTCATATTATTTGAAACCGGTCCTTAACTCTCGATTCAAAACAAAGAGGTGACGTGTTGTAAGGTTTTACATTCGTAACTGTGTGAATGTTTGTAGCACGGTAGCTCTCGAACGGAGGTACTTAATTAGACTTGGTTTCTGGTAACCTTAACTCTCGTAACTTGTGTTAGCTAAATTTTACTTAAATCGGGATTAAATAGGTACCTAGCCGTTGTTGAGATGTTATTAGACTACAAAAAAAATTACGGGAATTTTTGAACTTCTCTAAGCTGTGGTTATGTAGTTTCTTACCAATATGCTGCATGTCTCGCCAGGTGAGGTCGCGGTTGGCTTGCAGCGCCAGCGCGCAGATGCCGGCGGCGAGCGGCGCAGACGCAGACGTGCCTGTGTGGCCCGCTGTGCACGCGTGATGGAGGTCTGTTGTCATCACCTACGAAATACATGTTGAGTTAAACGGACGTAAAAATGGGCAAAGCGGGCAAAGGGCATAGCACTTTGCTTTGCCGCACATAGCAAATAATTCGTGTTACCTCTCTTTCGTTTTCGATCTGAATAACAGAGATGGAATGACAAACATTTGGCAAATACGGCCAAGTAAAGCCTAAGGTAAAATAAAATATGTGCTACTTTTAAAAAATCATGATCAGCGGCGGATTTTGAATGATTGTTCTTCGTTCCCCTTCTTTATTTATTTATGGTAATAATGTCAAGCTCAGCCCTCTATAATATGACAATACTTACTGGCTAAAATTATATTTGAAGTTCTTTTTACATGTTTATGAAGCGCTAATTGCGAATACCTAAGAAAATGGCAACCATTTCAAACTCCTCACTAACACACAATCTAATAAACATTTTTAGTTCGACATACTTATTACCGTTTCGTTTGAGCTCTGCTCGGAATATGCTGTTTTTTGTATTTATCTGGGTTATTATAATAAAATATTAGTTGACACACCTTTATTTACTTTATCGTAACATCAACTTAAAGAGACCTTGTAATAAAAGGAAAACAAAAATAAAGCTTTCAAATTAAGCTTCTGAAACTTTTGTTACTTTCCGCCAACACAAGGTTACCCATTGAAAAAAAAAATTTTTGGGAATTCTTATTTCCTAATACAGTTATTAATAACCAGCCGCCCACTCTAGGCACTCAACAACAAATTCCTGAAAACGTTCTCCTCAAAAAAGCTTTGAGGGCCCTTGACGACCGGCCTAGGGGTTAGATAACCTGACTACGAAGTTTGAGGTCCCGGGTTCGATGATGAATACGAATGTTTGCTTTCGAGTCTTGGTTGTTTAATATTAATACGTATTTATCTATAAATAAGAGTGTTTAACCGTTGTCTAATAAAACAAACTGCTTAATTTGGGACTAGGTCATTTGGTATCAATTGTACCACGATATTTATTTCATCATCATCATCATCATCATCATCATCATCATCATCAGCCTATTTACGTCCCACTGCTGCGCACAGGCCTCCTCTCAGAATGATGATGAGAACGATATTTATTTACTTATTTTTATTTATGTCAAATGATAATGTCCCACCAAGATCCAACTTACGATTACCTCCAAAATATTTTTTATGTTATTTACTTACTTTGCTATGTTAATTGGAATGTCTAGCCGGACCAATTTAGATACAATTTGGCGTAATTTATTTTGCGTAGGTATACCATGAATGACAGGCATGATATCTGGAATTCTGGGTAGCATTCATTGTTATTTAAATTTAATATTTCTGTATCGAAACCTCAATAGTCCGGAGTATACACGAAATGCTTTTTGAGAGGACTTTTCGTGTTATGAAATAAGGTTTCGATTCGTTTAAAGGAATGCTTTGTCGTTTCGCGTACTGCTGGGTCCTTTGTGCTGGCGGAAGCGCTCTGCTGATTGCATCCTCTAACCGTTTGTTACGGACGGAATAACAGAAAAAAACCCTCATACATATGTCACTAAAGCCTTCGACATTGGGAGCGGAGGTAGCTAAGTATAGAATTCTAAAACGTCAGCGGGGACACGTATGGGTTTTAATTGAATAATTACCATGAGATTCACACAGTCATGCTACAATTACAAAATAGCACGTTACAATAGGTTAGTGTCCTGAGTTTTTCATTTAGTACCAACGTAACGTGGACGGACGATCTGGTAAAGATCAAGGGGAATTCATTGGCTGCGGGTAAATACAGCAAGTGGAGGTGTCCGACCTATGCCTATGAGGTCTTCCGGCTGATATAATGATTATGATTTATGATTTAGTTGAACAAAATATTACAAAGATACTGTGCGGTAATTTGAATGTAACTGATTCAATAAGGCATACAAATGTTGCGACGTGAGTAACCTAGGGGTGGTGTAAAAGGTACCTACGTGACACGGAACGTCAAGCTACCGATTTTTTTTCCCGGGATAATGTGCCATATTTTCTGATTTTCTATTTCATTCTTGTTTCAATAAATATTTAGATATTTGATAAAACAAAAGATAGGTATCAGTATAGTATTTTTGATAATGTAACTGACGGAACATACAATATGAGCTACTGGCAATCTTTGCGGTTTTCTAGTTGATGTAAACCAGAAATAAGCGAACAACTTAAAGACTTTACTAACGTAGATATTTCGAAATGCTCGAATTGTTTAAGACTATAATTCTAGACACTAGTACGGGTTTTAAAAAAGCAGTTTTTATATAACCTACGTATTAGTTTTCCTCTCATATAAATTGATTTATGAGCTTTAACTTGGAGCATTACACCAACCGCGCACCCCGAGGGCTGTAGAGTGAAAAAGTAAAAAACACGTTATGAACCCCCGATGACGTTAAAAAGAGCACACTAACTTTATTTAATTTACCCTGTTAGCATCCCGAGTACTCTGGGCGGTAGGTACACAACATTATATCCATATTTTCATCGACGAAGCGTTTCCTTTTTTCCCTGTTTACCAATTTTGCTTCTCTAATATATCTATGGTAAAATAACTCTTGTTTTGCCAATTTCATTGATGGTATTTTCTCGGCGCTTTTTTGTTTCGCCGCTTATTGCTAAAGCTGTACCATGGTTTTTCATGTTTTTCCTACAAAAGTCGTGGAAATTCATGGTAGTAAAATGAGACTCTATACAATCGCTACTCCATTGATTCGTGATGGACACTCCCTGCCTGTGCGCGGCGAAATATTAATAAGTTTTTGTTAAAAACTATTTAACGGAAGCTTTTCTCTTGTCCGTAACTTTTTGTCGACTTTCATCGAATTTACACTATTGGTAGCAAAAAGTAAACCCGGCTACTAGCTGAGAGTTAAATTTATATGTTGCAAATAAAATAAAAACTTGTAAAATTGCCATCACTGCTTGCCTTTTTCAAGCTTTTTATAAATTATCAGAGTAGGTACCACGTACTCGTATCGAAATTTGTCAAAATCAAGTAAAGTAAGTAATTCTCTCCAGCCTATGGGTAGTTACGTCCCGCGGCTGGGCACATGCCTAAAGTATACCACTTATTTAAAGGAATTACACCAAAGTGCGAACCTGTTTTTCATTCTGCGCGCCGCTGCTGTACGTCGCAGCGAGGGTAGAACTGCACATTTCTGAGTACCACGGAACCTCCCCGCGTTCCGTGGCCGAAGATATGGAGAGAGTCCATATGGAGTTGGTGTACCCATCGCAGTTGCAATTATCGTGCTCTCGACCACCGTTGCCCGAGGCCCACACGAATATCGAACCTTTGCCGTTGCGACCCTGTGAAAAAAAAAAACAGTGTTTCAATAGAAGAAATGGTCATACCAAATTTCATAAATTTCACTCTTACGCTTTGCAGACTAGTCACAATCAGGCACACATTTTAGAATCGTTTTAGAAATTTCTATGCTGAATGAGGGAAAAGCTACGTAGTGCAAAGTATAAGAATTAGAACTCGTACTAGTTAGGTACAAGGTTGAAGCGGGCAAAAGCAAACATTTTGTATGTACAAGTAAGAATTAATATCAACGTCGAAATTAAGTTCAGATGAGACAGGCGCATTAAATCGGAATTTAATTTGCTCGATAAGCAAAAACAAGAAAGATAAAAACCTTACAAGAGCAGCGCAGGCTGACACGGCAATTTTTTAAATTCTCACAAATACACAATTTATATCTCATTTAAGTTGAAGAGTGAGAGTTTAATGGCTGCAAACTTTCGTCCTCACTTCCATTGCTATCAAGACGAAAAGTAAAATTAACTTTCCTTGCAATAAACTCGGGCGTTAGGCCTCCAGCTAGGAGCAAAGATAATCAGAAAAAGTAAGACGGCAGGGACCGGTTAAACGAGGTTTCAGTGTAAACAAGGACACTCGAACGACGCTCAGAGTTGAAGAGGGAAACAACATTATGTAAATTTTATACCCAACAACACTTGACCATATCGTGTCGGGCAATGCGAGGGAAAATAATTGCGTCATTGCAGGAATTACTAGCAGTACCCTTCGAACTAACTTATTTGCGGAACCGTTGCATCCAGGCAAAGTTAAAGGCACTTTAAAGTGCATTAAATAAGAATCAGTATCTAATGGAGCTCGATGTAAGTGACAAATTGCTGTTGCGAATTTCACGCAGCTGGCGTAGTGACTTTTGATTAAACACTATGGTTCGCTCGTTCACCTCGGAAAATGTGAAAACGCTTAAAATGTCAGCTGAAAGAGACTTTTTGTTCGGTTTCCAAGGACTAATTCTTTATTAATAACAGCCACATAAAAGCGAACTCGAGGTGAGTCGGTGTTCGTTAATGGGAATTATGAAGTTTTTAACGTTGAACTTTTACGTAAAATATTAACGATCTCAGAAACACGTTTTATTTATGCCACGACCACGGTGAGCGTTTGTTACGTAAAGCTTTATACTTAATTTGGATTTTTTTCTATACGGAAATGTAATTTGTATTCAGTTAAATTTGTTAAGTCCGACGCAATTCCTTTTCAATTACTTATGTACTCGTAGAAAGTGAAGGGAAACGTCGCAACTGATTTCTTGAGCAAAATAAACCTTTCACGTACTTAAGGCTAAATTCAAAATAAAATCTTTTTAACTGAAAGCTTCATATTGCTTTAAAAAGTGATGGCAGTCTGTGTATTTTTGTCCCATCCTATTTAACCCATTACAGTTACCATAACTACCGTGGTTTCGCACCGTGGTGGTGCCGTGGTTATATCTAAGTAGGTAATACTTTCTAAGAAGTCATATTCCTACTAAAAGTGGCTATAATGATCAGCAAAATAACTTTTCTTTGGCTTTATGTAAAATGATAAAGTAATTTCGATGTGATTTTTTCAACAATTTTAACAATTAACATGAAACTATCGTGAGACTCAACCACAATGAAAACGAGAGTAGTTGTGTGCCGCTGTCAGCTGCGCCTAGTAGTCGCGTAAGCAGAGCCCAGAAGAAGAACTACGAATTAGTCCGAAAAATATCGGCCTAAACTCGACTTATAAATACGTGAGTGAACCGTTTTACTTCACTATAATTTTAGCAATTACAATTTCAACTGTATTATCGAAACTATCAAGTTAAACTTTGCAATCACCATCGATACGGTTATTGATCCAGAATTGATCCAATCTGTCAATCATCATTATTGCGATGATAATCAACGACATTGTCAATTAGCATGACAACGGTAATTGGGGATGGAAACCATTTCCAAAACTCGTGCCGAGGAACGTTTTATGTCTTTGTTACACGACGCCAGTTGGCGTGGTTAGTTACTGTAGTTCAGTTACTCGCACTTGTGGCTGTACGGCGAGTTACTATCAAATTTCATTCGGCTAGCAGCATTCCTGCTGTGCAAAGTTTCAGTTTATACGATGTTAAAGCGGTCGGTTCTTTATAGTGTCGAATTTATACTAGAGAATTACGATTCACTCATTTAAAATATTTCACGCACTTAGCTGTAGGCAAAGAAATGAATAAGTGGTTAAATAAACCGTACTGGTAGATTTTATGGAAGATAATACTTAAACATCTCTCAGAGGAGGCCTGTGCCCAGCAGTGGGACGTAAAGAAAGGCTAGTGATGATGAATACATAAACAGACAGCGCCAATAGTAAGAGACGAGTACCTAAATACTAACAAATTCAAATTCAAAATCGTTTATTTGCATGTCACATTACAGTCATTAGGATGGAACATTAAAACTAGATCTACACGTGACGCCCTGCTAGGGCACGGCATCTATTATTTACAGAGGGCTCTTTCGTTCTCTAACATGCGAGTGGACAGTGAAAACAAGTTTTCACTGTCAGGGCAGTAGCTCGCTCTGCGTGAACAAGTCATAAATACATTATGCCGAGCCAACAAAAGCTCATTGCAGGTTTGAGTACCTAACGAACAAATCGCTGTCATACCTTGTCACTGAAGGTGGCAGATTCCAATTTATGATCTCAGTAGGAGTATCTTTTTGTATTTTTTCTCCCAATTTTTTATTTTTTATTTATAATTGATATTCACGGGAAAACCGTAAAAATAAAAAATTGGGAGAAAAAATACAAAAAGATACTCCTACTGAGATCATGAATTGATTGCTTTAGTGCGCCATCTCGTTGTTGAGCCTGGGTAAACTGATAAGTTTCGAAAGGGTGCGTTGTTTTCGGTTTACGAAGTAATCGCATAGATGGCGCTAGTCACTGCAAAAAGTGATAAAAACAAGCTAAGATTTGAATACATGGAAAAAATTCGGCCTTTCCTCTATGTCCAATCGTGGTGTAGGGGAAAAGCACACGACCCGGAGTGTCGAGGATCCGGGTTCGATTCCCGGGGTTGGCATTTTTCTGGTTTTTTTCTGTGTATTCATGTTTCAGTGAGTTTATAAAAAATATAATAGATTCCAATTTGTTTGTCCAGAGAATGAACGGATGAATACTCAAATTTGATAACAATGGCGATTGTAATTAATTAGCATCACTGGTACCAGACATGGAATGCAATCACTGATTTTGATATTGTAAACTTAGTCTATTGTTTTCTTTGCGGTCCTAAATATTCAGATTGTTATAGTTAAATCTGTTTTACGGAATACGGCGTGCGAATGTTAACATTACGTCTACAATTGCTGACTTCTTTTTTTTAGATAACTCATAACAAATACTATGGAGACGAGCTGTCGGTAGGCCTCCAACAAGATGGAGCGACGACCTAGTAAAGATCGCGGGATCGCGGGGGATGCGGAAAGCACAAGACCGGTCTGAGTGGAGAGCCGCGGGGGAGGCCTATGTCCCGCAGTGGACGTCTTTCGGCTGACACGATGATGATGACACGCTTGTGCTTGTGGATGCTTGACAAGCCTTACTGACAAGTGTGTAAATGTAGCGTAAGAATAAAGGTGTCTTACCTTAGTAACACCCTCAAGAAACGCCCTAGTGGCGAGTTCTCCCGGGCCATCGACGGTTTTCCCGTCATCGTCAGGGCCCCATGACGCGCTGTAGATGTCAACATGCTGAGGGTTGAGGCTCAAAGACCTCGCTTCCACAGCGTCTGTGACATCGCCGTCGAGCATACGAACACCTGGAAAAGTTTTTAAAGTTGAGCTGTCCTATTAATATTTGTGAGTTGTCCACGAATGTTGAAATATGAAAGAAATGTAGAGGTGGTTTAGAAATAAAATATTGCTATTAAATATAAATTACACAGATGTATTTAAATACCGAAGGAAAAATCCGATATGATTTTTTAACTTGGATGGCTGAGAAGTGGGTTTTATAGCATGGCATTGCATCATTTTTCCCCAATGAAATTCAGACATAAAATAACACTGTGCCAACGGATACCAAAAGTGACTTTTTAATAACGTAATAAAAAAATCATAAAGATACGCTCTATTCTCTTACAGTAAAAATTGTGTAGAATGAATGGCGTCGGTAACGACGCCTTGCTAAGGAATTTGACCGATCGCTACGGCGTAGCATTGTGGCTCTACGAATAGTTCGTAGCATTGTAGCGATTCTTGAAAACAATCCGTAGCACTGTCTGGAACGTGTCATGTCGGTGTAAAGGCAGATTCGTAGACGCCTCGTATCGAAGCTTTTGCGATAAATCTAACCTAGGATTCAAGCAATTTTAGAACCACCGAAACTTATTTTTAACCGACTTCAAAAAAGGAGGAGGTTCTCAATTCGTCGGAATATTTTTTTGACATTTTATTGAGAAAAGTTTTCTGAACATAGCATATTTGGCGTACAATGAAACTTAAAAAAAATCGCTTGTTTTCGTCATTAAGTCAATAGAGGATAAGTGCGCGTTAATTTGAATATACAAAAACGCCTAAACTGTGTTCATAAAAGAAACTAACACCTATTCAATTAATTGGAGTAATAAGAAGTACAGCTTGCTAGTTGTAGAACTTAGCTCGAGCGAGTTGGCAAACGGGCGTGTAGGTGTTTGAAACTTTTCTGCAAACCCGACTGAATTTAATATCACACCGTCTCGAATGGCTTAAATTTTAAATTGAAGCGTCCTTTACAGCAGGAAGGAAATGCATGACGCTCCTGGGAACTTTGATGAAATTTCCCAAATTAATTTCAAGGAATAAAAAAAATTACAAGTTTTTACTGGTTCTACTTTTTGTTATCTGTACTTGTATTCGATCCAAATTAAATACCCATACCAAATTCAAATTCCAAGTCAACCTAACCACTAGAAGTGGGTCGAGTTTTACTTGCAAACTTTGAAGCGGACAGCTTACATACTGAACAATGACAACATAACGAACAATGCAAGTTAAATAAAACCTTATAAAAGGTAATTTGGATTACGCCATTTGTATAAATTTTTTTATAATTGTATTTGTTTTTTAACACGTCTTCAACAAAACTGAGCTTGTTTTATTGTTTTCGACTAACTGCAATAATTAAATGCAAAATCAAATAAACGCGACCAACTTACAAATTTTAATACCAGCTTCAGCTTATTAAAAAAAAAACCAACATTTGATTAACATTTTACTCAGAAAAGTCAAAGGCCACAGCCAATTATGAGGTTTGCCGTCAAAAGAGCAGTCTTTGATCTCAAAAAATCAACACCGAAAAAGGTTATTATGAAATGTTTTTCCAGAGAGCTTTCGGATAAAGTGTGTAACAAACATCACAAAATCAGAGCCTCTAGTGTAATCTTTGGTACAAGAAAACATTCTCGATCGCGTTCGCGTTGACGACTCGATTACTATGGGCAAATCGGTAGCGCCTCTAGAAATACTATTATTTGACACGTTAACGCGAACGTATAGTTGTAGTGAAAAAGCTTTTCCACAGGTCAGGCAAAATCAATCTTATGTCATGGTCATAAACACTTGCTCAATCCAACTATATTTTGCTGGCCGTCGATTACAGTAGACACTCAGAAAGACTTTTAGCATGAAACTACCGTGAGACTCAATCATAGTGAAATAAACGGATCATCATGTTTCGGACTAATCCGTAGTCCTTCCTCTGGGAGCACACGCCACGCCGGATTAGTCCGAAACATGTCGAGCTATACTCGACTGACATACGTGAGTGGTCCGTTTATTTCACTATGACTCAGAAAGACGTTGTATTTGGGTCCATGGGGTCCCAGCGCTTACAAGCTTATTTCTGAGTTACAAAAGCGCTTAGTTGATGCAACTTGTGACCAAAGGGCTGGCAGTTTTCTCTCTCAAAGAATCAGCATCGCTATTCAGCGAGGCAACGCTGCCAGCCTTTTGGGCACTATGCCACGGGGGCCTTATTTAGATTTAATTTAGTTTTAAGTTGTAGTTTATTTAGTTTAAGCTTAGATTTAATGTCATTGTAAATTGCTTTTATTATGTAAATAAAGTTGTTAAAAAAAAAAAAAACCTTAAAGTTCGTCCGTCGATGACACTCTTCCATGATGATGATTAGTAACCCTAAATGATAACGTAATGGTATTTAAATGTAAATGGTACCAAGTTGGTATACTGGGTGGCACATTTAGATTGTTTTTTATTGTTTTTATTTAGTTATTGCACAGTACATAAAATTAACTTAAGTTAACCTGGGTACTACCCTGCAAGGGCGTAGCAATATAATTATACGTAAGTGTTATACCTTTACAGGTAACAATTAAGATCTAAACAAACTAGCTAACACTGCCTAACTAGTAACACATCAGCTATTAGTTAGGTAATTAGGTAAGTGTAAGTACTTTTCATTTCACAATGTATGTAACAACATTTAAAATTTATAATTATTTATAACCTGTGTATTGTTGTGAGATCATATGTAGATTATTACCACTTATCATAAGACTAATTAATTACTTACTATTTTAATTGCTAATTATTTACCTATTTTATTTTATCCTATCATCTAAGAAGTCCTCCACTGAATAATAACATTTGGTTATTAAAAATGCTTTAAGTTTTTTTCTAAAAGTGCTATCTTTCCCCTCATTCTTAATAGCGACAGGTATTTTATTATATACATTTACAGATCTGTAATAGGGGATATTTTTATACATACTAATTTTTAAATAAATAAATTTAGATTAGTCAGTACGGGTAAGACATACAAAGATCTGTTCTTAGGAACCATGCCATCGATTTTAGTGACAAGAAAAGCTGCATACATAGATAAAAAAAAAGTTGTACTCAGTTCAGGAATCGGACCGGGTTCGATTGATTTCTTATTGAATAATAAAACTTTCATTATTTCTATTTGGATATCGATTGGTAGATCACAAGCAGTAAATGTTACTATAAAACATGGTATTTGTAGGTACGTCTTATAGTTACAGACTTGCCCATACTGACCGATCTGAATGGGCCACACTGTGTAGGTACATATCACTTCTAAGTTGTGTGTGCTATAACCTTCTGCCGAAATTCGGGGAAACGTAGACTGGACAAAACCAATGAGACATAATAATATTTCAAAAACTAACGGCTTCAGCTAAGCCGTTGGTCGTAAGGTTATGGGCGTCTCACCTACTGTTACAGTAAATGCGGATATTACCTTATACAATAGAACCTCGCCCACTATTTAAAGTTATGATGTTTCGGTTTCGTCCTTATTGAAAATTTCAACAGAATACTTTTGGCTACCTATAAGAGAAAATCTATCGCCACCTAAGACTACATAGTACCTATCATTATTTACTTTACTTAAATAATGATCCCAAATGGAGTATCTTTTTGTATTTTTGCATTTTCCCCAATGTTTTTATTTTTAACGGTTTTCCCGTCAATATCAATTGAACTTTTTAAATACTTTACTGAAACATGAATACGCAGAAAAGAAAACAGAAAATGCTAACCCGGGAATCGAAACCGGATCCTCGACATTCCGTATCGCGTGCTATCACCCCTACACTACGGTTAGCATAGGGAACCACGTTGAATTTTTCCACGTATTCAAATCTCAGCTCGTTTATCACTTTTTGCACTGACTACTTACTTAAATAAGACTGTGGCTAAATGTAGTCCTATTTCGTATAAATAATAAGCTACCACGTATGTATATACTTCTAAAATCTAGACTCGTTCGCGACTCCGACTGACTGAGCGATTTACCTTATCGCCTCACTCGCTAAAGCTACTAGCTTTTACTGTCTCACACTATCAGCCATGTTGTAAAAGAACTACTTTAGTTCTTTACACAGGATTTTCTTTTCGTAAATTCGTGACTTCCAGACTTTGAAATACGGCTTACAGTACAGAGATAAGTATAGCATTTTAAAATAGTTCATTCAATTCCAAGCAAGTACAGACCGATACTTCAATGAAAGATAAATTGGAAACGATAACAACATTTTGTCTAGTTACAAACTCCGAAAACCTTTTGCCTCGCTAAGCACGTTTGTGAGGCTTTATTGTCAAAGTAATCATGATAAAATGCCCGTGTTGATAGCAAAGTCAACATCACAGACGTTGACGTGTTTGTTCTGTCTTTCGTTTCAATTAACGGCTCTTACGTAATTTCAAATATAAGTCTGAAACAGAACTTTTTATGATTGAAGTGGCATGGCTAATTGTGACTCAGTATATTGCTCGTGAATCTCGTGATACATATGTTCTGAAATTGTGTTTTGGAGCATTTTTGATTTCGGAAACTCATCCACAGTGTGTAATTACACTAGTAATTGTATGCGTGATTGCGTAGTGCGTTTGCGTGCATGCATTTAGCAAGTCGAGGGGGAAAAACGGCGACATTGGTCCTGAAAGGAAATACGGACGATAGCATTTTCATCCTCTTTATTAGTTCTGTGGTCTGGAGTATTGGCATTTGTCATGCTAGTTCTAAGACCCTACTCCTATCGTGTCGTGTAGTACACTGCGGGTCACTTACCTCCGACGCTGGCGCCGAACGCGACGCCGACGGCGCAGAGCGAGTTGTTGGCGGTCGCGGCGACCTCGCCAGCACAGCGCGTCCCGTGTCGGTTGGAGTCGATCAAGTCGTACCGCGGCTGCGGGTCAGGGTCGTGCGAGTTTACGTCGTACGACGCCATTGGATCCTGGGAATTGAAGCATACGAAAAGTTGTTATCTTTAAAGGTGCGTTTGAACTGTCGCAAAGCTGGACGGAACGAAGAGGTGCAAACCATGGTTTGACCAATCACAGTGCACGAAATCTTTCACGAAGGCTTTCAAAAAAGATTTGATCCTGTGACGTGGAACTGGGTGGAGTGGAGATGAATGGATAGTGAAATGATCAATCTCATAAACAGAAGCAAACTTTCCACTACGCGTCAGTAGAAACACTTGCCACTTTTCACTGCTCTTCTCCACTTCAAACGTATCGTAGGAGTTTTATGCACAAAAGTAATAAAGTCATTAAACAGCGACATTCAAAGTCCCGGCGAGAGTATATCCGAGAATACCTCTTGCAAAATTTTGTTGGATTCAGTGGAGCGCAGAGGCCGTCGACTCATTGGTAATGCTCCGATGGTCGGGGTCAAACTACAGAGCCAGGGTGGCTGGTTTGACTGTCTTTTACCGGATACATTTTGGGGAGTGTACGCAGACATTGTATGACCTTATTCCATCATTTCCCTTTCAACACCGTACGACTAGGCATAAGCAGCGACTCCGCCATTTTGTTTTTAATATTTCGGAAAGTCGCACGAAGCGAATAGCAGTCCGTATTATATAAAATGAAGCGAATCATCTTATTCTTATCCGCCTATTGTCTACCATATCTGTTTTTCTCTAATCTCCTAGTACTGTTTTGTGGTTTTCAATAAAGAATATTTGTATTGTATTGTATCTTACATGTATAATGAGGTCTGCTAAGGAATGGAATTCGCTTCCGTCATCTGATTTCTGGATAAGTAGGTACAATTTCAGACTACTCAAGGCCAGAGTGAATAGGCCGTTACTAAACCTGGTGAGCTACATCTTCGACCTCAGTTTTTAAATAAATAAATAAAAACTTCACAACTAGCTTTGTTTGTAAACGAGCACTAAAAACGTAATGTAAGATTTCTTCCAAGCCCTCCACATTCAAAATGACTAGGCATTATCACAACACTAAGCGACAAAATTCACAAAAACAATGTCAGTCTGCAAACACGAACTACACCAACACTAAATACCAACCCCTTTACTGCACTTAAATCCATTCCACTCTTTTACCCCTTGCCAAGAGCTACCACGCTTTTACGTACCCCTCGCCAAAACCTCCATCGCTACCGTCATACCGCGCCGATGCCGCGTTTTTCCGAACACCGGGATTAAAACCGCGCGAGTGAGATGAATCGCGTAATTTGAATCTCGCTTTGTTCGCAAATGTCGTCTGTTAGGGCTCCATGTGTCCTACTTTCGTTCTGTTCCGTAAAATATGATTCCAAGGTAAGTCGTATAAGTACGATTGATGGAAGCTTATTTTAAATACGGATTATCTCGACGTTTGGTGGGAATTCTACTTTTGGTTTAATTGCTATTTATTCGTTTAGCTCTTTAGTTTTTAAGCGGTAGTTATATTTTCTTAAATGCTGTAATGGGAGGGGAAATTAACTAATGTATTGTTGAAACAGTTGAATCGAGACAACGTAGAACTTTTTCTCGTCAAATATCAAGGTGAATCCTAAATAACTATGACAAACGTTCTGTGGTGCCATATAGTTACAGCATAGCAAAAGAACTAATTTTAAAAAGTTTTTCACTTTGATTTTTACCGCGGTAATCTGTAATTTGCCATGCCGTATAAAAATATCAAACATTACACACATAAACTTTTGATAACTTACGTAATTAGCAACTAAGTCAGGGTGGTCAGTCTCTAATCCGTCGTCCAGTATTGTGACGACAACGCCGCGCCCCGTAATTCCTTCCCGCCACGCCGGGATCACGTTCATGTCTAGACCGCCGCCTCGGTTCTGGAAACAAAATACACATTAACCACAAACCACATTGAGTGAATGACTGTGGCACCCACAGTTATCAATAAAAAAAACTACTTCCAGATCAATGAAATTTAATTTAGACAATGCACTCGCATCAATGGAATCGATGCTAGCCAAAAACAAAGCACGATCGGCTTTGTTAATTTACTTTTTTGTTTGAGTATTATTGGCCAGCATCTCTGTGGTGGCCAGCTAGCTAGTTGTTTGCTACAAGGAAGTTTATCGTATGAGATGAAATGCTTTCTAAAATTTTAAAGAATAAGTTACATAAAGTCTTTTTCTCTTTTTAGGTATACTTTGTTTATTTTGTAAATTATGTATTGTGTGTATACCAGCTTAAATTTTATAATAATAGGGAATGAAAATGCGTGATAAAAATCGAGCTCTCCTTTTTGTATTTATTTCATTACGCGACACGACCGACTATGAGGAACGTCAGTTCTTATGGATGATGACTCTTTAGAAAAATACGTAACTTACGTTTGAAACCATTGAAAAAAAGAACAAATTGCTATACAACTCTCTTAGAAATCCGTCTTGTTTTCATTGTTCTGGCCATGTTTCATTTTAGTGTTCAGTCTCAATTCAAACAAATTTATATCAAAGTCACCATTTATAAAGAGCTACCGCGACATACTGTAAAATAAAGATGTGAAAATTCAATCTCAGCAAATACTCGAAGCTGTTTCGAAAACATATTTCACAATTTTAGCAGGATGACGTTCATGGCGACAAAGCAAAAATTCTTTTATGAATTGATTGATTGTTTGGCGTTCGAATTTGCTTGTACGCGCGAGTACCACAATCAAACGCAGTTTTTGCGATAGGGAAATACGCAATTTGATTGCGCCACATATAAATACATGGTATGGTAAATGCATGTTTTTACGAATATTGCTTACATTATTAAATTGGAACATAGAGCGCAATAGACCTAAATAATAAGTGACAAAAATACAACTTACATCCAACGCTTGGGGCGTTGTAGAAGGTATTTTAACAAAACTTTAATATTACTGTATTTTGTATATTAGGCACTTTCTTTTCTAAGATAAGTTAGACGTTGTGTTATTGTGTAGGGTATGCCTAAAAGCTTTAACAGCATAACCTTTATCTTTTCGTAAGCTTAATGTTTTTTTCCCTCACCGACAGTACTAAATTAACACCCGAATATCCAATTCCCAACATCCATAAAACTTCAGTTGGCGGCTTTTGGCTTCGACAACATTATGAGAAGCACATAAGATATTAAACTCCATTCCCGAAGTCGTTAAAGAAAACAAAACGGCGAAAATGAGTGAATCCAAACATTTACTTGGACTTAACTTCAACGCGTTTTTCTGATGCGACATTATAAATTTTCTTTCTCGAATAAATTCTGAGTGTTAATTATTTTAATTCGTAGGCTTTTCATTATAAGGCCAAACGCCGGGCGCTTCATTAAATTACGTGGAACAACGCATGAAATTCCGGAGTCCCTTAGACTAACTAGAATTATAAAAGATCTCACGCAAATTTATGTCCACACCTGAAGCTTACCATGAATTATTATTTTGTCCCCAGGGCAAGTATTATTATTATTATTACATTTAGTAAGCTTATGTTTGTCACCCCTTTATAATGAGTAGATATTTTTTATACCTTATAAATGTTATAGACAAGTTCGAATTCTGTTCAATTAATATACATAGCAAAGCGAATTAGTAAA
This sequence comes from Clepsis dumicolana, assembly GCA_963691665.1. Taxonomy (NCBI): domain Eukaryota; kingdom Metazoa; phylum Arthropoda; class Insecta; order Lepidoptera; family Tortricidae; genus Clepsis; species Clepsis dumicolana. Next base: position 9,917,020 of record OY829521.1, read on the forward strand.
GCGAGCAAATTAATTGTTTTTAGTCATTGATATACTGCAATAGACAGATACGCCACCGCTTCACCGCGCGCGGCCTAGCAATTATAGGTGATTACTTAAGTAATTTGGTGAGTTAGTATCCCTGATGTTTGACATTATGTCAGTCTCATGACAGCTTATGAGTGAGGGCCACATTTTATTGGCGCTGAACAGGTGTATCTTTAATGATTTATATATCGATGTTTTTAGTTCATGAATATACAAAGCTCGGTCTATATTAGTGTTTTCTTTGAGTTCATAGATTTTAAAGAGTTGTATAAACAATGGCAGTCCTCTTGATTTTATCGTGCTTGCTTTAGACAAAAGAAATCTGTATCCAAATCGGTCTCTACGTTTAGGAGCTATGATGCCACAGCAGATACACAAATACACACTTTAAACATACAACACTCCTTTTCGCGTCACGGGTTGAAAACTACCTGCTCCAAAATGTCTAGGGATCAAACGCGTATGGGAGTCCGCACATAATTGATCCCCAGACATTTTTGAGCAGTGTACTTACCAAATACCACATGTGCGGCCACTTCGGGTCGTTTAGCTGGAACTTGGAGTCGGCGGCTCTCGGTCGGCCTTTTACTCGCGCGGGCAGCTCCCGCTTGCCCGTATCCCGCTTCGTCGCTGACGAGGGGGACGGGACGAATGATGTTTCAACTGTTGAAAATCGCAGTGTTAAGTCATCGTCATCATAGTGCTTAATAGATCAGTTGAATCGGATTTATAGCATTTTTTCTCCAGATAATGGGGTTTTAGCCAGTCGTTTCCTCGTCTGTCGCTCAGAACCTTTCTTTCTCACAGGGTCAGTCATAAAGGGGTGAAAATGGAGAAAAACTGTCGTGATTATGAAATAAGGTAGGTTGATATTGAACCATAGATAAATACCTCCCTATTAGAATCAGTATTAGGTACTTATGTAAAACTCTTCCGTTACTGACTGAGTGATTGAGAGACAACGCACAGCCGCAACCCTTGGCCATAGAAGGCGGAAATTTTGTAGAGAGATTGCCTTATGATGAAGACAAGAACTAAGGACGAATTTGTTGAAATTCCCACTACTTGAACCTAGTTAATTATAAGCACAAACAGTTAGAAATTTTATTCGTGCGGTAGTTTTGTAGGAGTATAAAGATTGATCAGTAAAATCGCAGGCCCTGTGAGACAAGAAAGAATGACTCGAGAGCTCGTCTTCCTGATCGACTTTGATTGATTGAAGAGTAATTGATTTATTTAACGTGATAGAAATGAGTGTTAGTATCATTTGCTGATTTCGAACTACTCGCTTCCCCTAACATCATCATCATCATCACCACCAGCCATTTTTGACGCCCCACTGCTGGGCACAGGACTCCTCTCACGACAACTTGAGCACGATAGAATGGAAACTTCATAAACACCATACTTCGTAGGAGTGTGCAGGTTTCCTCACAATGCTTTCGTTCACCGACAACGCTCATGAAAAATAACAGATGTAATTTTCTCCTAACAATTACTTATTTCAACCGAAAAACGTCTACAGCTGGACATAGGCCTCCCACCATGGCTCTCCACTCAGACCGGTCTTGTGCTTTCTGCATCCACCGCGGTCCCGCGATCTTTATCAGGTCATCGCTCCATCTTGTTGGAGGCCTACCCACAGCTCGTCTCTATGGCTCGTCGTGTCTTTCGGCTGACATGATGATGATGATGATGATGAATTACTCTTTTATCAGTTCAGCGTAACATATTCAAAATCCTGACTGCGAGTACTCTCATACAATGTAATAAATTGCTACATACGGCTGTTTGACGGATTTAACCAGAACCCCAATTGAGTACCCGGCTTTATACTTTTACGAGTATTTAGGCCGACTTACGCCGGACCTATGTTAGATACTAACTCACATGTTGGACAATAGAAATACGTAGAATTAATGTGTAACCCAGAGGCCCAATTACGAATATTCGAATCCCGTGTAACGTTACGTTATCGTATCGAAACCGAGAAAGTTTATAATAGATTTTAGTACTAAATACGCTCACGGGCGGGCGCTTTTCCAAACACCATACAAATTTCTCGATAACGTTACTACTCGATTACGTTAACAAGGATTCTAATATTCGTGCTTGGGCCCAGCACGAGTTTTCACCAAGAATCGAGTAGTAACGCTCTCATCGAGAAAATTTGCATGACGTTTGGCACAGCGCCCCCCGTGAGCTTATTTGGCACTAAAACGTTAAACGCGAACTTAGCTCGTGGTATGAAATTTTAGTATTTTCGCGATGGCGATACGATAACGTTACTACTCGATTCTTGGTGAAAACACGATGCTTAGAGCGCCTAGTGTAATCGCCGACCAGGCCAAGAAATAGGTCTCGATCGCGTTCGCGTTTAACAATTCTCATACTATTTGACACTTTAACGCAAACGTGATCGAGACGTATTTTGTGCTTTTTGATTAAGGGCACTAAGGGCACTGAGCGCCTAGTGTAATCGCCTTCCAGGCCAAGAAATACGTCTCGATCGCGTTCGCGTCTAACAATTCTCATACTATTTGACACTTTAACGCAAACGCGATCGACACGTATTTTGTGCTTTTTGATTACACTAAAGGCACTGCTTACTACAGTAGGCCGAGCACGAATATTAGAATCCTGCTTAACGTAATCGAGTAGTAACGTTATTGAGACATTTGTATGACGTTTGGAACAGCGCCCGCCCGGTGAGCGTATGTGGAACAAAAATTTAGTATGAGGTTTCTCGATTTCGATACGATAACGTATCATAATGCAGGATTCGAAAACTTCGTGCGCGGGCCTCTGGCCATTATAACTAAGTTCACTCCTCTACGTCACGAAGTCATTGTACTTGCTCAAACGATGGCGATTTGTACTCCTCACTATTTTTGAACAGACATCAAAACGCCCAGTCATTACAGTATTTACGATCTTTCAGGAGAATTCATACTTAAGTGCAAGTTTATGATATACGCAAATACCTAGGTCAATAAACTTTTTATTTAAACTCGTTGCCATGGAGATGTCTCCTGGGTAATTATTCTAAAATAAGATTTTCTAAGGCACCATGCCCCCTAAAGTCAGGATTTGCATGCTTAGGAGATGAATCATGAAGGAATTGGCATATAACTGTTGAAAATCTTAACGTTTGATGGATCTTATTTTAGAAGAGTTACCCAGGGGACACTCCATGACAACGAGTGACAATACGTTTTTTGTGTTTTCCTTGTAAGTACTGGTTTGTGGTATTCATTAAAAAAATTCTCGTATTTGTGCCTAATGTATTGCACAAATGTCCTTGCTTGAGTATTACAGTTTCATTCAGACGTGACAGTGACTTTAGGATAACGCTCTCACGTCCAAAGTCATAACTTTCTCTCTCTCTATCTCTCTATGCCACACACACACGCACTCAGCTACTCGATACTACTTAGTTGACACGAGCTTTCATTTACCTGTGGTAGAACTATTTAAAGTTAAAGACTGAAAGTCCCTCTTCTTTCGGGACAGCGCCATCTGTTGCTTGGCCCAGTGCACCCGCGTGTCTCCATCGAGACGGCCGTGGTGCGCGGGCGCGGGCGCCAGGGACCGTTTCGCTACCGAATTGTGGTGGAAGTGGTAGTGGTTGTCAAATATCTGTAACAAGAGAGTTTGGTTGGTTAATTTATATCAAATAGCATATGGCAAAATAATTTTAACTTCTAGTTTATAAAAAGCATTAAAAGTACGCGTAAGATTCTTAACGTATAAAAATAATAATAAATAAATAGATAAATATCATGGGAAAATTGACACCAATTGACCTAGTCCCTAACTAGGCAAAGCCTGTACTATGGGTACTAAAACTAGACAACGGATAAACGTACTTATTTATACAGATAAACACTAAATACATTAAACATCCAAGACCCGGCAACAGACGTTAATGTTAATATTCATCATACAAAAATCTGCCCCGACCGGGGATCGAACCTGGGACGTCAAGCTTCATAGTCAGGGTCTCTAACCACTAGGCTGTCCGGTCGGTAAATGTATACATAAAAGTAAATTAGGAATGCTTTTGTTTTATCAAATATTTATACTCGACCGTAGGATGCAAACAAACTTGATAGAATGAAAATTCCTTTATTTCCAAAGCAAAGTGTGTAGAAGTAGAAACAAAATAAAACTAATACGTCGCAAAGCGAGCGATTAGCAGACTACAACGGCACAACAGCAATTTGACAAAACAATCCGAGCGTGCTTTATTATTACGTTATTCCGCAAGGCCGCGCAATCAAGCAGACTCCACACTAAAACAACGTTGAAACATAAAATTCAGTTGAAATGAGAGAGGGGAAATGAAACACAGTAATTTACGCTGAGGTTGGGGACATCGCGTGGCAACGACTTTCATTTTGGTTAATTTGCACATCGGCCATCAAGACAACCTAATTCACTTCCATGATTAGAGGTGCGGCTATAACATTCCAGGATTCCGTTTGTTACACTGGCTGAAAGCAGCCCGAGCTGCCTTATAGCAATCCTGTCGATAATTCCTTTTAAACATAGATTATCCTTAGCTCTCTTCTCTTTTGTTTTAAATTAAATAACTAGTGGCTCCGTGAGATGTAGAAGTCGCGACCTCATTTTTGAACATTTTTCGTTAGGTATTCTTTTATGAAAAAAAAAATGATGGACAAGAAAAACTTCCACAATTATCGAACCTGATCCCAAAATTTTACAAAAATCGGGTAGTTTTTGAACACTTTTCGTTTTTTTTTTTCTTAAGTAAAATCTAATATAATCGGCATTGTCGTCGACATCTTAAGCTTGTACCAAATTTAAAGACAACCTGACTAACTACTTCAAGTGGGTCAATTATTTCTCTACAATGAAACATTTTTATAATACTATTAATACTCTACAACCTGCTTTCAACTTTGTTCAAGAACTAGGGTTGGATTTGGCTTTATTTGGCTAAAAGTGGAGCCAAGAGTCATAAAGTTCTTCGGCACACTCATCTCTATAAAACCTTTTGAGCATCGATAGACTGGCAGCTTTACGCGACACTCAATCCTCTCTTCAAATTGCTTGGTGTTTTACTAGTCTTAAGCAAAAAACGTTAATTAAGGAAGCTGGTTCGCTTCGTTAGGTTCCATTCATGATTCATCAAGGGTTTAGTACTCCTAGAGTTTTTGACTGGGTAATTGGAACTGTACGGCTTTTGATCCATTAAACATCTAAAAGTTAGTAATTTTTTTATCGATACAACAGAAACTTATTAGCCTCAGACAAAGGGTGCGGTCGAGCGAATTAGGCAAACCATAAAAATCATATCTAACCGGCTTTTTAAGTCATCGTTGGAAAGTTCTTTGACAAACTGTCATTTATTTTGAAAACGTATCATCGGTTTGTGGTTTAAATGGTGCGACTGCATATTATGTGGTTTTGTGGTAAGATTAATGTTTGGCTATAAAAATGGTGTGATTAATTTGAATTGCATGCACCGGAAGGCGAAGTGTTGATAGGCCTCCCGCAAGGTGGACGGACGATCTGGCAAATATCGCGGGAAGCCATTGGCTGCGGGTAACATAAGACCGATCGTAGTGGAGATCCTTGGGGAGGGCCAATATCTAGCAGTGGACGAGTACTTAAATGTCCCTGTGCCCGACACAGTCCCAATAGTTGGCACCTCCAATCCTAATACAAGCAATAAAAGTGACTAGCAGGGTGTCAATTATTGGAATTAACGTGTCAATCGTTGGTACGTTTACCTTATACCTTATACATATACACATCCACGACATTTCAAGAATTAACTTCAAATCTATGAAATGAAATGCGGTTTAAGGCAAACTAAAGTATAAATTAGGAGTATATCTCCAAAAAAGACGCCACGGAAAATCCAACTAACAACAAACAAAATTTCACCTTACCCGCTAACCTTTCCAAATTATTTCATTTAGCGTGAATTATTTCATTTGTTTAATTTTCATAATGTAACGGGGCTATTCCGTACGTGGTTGCAGTGGTCACGGAATTTAACTGCGGTTGTCATTTAAAACAAAGGCCATGATTAAGCGTGCGAGTAAAAGCGTACGAGCTACGTATACACTGGGGCTCTCGATCCGTGGCTTGTTAACTCGTTGCCTGGCAGTCCCGCAATGTAACGCTCCTTGCACGGGTGGAGTCGCTCTGTATGCGGCTAGGGTTAAAACGCGATTACACAACACCGATATATCACGGCCATTTCTGTTTGCGTTTAATTCGTCAAATTATTCGCGACGCCGTGGGGATGTTTGCGGGATGCCACTTGTCAAATATTGTGCCATGAAGTAATTAAACTTGTTCTAATGCTGTGAAATACTAATTTACGGCCCCAAAAACAACTGGTTGCATTCAAATCAATTCATGATCTCAAAGAACTATCTTTTTGTGTTTTCAAATGAACTGTCAAGCGCTAACATTCGATTCGATATTCCACTATAGTTTGCAGGAAAATGTTGAAATGAACGAGGCCGTTATAGCGTTTCATTTTCAGATATAACTTCGTCACTTCGGGAATAAAATAACTTTTCAAATGGCCTGTTTCCATTTCAAATATAAACGTAATACATTTGAACAAAGAATTTAAATGAAAAAACTAGAAAAAATGATAGTTTCATAGTAGAAACCATAGCGATTCCACGAGCCTGTCAGTTGTTTTACGACAGAAACTAAACTTACCTACTCCTTGATGTCTGATGTTTTTTTCGCAGAAAACAACGCCGTATATCCGGAAAATATTATTTTCATACGTATAAAATATTACGTTTAAGTGTGCTCACATTTTAACTTTTATCGACTCGTAGAAACTTTATTGTGGCGAAAACAATAACGCCGTCGCCGTAAAGTAAGTCAATATAATTTTATTAATGCAGTAGAACGAGACGTGTTCATGTGTTTTTGGTACGAGTATTGCTGCGTTCACACGCTGCTTAAGCGAGATTTTCCGAGAAAATATTTCTTATTTCACAAGAGATAGAGGAAAATAGATAAGATGTCATTTTATGATGTTAATCTTGACACGTGTCATCCTAAGAATATTTTCGTGTTAGTATTGTTTTTATATCGTTATAAAAGTATCCTTTTCCTTTCCGCCATTTCTCGTTTAGTGGACATGGCCCTGTCAATCCAAGCAAACGCGTCCAGATTATCTCCCCGTTTACTTTTGGGTTTACTTCTGCTCTTTTGTTACAATTTATTTAGTGGACATGGCCCTGTCAATCCAAGTAAATGCGTCCAGATTATCTCCCCGTTTACTTTTGGGTTTACTTCTGCTCCTTTGTTACAATTTATTTAGTGGACATGGCCCTGTCAATCCAAGTAAACGCGTCCAGATTATCTCCCCGTTTACTTTTGGGTTTACTTCTGCTCCTTTGTTACAATTTATTTAGTGGACATGGCCCTGTCAATCCAAGTAAACGCGTCCAGATTATCTCCCCGTTTACTTTTGGGTTTACTTCTGCTCTTTTGTTACAATTTATTTAGTGGACATGGCCCTGTCAATCCAAGCAAACGCGTCCAGATTATCTCCCCGTTTACTTTTGGGTTTACTTCTGCTCCTTTGTTACAATTTATTTAGTAGACATGGCCCTGTCAATCCAAGTAAACGCGTCCAGATTATCTCCCCGTTTACTTTTGGGTTTACTTCTGCTCCTTTGTTACAATTTATTTATACCATGTAAAAGAGAAAGCGCTACTGGTAGCGGGACGTAAACAGGGATGATGATGATGATGACAGTATGTTTGTGATAATAATGAAACGTCGCTAACGGACGTGCATTTTAAATTCATTCATTATTAACCGACTTCAAAAAAGGGGAAGGTTCTCAATTCGTCGGAATATTTTAATTTTTTCAAAGTAAGCGTTGATTACCTCATAATCATTATGAAGTTTTCTTATATGATTGTGTTTTTTGTAAATACCTACATGTCATAAATGAAATACACCATTTATTCTGTACTGTATTGTATAGGTAGGTATAGTCGATCCGTCTAAATCTTCTTTGTTGAAAATATTAGCTTTGTGTTTCCAATGGATACCGCTAAGCTCCCTGGTGCCTTACGGTCACATATTATGAGAAAGCTTGCCGGTTTCTCTATAAAATTAGTATATATTTCAAAATACAATTATAATCACACCTTAGAGTGCATACCCGCCTACGAGATCTAATAATAATAAAGATTGTTTAATGTAATGACGTTCGTAACATTTTGTCACTTGCCACCTCCAGTACCTGCTGGTTTTCATAATTTTCTTTTTCTCAAGGTTACTGGAAACATCCTCGCGAAACAGAAATCTGGAAATCACCTAGTTTTGAAATCTGTCAATGGGTACGTACATCAGCGGGTCGAGCACGACTTTACGAATGCTGCGTAACGTTACAGTTATCGTATCAAGATCGAGAAACCTCATACTAAATTTTAGTTCCAAATACGCTCACGGGTGGGCGCTGTTCCAAACGTCATACAAACTCGACACCGTTTACTATTCGATTTTACGTTACGCAGGTTTCGAAAAGTCGTGCTCGACCCTCTGAACCAGCACGTTCTCATCAGGTCTACGCCACATCGTTACACGAACACATCTCCTTATAGAACTTCTTTCTAAGATCAGATTTGATGCGAAGAATATGGAAAACTGAGACATGACATTAAATAGGTACCTGAGTCAGTTTCCGCTCAGTATGTGATGTTAAAATTTTCCGATAAATACCAGATGATACTTAAAATGTCAGTAGAAATTAAACTTGAAGTAAAATTAAATTAATTAAATAAATATATTCTTTTGTTAGTAAAATTGCTATCAAACCTTTCATCGATATTATTATTTTAGGGACAGTGTCTTAATTGCACTCAGACTACCTATTAAGCAATGACAAACATAGCGTAGTGGTTAGAGCACCTGACAAGCTTGAAGTCCCGGGCTCGAACCCTCGCCAGGGCATCTGCCTACGAGTACCTATTTGTATGATCAATAGGAATATTTCTTCTCGGATCTTGTATGTTTAATATGTAGATTATACGAGTATAGTTTCTATAGTACAGGCTTTGCCTAGTTTGGGACTAGGTCAATTGTCCTGTCCCGTGGCGTTTGTTTTGTCTTGTCTTCATTTAATTCACTTCATTTAATTTCTTCAACTGAAATATTTTAATCGGCAACTCTTCCTCGTAGTAAAACTATAGCACGATTAAGACTCTAACCCTTTAATCGTAAAACAACCTCAATCTTACTCAAAACAAACAAGCCCGTAGCTCCAGATTCACGAGGTCGCCAATTTGCAAAACGTAAGCATGTGGGGGTGAGGGCATGAAAGCCCATTTTGCGCTCGCGCGGGCTCCATTGACGGGTCCTGTGCCCCGGGCGCCAGGCGACCCGTATTGCCTGCCCGAGACGAAACGCCATATGTTAGGGTAGGCTTGAGCAACCAACATTCCTGGACACCTCGGAGGAAAATTAATTCCAAATTATGTGCAACAAATAGGAACATTTTTAACACGAAACTACCGTAGGACTCAATTGTAGTGAAATAAACGGATCACTCAAGTACGTAAGTCGAGTTTCGCCCGACATGTTTTGGACTAATTCGTAGTTCTTAGCGCGCGACTCTGCTGTAGCAAGACGTACGCGAAAAATTAAGACTTTTCATAAGATCAAAGTGTTAATAGTTGCATGCATAAATCTATAATTATAGTTCGCAAGAACAGAAGAAAGCAGAGAGAGGGGTCTTAATTAAGATAATATTGATTTTGTATTACACGCAGCGAAAGGTGAAAAATCGCCATTTAAAAGTAAGGACTGAAGCGAAATTTACTGAGAAGATACCTCTAAAAGTTAAAAGGCTGTACCTAATTAATTATAATTCAATTGATTGCTATACAAAGAGGCAACGCCGCCAGCCTTTTGGGCACCTTGCCCCGAGGTAGCGGCCTCGGAAACGTTTTCCGTTTTAGGTTCTAGTTCAACTCTTTCTCATTCAGTGTATAATATTTATTTTGTTTTTTTTTGGTTTCGTTATAATAAAGAACTAAACATTTCAAATGTATAATAATTTAATTTCGAAAGCCCATTTCAAATATAAAATTTAACGTAGGAACGTCCACCGTTCAGCCACCCTGAAACATTTTCAGAGACATACGACCTTTTACTTCCTCATTCTGGCACTAGGAACTCGCTCGGAAAAAGGGATTTCATGCAACCAAGCCTTTCACACATGCACCGTATCTCTTGACCCGACATTTTCATATACTTATACATAAAGTTAGTACCCACAGAAAGGGACAAAATGGCAAATTCAATAGGTATTTTTCGCTTGACGATGTTTAGTGTTAACTGGTGTGTTTTGTTTTGTTGTCGGTTTAAAGCTATTAACTTTGGTTTACAATTCTACAAATGCGTATTAAACCAACTTTCGATTAAAAGTTCGTTACAGTATTCTTTTATTTAGAGACTAAGTTTTTTACTCTGATTTTGGATTCAAAATAGTATGGCCATTTAAGTCTGAACCTGTAAAAAAATGGTTATTAACATTAAAATTTATTCCAATTTTTTACAATTTCTATTTGAAACCCATCAAAGACCTGAAAGAGGCAACAGGCGACCCTCGTGCGGGCAGCTTTCTCGCGCAAAGAATTGCTATTGCAATTCAGCGCGGGAATGCTGCCTGCGTGATGGGCACCCTGCCGAGAGGTCCAGGTTTGGTAGGTATTTAATTTTTAATTTTTAACTTAGTTTTAGTTTTAATATTTTAATTTACTTTGTAGGTAGTGTTAGTCCCATTTGCTATGCACTGTTTCAACTTTTATTATGTAAATAAAAGTTTTATCCTTAAGCTGAATAAAAAAAAAAAAACAGAATAAAATAAATATTTAAGTGGGGCTCCCACACAACAGAAAAAAAAATCAAAGACCAAGGAGTATTTTTGGCCTAATAAATGTTTGAAACCGATGTCTCGTAGAATAATTTGTGATTAGTCTAATAAAGTTTAAAAATAAAAATGATTTGTAGAGTCACGGTCTCTTTGTTGCCTAGAGGAACACACCTCTCCCAACGCCAGCATGTTAACAAAATCACAGTGAAATCTCAAGCCTGTTTATATATTTAATTACACAACACACAGTCTTCTAACCTAAATTCCTACAAAGTTGGATTATTTAACATGAATGCGTTCAAGCTAACTTCGTAAGTAAGTAAATAATTATAATAATTCACTATTTTTTTACAAACTTTCATGTTCTATTTTAAGCAAGGAGAGGCCTTTGCGTCTATTCGTCTGTAATAGACGCAAAGACGCAAAGCAAGGAGAGAGAGCTAAACTTTCTAGTGATATACCTGTATAACAAGAATACATAAAATATTTCAATTTATAAATTTACACGCGTTTGATCTTTAGACATTTTTGAGCTCGACTTATATGTATAAGTCAGTGATCCGATCATTTCACTAAGGCCTCGTATATATGTATTAAATTCAGACAAACAAAAAAAATAATCAAAAATAGTAATTCTTACGTAGGTCAAGCGATAAGTGATACGGATGGAAAATCTAAATACAATTTCAGAACCATTGCAAATGGCGTAAAAGCTTTCTTTTTTCCTGAAATCAAACCGAAATACAAGCAAAAGTCGAAATGTAATTTTGCTCCGTTGTAATAAATACGTGTTTTTTGGTAGTAATGTTTTCCGAGATTCAAAGGAACAGCATAGAAATAGCACAGCAACATCACTCCTTAAAAACTGGATAGAAAGTACAATATGTTATGGTAATTCATTGTCAGGATTTATTTGTATTTAGCCGTTACCATAATAACATTGCAGTTGGGAATAACATAATTACCAAATTACTTTATTGGTTTACAAATTACGTCCCTGACGAATTTATTTATGTAATTGAAGCTTATAATCATCAGCTAGTCATCGTTGGTGACGTGAAATAACATTTCGAACCATGAACATGACAATTTATGCTTCATCATCATCATCATCAGCCTATTTATGTCCCACTGTTGGACACAGGCCTCCTCTCACAATGAGAGGGCTTGGGCTACAGTTCCCACGCGGGCCCAGTGCGGATTGGAAAATTAACACACACCATTGAATTGCTTCGCAAGAGTATGCAGGTTTCCGAAAATCCACACCGAAAATCTCATGATAAATTACAAATGTAATTTCGCACATAAATTCCGAAAAACTCAAGAGGTGCGAGCCGGGGCTCGAACCCACGACCCTCTGCTTGAGAGGTCGTAAGTCAAACCACTAGGCTACCACGGCTGATAATTTATGCTTGAATTATTAAAAGTGAAGAAAAAATCGTTAAATAATAGTTAATATTTTCAGTACTTTTGATTTCAGGTAGAAAAAAATCCCAATTTTCTTTCAAATACTTTCCAAAAACTACCACTTATATGAAATGACCCCGCTGGTTCTGCCTTACTCCCGCCCGTAGCGTAATGTGACTGGGCCAGAAGTGATAGAAAAAGGATTACTCAGAGATTTATACCTTTACGCTTTTACCATTAGGAGCCTACCGTGTTTCCCTTTTAGGATTACGATTTCCATTGTTTTATGTTCCATTAACTGCTTAATATTATTGTTCAGCTTAAGCTTTGAAGCCTTCGGGTTGGCGCAGTTTTACGTTACAATTAATTCCAATGTCTCAGTAAAAAAACTAATATTTGCAAGGCACACACTACCTAATACTAAGGTACTATCGAACAAACTGAATCGTGTCCTACCTACCTACCTTGTCGTACAAAATATCGCATTGCCTCACAAGGAAAATCATTGACACTTACTGTAAGGACGTTCTACGGTGGATCAGGAACCGAATGGTTCGATTGCATATTACTGATAACTGAGATTAAGGTTGGTCTTTAAGGTTGTTCACGGTTGTCAGCGTCGAAATGTAAAATTAGATGTCATAAGTATAAAAAATTTATTACGTAATACCGAAAATTTTACATTTCGACGCTGAAACGGAAGTAAACGCGACGCTGTCACCTTAGAGACTAATAGCCTGGCAGGGTATACTATTAAATATTTACTAAGGTCGATTCTATAATATCTACTCTTGCCACTAAACAGTTTTTGTACGGTTTTCGGTTTTAAATGTCGTTTTTGAACTTTTTGTCTTACTTAAGTACGGTGTGTGTCATTGCGACTTAAGAGTTTCAGTTTGGTTTGGTGCTTTCCTTAATGTGCGTTTTTGCTTTCGTGTTTAATTATTAAAGTATTCTATTTCCTTTATAACTAGTTTCCATCTTTCATTCAGTCCACATTTTGGTCCGCTTCCCGTATGTTTGCTGTGTGGCACAAGATACCCATTTCATCTTAGGCCTTTAGGTAAGTCATTGCATCTGGGGTGTTATGCTCCAAGGTGACAACGTTGCGATCCACGCTGTTTTAGAAGTGTCAAATTCTCGATTGTTGACAGCTAATCTGACACTTCGACCTGACCTAATCTTGGAGAATAACACCCGATGCCCAGTGGTCATGGGGTCTTGTGTCTATAGGATTGCAGATATAATAATTCGTCAACATTTCGCCAAGTGGTTGTACACGTCTAGGTGGTCAGCTCTGTTGAGTTTTTTTTATAAAAAAAACATTCTCCCACGCATTCACTGCCTTTGCTGGATGACAACTCTAGTGTTAACCTTTTTTTTCGAAAAAAAAATCTGTTCATGTTTACCTAGACTTGCTAAATCATGGGTGTTCATTATCTTGAACCTTTTATAAGAAACTTTGATAAGTAATAATCAGATGAAGCTGACCTACTATGAAGATTAGGTACTTTATGTGTGTATAATATTGTTTTAAGAAATCGAATCATAAAACATTCTGGAAAAATCAAATAAAAAAATATGACTCTTTCATTATTTGCATCTTCACTTTTGAAACGTAATTTAGATAAGGCCTTTAAAGAGACATTTCTCAAGGGTTGTATCGCTGCAAAACCCACGAGAAAAAGCTGATAGATATCTTTCAATCTTGAGAGATGGCACGACCGTGAGTGGCACCCCTAAAGAAGGCTACGTTTACCACATCAATCTGTGTCTCGAACTTAGGGATGTGCAAAGTCATCGATTATGGAAATAACGTGGGGTAAATTGGCACTAACTGGCCACTTTAGAAAATGCCATTCAGTTACTGGCCACCACTTTATCTACATATAAAAAAGTCGTTTACAAGGAGACGATTACTATACAAGTACAAATACATTCACTGCTAACTAATGCCACTTACAAATGTCGACTTACATGAACCCTAGTGAATTATTTTTATTCAAATATCTTACAATGGTAAATTCTGTTCAATTAGTTTAATATACTTAACAGTGATTTAATTTAATTACTTAAGCTAACATTACGAATACTTCAATTGAATTCTCAAAGAGACTGGGGAATGTATTTTTTCTTCAAAGATATGTTTTTTTGTTCTGCGGGATGGATATAGTATGACGTATAGCCTTATTCATAAACGTCACTCAAGCCTCTATTAGCTAAAATAGGTTTTGTCCTTTTCTTACTAACGGAAATGTCAATGTGACAAAAAAGGACAAACGAACTTTAACGGCATTTTAGTTAAAATATGTTTATGAATAACAGGGCAACATTTAGAACGGATTGGCAGGATCATGCCAGAGAGCGAGGGAGGGGGAGGGATAGGAATACGATTTTTTTTTTTTTTGTAATCTTTATTTTTCTAGGTAATCTTTATTTATTCAGCTCTTTCTTTTCATAGGATTCTTGATGTGCTTCGTGGAGTATATTTTTATTTTCGCAGTCTAATTGAGGAAAGACGCTAATGAAGACGTACACTGTTTTTTTTTGTTTTGTAAAATGTTTTTGTTTCAGTGCTTCGCATAATTGGCGTTACAAAACTTCGTATAAATTATTCCTATTTACGTTCCTTTAGTTGTTTCGTCGAAACTCGTAGACGGTCTACGCTCGAAGCGTTGCGTACGCCGAGGCGTAAACTTCGCAAGACAAACATAAATTAATCAAGGAATCAAGCATCAATCGTTATTATGTTTTTACTGCCGCACAATGGAGGCAATAAACATTAATTCATAATCATAACTCGTAGCACAGAAATATTTTATTAAGTATACTTTGGCCGCTCAAAGTTTGACTTGAACAGATCCCTTATAGGGATATGTTCGCGTTTGTACTTGTATCTCACTATTTGTAACTCGTATTTAATGCGTTTACTTACTTTCTTTACCAGGTTTTTATTATTTTTTTGATCGACTTTGAACATTTTCAATTACTATTTCAGTTACTACTCTATGTGTGAGAGTCTTGCTGTTCACCGTACACTTTACCAACAGGCTTCTACCCGTAACGGTCTCTATAAAGAATTTCCTCACAAAATGTCTCTCCTCTACTTTATTTAACAACGTTTTCATTTTCCCGGGCGCCATTCAAAACGTGTACAAGAGGCAAGACAAGTCACAAACTCAATCTTAATGCAACTACGTAAAGTCCATGGTAATAACGTGTCGCTTACCGTACGGGGGGCGAATATTTACAGTCACGGTGCAAAGGAAATCCATTCCAGCCAGGATTGGGTTGACAGGTAAAAAAAAGTTTCTAACGAAATCGAAAAAAAAATTTTTACTCGACGTCAGTTACAGCTCATGACATGACGTATAAATTTACAATCACGTTATGATGCTGCAATGGAAATTAATTTCAAGTAAAGTTGCCAGGTTTTAGGAACTATCCGTTTTGTTCTATCTTACTGCCAGGTGACATAAATGGACTCTATTAATTGAACACTTTTCTTTATACATTTTTATTTTTATGAACCATAATCATGTTATCAATAAAGTTGAAATTGAGCGGCAAGCTTCGGTTTATATCTATAATCATGATTTAAAAAAATCATTAAATACAAGACTTAACAAGTAACAAACGTCGAGACTTAGTATACAGTATGATAGAGTCGTAACTCCAGTCACAAAAACTAAAACCTATCAAAATTAAAACGCCGTAAAACTTGTAACAGCTTGCATAGAAAATATGTATTTCCAAATAGCAAAACCATCTCACAAGCGTAAGTGCAAATTTATTAACAATGGCAATCCATATTGCACTGCGAAATACGCGGTAATTTCGAGTGCGGCACCTGGCAACTCCCGACCCCACCCGCCGTTGCCATGGCAACAGACCGCGTGCTACGGATCGTTACCAGAACTAAGTTTAGGTGCAACTTTTCGTACGTTTTACTTTTGCACCTAGCAAGTTTTGTTATGCTATTAACCCTTTTTGCGAGTCAGTGGACAGTTTTATTTTATAATCTGTGCTACTTTTGATTTTGTATTTTGAAGTCAAATTAATAGGCTTCGCAGGCCGAATTAATAGGGTTCGAACATTACAATGATAACTTTGATGACAGATATACACTTTGGCTTCTTGGGAACTACTTAGCTACTTTGGCTGCTTGGGTGTTAGCTATACTCTTTGTATAGTAGCAACATGAAAATATAAAAATTATAAAATTTAATAATATTTCATTTGTACTGTGGCGGGCATATTTAACCTTCTCAAAGTAGGTACCTATATTACTACGGAGATTTCAGCTGCATGAAAATCTGTGAATATAAGGTTACATCTATTTGAAGTTCCGGTTCATTTAATTTCAGAGACTGACAAAATTGGAGCATCGGTTTTTCAAAGTGTAATCTCCCATACACATCATTGTTTCCCACAAAGTACATGGAGAGGGTGATCAAATATAACCTTTTGCAGCACAAAGATCGAATGTGTTTAAATTCTGAAAATTAATCCATCTAATCACGTAATTGGTTCAATTTCACACTTAATAAGCAGTTAGCATCATATATTATTTAATTAATTAAAAACAAAAATAAGAAATTCTATCAAACTAAAATTATATAATGTGAAGTTGAGCGACTTCAGAACTAAATTTGCAGCTTTAATAATTTGTTTTGTTCGACTTCAGCCAACTTTAAGATAGTAAACTTTTTCTCAAAGTTAAAATTCTTTGTTAAACATGATTAAGCAGTCAGTTGTACAGAAATCATGAATAGTTAAAACAGGTTTCGGTATCTTAGAATACGTTTTGGGCTGGACTTGATTCGACTATCTAATATCTATATCTAATGGAAACTTGAAACTACGAATTGGTCGTTGAATTTAAGTTTTTTTTTTACATTACTGTGAGTAACACACTCAGACACACACACACACACTAACAGTGAGTAAATGCGAGTATCACAGTAATGTAAAATAACCTAACCACAAAAAAATCATTTTTAAAACAAACTTTTTTGCTGTCTGTATCTACCTACTCGAACCACAAAGATGTTTGAAAGACCCTAAATACGTACACTCGTCGAAAAAAATACCACAGTAAATATACATTCATAAACAATAACTCGAAAGGACAAAGCATTCCTATTAACCAGGTATTTCATAAAAGTACCTCCGACGAACGTCGAAGAATTTCCAATATTGCTTCTACGCGATATCGCCGAACGTTTAGGCGTGCCAAAGTAGCGATTCCAAAGGGAACTAAAATTCATTGGAAATAAGTTGAGAGCAAACGCAATGTAGCGAGAACGTGCGCTATTGTCGAACGGGGGGCTTTCACCGGCCTTGCGAAGCGAAAACAGTACGGCAAGATAGGACTCGAAATATTTGACAGAGTATTTCGAAGAAAAATGTTTGAGAAGCGGTTGAGAAATAAATATTAGTACGCGTCTAGTCTCACGTTGCCGAGCGTTTTAGTCGAGACTTCGGGGTGTTTTCGAACGCTTTGTCTCTCTGTAAGTCGTCTTGAATTTTAAATTTCTTTGGATTGGAGGATTTGTTTCTTTGAAAAAGGTTTGCACTCTGGTTTAGTGATGACAAGGCATTCATGTAGGTACATACATTAGACACATAATAAGACCGAGAACAACAATATTATGTGTGACGTAATCGTAATAGCAAATAAGATCCAATACCTTGCATTACAGTACCATGCATTACAGAATTTTGAATTTTTTATTGTAAACAAGGGAGGTCCCCTTCTGCTCTCGAGTTCACTGCGCAAGTCTTGCCTCCGTTTGTGCTACGCTTAAAAGCATCAAGCCCCTCGCCCGAGTACATGTTACAGATTACTTTTTCTTCATACCCTATCTGGAATAGCTGGAATTGATGATGTGTCACTAATAAGAGTAGCATACTTAGTTTGAATGCGTTATCAGTCCAGTGGCATGAAACAGTAAGAAGTCTTCGTCAGTCTAGTATTAGAATCAATAGGTACTTCTGTAACTTTTATCACAGAATTGCCAGTTTTTGAAATGGCATCCAATGTAAGCGAAATATGTCGCACCTTTGATAAAACGACCCAACTCCAACTTGTTGGTAAATTGGAAGAAATGGAATGGAGATTGGTCACTGTTAAGTCGAAAATTAAAGAAGAAATTAGACCGTTTACGGTTTAAGTCCTTATTCAACCGAAAAACATATTTTAATATTCCCCTGTTGAAGAGTCCTGTCATCTTAATGAGAGGGTAAGTTGTTGACGTTTTCGTGATGTCAACAGAAACTCTGAACGATATGAGTCCAAAATTCACCGCGCGAGAAAGAGAACAATATTTATAGTTTTGTCTTGTTCCGCTGTTCTGGCCTAAATGTGGCGTTTTATTTTTTATAGAACGACAAATATAGGTAAAACGATTGAGGTCTTTTTACGATCATAAATCAATTTTGTTTTTTTTTAACGTGTCGTATTCGCCCTAAAAGCGATGTGTATTGTTTCAATTGCATCCCAATATTATCTCAAATAGGTACGTCTGAGGCTGAATCTACTCACAACATTTAGTGTACTCCACAGCTGCTGAGCAGAGGTAATTTCTTAATCCCCTCGTGCTGAGCTGAAACGTTCCATATTAATATTCAAAATTGCTAACAACGATGCAAAATGTATGATGTAATACAAAAGTTAAACATCTTGTTTCCACGCTGTAAGTAAATTATTTTCTCGTTTATCAAGCATTTAATATGTGCTAGGTATTAACATGAACTCATATTTCGCACTTCAAGACGAGAGATCAAATCGAAGTCATCGCTTGAGCTCAGAGTAAAACAAATCATTCTCCTTTTAAACCATCGCTCAATGGAATGAAACGGATATCGCATTTCTACATCTGTTTAACATTTCCATGGAAAAAACAAGCATTCTTTTGAGATCCATTTCAGTACTCACTTTAGTTTGCATTCCCTTAATTCGATTGCTTCCCGCAGAAGCAATATCTGAATGGATCGGGTGCTCTATGGCGAAACACAGCGTATTTGGCACTTAGCAAATTCGTTGGCGAAATTAATTCGCACTGGAACTTGCAGGTGAAATATGTCTGGAGTCATTAAACAAAATGTGTTGTGAAAGGCGCAGGGGAAAAATAACTCACGACTATAATTATTATTAACTAGCTGTTGCCAGTGAATTCGTCTGCGTAGAATTCGGTTATAGCTATCTCGCGGGTACTATACAATATAATAAAAGATAAGTACTCTATGTTTTAATCTTGGTTATAAGCTGTATCCTCTCCTCTCTTTCTTTTTCAACCTTTTTCCACCCAATACTGAGCGTTTCTCTTCTAATGCACGCCATTCCTTCCGGTCTTGCGCCTTTCGCTTAGTCCCTCCCGGCCACCCTAACCAGGTCGTCGGTCAAACGCATCAAGCTAAATCAATTCTAATTTAAATTTGAACTAAATCCGTCAGCGGGAAGACGTAACAAACACACAAATTCACTCACAAATTTTCGCATTTCTGTTATTAGTAGAATCAAACAAACTTATTTTAGTAAATTTGCAACTGAGTTGTGATCTTGTCAGAAATAAATGATAAAAGTGAAATAAATGCTGGGGTGCATTTTTCTGTTCAGTATAATATTATATTAAGTAGTCCTCTACCAATTTTCGGTACAAGGAAAACTGGTGCGAAAAATACAGAGTCTCTACACGGACTCATTATTTGTAATACTGATAGATTGAAAGAGGCTTCTCAGATTCTCGAACTTAGTACTAACTACTTTGGAGTATTCTTCAAGATGTTTCGATTTTTTGGTACTTAATATAATATTATCTATTTTACGTGAAATCTTTCGAGCAGAGAGTCAGAGTGAGTGAGAAGCTTTGTGTTAGTTAGAAATAATACAGAGCCAAGTAAGCAACCCTGTGGTATAATATATAAGCAACTTACATTATATCCCTAAGCCTAAAAAAGTCTAGCCACATACTTAATCTATTCATTATCTATCGTTAACAAGCGTCAAACGGGTGCATTGAATTACCTGACCTACCTAAAAGAAAATAACTTAAACATGAAATACGGCAGCAAGGCTTAAAATGGTTTCATAAAGGTTGTACCGGAAATTTCCATTTACATACATCAAAGCAGTATGGAAAGTAAATTACTCAAAATACCGATAAGAAATTACGGTTAACTGTTGTATAAAAATGAATGTTCGATGGGATAATAATAGCAAATGTTCAGATATCAAACTACTGACTCATTGGATAGCGAGTAGGAAGAACTAGTATCTATGATCCGTATTCTGAGCAGTTTCTAATTTTATACTTTAGAAAATCTATGTTTATTCTACAACTTTCCTTTAATTTCCACTGTATGGAATCCCAGAGGTTAATGGGAGAAAGCCAACACGATAAGGAGTGCTTTGCGCGTACGGAAGGCGGGTCTGAAGGGCACTTATATTTCTGAGTTAAAGCGCATTCGCTTGCCTACGTTACGGACCAGAGGACTTTTATGTAGTGTTGGCATGGCCTGTAGTTGTTATAATATTATATAGTATATTTGATGGGTATATAAACAATGATATAGTGTTTTAAGTTTCTGATATCAGTGAAGTTATACCAAAATTGCAAAAATGTTTTGTCAGTATTTTAACCGCATCTAAACGACGTATCTTAGGTGGAGCGACGTATTTTGCGAAGTCATTTGAATGATTGGCTGTGACATAATAGACTAATTATACGCTCCTAATAGACAAAACAGTCATCCCCACAAGTCGCATGAAATGCTGGTCCTTGCAATAGACCAACAAAATAAAAATGCAATGTTTATTATTTCAACGCTTTCGAAAAGACTACAGACTAAAGACTTTTGCCAGTATAGAGCACTAAAAACCTGACATGGACTTCTTAATTCCTAATTACAATAACAGCAGAATCACAAACACTCAGCCTAAATAGTAAATTTAATTAGTAACTTTTAGCTTCCTAAGCGGCTATTAACGTAAGCGTGACGACACGTTTCAGTGTCCCCTGTGAACGACCCAGGAAAAGGAATACATTTATTTTAAAACGTCGAGCATCAAACAAGGTTATTGCCTACTTAAAACTAACTACGTCTTTGATCTGTCGCTCCAGACACGATTGGCCGCTGAAATTATTGCCCGACGTCGAGTTTATGCTATCACCAAAACTGTGGCTAACCTCATGTCTCGCGTCATTTGTTTTATGTTTTTTTATTACAATTTTGTTTCCTTTGTAAAAAATTGAATGCTTTACGCTGACTTGCACTGATTTGGGCTAGACACTAACTTGTACTAACATAACATCAAGTTCAGTTAACCCCGGGTTAGTCTAACCCAGGTCTATGCAAGTCGGCCTTAAAGGACATGCGACTATGTCATCTGCATTCCTCAAATCGATGTACCTGCTTTCGAGTATAATTGTTATTTAATGGCCCTTTTTAGAAGAAATCACGATTTTTAAAGTAAATAACTAAGTCCACTGAAAGAACCTATAACGCTACTTTACTATGGACCTTGGCAAAGTAACGCCTGCTCAATCAATTAACAACGAAATACACATTAGGCAATAAGTAAACAAATTATTTAATCAAATTTAATCTAAAGCACTTTTTTCAAAGGTAAAAAATAGCCAAAATCATAATGTAAAGACGAAAATAAACTTAATAAACTCACAACCCATGTTAGTGTAGCTAAGTGAAACTAAACAAAAACATTTTGGAGACACCACAAATTTCTCGACTCGTTAAAACAATTTTACAGGAAATGTATGCATGTTAAGGAGATGCAATTAGGGCCAGACTGCATGAGTCGTGTGGAATATCTAAATGTAGGTTTTGCGACATTTCTCCCTCAGCTAGGCATATCGAAGACCTAAAGTTTCCTAGAAAACCTGAAATACTTGACTTTAAAGCAGTGGTGTTAAAGATATCAAAATGTTGTATCGGGGTAGGTTTGGATACGAATGTAAATTGCGATTGATGTTGTAGTCTTCAGTTTTTTCCCTTTTCTGTATAAAATTGCGATAGATAGGTTATGCAATTGGATAGGTTATGCAACAATGCACAAGTATTGGTAAACTATTTAGCCCTTTTATATAATTTTTCTTATTTGTTTCCTTTATGGTTATTGAAATGAGTTTATTAAGTACACTTTTGTTTGATCGCGAAATCAGTGCCTTATTGTTTTAATATTAAGTGCCGGCTTCTCTTACGGTTGCCGGGATATGAAAAAGTGTTTCTGATTATTCGGTACAAGTTTCAATTACATAATTTTAATTTAAGAACGAATTTTGGTTACGGTTCAGGACACCGGATCTTAGCAACATCCCGCTTCAAAGACATTTATTAAAACTATTTTAATTTATTGCTGTGCCAAGGCTGTAGCAAATGAAATATAACGTCAAATACACGAATAAAATATAAGGCAAGCTGCAGAAAATGTTCGCATCATAAATATGATGAGACTTATATTCTTTATAAACGGAGCCATTATTAAAGTTTAGAATGTCGGTGAGCTATAAAAAATGTACTATTTTTTACGCAGCAGTGTTTAAAAACGTGAGAAGTTTTAACATCTTTTAGCAACATTGTTATATTGTTACTAAGCGTGTCAGAAAATTAATTGAAAATCTATTTGCAATCTCTCAATTTCGATTCGAATGCATAACGGTTGCCTGTTGCTATTGCAAACAATTAACAACATCCAAATACGAAACCTGACAACCTTAACTGAGACTGCAAATTAGCAAACACTTCCAGCGTCCAAAGGTACTTGAACTCCGAGAGGAATTATTACATTTAACACCTCAGCTGCTGGACGTGGCTCGCTTGTTAGAAGTAATTCCGTGCACGCTAAAACGTAGCGGAAATTTACGGGTGCCCATAATTTACGTTCCGGACAAAATAAAGCTAGTTTACATACTCCGTGCGCGTATAAAATGCTGTTCTGCATTGTGTTTTAAGAATGGAACTGTGGTTACAAGTAATGATATGCCACTGGGGACGTCTCGCTAGAATATTCTGGGGAAAATGAGGTATTCCTAGTTTGAACAATATTGTTGGGACGCCATTACATAGAAGCGAAAACTTAATATCTATGCTGCAAGTTTATGTTCCTTAATTTATGCTGGGGTCGGAGTACCTTTATTGGGGTGTACAATAAAATATACCTGTTTTAAGAGTAGTGGTGTTTATCCTTTGCAGTCTGACCATTTACAAAAACAAAAAAGTCAATAAATCAATTAAACTTTGATTGTGTTATAAGTTATAACATTAAATAATAATAAGGTACCTTTATCTATTGTAACGGGTAATGTATTTGGCTAAAGTCCTGCTGCATTTCGTAAGTATCTTTAGAGGCTAATAATGTTTAATTCTTTGATTTCAAATACTGTATCTGATGATATTTCGATATAAGTATAAATCACACCCGAACCAAACCCGAACTTACGAACCCTGCAAAAATAAAGGGTATCTTCAAAAGGGTTTTAGGATGAAATATTTTTGGGCGATACGAATTATTTCAACCGATTCAGTCGTCCAAGTGTTTTTCGGCATAATGGGATAACCCCTCGCGATTTTCGATTATAATCACTTGATACCTACTTTTATATATATTGTGAAATATACATCAATTAAATCGCATATCGCCTCAAATCGCTTGTCCTAAAACACCAAATAAAAAAAGGACCCCAAGCCCTCGATGCATTTCCTGCAACAGAACATTCAAGAGTTTGGGCAGACGAGTCATTAAAAGGCTCATGCCAGATTTGAAACATAAAGTTGCTTTTAAATACATACTTAATTAAATAGGTAGAAAAAGCTGTAAAAAGTTTTTTGGTTTAAGCTTTACGTAAGATACTTTCAACTATTTTACATATTATTATAGTCAGTGTCGCCGTTATCGAAAACGACGAGGAGGACTATAAAAAATATATGACAGTGTTCACATTTTTCACTAAGACTTAGGTAGTTTTTTGTCAACCAGTTTTTCCATGCAAATTTGTAATAAAAATCAGATAGCCGAAACAATAAACTGAATTTCAACTCATTAAAAATAAACACCTACACCAAATTACTCATCATGTTAAAATAAACCCATAGAAATCATCATGAGAAATAAAGACCTCAAAAAGAAACAACGCTCATTTATTATTTTAAAAGCCAACCTCTGCGGGCCGCGTGAAATAAGTAACTCTGAATTTACGGGAAAATTTACATACTAGTGTAAATTACAGCCAGCGGTGTTAACGTCTGGAGATGATAATTTCATTAGGGAGCTAACGGGGCTTAGTTAGTGACAAACGGACGATCGTGTTATTATATGAGAGCATGAGTTACCGTGCTTAATAGTGTTACCTAGGTATTGAATGACACTTACAAAAAGTCTAGGTTATAGTACTTTTATGCCTTACTATAATAATATTACAATTGTGTTGGAAATATTTAGGCCATTGTATGTATGTATGTATGTAAATCCTGTATTGCACATAATATTACAAGACAATTACAATAAACATACCAAAACAAAAATGCAGTACAAAGGCCATTGTTTTTGGAAACTCAACAATAATTATCAAATTTATATAAAATCTAATTAAAAAAACAATAACAAATAATAAACTTTCAAATATGGAATCAAAACTTCCGAACAAAACAATGAGAATCATGTTTAAAATTATAATGAATCTGGTTAAGTTACTTATTTAATATAACAGACAAAATTAATTATAAAAACCTATTATAATAAAACTAAAACTAAAAATAAAAACTAATCTAGAAAATCTAAAAACGGCCCCTGTGGCATGGTTCCAAGAATAGAATCTGGTTAAGCTATATTTAGAAAATGTGATTTTTAATAACTGAATTACTTTTAAGTAAGTATAGACATTTTTAAATTAAACTAATTGCGCATGATATTGCTTGAAATTCACAGTTTAAATGGCCTAAAGACACACCGTGTAGGTAAGTATTATAAAGTACGGTGGTGTGTGATTTCCAAACTTGTGCACTGGCTGAGCTTCCGCAATCCGAATTGTCCACGGGCCGGCGAATATTTACAATACAATTGGTACAAAAAACTATTTATTGCACACCACGTAACAGAAAATTACCGGTAACAAATACATGTGGAGTCGCGACCCGTGGGGACCCGACGCACTTAATTTTCTTCGTGTTTTAAAGAAATGACATTAACTTGCTCATAATACAGGAGTCCATGCCGTTGTACCTAATAATTATTTATATCCATCTTTTATATAACCGCCAATTGCAATTATTTATCACAAATCTGTAATATTTCGTTAATTTATGTATCTGAGTCGAACAAGGAACATTAATGAGAATATTATAATTTCATCACTAATTACAGCCTGGCTCTATATTTTCCAATTCAGTGCTTCCTGGATCCTATGTCACCAACGTTACAAGCAACATATAAATTTGGTCTAAGATTCATAGTGCTAAAACAATAACTTTTCAAATCAATGATTTACCCCGAGTTCATAGTCAACTGACTTTGTCATGTTGGTAGAATAGGGGCCTGGCATTGTTGCACTACAGATTTGTCGCAGAAATGCGGTGAGAATATCCTCACATCCTTACCAGTCGACGTGTAGTCGACCTCAAAAGTAGCCGAACACTTCATTACTTTGTCACAATAACCACCTTTACTGTGAAGTTTGTAAAGTGTCATGTTAGTAAACGTGACCAGGTACTAGTGATCCGATTCTTCTGAGGCTGACCCTGCAAAAAGGATGAATGTTTTATGTCTACAATAATTGCTAGTGAGCTGGGCGGCAAAGGCGACCCGAATTATCGCCTTTTCAGCCAATCTTTTGCAGTAAATTTCCGAGTCCCACAAAAAGTCTCACAGTAAAAACTGTCGCTAAGAACGCCAAGCCACGCCAGCAACCCCTTTAAGCTTGTGTAAAGGAATCTCTGAGTTTAATGGATTTTCTCAAAGCATCCTCTTTTAAGGATAACTTGGAGTTTTTTACCGACCCGGGGATTTTATATTATATATTGACTTCCCTAAGAGCTAGTCTTTCATAATGGATCCATTGAAAAAACATCTCCACGGAGATTAATGCTGTATTACGTAGTTTGAAGGCTAGATTGTTCAAGCTCCTATCTCTTCCTTCAACCCAGTTTACATATTCGAGAAAATTGTACAAGTAGCATTACTGTATGGACACAAAATAACTTGTTAGCTCCGCGCTGCGAGGTGCAATGTTACAATCACGATTTTCCTTGCAAATGCATCTTCGGACTTGGACATTCGAAGTCAAGTTTCTAGTTCTATCCATGTTTGTTCTAAGGATCCCGAGAACGCATGCGGATAGTTTCAAATTTGAACCGATGCATGAGTTATTTGCTATCTGCCTGGGTTCCATATTTTGCTAGTGCAACTATGAGCCAATGTTTGTTAGCGTAACATTTAGTTTACAGCTTACAGTACTCTGAACTAGACCAAAGTTACTTTTCATAATCAGTTCTTTTTATGTAGTTATAACGTTATAAGATCACTGGCTCGTTTTTTAATAAAAGTTAAAAACCACATAAATCATTTATAATACTTTTCCTGACACGCAGACGTATGTTACACCTCCTTCGTATACCTTAACTTCGCCGTGCTCATTTATTCTGATTTAAACGTTAGTAACTTTATTTTGACACAATATGTCTTTTTAACATATTAAGGTACTACAGCAAAATTGATCAGGTTTAATTCAAGCTATACTCAAAAAGTTTAAGTACACCTATCTTCGACTGTTAGGTGCCTATGACCAAAACATACATTGGCTGTGTCAAAACTTGTGAACGGAAGAAAATCGAACAAAATATCGGGAGCACATCCAAATCTAGTAAGGTAATCAAGGTTAATATCCCGTTTTGAATGGTTTGTCTAATGTAATTAACCGCGAATCATTTAAAGTTGTTAAAATCGAACAAATCTTGAAAAGTATCTAGTTCTAATGTAAATAATGAACGCTTTGATCTTTAATCAAAGTACAAATTACGTTAGAATAATTTGCACCTATGTATGGTTTTGAGATAGTTAAAATAGACTAAAAAAATAGACGGACACTGAATCACGAATCCGTTTATGCCACTACGATTGAGTTTCACTGTAGTTTCAGGTTTAATGTTCTGAAATATAATAGTTGAAATTAAACTTGTTATATTTGAGATTTCTCGGAACCCAGTCGCGTTACTGTAACACGCGTGCGGACTCTCTATTGAATTCCCCGTCTCTTTCGTCAGACTGCATAAGATGGCGCGAAAAAGAGATGGTGAAAGTGATAGCGAACGAGCGCGTGTTAGATAATAAGGCCTTATAATGGAATAGTACTCGGGTAGCGAAGAAAAGTCACGTAGTCTGAAAAGGCAAAATAACAGTTGGCGGGGTTTCAGTGGCCGAAATAAGACTGTTTATTTATCCATTATAATTGTACGTGACACGTGTTTCTTTGTGAAGATTAGTTTGATGTTATAAAGACAGTGGTAATGCTTTATTATAGGGGTTCCGTACTTAAAGGGTACCAACGGGACCGTATTACTAAACCTACGATATCCGTCTGTCCGTCTGTCCATCCATCCGCCATTCAGAGGGCTGTATCCGGTATCACTCTTTGGAACCGTGACAGGCATGTTTAAATATAAACACTTTAAATTTTTACAGATTGTGTATTAGGTACCATTAAACGCTATTAAAGCAAAATACTTAAACTAACTTAAAGTAAAATAAAGGTAAAAAAAATAACGGTGGTTCCCATATAAGAAACGTGTTGTTTCGTTATTTACTTGATCTAAATAATGGTAATTTGACACAGTATTTATTACTAAGGCCGCTGTAACATCAAGATACACTGTTCGAAACAGTCTAGAGATTAATTATGTACGGACTCCCATTACTCGTTTGATCCCTAGACATTTTGAGCAGTGTGCCTATAATTAATATTAAAAGGGGTTTCCAAACAAGAATCGTTTTTAAAAATATGTTGCGTTAAATACTTTATCTACACACATATCATAAGTCCTCTATAGTGCGTTCAGAAACCGTAGAAAATGACCAGCATTGCAGCACGCCGTCGCCTTCTCGTCGTCAGCGCCAGCCCCAGCACCACCACCACCACCAGCAGTAAAGTAATAGTCATTACGACATCGAATCGTAATCGTAATGACTTTTCGATATCGAATTCGATCATAGTGAAATAAACGGATCACACAATCGAATCGAATTCGATGTTTCAAATTTGAAAACCAACGTAATTTACAATCATAGTGAAATAAAACGGACCACTCACGTATATAAGTCGAGTTCAGTCCGACTTGTATAAATAATAATGTGATATTTTTATTACAATAAAAAAAACAGTTTACGAAACGTCAGCTCGGTATGTTTGTCTATGATTAAAAAAAAAAGTCAAATTCGTGACAGGTGTGATATGATATATGCCTTCGGCTTCTGAACCCATCTTAGAGTACTTATAATATGTGTGTAGATAAAGTAATGTATGCAACTCCACATAATTAGGCCTTAATACACTCGTGTGTTCCTATTATGAAACTCAGCTTCGCCTCGTTTCATGAAAACACACTCGTGTTTTAAGGACCCTTATTATGTAGCAGTTGCATAAACTACTATTACGATGGTACGGAACCCTTCTAATGCGCATCCGGCTCGCACTTGACCCTTATAGTATCACTTTGTTGTCCGTCTGTCTGTCCGTCTGTCTGTCCGTCTGTCTGTCTGTCTGTCTATCAAGACCCTTTTTCTCTGGAGCGCGTAGAGGTAGCATACTGAAATTAATATCAAATACTCAAGCCTGCGGTCCCTTGAAGCTGTGAAAAAATCAACCTTCTAAGTCAACGCAATCAAAAGATACAGTCATTAAAAAGGCTATTTCTATACAAATTACCGAAATCCAAAACCCTAAAGGGTACTTCCAGTTGTCCTAGAAACTTGAAATTTGGTATGAAAATAGCTCTTATAGCACAGCCACTCAAAAAAGTCTCAAAATCTTAATTTTTCATGTCTGTCTGTATATTTCGCAGACCAATATAAGTTGACCCCACACTGCGTACATTTTGATAAGAAGCAGGGCTCTGCTAACACTGGACTTCTTAAAACACTGGGGAAAAGCGTTAAAATCTTTCTACGGAACCCTCGTGCGCGAGTCCGACTCGCACTTGACCGGTTTTTTTTAAACCCTTGCATTCAATGCCGGATGGTTTCGTTATAACCTAACTAGTATTACCGTATATTCGAAACTCTTTCACGCTCAAAGCGTTGATCCAATTTTGATGAACTTTGGTACAAGAATAGATGGGACATTACAGTAGAGCATAGACTATTTTTTATCCCGGAAAATGAGGGCTATCAAGAGTAAAAAAATCGCTAGGATCGCTAGTGTCGGGTGAGGTCTATATCTGTCATTCGCCACCAATGAGAGACACGCTACTGGCCTACTAATGATGGAAATTGACAAATAGACTTCACACGACACTTAGAGATCATAGCGGATATTTGACCTCATTGCAAAGTTTAAAAATTCAATTCAAATGCAATTCAAAATAATTTATTGCTAATTATAGGTACATATAAAGCTGGGTAACATAAAGTAGGGAAGAACCGCTATAATTTGCCTTTCAGGCGTACAACATTTACGTAATTTCTTAAAATCTAGAATTATTTATTTATTAACATTATCATTTCATTACTATTATCATTTGGCTATTAAATCATGTTCTAAAAAATCATTAATCAAATTTAGGCGGGATACCTACCGATACTTAGCCAAATTCTATGCAGACAAAGTGGCGTGTAATACCTAGTTTTACTGTACATATGGCAAGGGTCCAAATGCTTAGAAGCATGGAATAACATATTAATAATGTCGAATTGTGAAATATCAATTTTACGTAAAGGCATTGTTCGTTTCTCCCTCCAGATTTCACCTCCAATTCCAGATATCTCCTGCTATTTATAGTAACTTTATTTTATTTCAATTCCAGTAAAGTATGTAAATGATATCATTCGTTACCGGCAGGCGGTTTTGCATCACGATCGGCCAAAATTTATACAGTGTACATTGTAAAATTTTAATAATTTCCGTTATTGGCGAAAAGTTCTGAAGGGCGCATTAAACGATGAAAATAACAATAACGCTACGTGAATCGGACACTTGATTTTTACTTTGATTAACTGCACATGATATTTTATGCTTTTTAATTCAAAATTGAGTGTAACATGGCCTACCTACTGTAAAATGGCCTACTGCAAGATGGCCTACCTACTGTAAAATGGCCTACTCTAAAATGACCTACTGCAAGATGACTTACCTACTGTAAAATGGCGTACTGTAAAATGACCTACTGCAAGATGGTCTACCTACTGTAAAATAGACTATTGCAAGACAGCTTACCTACTGTAAAATGGCCTACTGTAAAATAGACTACTGTAGGATGTCCTATACCTACTGTAAAATGGCCTACTGTACAATGGACTACTGCAGGATGGCCTACCTATTGTAAAATTGCTTACTGTAAAATGACCTACTACTGCAAGAGGGCCTACTTACTGTAAAATGGCCTACTTATATTTATTTTCTTTTAAACGTTCAACAGTCATAAAGTTATAAACACTTTCACTTTAGAAAAAACGTACGCTGAGAAATTGTCTCAAGAATCCACCTTGTATGAAGCAGCGGGATTAAATTTGTCACGTTGTTAACGACAAGCAGATAAGCCGAGCTAAACTCAATTCAATACTATCAGACTATGTAGTTTCGCAGCATGCTACCTCGCTATCCGAAACGTGGATCCGATACCTTTACCACTCCTGGAAAGTCGTCGAGCGTTTAAATGCTACAAGTACTTATGCAAGAGGTTCTAAATGGTAACAATATTAGTCTTTTCGTTAAACCATTTTGAAGAGTGCAATGTTGTGTAAGCTTAGGATTTAGTTAGCCAGTTTTGAATATGGTCAAACAGGTTTTGGACCTAACAACTACAGCTAATTTTGTTAAGGTTCTTCACTAAAGCTCGTTCAGTGGGGAAATAAATAAATTTGAAAATAAAAACCAGCGTCAGCTTATTTTTAGGGTATTTCAAATTCCTCGGTTTTGTTATAAACGTTTAGTTCTTAGGCAATTGCTCGTTGTAGGTAATATAATAGTTATTTACAAGTCATATAAATACGAAATCAAAGTCACAAAAGCTTTCCTTAAACGCTTTCGTCGGCATAAGAGGACGCAATCTATGCAAATACTTGCTCGGTCTAAACGAGGCTGGGGTAAGATAAGAAATGTTAGTATTTCACATTAAAGTGTGCCTCAATATCCGCAGTTCCGATATAAGGAAATTATCTTTTAGATTGCGGGACGCCTCAGCTCTGCCGTAGCCGGTAAATTCGATGTCGCTACAAAATAAGAGTTTGTTTTGGATTTTGATATAAGTTGAATCTTTCACTGGGGTACTGGAGTAACTGTCGTATCACACCAAACTGCTGTATCTTTGAAAGAGCCGTTTTGAGAAAAACGACATAGAAGTTAAACACAAGAAACAGAATACAGATCGCAAATTATTCATACGTTTTAACTTGTTTTTTTTGTTTTTTTCGTATTGAAGACTATACTTAACCACCAGTTTCCAGCAAATTTAAAATTATGCGTATAATCAATTTGAAACGACTGTTTTTAAATATGAGCGCTATTAATTTTCATACATTTTGAGTAACGCCAACTACTGTATCTATAGATACAAGAAAACGGCACCTCCCCGCGCTACTTGAATGATTGCATCCCCTGAATTATGCTAGTCATGTTAATAACAGTTTCAACACTTAACATTCAAAAGAATTATAAAATGAAATGTGGGTTTCCAGCCTGGTATTATTTATTATTTATTTCCATTTGGACTAGTTATAAATACAGGAACTATAGAATGTAACACTGCTTAAATATTTGTATGGTGATCTAATTTAATTATAATAAAAAACAACATACCTTTAGAACTTTTGGAAACAGCTAATACAATTCTTAACCTAAATCTCTTGCATTGTCATTAACAGGTATATTTAAAAAAAAAAACCGGCCTAGTGCGAGTCGGACTCGCGCTCGAGGGTTCCGTAGAAATATTTTAACGCTTTTCCCCAGTGTTTTACGAAGTCCAGTGTTACCAGAGCCCTGCCCCTAAGCAAAATGTACGCAGTGTGGGGTCAACTTATATAATATTGGTCTGCGAAATCTACAGACAGACATAAAAATTTAAAATTTCCAGGCTTTTTTGAGTGGTTGTGCTATAAGAGCTACCTTCACACCAAATTTCAAGTTTCTAGGACAAGTGGTAGTACCCTTTAGGTTTTCGGATTTCGGCAATTTGTATGGAAATAGCCTTTTTAATGACTGTATCTTTTGATTGCGTTGTCTTAGAAGGTCGATTTTTTCACAGCTTCAAGGGACCGCAGGTTTGAGTATTTGATATTAATTTCAGCATGCTACCCCCACGCCAGAGAAAAAAGGTCTTGACAGACAGACAGACAGACAGACAGATACACAGATGGACAACAAAGTCATCCTATAAGGGTTCCGTTTTTTTCTTTTGAGGTACGGAACCCTAAAAACGGGTAAGAGCGTGTCGGACACGCCCAAGATAGGGTTCCTAAGCCATTACGAAAAAGCCCTGGCATTGATACCTAATTTAAAGGTATTTTCATCACACCTATTCAAAACCAGTGTTAGCAGAACCCTACTCCTAAGAAAACTGTACGCAGTGTGGGGTCAATTTATATCGGTTACTGACATAGACAAACATAATAATATTGGTCTACTGTCACTCCCAAACCTTGCTTGCTTGTTTAGCTCTGACAGTTTCCTTTAAAATTCACTATTATGCTCTATATAGGTATGTACTGCTCTGTTTTTTTTCCAAATACAACAGTTTCTCTGGTAGAGGGGGGGGGGGGACGCGGGGGACGACGACGACACATGACTCCAACAAAAAAGAGCACTTCAAAGCTGAATATTTCGCAAACGAATAACTCTATCGAAAAATGACCTTGGAGCACCTCCAATATTTTTGAAAGTACTATCCAACGATACCCCACACTACGGGGTGGACGAGAAATAAAAAAAATATCCCCACTTTACGTGTAGGGGAGGAAAACGCCAATATTATATTGTATTAAATGATACCGCAGATTGGCAATACTAGAGAGTCCGTCGCGCTTGTTATGCTTATCTGCTGCAATCTAAGTTACAGCAGTTGCACGTTACTCAGTCGTAAAAACACCTAGTTACATTAATATGGAAAGTGGTATTTACTTACATATAAAGCGAAAAATTTATAAAAATTGTTTTGTCGTCGTCGTTATATAAACGACACTTTTTCAATAACATTAAGCTTTGTTCCGCCAAACTGCTGTATCTTAAGATACAGCAGTTTAGTATTATACTGGTTATTTTTAATCACGATAACAGTCGTATTTATTTTAATGCGCGTTTTGAAAAGGACGAACCTGTTTTGTCAAACTTCGAATATAGATATAGTAGACAAACCTTTCCCATGGACCAGGCAAAAACCAATCTTATGACAATGTCACAAGCATTTTGACAGGGGAATGCTTTTTCTCACTTTAACTATACATTGAGTTCACAAATCTTTCAAAAATGACTGTAGCTAGTCTTCGGTCAAACTGGCAACTAAAATTAAAATAAAATGAAAAATTCGAAGAGGAACATTGATGTACCAAATAGTGACGGATACGCCACCCCTTTACAGCGCGCGGACAAGCAATATAGGTGATTAGGTTACTCGGTGATTTAGTCGCCAACAGCCGCCGCGCAGGTGACATCTCGTTGACTTGTCCAATTGCAACAGTTTCAACCGATCAAAATGACGTCGTGCACATTTTTGAACTGTACAAATAACACAAAAGAGAAAAACAAAGCACAAGGATTCACATTTCATACGTAAGTAAATAATATACTCATTCCCTTAAAGTTTGACATGTCAGTCTAATGACAGCTAATGAGTGAAGGCCGCATTTTGTCAGCGCTAAAGAGGTGCGTGGCCTGTCTCTAATGTTTAAAGTCGATGAAGAGGACGCAAAAATTCCTCGAGCTGACACGTGTTTTCATCAAATACACCTACCAAGTGCCTCTCTAAGAAGAGAGCATGTCTGGTCACTGTTCACAATTATTGTTCGTTTGTGTTTCATTCTCATTCTGTTTGGTCGCTGACATCCTTGTAGATACTAGATTATATTTTAATGTAAGCAATACCGTGTTTCCATCACCATCTCCTCACATCGAATAGATAGAACAATGAATAGATATTCATTCATAGTACCCCTGGTAGCCGGTGAAGCGGTGTGGACTGTAGGACGTGAGGATGCGAGATGCGGGATGCGGGATGCGGTATTGCTTACATTAAAATATAATCTAGTATCTACAAGGATGTCAGCGACCAAACAGAATGAGAATGAAACACAAACGAACAATAATGTCATATCAGTAAAGTATTAAAAAAGGTTAAAGTTTGGATCCGCAGCCAGTCGTCAACACCTGGCGAACGGGTATTGATATACTGCTAGGCTGTAGGCGTCATCTTTATACTAAATTATACCTCTCTACTTGCTGTAGCAACTCGCTACGTATCATTAAAAGTGCACGCCACTTGCACCGCATACAGCAGTAACGATTGCTCACCTACGAGCGTCCTGTTTGAGAACCACTGTAGCGTAATAACTAATTCCTATGTGGTATAAGGTACATAATTTACTAGCAGTCTACGCCTGCTGTGTACAAAAAAAGCATTGATATTAATGTTACCTAAATAAAACTACCGTGAGACTCACGACTTATAAACGTGAGTAATCCGTTTTATTTCACTATCAGATATCTACATAATAGTTCCACAAAAAAAGAAGATAATCTGAAAATAAACACGTAATGGACACTTTCAATTACATGCACGGAACTAATAAATAATTGTAACTCATTCCCTGTTCTATGAAATAATTACTTCAATTTATGGTGATGATAAATCTTTTGTTATTAGGAAATAATTGCTAAGCTAATATAATTGTTAATGTTTAAGATCAGTTATCAAAATAATTTAAAGAACGCCTTGGCTTCGTTTCATAAAACCACACCCGTGTTTTAGGGACACTAATACTTTTTACCTATTTTCTCGCTCAAAAAATCCGAAGCTATACCCTGTGGTCCCATTTTGGGTGCCATCGAGATAACTGAGATAAGCTTATGTCGACTATGCCTACTTCACCTGGCTACGAGTTGCTTTTGTGTATTAATTATTGGAGCTTTGCTGACATGTTAGAATGTAGCTGGTACATATTCCTTAGATAGAGCTTAATTTGGCATTTATCCATACAATAGCCAGATATTTATTTATTTTTTAACGAACGAAGCCATACGTATAGCAGTATCAATATTACTAAAGCCTATTTAATACCTACTGAAGGCATCATTGCAAAATCTCCAATTCTAATCCAGTCCAATTGGGCACGTATTTTCCCGTGGCTTTTAGCGGTAGATAAGAAAAGGTTTTTGGAAGTTCGTCTTTTAAGTAAGAAAAGAAATAAAGAGAATGATTAAAAACTTCACATAAGTTTACAATGAAGTTAAAGTAGTAAAGATCATTATTTAACACAGTGTAGCCTCTTGAATTAATTCGAAATGTAAGTTCTATGGTATTATAATTTTGCTAGTTTGTCCCGGTTCCGAGTTACATTTTGGTATTTCAATGAGCTATGTAAACAATGTTTTAATTATATGTATTTACTTGATGTATACACATATTAATTTGAGTCTGCTATGAATACCTATAGATTTGGATGATCAAGTAATTGATTATAACTTGATTCCCTTCCTTTCATTCCGAAGGATGACTGTATTTTGTTACACGGCTACCATAAAAATGTTATTTACATTACAACGTCCGTTATTGTCAAAATCCGTCTTTGATCCTAGAAATATCATACAAACACACTCACGTACACACACACACATCAGCAGCCTCTTTTAAGACCCACTGGGCTATACTTCCCACGCGGGCTCAGAGGGTCGAGCACGACTTTACGAATGCTGCGTAACGTTACGGTTATCGTATCGAGATCGAGAAACCTCATACTAAATTTTAGTTCCAAATACGCTTACGGGCGGGCGCTGTTCCAAACGTCATACAAACTCGGTAACGTTTACTATTCGTTTTTATGTGACGCAGTTTTCAAATATTCGTACTCGGCCCTCTGTGCGGATTGGGTAAAGTAATACCACACAAATTGCAGTAAAGAAATTATATTACAGAAACTTAAATGCTTCTCACTGATGCCCGAAATATCTCGAGCACCACGCACCGTATCAAGTATCCTTGTGAACACCCAGACGAGGCAAATTTGTATCAGAACGCTTGGTCGCTCTTTGAACACGCTGTCCAATGCTGTTATAATTAAGGGATGCTGGAGTTTCGAGAAATATAGGTGTGAATAAATGTAAGACAGCAAATGTCAGCTTGCGCGTTATTGCACCCGATGAAAATCTTACATATTCATGCCAAAACTAGCATAATATCAACTTAATGTGTGATTACGTTGATATTATGCTGCCTAAGCTAAGATTCTTAAAGAAAATTTTAAGATGTAAGCAATGGAAATGGAGTTCACATTTTTAAATGAATTAAAAACGTGTGAGACCAAACACAACAACTAATAGAAATAATTGGTGCTGGAAGCACTTTTAAATAAATTTTAGGTAAAACTTCGGAGCGAGTGAACTCGGAAATCATCCACATGTTAATACCATTGAACGTATGAAGGAAAAGAGTAGCATCAGCATTATTTCCTGAAGACTACACCCAAGGGTCGCTTCCCAGTAAGTTCGGAATAAATTATAAAACAGTTTCGCCCACAAGCATGTTGCGATACACTTGACCTACTTTATTTTGAGACGTATCGTTTCGAGTCCAGAGTTCTTTGGCGAACGTTACGTGATTTACAATTTGACGAGGGTTCGGATCGTTACAAAATACGAATGTTATTTTAATTGCCAATTTTACTAGTTCGACAGTTAATTAAACTATTTCAACAATAGTTTTCGTAAAAAAAACTGGTCGAACAGTATTCTAATTCTACGCATTGCATTTCTAAAATAGAGGCAACTAAATTACAACACTTAATTAACACACGAATCCTATTCATGTTATAAATGCGAAACCGGTCTCGATTTACAATAAAATCGATAAACGTGTACCTACACCGAGACACGGTAAGCCTTTCAACTGGTGTAGATTAATTATTCAATATGCCTCAAAATATGAACAC
The DNA here is from genome assembly GCA_963691665.1 of Clepsis dumicolana. Taxonomy (NCBI): domain Eukaryota; kingdom Metazoa; phylum Arthropoda; class Insecta; order Lepidoptera; family Tortricidae; genus Clepsis; species Clepsis dumicolana. The sequence goes on from OY829521.1 coordinate 9,954,709, forward strand.
GCGTATTTGTATGTTAGATAATACTTAAATAGCGTCTCAGACTTGTGGCAGAGATGCCCCTTAAGCCTGCGCCGAGTTGAGTAGCTTCACAAAGGTTCCACCAAGTGAATAATTGTGGAGAATAGCTTCTAAAATATACTTGGAAGAGTCTTTTACGGCTCGCTTTTTCACGGTAGCATTTTTAAAGAAGACTTAAGAAAGCTTTGATATTTTTGGAGAACAGATTTTGGCGCGGTTATTGGTTTGGTTGAAGTTTGGTGCTGCCGGGTTGGTAGAGCGCTAATGTAGGGATTGTAACTTAAATGCTGCATTTTCAATTAGTTTCTAGTTCGTGTCAAACTTACATATGCCTGGAGTCAAGTCAGTGACTTGTAGAGGCAGTGAGGCCCACAGAGACTAATGGGAATGTGGGAGCGAGATATAAACAATTTCCAAGGAGAATTTAAGCTCTACTGGTTTATGAAATTAACAAATGAATGTTACTTGCAGATGCCTTAATTTCACTTCTGTATTAATTATTAGGTAAATACCTACTCGTCGCCGTTTACATAAATACGCTTAAGAAGTTTGGTATATTTTGAAAGATATTTTCTTATTTGATTGTAAAATAGAACATCTGTAATCGCCCACGCATTTCAACAGTCATAACGTTTAACGTTTGATCTGCGAGCTTTTCCACTATCATATAGAACGAACAATATATTATATAGGTAAGCTCGGTAGGTATCCAATTATTATTGAATGGTTTCAGTAACTTGTGTATTTTTGGCTATTTCACTTTTGGCAGCAAACTAATAACGGTAGTACTAACAATGGCAAACTAAACCTTGTAATTCTATTCTTCTCTTCACAACAAATAAGGACAAAATGAAGAGTCACTTTGAACTTTAGGACTACTTGTACTTGTCTAGGTTACTTCCATCTGTCATAAAAATGCCCCACATACATAAAAAGTTAGACTTGTGTTATGCCTAAAGTTGAGACAGTTCAGACACAGGTCTGACAAAGTCAAAGTGACATAAAATTCACAGTAATGCTAAAGTGACAGAATGTTAGCAAGTGTTTATTATTATTAATAAGCATGTTTTAAAGTCGTAAATTTTAAGAAGTAAAGTTATTTTATTTACTCAGTGTCTTGCTCATTTTATTACAGAAATAGTAAAGAAAATGCTTTTCACAAGGTACTCATTGAAGTTGTAACTAATTATTTGTGTATTTACTTAAGTTGTAGCCATTCCATCCACTCCATGTCCAGTCCATGTTGTTGTTGGGCATTCAGTAAAGCATTAAGTGAGCCATTTTTCAGTTAATGTCAATTAAAATTTATTAAGCACTCCATTAAATACTCGAACTTTAAAAGAAATATTTAATTCAAGACATTTTAACGACCGTTACGCGTAATGCGTACCTAATTGGAAATAATTACGTTAGCATTGAGATTCAGCTTTTAAAGAACTCCTTGACAACTAAACCCGATTTGTTTTTTTTTTCAAGAGGCAGTTTAATGTAGTATTGTTTTATACTCAGACATTAATTTGTAAAAACCCCTTGAGCAAAAAGAAAATGAAATTATAAAATAACTACACGAACGTTTGATTCGTTTTGAATTGTGATAATCATTAGTTGATTTCGAGAAACAAAACATGATCATAATACTATATTGTAACAGTATACTTAGAATTTATTTGAAATATACAAAATTGAAAATCTAAATGAAGTTTACTTTATCAACTACCAACCGCAAATGTTGCCACTTTACACACTGGTTACCTGAAAAGCCAAACGCTGAACTCACAGGTTAACGCAGAGTGGCATTACACTCACACCGCTGAAATTAACGCTCCCATTATAAAACAAAAGCAAGTGCCTCGCCATATAATTAGCAAATTACTTACACCTTCTTATTACGAGAAGTCAGAGCCTGAAGTTAATACGTACAAAACACAGTGACACCTCCCTAAACTGGTTTAATCATCTTAACAACTCAAGAAAACTCATACCGGCATCAAATTAAAAACGGCCCAAGGAAGATCCTGTCGTGTAATCAAAGTTTCATTATTCGAAAATTTGAATTTGAAATATTACGCTGTCTAACGTAAAGATTAATTCAAAAAGTCGCTAACGCTAACGGGCACAATTGCGAAACTTTTTGACAAGTAAAGCGCTCAAAATTAACGTTCTGGAGAAGTTTGTGTGATTGTTTGCACACTCCTAAAGCCTACAGAGAGTGCTTTGCGTGTTAATGTTTGTTAATAATACCATTTAGCTAGGGAGCTAACGGTGAAAATTCGTAGTTCGCATATTTCAAACTCAAAAGATACCAAAGTGTTTTGAAAAACCCTTCCCTTCCTAGTTTCTGTTAGGCGCAACTTCGAACGCACATCAGTAAACGTTGACGTTTCATGATGCATACCTACCATGCTTCTTTTTTAAAGACAGATTAGGTATAGAACGACCGAAACAAGTTCAGAATCTGCATGTAACAAACTCAAATTCGTACCTGCCTTTTTCTCTCTAATGGTTAATAAAGCTAACCTTTGAAACCAAACATAATAATATGCCATAATTACTGTATACGCTAAACGACATTGAATTAGCATGCCATAAAATTGATCAAACGTTTTACACGTGCGATTTTCAGTCATTCTATTACAACGGTGCCAGATACGTGTTGCACGTATTATAAACAAAATTAAGCCGTAACTGGGTTAGTAACCAGATCGATATTCAAATATTGACTTGCTCCATTTAAAATTCACACACCTACGGCACAAAAACAGTTAATTTATTCATTTATTGCCATTCCCCTACCGCAGGGCTCTAGATTGGTGACTTTTCTGTATATCGCCAGTTGAAAGTTGTATTTATCTTTGTATGAATTTCATACAAAAAACATCATTATTGCTTTCAACAGGCGATATTTATGTAGTTTTGATTGCAGTCCATTCCGCTGCTGTTTTGTTTTAGTTTCTTTTTATAGTCAGCACGATGCAACTAACACGGAATTTAATGTGATAATATACATAAAATGGTGTGCATATACGAGTCAATAAAGAGAAACACAGATAAAATCAAAATTATAATGGAACAACCTGTATGGTAATATCGCATTATTTGTAATATTACCAACATAAATCAGTATTATTTTGTAGGTTTAATGAGACATCTCAAAACACTAACCCTGTTTTTCATAAACCTAAATTAACTAAAATGCCGAAGTTCGTTTGTCCTTTTTTGTCACATTGACATTTCCGTTAGTAAGAAGAGGACAAAACCTATTTTAGCTAATAGAGGCTTGAGTGATGTTTACGAATAAGGCCATAAGTTTTTTTTTTAGTGTAAACTGACCAGTTGATTGACCCCTATCTCACTTGATGGAAGGTGTAGATGAGGCCTAAGGTGTAAGTAAGTAGGATAAAAAAACTGTATACAAAGTTTAAAAATATTTAAGTACATATAATATGAATTTGAAAACTCCGAAGTCCTTCGCTTTAGTAGTTTCCTAAATTTTTCGAAAAAAAAAACACGATGAATACCTAAGTAACCATCTACCATTTTTTTTTGTTCCCGTCTCTATTATACCACTGTATGTGTATTTATTCAGTCTAAAGTGACCAGTCTAACCGCTTGCGGGTTGGCCCATATCTCCTGTCACCCTGTAGAGACCCATGCCAACTTTTGCCCACTGTCTAAAACTTAGTAATTAACTATAATGAGGGAACTGTGCGCAAACAACACGCCTGCGGGCTTTACATCTAAATACGTTAACGTGGCGGAAAGTCAGTGGGTGATTTGTAAAACAGCATACAATTTTACAGGAAGTTGTGGTTGCTTTAGATTCTTAAAGAACAAACGCGCTTTTGGTGGCAATTGTGAAATCTCAATACATCTTCTTTAAAATGATACTTTGAAGAATTTATTTCTTACAACTAGTGGAAGGGATGAAGTGAATTCCTATGAACTTTCCGATTTATTTATAAAAGTATGAGCAAAAATAACGTCTAGTAAGCCTACTGTTCCATACGATAGGACGTATAAAAATATTCACACTAACATACGCAAAAAGGAAACTTATTTCAACGTAACAGCAGGGGGCAAACTAAACCAATCCGATTTGCAGATCCGCACAAAATTGCAAAGAAACTTGATATATGGCAAAGCATATAGGTAGGTACCTCAGCTTGTATGTGACTTTGGCCGCCATCCAACGGGCCCAATTGACCGCGAGGAAACGATGCTATCTCGGAAATAATATTAAACTTCCACGGGCCCTAACAACGTGACTACCCCAATGGTTCTTCCTCAGTGACCATAACGTTCGAATTCGTTCGAACCAGCAGCCATCTTTAACGGTCGCGAAACGTTTCAAATAAACGATAGCTTTCTAACTGATTGTATTTATTTAAAAGGTCAAGGGAATACCTTTAAGTAATTAAAGTTGCTGTAGAGATACGGAGATTGACAATTACTTTTCTTCTTATAGCGAAGATTACAAAACATTTTGCATTAATGAAAGATCATAAATACAATTTTATTTTTGCAACTAACGTCAGTCCTGTAAACAAAAAGCTACAGCGAAGTTGTTTAACATAATTTTATTCAGTACTCAATTCTAGGAGCAACACGAAGAAATTAATTAGGCAAATACAGTGCACATAAATTCTTAATGCAAACATTTTCCCAGCGTTCCCTAATTGCGTTTCTCTCAGATATTCATTGCAGTATTCGTACTTAGGTTGTAAGTGAGTCGGTCGATATGTGTTTGGACTGTCGCCAGCAGCTTTTGTAGCTGGTGGAGTTAAGAGGCGCGCTGAAATGGTATACAGAAATGGTTCTCAAAATGTTACTTTGCTAGCTGAAGGCCGAGAGATTCTGTAAGGCCTTGCCATATGGTGATGTGGATGACTTAACATAACTGTGTAGCACTTATAATAAAACTAGAATAGGTACGCACTAGGTTCTCCCTCAACTAAGAACTTTTGCATCAAACATGACTCGTCAGCATAGATGGTGGCTCTCTCTGACCCCCTATTTCTCACCAGATCTGGATTTCAGTAACCCCTGAACCGGTTTTGCTTATGTTCGAACTTAATTATTATTACTATTTATGTCAACTATTCGCCTAATACCAAATTTTATGAATTTTCAAATCAGCTATACTCAGGTACAGGCATATATACATACGAACGCCGATTCGCCCCCTTTCTCGACAATGAGAACTAGTTGTACACTCGTTAAAAAAAAGCAAGTCGTTGAAGGTGCTCTTGTAGGTAAGTTACTAAAATGACAGAGAGTAAAGTCTAAAATAACTTTGCGTTCTGATAGGTACTTATAGTGGAAACATTTTCTAAATAACCAATTAATCATATTCATACTTACATGATCAGATCAGGTAGGTATGCTTAGACAAGCATACGCATGTTTCTTGTTTGATTATTGATTTAGATTTTCCTCAAACAGTTTAATAAAACACTAAAGCAATTTAATATTTTTTTCCATGGCGAAGTTATTCCTACTCATTGGATTCAATTCAAGCAAGGAACCCACACTTGTACGCACCAAAGTACTTATCCTTAAAGGGGAAAAAATTGCGAACATTGATTTATTGTATAAAAAAAACTTAAAATAACCAGATATTTTAAAATGTGAAACTCGAGGGCATGGCTTTCAAATTGAAACCAAATTCCTGCAATAAACGAACTAGAAAAGTTAGTTTCAATCACTATTACATATTAAATAAATTTTCGTCATTAATTAATTTTCAGTTATAATAAGTTTTATTACATTTGACACTCAGTAGAAATTTCTAAGGAGAGGATAAATTAAAAGCCAAAGTGATATGATCTATTACAGTTCAACGAACGACAAAGAAAAATGTTCTTACGCAAGTACAAGTGTCTAATGACCATTTCAATATTAGTAGTCAGTGATTTGTGATGTGAGATAAAGAATGAAGCGTATTTATAATTATGTGTTGTAAAGTTACACTATTATAATTAAGTACTGATAGTATTCGAGAAACACAAGTAGGGTTAAAAACAGTGTTCGTCCCAGTAACTATAAAGTGATAACATTATCGGAAAGGTCACAGTTCATGCAAACACGTCACGACGACACAACGATCTCGCTTTAAAGTGGATAAAGAAAGAACTGCATAATTGAATAGAAAACGTAACTATTAAGAGAAGTGGAATAAGATTCAAAATACAATTCAAAATTCAAATTCAAATTCAAAATTCAAAATTTTATTCAGCAAATAGGCAGTTGAATGCTCTTTTACACGTCATTTTTTTGAGTCTACCAGCGCTTTCGGAAAGACCATGATTGCCAAGAAGAATGTGCCGCAAGAAACTTGGCACAAAGTCATTTTTTCTAAAAACAAGTTACATTAGCTCTTACAATACGCAACCACAGACAAACTACACAAAGAAACCTCACTCTGTCATTAAAAGATTAAGAGAGAAATTCGTTTATTGAAAAGTAGAAGAATGTGCTGAGAAATCTAATGATTACAAGATAAATACAAATTAGTCACTGAGTGATTGTTTGCTCCACTGTTGTAATGTTACATTGCGTATTGCGTATTCAAAAATGAATAAGTAACTATGATTCTAAAAAGTAATCAATTAAATATACTCGTCAACATTTTCGGAATCAAGCGCAGGTATTCACGATTAGGTAATATAAAATACTCCAGCATAATTTCATAAGCACATTTTATTCCAAAAAGCACCGAAATATATGCCCAGACTTGAGAGTGTAATAAACTGAATTATTCAAAGTTATGTCGCGCGTCTCGATATATTTAATCAAATCAGACGGCGGAATTTTTACATTTAGCATTTTTCAAATTCCGGCTCGAGGGTGAAAAGAGATTTCATGTTTCGCCGTGTCGATTTAGAGTGCATATTTGAGCAATCAGCCCGAGGGACGACAAGGTAAGCCGGGAGTAAGTGACCTGGAAGCTTTTAAATTACGCCGGCTGAATATTTTATTTGGCACAGACCGTTTGGATATTTCCGTTGCCCGTGTAATGCAGGCGATTCTTTCTCTATTCATTCGTACGTTCCGGGATTAAATTTATAATTGTTCCACTTTGCATATTGATTTCTGCGGCTTTGGGGTCGGGTGGGCGGTTAGAAACGTTATAACATGGTGGGGTTGACCGAAATATTCTGTTATTTTTATTGAGGGAGTAAACGAGTCCTCAACACCTTGACGGTTGGCAGTATAGCACTGTCCGATTTAAGCGGAACTTTTTCCCTCGCACGACGAGGATATGGAATCAGCTTCCTGCGGCAATATTCCCGGAGCGATACAACTTAGGAATCTTTAAAAAACGAGCCTACCTATTCCTTAAAGGGCTGGCAACGCACCCGTGATTCCCCCCGTCATGCGGGTGTCCATGGGCGGCGGTGATTGCTTAACATCAGGTGACCCGCAAGCTCGTTTGCCCCCTCTTTTATATAATAAAAAAAACGAAGAAATCGAACGAAATCGACTTCACTAAAATTGGCCATCGGCAGGCCAGAAAGAAGAGTTAGAAGTCTTTTGTCCAGCGGGATGCTGATAAAGGTTAAAAAAAAAATGCCGCTTAGCAATCTAACATCTAAATGTCTATACTGAAGAATTGTTCGCAATCCATACTTTGGGTTAGCTAAAAGCATAATTTTATTAGTACATAATAATGTGGATGTGATTATCATCCTTGTACTAAATCCCAACTCACCTTAATTCAACGTGACTAGTGTAAGGCTTTGGAGCGTGTAAGTAGAACAAACAGCCCATTCGTCCATATTCATAAGTAAATAAATACGAGGATGTAAAACATAATTTTCTATGTAATAATTTTAATGGAAATAGATTTTCTTCATGACAATCAGTTTCTTTAATTTTTTGTCTCATTGTCCACTGGGGATTTGTGAAAAGTTTTGAGCGCAGACATGGAAATTAGATTTTAGATGTAGTAGGTAAATAACTATTGTAAATTTCGCGAGCGCGAGAAATTATTGTTAAAAATCGTCAACGTAGAATTCAGCTATCGCTATCCCGCGGAATCTATGCAGTTTTCGGGATAAAAAATACCCTATGTCCTTTTCCAAGGTCCCATCTACTACACCTATATCAAAATTCATGTCCAAATTTCTAATAATAATTTGTAATAGAGCGGTTTGACCGTGAAAAGATAACAGACAGACAAAGAGAGTCACTCTCACGTTTATAATATTAGTACCTAGGTAAGGGTACAGTACAGGAGCAAGCACGCGAGTTTTGTGAACGTGACCCGTGACGTTGAATCGCTTGAACTCACCAAATCTTCCACCTGTTTCTCGATTTGATTCACACTGCACCGTACCTGCAATAAAAAACAAAGTTATTACAAAGTGACCAAGTTATATAAAAATATACACCATGTTTCAAATTGTACAATGAAATAAGAGTTGATTGAATCGGACTTTACTTTGCGGAGGTCAATATTCATGAACTAAAAAACTAATTTTTAAAAACTAGTTATTAAATATTAATAGTTATTTCTCCAAACCAGTGAATTTAGTGCTAAGCAGTGACGAAAAGGGTTTTTGTTGTTTAATCATATTTCAAAGCAAACTGTTCATATCCGATTGTAGATGATTCTCTACAAAAAATTGTAAGAGAGAGATTTCAAGGTTAACGATCGCTGAAATTTTTCACATAATTATAGAACCTTAATTCAAATAGAAATAGCGGATTCATCGGATCTTTAAAGACCATTTTTTCCTATCTAAGGCTTGTAAATATAAACTCGACATAAAACTTACTTAGTTACGGAGATATTTAAATTACTTTCGGAGAACGGAACACGCTGATAAATGGTCTCACAAATTGGCTCTGACGGACAATAATAGTTAAAAACAGATTCGTTCACGCTAAATATTTCCAATTACCTACCTACTTTAAATCGTGGATCCTAGATATTGATAAAGAGGATAAAATTGACACTGTTTTAAAAATTCAAGATTTTTACATTCTTTCCTTGGGAACGATAGCCTAAAACTATTGTAAGTAAGTAGCTTTACATTGCGGTTCTCGATCGACTGCTTCTAACTTGTTCGCTTCATGGGCACGCAAAGTAATGCATCTTGGACAATTTTCTCACTAGTATTAATTTGGGGTTACTCGGGACTTTACAGCTCATAAAAAAAGTTTTCTTTAACCTTGTGGTTTGATATTTTAGCAGACTAAATTACAGAATGATGCTTGAAACCACCAGCATATTTTTTTGTCTACTGACGTGCCGGAAAAAATATTTTTACAGTGTAAAATTACATAATTTCCGCACTTATATCAAAAAAGTACAATTTCTCAATAATACCTAGATTCGCGTAACTCAAAAAGCAGCTTTTGGCTGTTGACACGTAGCGATAGAATCGTGGCTGACAGCGTCTTCTGCACGCAATTTTCTTCATTTGAATATTCATCGAATTACACGGGTTCGCGACGGACGTTTTTTTTCTTATTTACTGGCAATGAGACGGCTCGGCAATGAGATATAATGAAAATTTCAGTTGTTCGTCGAAATGAATTCTTTTGTAAATAATTAAGGTTTGCTGAAACTTTTTGACGGAATGTAATGAATTTTTTAAACATTTTTGACGAGACCGTTGTCCGGCAATTGACAATAATATTTCATTGATATTTTTCCTGTTCATAAATGACACTGCTGAATTAAAAAAGACTGTTAGCTTCATAAAAATCTGTGTCTTCTCTACCGTATGCCACACCTGTAATATGCCACAAATTGGTCAGTCCGGTTTCTTTGATGTGATGATGAACCTGAGATGGAAAGGTTCCATTTCAGGCATCATTTAGTAAAAACTTGCCAGGTTAGCTTAACAGACCAAAACTGACTGGTATTAATAGAAACTGTGACTGCGGCGACGCGAACCTCTCACAAAAAAAGGATGTGTGGGGGCTCCTCTGAGTCGCAGAGAAAATGGATTTTACTTCTAAGTCACTTTAAAGGGGTTTCCGAAGCCGTTCAGGTAGTGAAAAGTAGGTAGTGCAATAACGCTCCCAATGCAATATTACTAAGCCAAGCCCAAGGGACGTCTGGGAAAAAAATAATAGGATAAACTTGATTCAATCCGGCTCCGTGAGCAGACCTAAACGAAATAACACTCGGATTCTTTCCCTGAAGAATTCCCGCTATCCTATTTCTTATCAGAGTAATAAACGGATCTTTCTACCTATAAAATTTACAGTGATCATAATCCCATTGTGACGTGATGACACGACAGCTTATTTAAGACCATTTTAGAAGGAAAATTTTAAAGAAGATAGGCTCGAGTCGGTCAGGAACCGGACCGAAAGGAACTAAATCCTCTCGCACGATTGAATCGGTCTTCGCTCCTAGTTCAGTAGGTAGAGAAGTGGAGTGGATGAATCGCTTGAACGGAACGGAGCGAGTGAGAGTGACCGAGCAGGGCAACGCAGCGCGGCCGCGGTGCGAGCGAGGTAAATAGCGCTCGTTCAAAGTATCTCTAGAGCAAGTGCGAGTGAGATTATCAACTATCATTCCGTTCCGTGTCCTTCACAGATCAAAACAGTTCCAACTTGTTCACTGAACTACTGAACTAAAGGAACTAAAAGTCCGAACTAGTTCCTTTCACCGATTGAACGAGATCGGAGAGCTCCCTTTAAAGACCGTCATGGACGAGGAGGTCAAGTAGGTCAAGTAGCTTATAGGTGAGATAATATGATTGGAAGAAACTCCACCGACAAGAGTGTAACTCTTAAGTTTGATGATGATGATGACAGCGGGGTGCTTGTGCTGAGTTGCCTGGCTTGTACGGTACTATGTGAGTACTTTGGTGTTACGGTACACCAACGTCCTTGCATAAAGTATCTCTGATTTTAATATGGTGAATATTTTTAATACATAAATAATCTTTAAAACTTGACCAAATGGTCAAGATTAATTTCTCATTAACCCTAAAACCTTAAGTGTAGTGAGGTACGCAAAACAAAAGTTTTTTTTAGATCTTATTCGACGTGATTGATATTGTATTACCTACCTACAGCTTTCTGGTTCCAAGAGTCTGAGCTACGCCGCGGACGTACGGACAAGGTATGATGAAACTATAAGGTTTCCTTGTTGACTACGGAACCGTAAAAATAGTTGACTCCATAATATTTTTAGTACAAGCAAGTGGTTTTGATTAATGAAACACTCTCATTAAAATATTGTGTAAGAGTCTCGATTTATTGTCATTAGCGTGAAGTAGAATCCATAACTTCCACCTGATTATCAGTGGGCTTTCATTTTGAGAGGAGGCCTGTGCCCAGCAGTGGGACGTAAATAGGCTGATGATGATGATGGTGATGATGATCAGTGGGCGGCTGACGGATGCAAATTACGTCAAAATAATGTCGAACGATATACGTAAAGTGGATATGACTACAACTGAATTAAAAAAAGAAGACATAAATCCAAAAAAGTTATAGAATTTTGTTGTTGAAGTAATTTTTTTTTTCTGTATAACTGCATTGTATTTTTATACATAAATACTACCTACTTGAAATTTAATAAAAGTCTTATCCATCTTATGCTTTCGACACCATATTGCATCCATCAAATCATTATACTTTTTGAAAAAAAGCTGTTCAACAGAAAAGTTAGTAACCAAACAACTTCCTTGATATTAATTAGTTGAACTACATCAAAAAGGCCAGCTATAAGACAAGACGAAGCTGCCAATAAGTCGATCGATTATTATTTATTAAGGAAGTTTCACGTCTGAAGGAGAGCAAAACTTTGAGGAGCTTTGCAGATGCGCAGGCGATCGGCTGTAAAGTGCCACTTTTGCAAGTTAAGGGTCTAGTCCACTGAGACATAAGAAATTTCCTAAACTGTAAACAAATTGAAGTAACTACCACGTCTTGGTGAAAGTTTCTTTGGCTCTACTAACTGATTTTTGAGTGACTTTGAAAGAGGCTCTCAATTTGACTGTACTTTAAAGTGTTTGGTTTTTTTTCGGAAATTTTACCACCTAATTGATTGAATCAGACTAATCAGAGTAATCGACGCGACGGCCAAAACTAGGCCTCGAACGCGTTTGCGTTAAAGTGTCACATAGTATGAGAATTGTTTGTTGTTGATACGTGCCACTAGTGGCGCTGCCAATTAGTAATTCAAACGTAAACGCGGACGCGATCGTGACGTATTTTTGGCCGTTGATTACACTAGACGCTCAGAGCGCCTAGTGTAATCGCCGACCAGGCCAAGAAATACGTCTCGATCGCGTTCGCGTTTAACAATTCTCGTACTATTTGAGACTTTAACACAAACGCGATCGAGACGTATTTTGTGCTTTTTGATTACACTAAGGGCACAGGCGTTACTTTGCGGAGGGTTATATTCATGAACTAAAAACAACTAATTGTAATTTGCTAGTGAGCCAATTAATTGTTTACTAGCAAATTAATTGTTTTCAAATAGTTGTTGTTGTTGTGTTCAAATTTACCACCTGCTTGCCTCGTCAATAATGTTCAACACGTTTCTAGGCTATAATTTTAGCAACTGGAGCACTGAAACATGTCGCATCACATTTGGGAAAAAGTATATTTAGTGCGTGGAAAATCTACGTGACCGTTTTACCGGCTTAGAAGTTCAGGGAACCCGCTTCGTTCTACACCAGAGGTCCAAGCACGAGTATTCGAATGCTACGTAATGTAGAATTGTATGACGTTTGGAACAGCGCCGCCCGTGAGCGTATTTGGTACCAAAATTTAATATGAAGTTTCTTGATGGCGACACGACAACGATTACGTTACGCAGGATTCGAATATTCTTGCTGGGGCACTGTGCCGTTTAGTTTTGATTACAAACTGAGAATTAAAAAAAAATGACCTACAAGATCAACAACTGAACACGCCACAGTAATAGTGGGCTTGTTGTGTATCGCGCGCGGGTTCAATAGATATCCCATTCACCATATATTTTTCTCACACCATCTAAGTAATGCAAAAGCTATAGCAAGCGCTATTGACAATTGACAATAGGCACAGTGGAAATGGTTTAGTACTTGGCTCGGACATGATTTATGACAGAGACAAGGATTTAGATTAAATATCACTCCTGCTCACAGTGCTGGCATTTACACCTACCTACAGGTACTACTGACTCTTGAAAATAATGGTTTAGTCACTTCTCATTTTACTCGATCCCGCTTTCCTTGTTTTCCGTGAAAACTTGTAGGCACTAGCCTGGAGTAAAGCTGTATCCATCATTTAAAATGGCGAGTTTGTCATCCATTTCAAACCGCCATCTCCTTCAAGGAAGTTCTCAGCGACGCGCGCTATATTCAAATCCAACGCTATCTGAGCACTATTTGACGCCCTCAGTTCTGCTGAGATAATTCTGGCACTTTGGATATTGAGTTACAGCCAGAATTTAACTAATCGGTGTTAAATTCTCAAAGGACTATGGATCGACTGTGGAGCTGGATTTAATTAATCGTGGTAGTCTGATGTGGTGAGGTCGAATGTAACACGAGGTGGGCGCAAAACTTCGCCACGTACCTACTACTTGCGAGGTAGGTTTTAAAAGAAACTTTCAAATGAGTCATGAATACTTAGGTTGTGGCCACAACCAGGTGATCAACGATCGTTGTTATAGAAAGAAAAGTCAAAAGAGAAGGAAATGTTGTATGGTTGATGTCGATGGCTGTTCTACAACCCTATACACCCCGTGACCAAAACAGTACATCTTCTTCTATACCTATAAAATAGTACCGTGACTGACTGACAAACAATGCACAGCTAAACCACTGGCCCTAGAGAATTGAAATTTAGCAAACATATACCTTGAGTATCCTAGAGGTGTACTAAAAAGGATTTATTGAAATTTCCACGGGATAGGGAACTAAGTAGCCCATTTTGAAACATTATATAGGTAATAAACCCTCAAACCCACGGTGGATGCGGAAAGCACAAGACCGGTCTGAGTGGAGAGCCTTGGGGGAGGCCTATGTCCAGCAGTGGACGTCTTTCGGCTGACATGATGATGATGAAACCCTCAAAATAACTTTAAAAATTCACTCGATTTTATGTTGATTAATGTTGTGTTATCGTAAGTCGTAAATTTAGTAACGAAGTTGCAATATTTAAATTAATTACTAAATCTGAAACTGCGGAAATCGTGAAGTTTCCTTAATAAACAGTTATTTTCCCAATCATAAACAGAACTTCAATAATAAACGCGTTGCAACTTTATAATTGGTTTAACTTTGATAAGCTTCGACCGGCGTTTGTAATTCGATAACCTTAGTCACTGAAGCCTCTTCAAACAATATAACTAAAACTACAATTTGAATACTACTTTGAGCTATTCTATAACAAGTTATTTATTTTCTAGTAGAGTGGTATTTTAGTCAGTTTTGGTTACTCAGACGAGTTAGACGCTTTACGAGTTTGTATTCGTTTCACAAGATACTTGCTAAGGTACCTACCCTCAATAACAGGTACCTACCAAGCTAAACTTATCTACCAAACACCACTTTGACTTTTTAACAATTTATGTATTATTTGTATGTTCCCAATCCGCACTGGGCTCACGCGGGAACTATAGCCCAAGCCCTCTCATTCTGAGAGGAGACCTGTATCCAGCAGTGGATTGTAATAAAAGGCTGGTGATGATGATGATTGCATATGTAATAATCAAAGTGAGATAAACTTTCCATGTCAAAATCTGACCCCTGTTTCACTTTTAAAATGTCAGTTTACAATGACAATTCCGTGTAATTAGCCGACTTAAAGAGTTTTTGTTTTAATACGATTTATATTAGCAATGGAATTTATATCGAATTCGAAACGGACATTTGCAAAGTTGTTGAAATAGGGACCAGAGCAATAGCCTTTAAGATAGCCGTGTCGGTCGTGACACATAATTCTCGACCCGCTTACCTGCCACCCTATTAGCTAAGTCAATTTAATTAAACATCTTGATTTATGTCCCTTCGAAATACCTCCACACCGGCAACGTACCGCCGTCCCCTTGGTACTTCATCAAGCCACCTGGGATGTCTTCATACCACAATTTGCAGTCCCATTGTAGGTTCCACTTCAATTACTCTGCTCTTGAATACTTGATTAAATGGGAACCGCTTATATTTACTACAATACTTGTTACTCTAGAATTTTGCAGCAGATTGTAATAGTTGTATTCTGTTGCTTACAATACAATACAATACAAATGTTCTTTATTGAAAACCACAAAACAGTACAAGGAGATAACAGAAAAATAGGTATGGTAGACAATAGGCGGTCTTATCGCTTAAAAGCGTCTCTTACAGACAACCAAAATACAGAAACCAAGATGATGAGGCTAATTTAGGTGGCGGAAATGAACAGAAGAGAAACTTAAAATTAACATAACAATTTAAATTAAATTACTAACTACAAATAAATATACTACATAAATAAACATATACATATTCAATACATATATGTGGGAAATGGAACGTAAGAGTGTGAGAGAGTAAGATGTAAGTGTGAGCAAGATGACGGATGTTCGAATGAAAGTAGGGTTTTGTTTAAAGATGGCGTTTTGTTAGGATTTTTACACAGATCGGAGACGAGAGCTTTCGCTCATTGTAATGGAAAGAATAAATTAATAAATACATTGATGGAGACTAAATTGGTGCCTAATTTCATAATTTAGTCCCACATATACTACTTATACAAAACATAAGTTCTGTTGCTTACTTTGTTCTTACCAAAATAAATTGGTATTCTAATCAAATCGACGACCGATCGACGACCGAATAGTCTAGTGGTTAGAGACCCTGACTATGAAGCTTGAGGTCCCGGGTTCGAATCCCGGTCGCGACAGATGTTTGTATAATGAATATGAATGTTTTGTCTCGGATCTTGGATGTTTAATATGTATATAAGTATGTATTTATCTATATGAGTATATTTATCCGTACAGTACAGTATAGTACAGTGCCCTAAGCACGACTTGTCGAATCCTGCGTTACGTTACGGTTATCGTATCGAGATCGAGAAATCTCATACAAAATTTTTGTTCCAAATACGCTCACGGGCGGGCGCTGTTCCAAACGTCATACGAACTCGTTATAGTTTACTATTCGAGTTTACGTGACGCAGGATTCGACAAGTCGTGCTTAGGGCACTGGCTTTGCCTAGTTTGGGACTAGGTCAATTGGTGTCAAATTGTCCCGTGATATTTATTTATTTTATAAATACGACTGGATAGCCTAGTGAACAGAACCTAACCATGAAGCTTTAGGTCCTGGGTTCGATTGCCGGTCGGGGCAGTTTAATACATTATATAAGCCTCTATTTATTTATAAAAATATGTTTATCCGTTGTTTAGTACCCGTAGTACAGGCTTTGCTTAGTTTGGGACTACGTCAATCGGTGTCAATTATCATACCTTTTTTTTTGATCATACACATTGTTCGTTATCTTGCAACAGGAAAAGGAGAACTGTCCTTAAGTATTATGATGAGGCTCTATGCTAATGGTGTGGAGGTTTTAGGCAAGTTTCGATACAAACGTGTAGGTACTTTAAATGAGCAATAGGTGCTTAAATACTGCAAAGCTGTGTTGTAACCACAGCAAACTATTTACGTTGTACGTTGATCATCTTGCAGGAAACTAAGTTTTTTTTAAAGAACTAACGTTCGTAATTGCTTCAATTTAAAACTTCTGCCGGTTTAGTAGTTCCATAAACGGATTACCAGTTATGTACGTACCTATTAAAGTTTTCCCGTTCCGGCGTTTCACCGGCGACTCTGAAGTTGCACCCTCATTAACCCAAGTTAGAGGTTTTCACGCGATAGTGAATTTTGCATTAAAAGATGTGTTTTAATTCTAAACCCTTTAAGTTTCAAACTGTTACAGAAAATATTCATCATTTAAGGTGTAAACTCACAGAGAGTGGTAGCGGGGCAGCGCGGCGCGGAGGCGATATCGGTTGTAATATTCGAACTTGTGTGAACGAGATCGAATAGACCGCGAGTGGAAGCGTTTTCCAACCGCTCTTTAAGTTGAAATCTATATTTTTAACATGAAAATACCGTGAGACTCAATCATAGTGAAACAAAACGGATCACTCACTCAGGACTACGAATTAGTCTGAAACATGACGGGCTATAGGACTTATATACGTGAGTGATCCGTTTTATTTCACTATGAAATCTACATTTTACTCATATCCCACAGATGGACATCAGACTTTCTTTCACAATGAAAATACCTTATCATCTTTTCTTTGAACAACACTGAATATCTGAGGTTTGGTATTAATAAAAAAGTTGAGTTTTTACTCTACAACATAGGGCCACTATTTTTGCAAGTCTTCACTTGTCATTTTGTATACTCTTTTCATGTTTTTCATAGTCGTTAAATATTCCTCCATTGTGTAAGAAGTTGAACACATCGAATAATAGATTATCCAGCAATTCACCGACAACTTCGCAAAGATGCGAGGATTCCCTGTGGTATCAAAAACCACAGAATAGATTAACAGTTACTCTTACGCGTGCATGTAAGCAACACCGCTTCCTGGTGGTTAGACTGCGGCGCATTGCGGGGTTTGAGTCCCATCGGATACAATACTACGTACAATCTATACTACTTTAGCTATGTAGTGATCTAAATCGTCGAAATAAAGAATAAAAGCCTATCATATAAGTGGCATCAAAGTAGGAATCGAACAGAGAGTGTTGTTCACTGCAGAGTGAGGCCAAGGAACAAACGTATTCTTATTAGTTAGACCAAATACTATCTGGTATTTGAGATGCGATGGTAGAACGATATCAAAATAGTGGCAATGTCAAACTGGATGCAAAAGTCCAGAATGAGAATATTGAAACAATTAAGGAGGCCTACACCAGCACGATTGAGAATGGTAAAGAAGAAAGAAATTTGAGTATAAGAGCAATTGCAGCGCAATACAATATTTGCAAACTGGCTGAACTAAAATCTACTACGCGGTACTAGTTTCATGAATTATCCCAAGCCTTATACTGCTGTGGTAATAATCATGAATAAAACTTCGATGATACTGACTGACTGGACAAATTGTGTTATTTTTCATTTCAGATTTTAATATGGGTATTCTTTTCGTTTATTAAAGATGAGGCAATGTCTGTTCCAGAGGCTCACGGGATGAAGGACAGTATTTGACGGAAGTGACTAATTCGTGTTCTTCAGTAACTTGTCTGAATCTAATGTTAGTTTTCTAATCAGGAAAACTGACGAAAAATTCTAGTAACGAACAAGAAACCTACATAAATAAATGTATTTTCAGTTGGTTGCCGACCTGTACTCAATTGCACGTCTGATTTTACTTCTTACCTGAGCAGAACGACTTTTTACTAGAACTAAGCTACAAAAGAAACTAGTAATTTCCATTCATGACGGTAACCAATGATTGGTTTAGCCATTTGGTACTGTGTACGGCATGGCCCTGCGTTGTTGCCTTTGGCGGTAAATTGTGCCCCAGGGATTTATAGCTTAGAGCTGTGGACTAAGCAGTTTGGGTATTCTGATCCTAACACGTCGACAAAGACAATGTACGGCGAGCAGCAACTTGAGTTTAGGATTGTTAAATTGCGACAAAGTTACAAAATGCATTACTATTTTTAATGTTTCAGAAATTATTTTGATTAGAATATTACCGGGATGTTAACTGCGATTAGGTACCTTACTAGGTTTGGAAGACCTCCCGATATTTCGACGCAGTTACAAGGATAATGATCAGGTAGACTGACGAAACGTGAGTAGATCCTAATGTTACGTAGATCGCGCTCTATCTACCCGCATCTTGTCCTCAATCGAGAACCATTTAAAATAACAGATTTTGAATATGTATAGGATAACTCGTTGACGTTCAGTGAACATCTATTAGACGTCATTACACACTTCTATTAAATCTGATTATCTGATGCAGAGGATGTCAACAGAAACGGACCATGACATCTAAGGCAATTTATTTCCACTCGACTTTATTGAGACTTGAGAGACCTCCATCAAGAGATTTAATTCGAAAACAGATCTTGCTACAGTTGCTGTATTAAGGTCTACACAGGTACACTTCAAACGTCTGCATACATTACAAATTCTACTAGTCCAATTCGAATTCAAACATACAAACAAACAATTACAGTGCATCCAACATAAGGAACGAGAGCCTTTGCACTCCAGCGTGGACAAGATAAGCCGAAAGCAGCAACGGCTGTTCACAGGACACCCAAATTGGGTCATAGTGGAGCTGAACCGAGCGAATAATTAATAGCCTTCCGCCAACTCTTAAACCGCGAGCTCACAATCGCACCAGAGATTATGAATTATTTAGTCCACCGTTGTTCTAGTCTTGTTTTATTAAATTAACGCTTTTGGACTACCTACAACAATGTAGGTCCTACATAATTTGAATTCGATTTTCTCAACTCCCAATGAACTTTATTTCATACATTATTTAGATAGGTACAATTAAAAAGATATTTGATCGAGCGATTGGAAAATTGTGCAATAAAGCAGTGTTTATGGAAACGCAATAATCGGTTCTTCTCAATGAAGTTAAATTCGCATTGAAATCGATAGGTACCTGCAGGATACATGTTGTTGGGATCGGACAATAATCACGAAAAAACGTAAAAATACCTCATCACCCTTTTCTCGAACAATAGACCAATCTCTTGTTGATTAGGGCTAATATTTTTAAATCCCAATGTATCCCGCAGTTATAAAACTCCCCGTCACCCGACCCGTGCCCGTCACTTGTTTCCACTTATTGCATCCGCGCCATGTATTCCACGCTCTCTGACGTCATATTAATTTAACGCATCGCTAATTGTATGAACTGTGCCTTGTTAATCCGTGCTATCACGAGGACACGGGCCTATCTCCCGCTCCGTCCATTTACCACGTTAAGCAGCTGAACTGCACACACGAACGGCCAAGCTGAACGTCATGCGAAAACATTAAAAAGGCCTTGTTTAAAGCTGTGTTATTTCAGCTCCAGAGAATATTAATTTCAGCATAATTTAAAGTGCTTTATTGCGAGATAGTATACTTTATTTGAACTATCGCATGTCGACGATTATAGCTATAACAGAGAGAACAATGTTCAAAAATTGCGTAAGTTTAAAAAATACAATTTCAGCAATTACTTACATAAAACCTACTTACATGTTTCTGTGGGTTACGATTCTAAAGGGTTCGTTACGTTACATATCTTTAATAGTCCGATATATCCCAGCCAAGGGACCATCATATTGGATGTCAGTTATTGCTTCGAGCTTCAGTGATACCCGCTGAATCGAGACGAACCCATTGGTGCAAACATTTTAGTGATCGTACATGCGTTTCTACTGTACGACGTCACGAAGAAGTATTTATTATTTACTAAGTCATTTATGCCTGTTAACGTATGGAGATAGCAATCGCATTTTATTAATACCTATTTCTTGTTGCTTGCTGATTTACATTTATAATATAAAAAGTCAATTTTCTGACTTTAAAATTGGTGGAGAGGTTTCAAAATTTAAAATTTTATTCAACAAATAGGCAATTGAGTGCTCTTTTACACGTCGTTTACGCTGATTTGCGCCTTTTTTGAGGTGTGCTGTATTAATTATATCTTTAAAATACATAATATTGTAGGTACCTACTTTTCAGTGGTGTTGAAAATGTTGTAAGTAGTCATTTACTTTTTTTTAAACGAAATTGGATCCGATTTGTCAAAAACAATATACAACTTCGTATGTACGCGAGAAGTTGAAAAGAACATAGACCAACACAGTCGTAGATTCCAACAACTTTTCTGTGAACACACGCAAATTGGAATAAAAAATGCAATAGTTTAAAACAAAATCCAGAATGAAAAGAGACAGTTAATTAATTTATAAATCGCAAATCGAACTTCTTACAAATGCAACTCTTATAAAAATGCTGTTTCAATTAAAGCCCAACTTGACTGGGATTTGGAAGCTGACAAAATTATGCACCGTTGCGGTTGTGACCTAGATCTGGAGCCTTATTCCACACATCTAAATGATATAGAAATTGAGGAAATCCGCTATGTTATCCCACTCTTACCCAACACACATTACGTGTAAGAGGGAGACACAGGATTTGGTTTGGACTTCGCTCTTGCGTTCGGATGGTGTTGAATAAGGACCCTGAGCGTAACACACGTCCCGTTAATAACATAGAGATGAATTAAGTGGGGATGAGGTAGTGCTGCCGTTGAATGGAAAACCGTGACTGAAACTGAAAACCGCAAAGACGTATTTAAGGTGCGTTTTCGCTGGCGCGGAGCGGAGCGCAGTGATTCTGAACGAAATTTCAAAAAGTTTTCTGTTAAAATTTTCATTGTTAGCACTTACCAAGCATTTTAGCTTGTCATCATTGTCATCCAACTTACATATCCTCATATCATTGTTATCCTGATCCTGATGAATGAGTGAACATAGCAAAAAATACCATAATTTTCAACAAGTTTTATAAATTCAACACAATTAAAAAAATTAAATTTATGTTTTATTAAAAAAAAAAAAAGAATACTTACTATAATATACAGCGCGGCCTTGTTAGTTTAATTAAACAAACTAGTTGAATCCAATTAATTAAAGCTGCTGACAGTTCCCAAGTTTTTATCAAAATTATTTTTACAAAATCACTGTGGCGTTAGTCTAGTATGGATATGCACCCAAGTTATTCTTGTTACCAAATTATCGTAGTCTTTTGTATTCGTAGCGACCGTCAATTACACCCTGACTCTAAGATTTTCTTCAGTGGAAGCGCTTTTAATTCAATTAATCAGATTCAAATTGTTAACAGTACTTTGTTGGTATCACAAAAGAGAAGTGTCGAATGAAGCCGAAATTAAAGAAAATTCTGAAACCCCGCCAAGGCTTGTTACTTTGTTTCCAAAAAGTTTCTGACACAAGCTGAATTGTGAAATCTATGTAAGTGCTCTTATTTGCATTGTTATTTGTTCTTTGTGGCGTATTAAAACAATCGAGAGTTAGTAATCACATGATTAAAAGGTTATAAGCCCCTTGTTAAAATTTCACAACGCTTTTTCGTCGAATTCAGCGTTTTCGTTATAGTTTTCAGTTGCATTAATTTAAAATTACGTCGCTGCTAAATAATCAACTGGCTTGATAATTAAAAATATGAAATGATACCTAATTATAATTTTACGTACGCGTTATC
This sequence comes from Clepsis dumicolana, assembly GCA_963691665.1. Taxonomy (NCBI): domain Eukaryota; kingdom Metazoa; phylum Arthropoda; class Insecta; order Lepidoptera; family Tortricidae; genus Clepsis; species Clepsis dumicolana. The sequence goes on from OY829521.1 coordinate 9,976,942, forward strand.
CACCAATATCAGGCACATAATATACAAATGTCATAGGTTAAATCAATGTTATCGAATCCGGGCCTAAACTTAACACCTAATGACTAATAACTATGATTATCACAAGCCAAAAACATAATAAATAAGCAGATATATTCCATTATCCAAAACTAAAATCTGATCGTTCAATTTCTGTTTATTACCGAATGAGATTTGAGATTGTTAACTGAATATCCAGAAATTTCAACCTAACATTTTCAAGAGTACGGTTCATTTTGAATAACTGAATTAGAGGGTGATGACCTAATTTCGACTTTAATAACTTGTAGAGGTTCAGGGTTTTTGCATCCCTTTTTGTACAGGTTGTCCCAGAGGAGACCCGGGACCCTTGTTTCCATAATATATCAATTTCAATTACAAGTATAAGATTCGCCGCTGAAAGTTAATTTCAGGAAGTATGTATGCCATGTTGGTTTCTCTTATGCTAGCTTCATCCACGTCGTTTTTGGGAAATTTGGATTAACATGTATAATGTGTAATGAATAATGAACGCACCAAAAGCATACATTTAAAAAAGGGAGGCAAGTTCAAAAGAAGAGGTGAAATCTATATGAGTGTAAAGTTTTATTCAAGAGGCTTTCGATGTTAGTCATATACATATGCAACTTTGTTTTGAATTACGCATATGCATTAAATTTTATTTGTAATGCTCTGAAAGTGATTTACCTCGTTTTCTTGAAATCCTAGCTTATAACTGAATAAGACTGTTTTCGACGTTATGTACAGTCGATTACTGATCCACCGTAGGACGTTCTCACAGTAAGTTACGGGACGTTGTCATAATGATTTTCCTTGTCAGGCAATGCGATGTCCCATGACATTTTCTACGAAAAGGTTCTGGGTCCCTATTTGGGTCCCTGGGTTTGATAGTACAGTATGATTACTCTAAGTTTACCACTGACAGATATTTGCCTTCATTTCATTTTCAAATTTAATGTCGTGCAAATAAAATACTTATTACAAAATCTGTACTTAACAGTACTTAATACATTTAATAAACCCAGAGGAGTTCATTATTTTTTGCTTTATTTAGCAAAACCATTGCAGAGCAAGAAAATACTCGTTAGTATGTTAAATAGTCTCAAACCCTTTGGAATTATTTATTTATTTATTTGTTTGTAACTTTTATTTCTTCTAATTATATTTATTGTGTAGCATTATAAATATTTCACTAATTGTTGTAACTTATTTGTACATAATTTTGGACCACCGTTGTTCGTAAGCAAATGAATTATGTTATGAAGAAGTATGTTATTATAGTACGATATCATTGGAAATACTGCAATACGGTTTCATTGTTATTTCATTAAATGGGTCATTTCGCATTGTAAAACTAGCTAGGTATTTACCTGCTCCATCCAATGAAATATTTAATCCATGTTCAATGTCATTTCCACTTTCATCGTAAATGTCCAGTGATATATATCGTTACCACGTTAAAACAGTAATTTGGCTGTCAAAGTGTTTTCAGAATCAATTAAGTTGGTTATAATAGACTATTAAAATTCATGGCTACACGTCAGAAACAATTTCCAGCGATTAGTCCCCTGAGCGCAGTCCCTGCAATTTTAATACATTGCCGTAATATGGATATTCTCCCGAAATTAGCCAACCGGAAAGGGTCAATAAAATATTAAATGCCAACGGTTGCTTTGGCCTTCCGGCAGAAATTGTGGAAACAAGTCACGGTGATCATGTATATTCACTGAGTTTTGAATTCGGGGATGATTTTTACCGGAAAAATGCAGGGGTTTTTCAGGTACGTGACTTCAAAAGGTGGATAAATAAAACAATGCAAAGCACGAGAGTTTTGGTAGATTTATTCAATAGTCTAAACACAACGACTTCTACTTCTTTACTTAAGTAGCCAATGTATTATTTTATTTAGTGCCCACGAGCGCAGTTGAAAAACCGCCCAAGAAAATTCTAAAATAAAAGAATTACGTTTTCATAAGCCGGGATTCATTTGTCTTCCTTAAGGCCATTAATAGTAGAGTGAACAATAAAGTACCCGATCCCCATGTAAAATATCTCCGAGATCCAATAACGTTTAAATTGCACCGCGCCCCACCGGCACGCAGCGTCCATACAAACATTTGTTTTGGCGAGACACTCCCGAAACAATATTACCGCCATACAGAAACCGAGTCAGGCTCGCACACGAAGAGTTCCGTAGATACTCGTATCATTGTGCAATTGCCATTATCAAGGTAGAGAAAAAAAAAATTGGAATGTAGAGGTAATCTTCAAATTTTCAAAATTGTCTCTACTCTCATATCGTAAAATTCAGATTTTAAACTTCAAAACGAGTTTTTATTGACATCGTTTATAAACACAATACCGAAATTTAAGAACGTAATTTAATTACCTATTTTTAACCAGGGACCGTAAAATGCGAGCAATATCGATTGAAATGGACGTTTGACAACCACTTCACCCTAGCACTACAATCCCTTTCACGATCCCTGCTTATAACACTTTTTGTCTAACTAAATAATGCCATAAAACATGTTTTTCTATTACGGTACAAGGCAAATTCAAAAAAGTTAAATCACAAAAGTTTTGATTCCAATATTTACTTGTCTGTGGTAGCGCACGCGCGGTGATGTGCTGATGCTGGGTTTTAACGCCTTTCATACGTTTTCTGTATTTTTTTGTTTTATGTGCAATAAAGAGATATACATACATACATACATATATTTTCTTGTACTGAATTTCGAAGGAAAATGTAAGAGTGTAAAGTAGTGTATGAAACTACACACAACTAGGTAGTAAAAATACTAGTGTGATACTAATAAAAACCTCGCCTATTTTAATACCCCTCGATGCGAGTTTCATAAACTACTATTACTACACCAATTGTAAAAAAGAATAATTTCTACCTATTCTGGTTCAAAAGATACATTCCTCTGTCAGACGGACAGACAACGAAGGCTTATAATAAAATGGTCCCGTCGGCACCTTTTTTGTACGGAACCCTAAAAAAGGAACGGCACGAAGAACACGGGGTGCTCCTAGCGGTAATGAAAAATTTTCCCCCTCTCATAAAACTTGCACCTCTCGTAGATTTCAAACATTTCTTAAATTTCTTTCGAAGCACAAGGGTTATAACGACGCAACTATTCTTGATATGATTAGGAGTTTTATTTTCTTTCTATAGACTACTTAGCTTTTATCTGAAGGAAAAGTAGGAGTAGAATATAAGTGGGAAAATTCGGAGTAGTAATGGAGATTTCGAGCACTTAGTCAAACCAAGGTATACATCATACTAAATATCTGACCCGACCGGTGATCGAACCTCAAGCTTCGTAGTCAGAGCCTCTAGTCACACTCTCTCTAGTTGATTACACTAGAGTCTAGTGTAAGTAATCAACGGCCAGAAATACAAATAGTATGGGTGTCAAATAGTATGAAAATTGTTTGTTGTCGATACTTGTCACTAGTGGTGCTTCTAATGCGAACGCGATCGCGACGTTTTTTTGGCCGTTGATTACACTAGACGCTCTGGTTTTCTAACCACTAGGGCGTAGTGACTAGGCTATCCGGTCGTAATGGGACATAAATCATGGGACACAACATGAACCTTTGAGGTCAATTAAATCTTGCCAGTAAAGTTATGGTTTTGCTATTCTAAGTATTAATTATTTTTACACTTTTTTCTAAAATACTGTAATTTTGAACTTTGATTTTTGAGTGCGATTTGCGAGCGAGTGCTTCATACTACATAATATTGCTATGCTATGCTTATTCTGAGGCGGCGAATACGTTGCGTGATATCGCCTCAATACAAAACTCGCTAGCAAATCGCTAGTGTAATAACGCTGTTAATCACCCTGATTCTACTTACCTTGCACTTCCTATTCCTACTATGTGCTCATTATACGATCTTCGGCTGTATTTATAACCAAGTAACGACCTCAGACCGCTTCCCCTAGAGAATCGCTAACCTAAATCTAACTACGTACGGGTTGTAATTAGCTCCTGGATTACCAACTTACTACAAGTTAGGTAGAGGCTCGGTAGAGGTTTTGTTTCGTGCCCTAGTTTGCACTAGTGATAAAAACCGGCCAAGTGCGAGTAGGACTCACGCACCAAGGTTACCGTAAAGATTTTCTAATAATTTAACTCTTACATTTGTCGAATACTATGGAATTTCTTTGATAAACAGAGAGAGACACAGAGAGAGTAATTTATGTACTTGAATTTTTTTTTAATTAAAATTACGTAATTGTACTCATGGAAATTGGTGATTATCGCATTTTCCCCTTTAGTCACCTTACTTCTTGTCGGATTTCGTAATTCTATGTCAACGGAAAGTAGGTACATTGACTATAAAAGTATAAATACATTGACTACTTCTATAACTCGTTCGCTTCAAGTATGTCCAGTACTTTTCAAACTTAATGCACATGTGAAGTTGTTCAGTCTGTGGGTGTATCGTGGTCCCGCTCTCACCTTCCCGTTAGTCAGCTATGCGTCTCGTTTCCCCTAGGTACTATTAGTGACTTGACTTCACTCCAAGCGCATTTAAGTTTGACACGACCTGTAATGCAGCTTACATATTTTTTCTTACTGGTTCTTAATACGTAAATTCCAGGTTATAAGCTTTTAAGCATCAAGTATAAAGATAAGGGTCGTAAAAGGGATAAATAGAAGTACTTTATGGCAATGCCTCTCATTCTTTTTAGTGTCTCGGCCCCTAAAGAGAACAAAAATAAAGTAATAACCCTTCATGACCTTCTTATATTAAAGCTGTAAGATATAATATTTTTACAAGCTTTTAACTTACATGTAGGTATATCTGTATTTATTTATGTTATGCTCGGGTCACATATTACAACTGAATTTTAAAGCAGTTATTATCCTCAACCGATTGAGATGAATTTCGGCATACTTATGTAAGTCCGGTGATAGTAAATAATCTGATAGTGAAATTGTAGTGGTCATGCCAGGATCGTCTCCTCAGGAGGGAACTCTTCAACAGACAGTGGCATATCGGCTTGAAACTTAGTATGGATATGTTAGTAAGTTATTTATTTATTTATTCGTTTATTCGGGACACCAACTGAGTACATACATAACATTGTTACATTTACAATAATGGTTACAGATATTTGTTGCGTATGCACCCGAATTATAGGTGAACACATCATTTGCAACAGTTTGTCATTCATAAATAAGGTAAAAATACAACCAGTGAAACATAAAACAAATCATAAGGTTACAATTTTTTTTAAGTGGGTATAAAAGAGGAAACATGTAATAAAACAACACAAGTCCTAACGCAAACAATACTTTTTTTTTCGACAGTAGTCAATATAAAATTTCTCATCAAATTACTAAACGTATTATCATATTATGCAGAATGCTGACAGAGATACTCTAGGATTTTGCCCTTGAAGGACACGAAGTTATCATGATACCCCGGGACTTAATCGCGTAAAATATATTATATTTAAATTTAAATACCTCCACGTATCGGACGCGTCGTTCGTCCATGGTCTCGAAGGGAGGGTGGGGGGAGTCCCTTAGGCAAAGGGGAAATCGCGCGTTAACATCTCCATTCCTTTCTTGTTCTAAGGTTACAGGGCTACATTTAACTAATCTGTCAAAAGACAGTTTACAACAGGAACCGAATTACCGGTAAAAAATATAACGTTACAAAATAAAATAAATATTGGTAAATGTCCGCTACCTAAACATTGAAGGAACCGAAATATTTAATTTTGCCGGAGGCTCTAACTACCTTACGGAAGAAAATAAGGAATAGATACTTATTACTCACTCATTATACATTAGCTCCTTGAAAACTTGCTTGAGACTTTCACCGTTACAAGAAAGTACCTACTTAACTCGTATTTCTCGTGGAGATGAAGTATTCGCGGTTCGCATAAATAATTGTCCAAACTTGTGGGCTCAGTGATCTGGTAGTTTTTTGGGTGTTATAAATTTAATTTGTGTATCTGTGTTTGGGAGTATCTTTCAGTGGCATCCTAGCTGCCAAACGGATAGACCGATTTTTATCGTATTTTAATGGAAAGCTAGTTTAATCGAGATGGGTCTTAGCTAAGTTTAATCAGAATCGGTTGCGCCGTTTTTTGAGATATTGAACTTTGTAATATATATAACTTTTTTGGAAACAAAAACATCTTAATGGAATTTTACTTTAACTCAAAGTGATTTAAGCTGACGCTTCAAATGAATAGCAGTGAAAAAACGGTTATGATAATATAAAAATACTAGCTTATGCCCCCCGGCTTTGCCCCCGTGAAATATTTCAAAATGGGCTAGTTCCTTATCCCGTGGGAATTTCGAAAAATCCCTTCTTAGTGCACCTCTAGGATACTCAAGGTACATGTTTGCCAAATTTCAAGTCTCTAGGTTCAGTAGTTTAGGCTGTGCGTTGTCAGTCAGTCAGTCAGTCAGTCAGTCACTGTACTGTTTTATAGGTATAGTTTACATGGGTACATTCATGGTACATTATTCATATTATGTAGTGTTCATTCGCACCTGATAAAATTAACGAGAAGTCCTATTAATTTCCATGCAAACAAATAAATCAGCTTAATATTTGTTTTTATTGTCCATAATTTCGTTAGTTGCCAATGTTACAGCCATAACTTCGAGGCTTACAGCATTTTATTGTTTTCCGATAAAGGAAAACTGTTCGAAAACTTCAATCCAGCTAAGACCGTTTATTACCGGTTATTTATAATTCTACGATGACAATTTACTTATATTTGAAAGCTGCGATTGGCATTTAAAACGTTTATATTTACATCCCAATAACTTGCATTAAATGAGTTTTTTTAACGCTCGTAGTTTTTTTTTTTACGCGAAATTTTTGCTGAAACACCTTTCAAAAAGGACCTACAAAACCATGCAAAAATATTGATAATTTTTTTTTCAGTACGGCAGATAAAAGTTTCGAGTGTGGGTGTAAACCGTATGGACTCCAGTACGAGTAAACTGCATTTTTAAAAGGCATTTTCCTCTTGTGATTTGTTTTTCCCAGTGTTTTCTAAAATTAATTCAGGCGAAGATTCTTTTGTTTTCTTTTTTATTAAATTATTGTGAACAGCTACGAACATCAAGATCAAGACACACCCGTCGACAAATTTACCAAATTTCATGTTTAAAATTATGTACGGAGCCAACACTGGCACCTGCGCTAATACTCGAGTTAAGCTCGGAAAATTATCGAGATACCGGGCCTCGTAATGTAACGATCTAACTGCGAGTTTGTCAGACGCCCTCTGAATACAACTTTTGCAATTTATTTCATTTCACGCAGCGAGCTGTTCTGTTTACAGTGCGTATCTTTGCCAAACTGTGTGTGGGGGATTTAGGAGTGTCATGTAATTGACCAAACAGGGGTGGCAAACAGAAATTTGACACGTAATTGGTGCATATTCGCTGTTCGAATACACCTACTCATCGATTTCAATAACATCATCATCTTATTTAAGAGTATCACGCTTGTCTCCAGTCGTAACAGCGAACAGTTGTAACAGTGAGTTCATTCACCTGATACGACAAAACTGTTTTCTTTTATTTGATTATAAATAGTCTATCTACGACCTTCCCCTTCCTCTCTTTCCTTCTGAGGGTCGAGCACGACTTCTTGAATCCTGCGTAACGTTACGGTTATCGTATCGAGATCGAGAAACCTATCATACTAAATTTTAGTTCCAAATACGCTCACGGGCGGGCGCTGTTCCAAACGTCATACAAACTCGATAACGTTTACTATTCGATTTTACGTGACGCAGGTTTCGAATATTCGTACTCGGGCCTCAGTAATGTTTAGTATTAGATGGTAGTGTCGTATTAAATGACCCCCCATTTCTTCCATACCCAACTCTTCCTAAGACCCTCTCGTTGGCGACTCTCTCGGTCCAACTAATCCCCTCCATTCTTCGTCAGTACCACATCTCGAACGCATCCAGTCTCTCCCTATCTCTTTGCGACAATATACTCCATTATATGTATATGTGTTGATTTCAATACGCAAGAACTATAAAAACGCAATTTACGTAAGTGACTAAGACAGGACTTTATTTAGCTATTATTATAAGTTATTTTAGTCAAATTAACAATTGAAAGCTGATGTATTATTAGACCAAAGATTTGAGTGGTTCATTAGCAACATCTCTTTCAATATCAAAGGAGCAAAATATAGTTTCTCTACAAATATTGTTCATTCCATTTTATGGAAAGTAATCGCCTTTTCTTTGGTTGTTTATTAGAATTGGCAAAATACTTTAAATGGGTATTGCTACTAAGTAAAACACAAAGATTATTTTTCTTGTTTTAGGGGAAAAACGTAAGCGGTTCTCGAGTGGAAAAATCAGGTGTTGCGAGGAACGGTGCTTGAGTCGAGGGTTCTTAAACGGCCAAGGATTGCCCGCTTCCTTACTACATGCTTCAGTCTTTGATAGGCCAAAACAAAAAAACACAATAATTGTTTTATAGCAACAGACTTTTCCTAAGGAGACCAATGATTATTGCGTCCATACCCAAAAAGAGGGCTGTCATAATTTTGACGTGTGTATAATGATTACTATTAATTTTATGATTATAACCAGATCCCGTAAACGAATTAGCAAAATCGTGTTACATGATTATAAAATATCTAGTCTATTTTCTTTATATTGATATAATAAGCACAACAAATATCCTTCTTATCTGTGTACCTTAGATTTTTCGTCCGAAGGACAGAAATGAAATGACAAACATTTGGAAAATACGACCAAGTGAAGCACCAAACATTCCCTACTGTATAAAACATTCAAAAGAGAGCGGCGTATCATCTAATCAGCATAAAGGCTGGTCTGGCCACTATCTATGCAAACCGTCAAAGAACACGCCGAATAGCTACTAAAAACGTCAGTTACATTTTGAATTTCATCCAGGAGACCAGAGGGGCATCAAAGGCTGCATATTACTCGTAAGCTTTACAAAGCTTTACCGTAGTATGGCTAGTTAGTAGAGCTAGGCTTCTATTCTATGAGCCTGTGTTGCTATTTACAAGAAAAAGTTTGACATGTCTCTTGACATTCTATTACAGGTTAAACTTGAAAACAAATTGCATTAGTCAGGAGCTAGGAGTGCAAAAACAGACATATTTTTCTAGTGTAGAATATACCCCTTTTAATATATTTTTGAAAATCCGATTAAATTTCTACTGCAAAAGGATTCTTCAGAAAAATGCGGTCTTATACGAATTTCCTGAGATGCGTTTCTTGCGCGGCTTTAAATGGAAATTCTGTTAGACTAAATGCAGCAACCTGATGCATCTGTTAAAAGTTTTATTAAGAAACTTCATTTTCTTCTTAAGCAGTTTGCTGCGCATAGTGAACATTTATATACCATGTTGTTTTTAAAGCTTATTTCATTTTCTTCGTCTGTACTTTGGTCACGGTGGTATGCCAAGCTGTTTTTGACGCTGCAATAATTTAGATCGATGTTTCCGCCAATGTTGAGATTGAAGAAATTTCTTGTAATTTTTTGGTAGCTCTGTCATCGCAGTATAGGAACCCAAGGATCGAATTTGAATTTGAAAAATTTCTCAAATAAATATATACAAAGAATGCGCGTGTAAAACTTACTTAAGATAAAGCAACAGAAAGATTTTCGTATAATGACTTATCGCGCATAAAAATGCACACTGCGAGCATTAGTTTTCACCAAGAATCTTCACCAAGGTCTTCAATTAAAAGGAGAACAACAGTTAAAAGGAGGAAGCTCTAAACGACATATAATTTTGTAAAACAAAAGAATGTTACACAATATGTCGCTTAGGTATTTTATCAGGACAATTTGGAACTTCTTGCCTTTAACCTAATTTTATGTCATTAACGCTTAATTTGAAGAAAACTTCTTTAAGTTAATAAACTTTCTTCATAATAAATTCTTGGGCGCAGCAGTTCCCAAGCACCGCTCTTAGATCAAACAATATTGTTGTTGAAAGGGGTAAACAAATTAGCCCTTTAATCGCTTTAATTTAATTCTTAATGTTTTTAATCTTCGTACCTTTTGAGAGTAGGTGTAAGTTATGAATCTGTGCTCGCAAACAATGGAGGATTTCACTTTTCAGTCACATGTAGGTATTAAAGATTAAAATTAAGCAGCGAAGATCCCTCTCACGCTGAGAGGACTCCTGTGCCCCAGCAGTGGTCTGTTTTGCGAAAAATCTATGATTATCTACAATCTACAATACAAAATATTCTCACATCGTCATTAGCAATAATATTCAAAGTGTTTCAAGCTTCATATCACATGAAACACACTTACGCTTTTTCTCCAGATTCACAATTCAACTAGTAATGCATCGACGACTTCCCGAGATATTAATGACGCGGTAACAAAGGGAACTTCTCAAAGTAATTTAATACAATTACTAGTTTTGTTACCAATAATACAAAACTAGACAGCTCCCGATATTTCGACGCAGTAACATACAGTCATCATGATCACGGGCAAACTGAGGAAACGCAGGTAGATACTAATGTTGCGCAGACCGGGCTCTGACTACCCGCATTCTGCACAACGTTGCTCGGTCTGCGCAACATTAGTATCTACTCGTATACCTGCGTTTCGTCAGTTTGCCAGACAGACAGGCGGACAACAAAGTGATCCTATAAGGGTTCCATTTTTTCTTTTTGAGGTGCGGAACCCTAAAAGCAATTGCGAGTCGGCCTCGCGCATGAAGGGTTCCGTGCTATCTATACCTATAAAACAGTTCCGTGACTGACTGACAGACAATGCACAAACTAAACCACTGGACCTAAAGACTTGTGGCAAACATATAGGTACCTTGAGTATCCTAGAGGCGCACTAAGAAGGGATTTTTCGAAATTCCCACGAGATAGGGAACTAGCTCATTTCGAAATATTTCTCAGGGGCAAAGCCGCGGGGCATAAGCTAGTTATCTGATAGACAGTCTGTTGTATGGGGGCCCCACTTAAATATAGCGGCAACAGAAATACATCATCTGTGAAAATTTCAACTGTCTAACTATCACGGTTCATGGGATACAGCCTAGTGACAGACGGACAGACAGACAGACGGACGAACGGACGGACAGCGGAGTCTTTAGTAATAGGGTCCCGTTATTTACCCTTTGTGTATGGAACCCTAAAAATATTCATGTTAATATTCAGTTTGAGATACCTAAATAAATTTTATGCAGAAGAAGTAGGGGGAACAGACCAGTAAGCGATAAAGTGTGTCGTGATACCGCACACGACGCCATTAGAGAGCCTTCCTCCAAGTATAGGAAACGCTTCGAAACTTGGCAAAAGTTGGAAACAGTGTTATTGTGATGTAACAAGTCCTTTGCAAACATTAGAATGAGACAGGAGACTCCAATTACAGAAGGCCGAAGGCTTTTGTGGCGTTGTGTTACGAGAATAATGGGCTTGATTAACCTTATAAAATGTTCAAAAATGAGCTCGCGAGATCTAAAGAAAGAAAGTAAGAAGAGGTTTATTTGGTGCGCAGGTAACACTAGGCTGAACACGAGTTATCGAATCCTGGCTACGTTATCGTATCGAAATCGAGAAACCTCATACTAAATTTTAGTTCCAAATAAGGTTACAGGCGGGCGCTGTTACAAACGCCATACACATTTCTCGATAACGTTAGTACTACTCGTTTACGCAGTATTCAAAAACTCGTGCACGACCTTCAGAAAAAAATATATAAATAAAGTAATATATAAAATACACCAAAAAGGTTGCCGCTCAGCAACACAAGAAACAATCATGCAAGGTCTACAGCTCACAGAGCGACTAGTGTAGTAAGTATCTAGGTCCGACTAAATGACTGAATTTTGTCTGTCATTTAGAAGTGGGTGACGTTACCCATTACAGTCATTTTCCTGTCTATCATGTTTCATTGCAATTAATACGTAATTGTGAACATGACGTTTTAAACAATTCAAATTATTTAAAAACAGGAATTAATATATCATGAAGCTACTTAATGCTGGATTTTTTTTATACGAAAATGACCTTCACTTTAATTGTCTGGATACTAATTAATATCGTGGACTAATGAAATGGTTACAAAATGAAGTAATAGTTATAATAGGGATCATAATTTTGCGGCCCTTGGTTTCAAAAGAGTCCTTTGTTTGTAGTTAATGATGGTTCGTGAAAGGAATTAAATACTTTTAATTCAACCACTATTTGGAAGGAAATCATTTATAAAACGTTTGAATAGGTCCTTGCAATGAAGCGTCTGAGAAAAAATCTATCTCAGTACTTATATTTTTTATTAAAATTTATATCAGTGACCAAAATTCTATTACTTTAGGCACAACATATCAGCATCGCTACACAGCGTGGAAATACGTCCAGCCTTCTGGGCACCTTGCCCGTTGACGGCGATTTAGGCCAATTTTTTAACCTTTAAGTAAAGTTTCAATATGTTTTTCTTTGTTTTTATGTTGTTGTTATTTAATAAACCGATTACTTTATCCATTCTAGAATTAAAAATAAAATCATCATGCCACTATAGAGGCTACGACTGGGGATCGAACCCGGGACCTGAAGCTTCATAGTTAAGAGTCAGGTTTCGAACCCTAGACTGTTGAACACCTAAACACCTACCTGTGATATAACTTTAGTATACACTGTGACCAATCCAATCCGCATTTTTGGCCAACGTAGGAACTAAAACATAATATGCCCCTCTTATAATTGTAAAATGGCGCCTGTGTAGTGGTATGTAATTAAAAATATTCATTATCAGTTTTAAGTAAAAGTAGTTTTTGGAACTGAAATTCCATCATCCAACTTCTCCGAGTTTTGAGCACAAATAACTCAGTAGAAATAATAAAAACCACTAACTTTATTATCGTCTACCCGCTACTTTCAACAATTGAGACAAAAACAACATCATACTATAAATTGTGGGCTTATTTATTACTCAGAAATCAGCACGATCCGAGGAAACCAGTCCATTGGAAAATAACTTTTCTATCAACCCTCAAAATTTATATTTAAATTCGACGCTCGGAATCGACGAAGTAATCCACAAAACGGAAAACAGTGGATTTCCTCTTTCACGGTACAATAGATCTAAAAATTTATTGTTGTAACATATTTGTGTTGAAATGATTTATTAAACTTAAATGGATTTTTAGAATTAGGCATACATCTATACTGCCTGTCAACTAATGTACCTACTTGATGCATAATCTTTGCTTTTGATGCATATAGAGCGTATATGGTAGACTGAAGTCCACACTCGAAGTATTGAAAAATGTCGGATTACCTAGAGACTTTTTTCAAATACGATTAGTTTTCATTTCTCTTAGGAGTATTGAAGTAGCACGGTTGAATATAACCGGGCTCCAATTTCCATATCCAAACTATTTTAAAAGAATAGAAACACCAGGTACCTATGTCACTTTAATACCAGAAACCTATTTAAATGAAGTTCATGATTCTTTCCCTGCCTCCTCAGTGCGCGTGCATAACACACACATAAGCTGTTTCGAGGGCAGCTTATCGGCAACACGGCGCTAAGCCCTGCTTGGGATCTCAAGAGCACTCATGCTTGTCTTTTATTCTCAGTGCACAAGTTTAGAACGAGAGATCAAGGTATAAAGAATATAGGTACACTAGACTAAGTTCAAAACTTCTACTACAACTATACTGATAGTTATGAATAGTTATCTGTGTAAAACGTTCTGACGCTGCGATTATTTGAACAAGTGCTGTGGATATAGAATGAAATGATGATACATGGAACCTGGAACACTGCCACGAGTGCCCTGAGGGAAGCTAGATTTACTCAGCGCATTTTTAAGGGTTTAAGGGTAAGGGTGGTAGTTTAAAGCTGCTGATAACGGGAAAAGTTAAAGGAAAACGACCTAGACGGCGTAGTCCGAAGCGAAGGTCTGACCAAACCTCCGAAAACCTGGAGATGAGCATTGGCACAGCAGTCCACCGCGCAGAAGACTAGCGAGTGGAGGAAACCTATTGATGGCTTTTGTCGGGGTCACGATCCTCAACATTGGTGGACCGACTGACGTGGAGGAGACGGGTGGTAAAACCTTGTACAAGAATCGTCCGGATAGCTATAACCATGTTACTCGCTAATCCTGAAGCTGCATTGTGTTGTGTTCGGGTGTGGCGAGACAGCCGTGGAAACTAAGTACTGGCAAAAAGAGGTGGGATTCCGAGAGGAAGCCCTGTGTCCAGTGTTATAGGCTGTGAATTATAAAAAAGAAGATTGATTGCAACAAAAACATTGGTTCTGTCAAGTGCTATGATTGCAGAATCGAAATTAAATGTTGTATTAATTTATTTAAACAGTACAAAGCGGAGCGGAATGAAAATCACGAACCGATATATTTACTCGACTACCGTATATTTGATGTAACCGCTGTTTGGCTATTGCCTGTGTATTGAATGCGCATTGTATTACATACTAAACAAAAGCTGCAAATGCACAGGGAACGATAGCTGAGCAGCGCGGAGGAGGAATAGGTTGTAATATTCAAACTCGTATGAAAGTGGCCCCATCAACACCGGCCGGAAAACGCACGGTTTATTATTGTATAATGTGAAATGCAATAAAAAAATGGAATTTTCATACACGCACTCGAATATTATAACCTAACTAGCTAGCCCCGCGGCTTTGCCCCCTTGAAATAATCAAAATGGGCTAGTGGGAATTTGGAAAAATCCCTTAGTGCACCTCTAATTCTAGAGGTATATGTGTGCCAAATTTCGAGTCTCCAGGTCCAGTGGTTTAGGCTGTGCGTTATCTGTCAGTCAGTCAGTCACGGTACTGTTATATAGGTATAGATTAGCGAACCTGCTCGCAAAATTTCACAAGAATCGGTTGAGAAATGCGACCTGTGCCCTAAGCACGACTTGTCGAATCCTGCGTCACGTAAAATCGAATAGTAAACTATAACGAGTTTGTATGACGTTTGGAACAGCGCCCGCCCGTGAGCGTATTTGGAACTAAAATTTAGTATGAGATTTCTCGATCTCGATACGATAACCGTAACGTAACGCAGGATTCGACAAGTCGTGCTTAGGGCACTGTAGAGGAGAACAGCCGACGGACGAAAGAAATTTTGTCCAAGCTGAAGTGGACGCTTGGCTTCACTTCGTTCGCTCGGTTACTAAGCGTTAGCATGCAAAACGGTGAATCCGACTAAATATTTTAATGCTGAATTGTGAAAAAACGCATTCATGAAAAGCGGAAAATGGTAGAGTTTTTCATAAAAAAATATTCTGTAGCCGCAGCAGTTATGCACGGCAGTGTTGAACATGACGCTGCACTTTTTTCGCGTAGGTAGCGCAGTAAAATGTTAATTTTTTATCAGAAAAGGAAGGCAAACTAGTGTTTGCACCTGATGATATAGTGCTCTAAGTTGCCCACATAAAGCTCCCATACATTTGTCATTATTCATAAACGGCACTTAAACCTCCATTAGTTAAAATAGGGTTTGTCTTCTTCTTACTAAAAGAAAATGACAATGTGGCAAAAAAGGGCAAACGCACTTTAACGGCATTTTAGTTCAAATAGGTTTATGAATAACAGGTTTAGTTTTTATAATATTTATTGTCATGAAGCAAACGCTTAGAGGTGGGTAGCTTTAAGCTCGTGTGACATAATCCACAGCTGTAAGTCAGTCCTACAATATAGGCAATACAGAACACTCGGCCCTTATTCGATTTGTCTTGAGGTTGAGGCAGGTGGAAGTGAAGGACAACGAAAAACGTGGTTGCTTGTTTCGAGGATTATTGCAAAGAGAACTTATCTAGACGCCATTTTGTGAAGGGGCAGTGTCCCAGGTTGCGCCACCTATCGTCACTTTATCGAACCTACACGGCCGGTCGATACCTAATCGAAAGGAGCTACGATACTCCCGCTTGCCTCGAAGTAACGCCCGCTATTATAATAATATGGTAGATGGCGTTACCTGTGACACTCACTGTTTCCTTGATCTCCTCTTACGGTACCCAGGACACCTTTCCAGCTGCATCCCAGCACTGGGGCACAGATATAACAATCACCAGCCTTTTTTTTTGCGTCCCAGTGCTAGGCACAGAGCTCTTCTCACTATGAGAGGGCTTGGGCTATAGTTCTCAGTAGGCACATTGGGAACTGCACTGTACATACACCATTGAATTGTGTTTAAGTTGATGTTTTCCTTTACCGAAAAGCTAATGATAAATTAAAAATGTAATTCCAAAAAATTCAGAGGTGCGAGCCTGGGTTCAAACCCACGACCCTCTGCTTGAGGGGCCATAGGTCAAACCACTTTCAAACTTGCGAAGCAATTGTGCGTGAAGTTCCCAATCCGCACTCTGGGCCCGCGTGGATACTATGGCCTAAACCGAGAGGAAGCCTTTGCCCAGCACTGGAACATAAAATAGGCTGGCGATAATAATGATAATGGTCCTAAAAAGGTGTTGCTGTATTTCAAGTTGTTTTTTTACTCGCCATGTGTATAAAATTGTCAGAAAACTCCATTAAGTATGGAAAACAAGCGCACCATCACCGTGAATATGTTTTTACCCTTTTGTTCCCAAATTAGACTGGAAAAATAACAGTCACATCGGAGTTGACCAAGCGACGAGCATACAGGGTGTTCATTAATTTATAGACGATCAAAGGCACTTATTTTGTGCGACAAATTAAAATTAGATGTTTTATTTTTCCTTTATTTAGCTTGTTTAGTGTTTAGGAAAACTACTTTGACAGAATGGCAGCCATTTTACAATATGTATGCGTGTGATATTCATTCTAATATTTTAACGGAAAAGTCGGTTTGTTCCTTTATCTTTTTGATAACGATGTACTGCTGAAATACTAAAAAAATAAATAAAAAACGACTACACCGATAGCTGTCTCTTCTGACGCATTATCATTATCATGTCAGCCGAAAGACGTCCAATGCTGGACTCAGACCGGTCTTGTGCTTTCGGCATCTACCGCGAACCCACGATCTTTACCAGGTCTGTCGTCGCTCCATCTTTCGCCATCTATTTTGTCGCATATTTATTCTTAAACCAGTTCGACGACTTAACGTGGAAAAAAATTACAAAAAAAAATTACTAACACATTAACACGTGTACCCAAACTCCGTAAAATTTGTCAATAAACTGTAGGTACCTATAAGTATCCATAACGTATTGGTTTGTTGGATCAGGATTAAAAGTAATTAGTTGTAACAACGTACAAAAGTTGACCGAAGCAGTCTTTATTTTGTAGGAAATCGTATCCTTCGGTTTACTTAGCTCTCGATAATGAAGTTGATTAGATTTCTCGTAGATTTCCTCCTCCGCCGGCCAATTATTTGCTATAATACTAGTAGATTTATTTAGCCGACCTACACAAAATCTGTGTATGTGTGTGTGTGTGTGTGTGGTACTTTCGTGTGATCTCTAATTTGTACAGGTGTAATATTTATTTGTTTCACCTTATTGGCGACGTTAGATTTTTTTGTTTAATTTAACACGGTATATTATTCGATGACAGTACGACAAAGAATCAATGTTCATAGCTTTAACACAAACAACCACACACCACCACCACACCACCACTTATGGACTTCTGGGTTGAAATTACAGCATTCGGTCGCGGTGATGCTTTAAATGCTTTTTGGCTACAGACATTTAGGCATTGTTTGTTCTGGCACGAACGAACAGTTTTCAACATACTAATTATCTAATCCGTCTTTAAAGGTATACTTAAGGTCCCAGACCACGCGCCTACATGTACTAACATAGACGATGCACGCCGCGAGGTAAATTCTATCATCTTGTGCTCAGCCACTGAGAGCCGAAAAGTTTACCAACTCAGCTTATATGTGTTTATTTGTTTTTTAAGTTAAGATAGCATTTATTTGTGTTCTAGACTATCAATATAATGATGCATAATCTTTAATACATATAAAACAGGACCGTGACAGACTGACTGACAGACAACGCACAGCCTAAACCTGTGGACCAGTGGAGTGGTGGTATACTAAAGACTTGAAATTTTGCAAACATATACCTTGAGTATTCTACTTACTAGTAGGTGCACTAAGAAGGGATTTTTCGAAATTCCCACTGGATAGGGAACTGCCCCATTTAGAAATATTGCACTTGGGCATAAGCTGTATGACACATATAATAATACAATACGTACCTCCTCTTTAAAAAAAACTTTCCTCTAGAAAGCAAACTTGTAATGAGGGCTGAAAATGAGCGTTCATTTATGCTTATCATGAAAAACCACTCGCCATGTCAATGTCACTGACGCCACAACGCGTGAAACTTGTGATAAGTTGGAAATTAAGTTTGTACATGGCTGTAACCTACCTATTAGGGAACGGTCCTACCCTTATTTGCAAAACGTGACATATCTCTTTGGAATATAACCCGATCTTATACTCAGTTATTCCAGAAATTACTACAATAAACCGTTCCAAATGTCAATTGGGTGCTCCTAATTTCAAAGTGAAATAATTTAGAAGAGCTCTTTTTAATGTAAATTTCTAAACGCTTTAGAATTTGATGAATAACGTTTGGTTAGGTAGAATACACAAAATAGTGTGCAGTAATCAACTAATGTGATATATTCTTTGTATTAATCAGTGCCTAACATTCAAATCTTGCATTCACTCTACAAGAACGGGCTTTAAAGTTAAGTATAGGGAGGAGGCACAATTTTTTTGAACACCACTTACATTGCATTTACGCTATAGGTAGAACGACAAGCATGTATGCAACGGCGACAATATAAAATTGCAGATGCCCTTCTTCCTCTTACGTTATCATGCGTTTATCGATAGCTAAATTATTGAAATGTCGCGAGTTCGGCTTATGGGCGAATATAATTGGTAAAAAGTCAATGTGATAGAACTATTCTTGCTTGCATAATTCTCAGAAAAAAATAATACGCAAAGTTCCAAATCAAAAACGAAACCTAAAATTGCTATCCCGAATATACTAAAAAAATCTTATTGAAACAAATCTGTGTACTGGGAGCCAGCGCATTCCGGCGGCAAGGCCACGCGGAACCGCGCGTGCAACTGACATTCAACGAGGCTCGCCTTCGATCCAACCACTTTTACTTACTGTACTTAATCTATTTACCATTAACCAGCTCTCGAATATTGCGCTCTACCGGGTTGGTTTTGGGATTGTATTCGCCTGTGTTGATACTTGATCAGGAAGACAATAACACACACTTGCTGCTCTTTTGAAGTTGTTTACCTGCAACAAATAAACCTTGCCGTTAATAAGAGAAATGCAGAAACGCGGTACTTGGAAAGACTTAAGTTTTTGTTCTAGTTTAAATGCATACGAACGATTTAGATGTATGATACGATCGCAATTTTTAATGGATTTCAAAAAAGGAGGAGGATTTGCATTCCACGGTATGTATTTTTTGTATCACTTAGTCCGCGAATAATTGGACAGAATTTCACTTGCGTCGTAAAGCGATTTTTGTTTTACTCGAATAATTGAAGAGTGATTGATTATTTAATGTAGAAAGTCTGCGTACAAGTTTAACTTTATGCATGTGCCAAAAGTGCTTCAATTGTCTTTTTATCACAACATACCCTATTTTAAAGTAGGAAATATAATCTTTACCTTTGTAAACATGTTAAATGCGTATCGTAGTTCACGATTTATCCATTAATTGCCTAACACTCTGTATGTAAATATTTCAGTAGTTTGTGGAAGTTTATGAACATACTAAACCCATACTGCCCACAGCAATATCATCAATGGAAACACTTGTGTTCATAAGTTACCGTTTAAACAATTGCGATATTTAAAGTACAAAGTTACTAAAAATGCATTATTACCATAGGCGTCTAAGAGAAAAGTTAAATGTCCCCCGTCAATAAATTATTGGGAAGCTGAATTCGAATCGATTGTAAAATTCAATATCATTATTAATTAATAATATAACAATAATAATAAAAGTATTTATTTCAACATAAGATCTTTACAAAATTAAAATTCTTCAGCGGCCTCCACACTAAACTCAAGGCCTGTGACGCGGAGACCAGAGATTATACAGAGAAAGAAGAAAATAGTAAACATAGGTGTTAAAGTACTGGGTGACCAAAACTAATAAGTAAGAACAATATTTCAGCATGTGATCCATTAACTGAAAACCCGTGTGAAGTTTTTGATAAGTATTCAATTCGAAATATTGAACCTCTGATATACAGTTAATAAGATACAGTTGCAGACGGCTTTAGAATGTTACCAGATTACACTGCAAAGGCAAAAGGAAAGGTAATTTTAGATAGTTAGGTAATTAAAAGCTCTATTAGAATTATATCAACAAATTTCCAACAGAGTGCTCCACGGCGAATGCTCAGCTAACTTGCAAAAGTAATTAAAAAGTCCTTGACCTCTACATTATTTTTGCGAACAGTTTCATCTAATTTTAGCACAGAAAGAGAACCTACCGGTTCCCATACCACATTGCGAACTTCGCATAAACATTCATAACACATTATACTAATTCCGCTCCTATTACGTAATAATAGCTATCAATCAAGTATTTCATGACCGGTGTGGATCAAACTAGCTGGTATAGGTACGCTACCTACCCGCTGCTTACGGACTTCGAATCTCTTACACATTTAACCACCAAACCACGATCGCTATTCGACGTCAGTAAAAAAGAAAGAAAGAAGACATTTATTCACTTTCACAAGAAGACACACAAATACAAGAAAATACACACAATTTGACACATTTCTTCAGTAGGTATATACTTTCGTGTCTATAAATGGTTCATTATTTGGGCGTTTGTCCCAAATCACTTTCGTGGTCACTATTTTGTAGAAGTGGGGATAAAGATTTTGATCACGTTTTGGTTATTTGGTAGAAGTACGGGCCCGCTACCAACTAACTTACAAATGCCACCAAAATCATCGAATACGTGTCCACGAAAGTGACGTGGTAGAAATACTAGAACTCACAAATGTCAGCAAAATCTACCGCCAATTCATCGAAAACGTGTCTTCGAAAGTGACGTGGTAGAAACGCTCGAACCCAAATAAAAAAATTTTAAGGTCTTCAACTTCTTCAAGGATTTCTGTCAGATTCTTAAAGTGTTTGATATGCATGCATAGCCCAAATCGAGATGACCTGTAACTTGACCCGAGCTTGTTTATACTTTCGCATATTTAACTATTGGATCTTATGTAACCAAGCCGTCTTTTTGATCGCCGTGACAAAGAAATCAGGTCAACAGGGTGGGCAGGGGCGAATTTATTTATTACCCTTTGATAAACTTGAGCGGTGTTACGTTTGCCAAGAACATGAAAAGGTCGAACTATTTACTCCGTCTTTCATTAAGTACCTCTGAGTGGGAGCTTTTTCGTAGTTATATTCGTCTTAAGATAATTCAGTGGAATGGTATGTACGAAAATTCGGAGCGTTACAATACTTCAATAAAGCTATCAGTATGATCGTATGACTTAGTCACACATACTCGTACATACAAGTATATTTTACCCTACTGAATTTCCAAAGAACCATCGGAAGTTTATCTTGAAATATAAAAAAAATAAATTAGTTTTTATTTTTTTAGAAACACATCAGATGGATAAACAAACGCTTACCCTATTATTCATATACCTATTTCAATTAAAATGCCGTTCGAGTTCGTTTGTCCTTTTTTGTCACATTGACATTTCCGTTTGTAAGAAGAAGACAAAACCTATTTTAGCTAATGGAGGCTTGAGTGACGTTTATGAATAAGGCCCTTAGAGTTTAAGGGACTTAGGTTTATGAATAATAGGGTAAGCCTAACTTAGGTACTCAAATTTAAGGTAAATTTTATATTAAAGCCTGTAAATCAGACACCAACTGAAACTCTTACTTCCGGTAGAACACCATTGATTGCTCAATTGTCAAATGATTAAGTGTTTTCATAACGGACTGCTTCAAAATCTCGATATTATAACGCTCATCACGCGCAGGCCCTTTTGATAAGGGTAAACGAATTACTCACAAAAAGGCTCAAATAAATTCCCGTTCAATATGCCAATGTAAAGATATTAAACGGTACAGGCAACCAACCGTCGCTGGCCCACGTAATCGGAAGATAAATTAACGGGCATTCGCTAGATATGGACATACGAAAAAACACAAAAAACGAGCCCTGCTAAGCTCTCCCGTCGGAACTGCTAAAGCTGCACATTATTTTTAAGATCTAAGTAGAGGGTTAAGGGATTATAATGGAACCATATTTTAATCTACTTTACACCGGCTATTAAAAAAGCTCTACGAAAAAGTTTCAAAGTCTCAGAAGACTTAACAAGTTAGCATTCGTCGATTTAGTAGGAAAAAAAAAAAAATATTATGGGACAATTTGACACCAATTGACCTAGTCCCAAACTAGGCAAAGCCTGTACTATGGATACTAGACAACGGATAAACATACTTATATAGATAAAATTCATACTTATATACATATTAAACATCCAAGACCCGAGAACAAACATTCGTATTCACCATACAAACATCTGCCCCGACCGGGATTCGAACCCGGGACCTCAAGCTTCATAGTCAGGGTCGCTAACCACTAGGCCATCCGGTCGAAAGAATGAAAGGAATGAATATCTTGTATGCGACAAAGTATGGCTACAGTATCAGTACCAGCATAATATACACGTAATCTGGAAGTGATGTAGTCAATGGTTCTGTTAAATCTGAATGTAAAAATGAAAATGACGCATTGTCTTGTAAACTATGCCGACATTCCAGAATTAATCACGTTTGGAAGGCGAGCAGACTCGCAAAAAGTTTGAACGCAATCTTTCGATCGGTCCAGCTTGAATGGACTGAGGACGAGTTCTAATAACACGAGTACAGTTTAGAAACGTCTGAAGGGACTGCCGGAATCAAGAGTGCAGATTCGACAATTAAAAGGCCAGAGGTAACTAAATAAACACTTACTACTACACAATTACTGTGTTACTGTATACTACTGTATACTGTGCACTAGTATACATATAAATTGTGTTAACGCTAAGTAGACTACCCGGGCGAAATTATATGAAACTCTTCGAGGCGACTTTTCAATCCTCAAATAATTTTATCTGTGGATTGAAAAATCGGCCCTAACTCGTAAGGCTTTTTTGCTTGGGACGGGCGTTTTATCGACGAAGGACGTAAGGAGAAAGGCACGCTAAGAAAAGTGTCTCTAGCTGTGTGCACACAGTATCTACTCCAGCTACAGTTCTAACAAGGTGAGAGCTACAGACGCAATTCCTCATCTATATAAACCTTCACTTCATGGGGCAGTCGGGCAAAATGAGTGCTGAATATTTAACATGTTTTGCTAAATTTCGAAGTCTGACCTTTACCATGCCATGAAGGTAAGTTACTACATGATATTCTAATGCCTAAATAAACCGAGTTAGACTCGCCAGCAAACGGGAAACATAAATTTGTTGTAAAGATAAATAAAAACTTATAATTAAACGTTTTGCTGTACGACTTTATTTTAAAAGACAGCGAAAGGGTTTCTGAGTTACGAAACATGAGCCGGGTCTATTAATATAACCTTCTGAACCGGCTGTAAGAGATATCCTCCAGAGTCTATTTTTACTTTGGAGGTATTTTTAGCGAATCCTTCCCACAACACAACACGTTCTTGAACCGTGATTGAATGGCGATAAATAGATCGGAATACGCGATAAACGAAATATAAGTAGATATTACGAATATTTTAATTGGGCTGACCTTTTTGCCCGTGGGTTGCATGTAGATAGATTATTATGTGCTTTGCTTCTCATGGGGACTTTACTGGTGAGTCATCCTTTAAAAGATATGCAAGTATACCTATAGAAGGGCACTTTAATCATTCATACATTATTGAATACGTCGGCTGTAGGAAAATCTAAAGTAAAACGTCACTTTAAGTTAGATCGCAATCTAACAAAATAATGCATAAGATAACGCCACCAGTGTTGGACACTTTAAGTTGACAAGCACCATTGATGGACATTTCGTTCTTAATTGAAAGATCATACGGTTGAAAATTGACTGATACAAAATAAATGACTGTCCCTTATTTTCTATTAAATAAGACTCATTGCCCATTACTGGATCCTTGTCCATTACTGGTGCCTTTACCCTATTTTAACTCTTATTATTTTAGCCACGAGAAAATTCAAAGAAACTAGATCGTTGTGGATGTAGAGGTACCAACCAGCGCTCGCAGAGATATTAGATATTACGCGTGACTTCTCCTCTGCCAAAAATTTAACATTAAGTATGTGCAAAATGCACAGGGTCTGTTGATTCTGTGTGTGTTTTGGGCATTTGTGTGACAGTTTTGTTTTAGTATGAGTTTGTAGGAACGTAACAAATTTTGACATGAGCGTGGACGTGAGGTGTACGTATCTCGTCCCACTCGAAAAGAGGCAGACAAATTGTAGTGCATAGATAAGCCAAAGACGCCTCCTTATCTGTCTGCTTTATTTTCAGGGTTCCGTACCTCAAAAAGAAAAAACGGAACCCTTATAGGATCACTTTGTTGTCCGTCTGTCTGTCTGTCTGTCTGTCAAGACCCTTTTTCTCTGGAATGCGAGGAGGTAGGATGCAGAAATTAATATCAGATACTCAAACCTGCGGTCCCTTGAAGCTGTGAAAAAATCAAGCATCTAAGTCAACGCAATCAAAAGTTACAGTCATTAAAAAAGTCGTTTCCATACAAATTGCCGTTTTTTGAAAACCTAAAGGGTACTTCTAGTTGTCCTAGAAACTTGAAATTTGGTATGAAGGTAGCTCTTATAGTACAGCCACTCAGAAAAGTCTCAAAATCTTAAATTTTTATGTGTCTCTAGATTTCGAGGACCAATATAAGTTGACCCCACGCTGCGTACATTTTGCTTAGGAGCAGGGCTCTGCTTACACTGGACTTCTTAAAACACTGGGGAAAAGCGTTAAAATCTTTCTACAGAACCCTCGTGCGCGAGTCCGACTCGCACTTGGCCGGTTTTTCTTTATATACCTAGGATAAGGAAGGAAAACGAGCAAGTGGGTCATCTGATGGTAAGTGATCACCACTGCCCATAGACACCCGCAACCCCGGGGGGTGTTTGCAGATGCGTTTATGATTTCATGACTTGTTGTGTGGTTTTTTTTCTTGTAGTAGCCTTACCTGTCTTTGTGTCTTGCCGTTTTCAGCTGTCAGTGTCTATTCGACGCTATCTCTACATTCACATCTGCTGGTTCTAATATTGTTATCGTATTAAACAATATATATATGAAAAATGACAATTTTAAAATAACTAAATGAGGAAACTTGCAGTGCACACGAGTCCTGAGAAGCGATTCAATGGGGTGTCGTGTTGATGTTCCCAATCAGCCCTGGGCCCGCGTGGGAACTATAGCCCAAGTCCTCTCGTTCTGAGAGGAGGCCTGTGCAAAACATTGGGACGTAAACTGGCTGGTGATGAGAACAAAAACAATTAATTTGCTTAGCCACAACCACACGCGTAAGATAATTATAGTTATAGCTACGTTTATACGACAACATAACAAAATACTCTCAATCAAATCGGCAGTTATCTTACTAAGCGATTCTCCCTAGCACTCTTTCCTTTTAAATCCCCAAGGGCTATTTCAGAAACAATAAAATAAACGACGGAATTTGTAAACAGAGAACTGTTTGTGAATTCAAAAGATCCGTAGATTAGTTTGAGGAATTTTTGCTCCAGTAAATCTTGGCGCTCGCGTTTTCCAAGACGCAGCGGTACGTCGTCACAGACATATATTTATCTAACTGAGTATACTTTTTAGCAGACGTAGAGTATACTTTTTAGTTTGGGAGACGAGCTGTCGGTAGGCCTCCAACAAGATGGAGCGACGACCTGGTAAAGATCGCGGGACCGCGTTGAAAGCACAAGACCGGTCTGAATGGAGAGCCTTGGGGGACGCCTATGTCCGGCAGTGGACGTCTATCGGCTGACATGATGATGATGATTGCTAGTTTTGTACTAAAAAAAACATACAGTCGAATTGGGAACCTCCTCCTTTTTTATGTCGGTTACAAAGTCGTGGAAACCTAGTGGTTTGACCTGTGGCCTCTCAAGCAGAGAGTTGTAACCCGTTTCTTAAGCTTCCATCTGTGATTTTGTTGAAAGCCACGTGAGAAAAAACTTGTCTCAATATAATGAGCTTTTCGGTGAATTGAAATCTGCATTAAACCAATTCAATATTGTGTGTAAGGTGTAAGGTTTCCAATCCGCGTGCAATTTTTCGGCGTGCTGAAGACATACCTGTTTTTATTATGTAATATCATTGGATCCTACAATGACTTCGCTTGCTTGATAGGCAACTCGTGTACTTCATCGGTAAAGCTGACTTGCACCAACCTGGGTTAGACGCTGACACGGGGTTAACGTAACGTCAGACGATACAAAATGTATGTAATGATGATCCTGATTATCTACGTAAAACAACATTGTCCCGAGAAAAAAATCCAATACAAAATACATTTATATGATAAATACATAGATAATGCATTTATTTTTACGCGTAAATGGAGGATATATTTTCGCGATTAAGACCTGTATCGCATTACATTCAATTTCGTTGTTGAATAAGTTGTGCAAATTGCTAAATGATGTATCCTTTGTTCGTCGATATTATGAGCCCATTTCTAAACGTTACCGGCCCTCAATTTCCCTTCAAATGTAACGAAAACAAACCCGAGTGAGATCAAAGCCGCCACAACATTTGTGATGATAATCTCTGAATCACAAATACATATCATAGAATTCATAAGCTTTCTACGAAATCCTAAAACGTTGCGAGGCCGTGTATGAAGAAAGGCATAATTTATGCTACCGCTAAATATCCCCATTATACTAAAACAATAGGTCTATCACATTAGCATTGAAATACGCAGGCGAAAATTTTTGTTGAAATATTATTCCATTATTTCATGACTGTGTTAGACAGGTTACTTCCTATCCTACATATTTACATCACTAGGGCCGACTTGATCCGATCTGAGTTTGACATAATTATGACTTGACACTACTCGGAATTAATTTGACGCATTTACGCCTTAGGACATTTTCTCTGAATTCATAATTTAACCGTCACTTTGTTGAGAGAAATTGATTAAATTAACCGCAGAGTAATTTAACTCGAAGCAGGTAGTCGAAACAATATGTTTTTAAGGTAATTTCTACTGCTGCTGACGTGTGCGGAGTGAATTCGTGAATTATTTTATACCAATAATTGGTACGCAACAGTGGCACAATTTATTCGGGATTTGGTTATTTCAAATCTCCTACCACGAGAATTATTTATTAGCGCGATATTTCCATCATGTTTGCATCACATATTTTTGACTCATATTTCCCTGTAGCTTGTCATCTACGTATATGTACTAAGCCAGTCAACACGGCGAGTTCGAATACACATATATGTCATCCAATAAAAGACATCTTGCTCAAAGCAAGTCAGATTTATCGGTGGTCTCATTCCCCCATTCGCGCTCCTAATACACCAAGCGTTTTGCTTTTCGCTGTAATAAGGATGGAGCTACATTTATTTCTGTTGCTTCCCAACTCCTTTGAAGACATATTCAATATCAACCGACATGTTACTCATGATTCAATGCACATTTCAATTTGGCATTACGTGTGACAAAATCTTGGTGCTTTGCCGTGCCACTGGGGATAATCAGCACTCGTGTTGGGAACACAAACAAAGAGTGCTTCAATCATGCGTCGTTACGAAATTTGTTTGGAAACAGACCTTTATGTTAATATGACTTGACTATATTTTAGGACCGCGACAGAAAGACAAAGTGGCAATGGCTTGAACCAGGAGGCCTTATTGCCTGACGCTCTTCGGCTTCACTTTGGCATTCGCAGCATCTTTCTCGCACGATCATCAATTTTAAATGATTCGCGGTTAATTGCAGCAGACATAATGAAACTATCGGGGGAACTATGAAAGCTGTCGGGAGCTCATCAAACCTGTAAGGTAATCGTGGTCAATATCCCGATCTTATACGAGGGGCGGTGTGTTGTGACAGAGTGTTGTGACCCTCCTCTCAAATTAAGACGACAGTTTCTATCGGATAAATATTTATATCGTTCCCTTTAGCTTTCTCAGCACCCTATTTTAAGTAAAATGGAAAATTTATCCTCCCATATCAGCACATCGCGTTATTGGACTTATAAGTCTCCTCCCTGCTTAGTTAAAAGTTTACTAAAAAGTTTTATTCTTTAGATGCTCCAACTCACAGATCCATCAATCTTCCTTTATTTACTTGCAATTACCAGGTTCTTACATTGTCTCCCAATATCGAGTATAACTTAAAAATTGATAAACGCAATTTGAATTCTAATGCACATTTTAATTCCACGGTGGATAGTACGAGGGGCGGCTGATAAGTAATCTCCTTGGTCAGAAATATATACAAAAATAATGCTGGCTGGTATGGATTTATATTCGTTTGTTATTCTAGTTTCAAAATGTATTACATTCATTTGTTTATTGCATCACGTTTATTTGTCTTCTACAATTGTTTCAAACATGTCGGTAGAAAAAGTGAAAATGGATAAAATCGAGCAGCGTGCGGTGATTAAGTTTTTGACTAAAGAAGGGAATACGCCTTCGGAGATCAGACAGCGTATATTACGTGTGTTTGGCAGTTCATGTTCTTCCGAATTTGCTATAAAGTTTTGGTCAAAGCAGTTCAAGTTAGGTCGTGATAGCCTGGAAGATGATCCTCGTAGCAGAAGACCAGTTTCGGCCGTCATCGATGAAAATGTAGCCAGGGTGAAAAAAATTATATTAGAGGACCGACGAGTGAAGCAGTGGGAGATAGCTAGAGATGTAGGCGTCAATAAAGAGCAAGTCAATGAAATAATTCATGAGCATTTTAACATGTCCAAGGTTAGTGCACGTTGGGTCCCCAGAATGTTGACTGCATTTGACATGGAGAGGCGTGTCAAATGATGCGAAGAGTTTTTGGACATGAGTCGAGGGAAAGAGGAAGAAATTATTTCTAGAATTGTAACATGTGATGAGACTTGGATTCGACGATGAGACCCGGAAAGTAAGCAAGAGTCATTACAGTGGAAATTTAAGGATGAGAAGCCGCCTCGGAAATTCAAGGTCTGTCCATCGGCAGGTAAACTTATGGCTACAATCTTTTGGGACACAGAAGGGATTTTGCTCATAGATTATTTACCGAAGAAAACTACAATGAATGCTGATTATTACTCAAACTTACTATATTAACTAAGAGAGACAATAAAAGAAAAACGGCGAGGTAAACTAAGCAAAGGAATTCTGATTTTGCACGATAACGCACCAGTGCATACCGCCCGCACAACGAAGCTAGCAATTAAAGACAATGGTTTCGAAATCATTGACCACCCCCCTTATAGTCCAGATTTAGCCCCCTGTGACTATTTTCTGTTTAGACTTCTCATGAAAGACCTCAGGGGACGAAGGTTTATGACCGATGACGAAATGAAGGCTGCGGTTGCTGACTTTTTTGACGACAAACCGATAGTTTTTTTATGGTTTAAATTCAATATTTGAAAAATTTCGTAAGTGCATTTTACTAGCAGGGGACTATATAGATTAAAAAAAAATTTGCCACCACAGTCTTTTGTCTCATTGTTAGGTAGATTACTTTTCAGCCGCCCCTCGTATCTACCGTCTGGCAGAAAAAAAATGGCAATTACCAAAGCGCAATTACATAATCGCAAGTTACCAACAAATGGCGGGTGTAGTATTTCTATGGAAAACAATTAGTAGTTTATGCAACTGCTACATAATGAGAGTCCTTAAAACACGAGTGTGTTTTTATGAAACGAGGCGAAGCTGAGTTTCATAATAGGATCACACGAGTGTTTTAAGGCCTAATTATGTGGAGTTGCATACATTACTTTATCTACACACATATTATAAGTACTCTAAGATGGGTTCAGAAGCCGAAGGCAATATATCATACCCATATCTGTCACGAATTTGACTGTTTTTTTTTTATAGACAAACATACCGAGCTGACGTTTCGTAAACTGTTTTTTTTATTGTAAAAAAAAATCACATTATTATTTATACATGTCGGGCCGAACATGATTTATGTACGTGAGTGATCCGTTTTATTTCACTATATTTGTAAATTACGTTGGTTTTCAAATTTACAAACATCGAATTCGATGTCGTAATGACTATTACTTTACTGCTGGGGGGGGGTGGTTGGCTGGGGCTGACGGCGAAGTCGTCGTCGTGCTGCAATGCTGGTCATTTTCTACGGTTTCTGAACGCATTATAGAGGACTTATGATATGTGTGTAGATAAAGTTATATTTGTGCATGGAAAAATTCGTAAACGTAACAGTTTAAATTATAACTTATAAAGATATACGGAACCCTCAGTGCGCGAGTATGACTCGCCCTCGGTCGGTTTTCTTATTGTGAGGCACATTATCTAATGAAAGTGGGTAGGCACCCCCCTCGTATTTCTAAATCTATTTCATTGGCTACAATTGAGCTTGTGACACATTCTGAATTGAAACGAATAGGTCAGTGCCAAGGACAGTGGAGACACAGTATACACCCAGTATGTCATCTACATGAGCTCATACGTACTCAAGGAGAGGAAAACCGAGAACATCCTAAATACGAGAACGTGATGAGTTTCCTGTCTTATCTTTGTCGCGTTCGGGTGCTCTTCGATCGGCGTCTGTTTATCCCCGACGAAAAAGAGGGGTGTTATTAGTTTGAGCTGTGTATGTCTCTGTGTATCTGTATATCTGTCTGTGGCATCATAGCTCCCAAATGGATGGACCGATTTCGATACGGTTTTTTTTAATAGAAAGCTAGTTTAATAGAGATGGTTCTTAAATAGGTTTCATCAAAATCGGTTTACCCGTTTTTGAAATATTGAACTTTGAAATAACAATGTCGGGGGTTTTTCAACTCTTATGAGTTGGTTATTCAACGACTTAAGTGAAAACACACCGTGAGTGTGGACAGTTCACAGATTTCGCAAAAACTTGGCGAACCTTCTCGTCGAAAGTCTGTAAAGGCTTCAATAAATCTCGCTTGCTCGGGCTACGAGTGAGGCCGAAAGAGAACGAACGGAAATTCGCCGTGTAGTTCATTATACTTTTTTATACTAGGACGGGGATGACCGGTTTGTGCTTAATACAAATACCACTTTTTATACCAATTTTAATATTGGCGCACTATCCAATGACCGTAAGTAAATAATTTGATCGGTCGGCCTTTGCATAATAATGTTGATAAAAACACTATCAAAATTGAATCAATGAGAAGATTATGTATACTATATTTTATACTATGGAATCCGTTTGTAGAATAAGGCGGAGATATTTATTGGTGGCAATTTAAGTGAATAAGTTATGATAGCTTTTCACACACATACAGTTCATCTGTTTCTAGAACACAAATACGAGAACTCGAAACTTGTAATTAAATAGAGTAGTTGTGCTTATTTGGTTTTTACACTCGACCTTTTGCTCACCTAAAAATCAAAACATAGCATCGGTCCATAGTCTAGTGGGCCGAGCACGAACATTCGAATCCTGCGTAACGTAATCGAGAGTAACGTTATCGAGAAAATTTTTATGACATTTGGAACAGCACCCGCCCGAGCAGTACCAAAATGTAATATAAACTTTCTTCATAGGGTGTCGATAACGTGACGTTACGCAGGATTCGAATATTTATACTTGGGCCTCTGAGATCTCCCCTTTCCTCCTACATGTATTGTGTGTAAATTTATTATATTAGTAGGTACATAATATACAAAGGAAGTTCACGTGAGTATGGAATAAAAAACACAGCGGAACAGGATGGATTACGATAAATTGGCAATTTGAAACGCCCACACGTCAGTTTAAAAGGTTTATTATTTTGCGATATCTAGTACGATTGGCTGTAGGCTGTAGCCGATTAGCATATTAATTGAAAACCGAACCGAGTTTACATTTCATACACGTTAATTAAAAGAAACAATCCCCGATTTGTTATCCGACTGCCGAAGGACGATTATGTTTTTCCAGCGTACCTAATGTCTATATATTGTATGTATAAAATATTTTGGCACGCTCTGATTTCAACATATTGAGGTGTCATTAGCTTCTTCTCGGCTGAGAGAGCGACATAGGATATAGGTATTCATATAAGTTGATTGGTTTTACAGTCGAGTTTTTTTTTGTAAAGATAAACACAGCTTAGCTTTAGCTTTCACGCAATGCTGAGTAAAGGCCTCGTCATTTTCACAGCACTGTACTAATTGTATCCAAAGTTTTATAGGACTGCCATGTCGTCTGGCTAACATGCCACTATTGCCACAACTTAGATCATGGTAGTACTGTGATCATGGTAGTATGTTCGAGTAGGTACCATTTCATAACCCCGAATTTACTGACTGGCCTAATTTTCAGCATAAAATGTACACTGACTTTTACTGTTCACACTAAATATAGTTAAAGTGACAAAAGCTTTCCCTTGTTAAAATGTTTATGACATTGTCATAAAATTGACTGGCCGGTAGGAAAGACTCTTTTTAGTATGTCTATACCTATTCTGGCCTCTGGTGAGCTAGTGAACGGTAGTGACCGTCCACCAAACTTAAGTTAAGGTGCTGATATAGACTGTAACATTCACTTGTAATGAGCATTTTTGTAATCTCACAAGTAAATATAAGCATTCCAGCAAGCATTCAGATGGACATTCTAACGTAAAACTAAGTTTGCTTCGAGCTTTTTACCGAGCCACCAATTTTGAACATTGCTTATGTACTGCATACAGTCGAGGACAGTCGAGGAAATTAATTCATGACCCACCATAGAACACTTTCGTAGTATACGTCATAACGATTTTCCTTCACAAGCTATGCGATGTCACTATGACGTTTACTGTGAAAAGGTTCCATGGTGGGTCAGGAATTAATTTCCTCCGCCGTAGGTACTTAACCTGTAATACAATGTGAAAGCGCGCATGCCATAATCTTCGAGTCGCTTTATCGACCGCAACGTGTGAACGATAAACAATTGCAAATGGACTTTTAATTGTCACCATCTGGCTACAACGGACGTATGTTTATTTTCAAGGCAGACTACATTGTATCTTCTGTCTCATAATACAAGGTTCAATGTGAGCTAACAGAACAATGTGACGTGAAACGTTTCGTTACTTCGCTAGCGATGTACCTACCATATTTTTAGGGGTTGGTTGAAAGTTGATGAAATAAGAACTGCGACTTTAGTTAACTTAGTTTCTGAAGTTGTTTATTCATCTTTATGTGTCAATAATAAGACCTAAATAGATCTGCAGTTTTCATTTATTTATTTAGATTTTGGAATGTTCAGATTTTATCGTAATTTAGGATCATAATCTAAAGATAAAAAAAATCATTTGGGAACCCAACGGAGACATTTTATTTTCTATAAATTCCATACTTTACGATAGAACTCATATTTTTTTATGAAGTCGCAAATGAATTCGCTACACGTAGAAAAGTGGCTCAAACACAGTTCAGGAATGAACAATGTTTTAATATCGATCGCCATTTTTAGGGTTCCGTACCCAAAGGGTAAAAAACGGGACCCTATTGCTAAGACTCTGTTGTCTGTCCGTCTGTCACCAGGGTGTATCTCATGAACCGTGATAGTTAGACAGTTGAAATTTTCACAGATGATGTATTTCTGTTGCCGCTATAACAACAAATACTAAAAACAGAATAAAATAAATATCCAAGTGGGGCTCCCATGTTGTATGACATGATTTTTTTGCTGTTTTTATAGACAATGGCACAGAATCCTTCGCGCGCGAGTCCAACGCGCACTTGGCCGGTTTTTCTATAACTTTGATTTTGAACAATAAAATTGTAGATGGAGGCCGAAGAAGAACAGAGATCTTACCGATCAATTAAACAAAACTAAAATTGTATCGAACAGTGTAAAAAATAATTTAGATTGATTGAAAATTAAACTGGGCTTTAGAATCACTTAATTGATTAAACTTAGGTAACTAAGCTAATTTACAGTCCACGAAGGATCTTAAGAGAGTGACTTTATTTTTATAGCCTTGAGATATCACGTAGAACTTTTTATAATATTCTCAATATCCTTGGTGTCTTTTATAAAGCTGATTTATTCCTCCAAAAAATAAATACAGGCTTATTCAGGAAACGTGACTAACCCTCCCGGATCAAAGAATATATATACTAACGTAAAAAGAAACGACACGGACGCATGTGTGCAGTAAACTAGTGTGTTGTTATTGTGTGCGTGTCAGGACGCGAGCGGGGGCGAGCGCGGGTCGCGCGGAGTGTGGAAGGCGAAACGCGAACGCCAAAACGGAGGGCCGCCTAGTCGCGGCGTAACGTCGTTCGCTCTCGATCGACCGGCGGCGATAATTATGCTAAGTAAATAAAAAAATCGCAACTATGTCTGAAGATCAATATTGTTGTGTCTACGGCTGTCGCAATAAAACAAGAAGCCACAGAGAAAAAAGCTACTTTAAGTTACATACTGACCCAGAAAACTAAGTTACTTGCATAATTTTATATTAATAATTTTGATTTCACATAATACCTATTAGGAAAGTGTATTAGCTTGGGAACGGTTCCTTCGGAACGGTCGGTTCCCTTTGGTTTTTATGAGAGAACTGTTCGTACGATTTCGAATATTCGCGATAGTTAAAGAAAATAATAAAATGTTTAAAATATATCACAAAAACAGAAAGCGTATTAAATCAAGTAATTTATAAAAAGTGTGAACACCTTCAAAAACAATATTTTAACATTAGATTACATGGATTCCTTTATTTCTTATTGAAAATTATTATATTTTGAGTCTCAAAAACACAAAAAAAGTCAGAAAAATATCGTCAAAAAGCAAAAATACAACAAAAAAGAATGCAAGATACGGTAAAATAAAATGTCAAAGCATACACAATATTAAATTTTACGTAATATTTCATTATATAAATAAACTTCTTTCATTAAGTATTTAGTTAACATTTCCTTGTGCCGCGGTAGCTAAACTGTCAACCCTATGACGTGCCATCGTAAGGTCACCGGCGCGCAAGCTTACACCGACAGGCCGCTGTCGCCCCTGTGGCCGGATGCAGTTAATTATAAGCTACTGTTTCGTACCAGTATTAGTGAGATTCGTTTAATGTTGAAAACAAAAACAGTTAAATTATTTACTAAGTAGGTACACAATCATGGTCACTCTACAATTAGAATACTTATGTCAAATACAAACTTTAGCCTAATACTTATACTAAAGTTAGTCTTCGCTTTACCATTACTCATGTCAAATCATGTCAAATTGAATGTCATCTCAGAGTCTGATTACTTTTGAAACATCGTATCTCACTCAAGTATTGTAAAATGTGATAACTTTCTTCAAAAACAAAGTGCTATCATAACAGTTCAAGAGGTTTTATCTTTATCAATTAGGTGTTGTAGGGTGACCATTGTTGCCGAAAATTATATTTTTCTTATGAACTAAAAAACAATTGTTTTTTAGTTCATAAGAAAAATATAATTTTCGGCAACAATGTGGCAAACAATTGTTTTTTAGTTCATAAATATGGACCTCCGCAAAGTAACGCCTGATTCAATAAATTATATTTTTCTTAACTTCAAAGTAAAAAAAAAAAGATGTGGGTGTTATACTTAAAAACCTATTCTGTTCCTAAGCTTATTAAAGCTTATTAGAGTTAGAAGCACCGCAACTTAATGTAACTTAAACAATTTTGCCTTCTAGTGTAAATTTGGGGTTAGGTAACCTACTTCACCGTTTCCACCCTAGTTTCAAACTAAGTTCGAAATACCTGCGAGGTTTAAATAAAGCAAACCGACTAGGAAAGTAAAGTGAACTTTTCATACAAAATGACCCCTTATTTTTGCTCGTTAGTGAAGCTTTTGTAAGTTCTACGCCGGTTTAGGGTTTTAATTGGGCATCAGTACAATGTTGGATGAACAGATTGATTTAAATGATAATACTACTTTATTTACATAATAAAAGCAATTTACAATGACATTAAATCTAAGCTTAAACTAAATAAACTACAACTTAAAACTAAATTAAATCTAAATAAGGCCCCCGTGGCATAGTGCCCAAAAGGCTGGCAGCGTTGCCTCGCTGAATAGCGATGCTGATTCTTTGAGAGAGAAAACTGCCAGCCCTTTGGTCACAAGTTGCATCAATTAAGCGCTTTTGTAACTCAGAAATAAGCTTGTAAGCGCTGGGACCCCATGGACCCAAAGTTTCAAACCCGACAGGAACAAAATTATAATTCGGACCGAGAGATT
Organism: Clepsis dumicolana; assembly: GCA_963691665.1. Taxonomy (NCBI): domain Eukaryota; kingdom Metazoa; phylum Arthropoda; class Insecta; order Lepidoptera; family Tortricidae; genus Clepsis; species Clepsis dumicolana. The sequence goes on from OY829521.1 coordinate 10,013,328, forward strand.
GATACTTAGAATTTTTTCTATTTTCAGCCGTTTCTGCCGCCGCACCAGCTTTTTGTGTGGTTCCCTGGAGATGTGAGGGTGCTACTGTATCGACACAGGTCGCATCCCAAACCAGAACCCTACCCATTCTCCAGGGAATCAGAGACATACCGTCCGGCCTTTTGCCATCGTCGCGGGCAATGCCGCTTGGCTCCAAAATGGCCGGCACGTTCGCAGAGGCAAGAGCCCGGCGGATTATGTCATTGAGCGCGGCATGACGGGAGAAACGGCCGGCGCTCTTTTGACAGGAAAGACCATGGTGTCCCGTTTCGTCCACATTGGTGCCACAGAGGCAACGGTGTGGTGAACACAGCGCAACACCCAGTCTTAGCCCGACTGCAATTCTCAGTGTTTCAGGCTCAAGAAAGGTTCCGGTGTTAACGGAAGGATAAGCATGAAGCCAGTCACCGGATTCCTTTCTTGCCACAGCCAAAAGCCTTGCGCGGTCTGGGCCTGAACTGGAACTGAGAATATTAGAATAAGTTAATTTGGATAGTGTGTCATCCCAGCTCCGTTGGAAATTTGGATAAGTTTAATTTGCAATTTGATTTAAATTGATTTGGACGGATCATCCCGTTTTAACATTGATTAATATCTGCCCAAATAGATTCGTCTCCAGGCTTGGGCTCCCAGACGAAAGAGCAATTCAGATAGATTCAATTTGGTATAGTGGACATGTCATTTCCCGCTGACATTGAATATACAATTTTCTTCTTTCCGTGCCTGTGAGGCCAAGTTTTTTTGTGGGACAGGGAAAGCAAACGAGCCAGCTGCTCACCTAACAACGGCATGTGATAACCGTGATCCTATAGACTCCCGCAACACCTTAATATGAATTTTTATTTACTTACGATGACTGTAGGTACCAACACAAAAAATTGTTAAGGCTAGTCGGTGCCACAGGAGACCGAAGAGCTGGCAGCTTTCTCGGACAAAGTCAAGCCTTCTAGCCATTCAAAGAGGGAACGCTGCCAGCATCTTTGGTACCATACCCAAGGGGACATATTTTTTTTTTGGGCATGTTTTAATTTTTGTAAAGTAGTTTTATTTTAATTTTAATTTAGGATAAGTACCTATTTATTTTATTGTATTAGTTTAGTTTAATTTTAGGTTTTATTTATTAAGTTTGTAGATGTACAAAAGAAATAAATGTTAAGCAATAATCAGTTTAATTATTTAATTCGTTTAGCTGGTGGTGGTTTTATCCAGGCTGCTTAACAGTTTTTTGTGTACGTTATCGTTTGATTATTTGGGATGTGACATTTTGAAAATTTTGTTTTTGCCCATACGTTAGTGAGCCACTGTCGCAATTTTAGAGTC